>OX376650.1:20690968-21890968 GCA_947386135.1 Melanchra persicariae
CTTTGCTGAAAGGTCTAGTTAAGTGTTTGCAAGCGCCACTGTTGCAAGTACTCCGGTGAAGGTCACTTGAAGCAACGATCTGAATGTCATGTTCTTGAGAACATGATCGAAGAAACTGGCGTCAAGTTTTTCTATACGGAATTATTCAGTAGCAGCCCAAAATCTATCCTTGTGCCAGACCTACATCGCGCTATAGGAATTCTCCGCACGATTTGAAGAAGAAGGAATTCTTCAAAAGAGGTTGCGAGACTTTACACCCTGTTCCGCATACACCTATGAAATGTATCTATTTAAATGAGTCCTTACAAATGAACACGCATTCTGGACAAAGTTTGTTTTATACTTAACAATCTAAATCTTGTTTCGAACAAAGGCTTCAAATTGTTCGCCAGCATATCTATTTACGAGTATTAACAGAATTGCTAAGACTGTAGTTTTAATAGAAGTTAGTTGCTACTAACTTCTATTGAATCCACAGTCGTAGCAGTTATTTATTTATTTGGTTTGTTAATAAATCAGTCGTGCTTGGCCAGTATTTATTATTTTTGGTTCATCCAAGATATAACTCGCCAATTAAACAATTCAATTGGCTCGCTCCTTACAAGAGACTTCAACAAAACTGGGTTCGCAGTCCTCCTCGTCGGTTTAAAAAAAAATCTGCCTCACCCTTTAGGAAATACTTATACTGTTTTTGATTACACAATACAATACTTAATATTGTATTGTGTAATCAAAAATAGTATAAGTACGTAAAATACCACTTTCGACGTCATTTCCTCACTGTTGAGAATTGCAACCACATGCGACGGGGCTCCAAGCCATGCGGTCTTTCATAGTGCCGCTTGGCGCAAGCTGCCTCCGACAGCATTTCTAATTGCGTCTGACCATCTTGCCGGTGCTCTGCCTTGAGTGTAGTTTCCAAGCCTAGTGTTTTAGGCAATGTTTACATTAATACATATGTACTAGTCCGCCTTTCTATTGGTGAGTTGAGTAGACCGTCCATATGTGGTTCACTGGTGTCACTTACGTGTGTCACCGTATCGTTTTGTTTACTAACACTGGGTTAATGTTATTAACCCTATATGAGGTTGCGCTCGAAATAAAGTGTTTGAATTTAAAATGTAACAAAATCACTGAAAGTGCAATTTGCTATTTAAGATAAACTATGTGAGTCGGTGACAAAAAACGAAGAAACCACACCAGAAACATCGATTTCCAAAATTAAAGTTATTTTGTACTTTGTAGTGGTTTATATTTGGAAGTCGGTTATATTTTTTTGTCAAAAAGTTTGTCATTCATCTGGGGCTCTGGACAAAGTTACAAGCAGTGATAGTGATTTTCAAAATTCCAAAATTGGAAAGGATTCATCACGAATCATTCCGGTACCTCCGTGCATACATTTTGGACGTATTGACAATATTTTTCGCTGATAGAATGTCTGTCTGTCTACACCCACTGTTCATGCAACGTGTAACAGAATAAACGCAATACCTGCGAAGGGGTCATCGTACACATAATGAACAACTTTTACTAAATAACCCACCTCGAAAATGCGATATTTTTCTCAATTATCAGCTGTTCAGTACATTTTGTTGAGTTATGCTCACAGAAAGTTATGAAGCAGTCGATTTTTTTTTTTACACACTTTCAGCTTTGGTCCCATAATAAAACTTGTTCATAATTAAGAGTAAAGTAAAAACCCCTTTTCAGGTACTGCGTTTTTTCTGTTACACGTTGTATAAACACGCCAGTTGTGAGTACCTACTAAGCATTTAATAGAATATGTACTTACCATACCTAACCCAAAACAAACGTACACCTGTTTGATATGTATTATAAGTTTCCAATATCCCAATTCATATTCCTGAGGCGTGAAATAAAGGTAGCTGTGTGATAACGAATCGATAAAGAGTTACAGTTTTATATCGTTGGGAATATAAGTCCCTTGATGTGGGTGAGACATTGACACTGTCAAATCATCTGTTTTTATTTCTGAATGTAATATTTTGTTTGTGTTTGATTAATTTTCAGGTGTTGTGTGGTGATTTTGTTCGCATAACAATGGAAATTATTGCCTGATTTAGCTTTCGCAAGCAGTACTGCTGCGTATAATAATTATGTTATTAAGTTTTCCCGTCAGAAAATATCATTAGAAAATATCTTCAACACAAATCATCCAAAGACTCCGGAGTCTTTGGATGATTTGTGTTGAAGACTACACGCCCCTTAATAAAACAACTTGTTCTTTTCGAGTCGATGGTGACCTTTAGACAGTTGTAGATGGCCACTTATACAGGGCGATCCAGAAATGTTTGGTTATATTTAAGGGTTAGGTTAGGGTTAGGTAGCTGATATACGTTATGGAAAAAAAATAGCAAAACAAAAAAATCTACTTTTTTTAAATTTGACCATCAGAAACGATTAAAAAGTTCCGAACAAATGACTTTTCAAGCGATTTGTTACAGTTAGCAGTATTTGCTTTACTTCAATCACAGATTAGAAGTATATGACCAGTGCGTGTTGCCAGTGATGACCTATGGACTGGAAACGTGGTCGCTCACAATGGACCTCATCAGAAGGCTTAAAGTCACCCAAAGGGCAATGGACCTCTCCATTGCCCTTTGGGTGACTTTAAGCCATCCGCAATCCTCGGAGTTTCCTTGCGTGATCGAATCAGGAATGATGATATATGCTCGCAGAACAGATGGTCGATGGGGCCGAAAAGTATTGTAGTGGCGACCGCGTACCGGAAGACGCAGCGTTGGAAGGCCTCCCACAAGGTGGACCGATGACCTGGTGAGGGTCGCGGGTAACCGATGGATGCGAGACGCACAGGACCGGTTGTTGTGGCGACACTTGGGGGAGGCCTATGTCCAGCAGTGGACGTCTTTCGGCTGATATGATGATGATGATGATGAATCACAGATTTCATGTCACCAACTACATTAATATTTTTGAAATAAAGTCACTTTTTCTGTGTTGCTATTTTTTCGATAATGTACATATTATATCAGCTACGCAACATCACCCTAAATTTAATATGACCACATAATTCTGGAACACCTTGTACGTTATACAAGGTGTTCCAGAAGTAAGTGGCATTCGGGGCAGTCCAACTCCTTATTATATGGGACTCTTGATTAATGTAAAATATAAAATGTGGGAGATACATGTCTGCCTAATCATTAGAAAAATGCAGGCACGTTAATACACTTAGATTTAGTAACTAGTACCATATTTAGATCACCTCATGACCTAAAAACTCCAACAATTTCCACACGATAACCGTTCTAACATAATATCGACTAAAACTGAAAACACTCTGAAATAGCCAACATAAAAAACAATACCCAACAAAATTGGATGCTCTAAAAAGTTTGGACACTAAAAATGGCGGGTCCACTTCACAAAAACTAGGTATTTTACATCGTACTAGGTACACGCAGTACTGAACATAGACATGAGCACGAAACTGTCAATGAAAGCTTGTCTAGTTGATGTTTTCATACTTGAGAGATGAGGAAACAAATGCAAAAACTTCAATTTATGACAAGCTCCGATGGAGTTGGAGGTCGAGTTGACTGAAGTTAAGATTTTGGAATATGGGCCTTAGACAACAGTTACTTAATACGTTGTGACAGAAGAGATAGTGCTATGCATCTTGTGTAGCTCCGTCTCCCTTCTACACTGGAGACATGATGACTTTTAGATTACTTATTAAGGAATTGAGGGTTACCGTCACAAAGTTGACCGTTCTTTAGGCCACGTTTCCACCTACAACCAGCTTGCAAGTAAATTTAATTACATTGCGAAGCACGGTCGAGTGATTGATCACTTTATACCACGATAGCCGGCCATGTAATGCGACTTGCATGCGAGCCGGTTGTCATTGTGACATCAAAAATAGTCAAATTTTCTTGCAGGTGAACACGCGGCCCTAGAAAGGGACTAATGGAATGTGCAGCTAATAACTGACTCTTTTCTATACGTCGTAATGACATAGGTGGTACTGGCAGCCTGTGACGTGAACCAATGAGAACTCTAGAAAAAGATGACACACATGGATCACGTTGACTCTGTTGGACTTCTTTGTCCATATTCACTTCACAACTATACAGGGAACGCGTAGTCCAGTCGTCTATGCCTAAGTCTATGGTCTACTGAATAGCCGGTCGTAGAAAGTGCCATTTCATATTTATGAGCAATTTTGATCCTTTTATGAAGGTTCAAACAGCAAGATGTTTATGACTCAGTTAGCACGGCCAGCTCGTAGACTAGCACTTCCAAGTTTAGCATCATTGTTAGTATGTTGTTGTGAGACGTTTCGAGACTTGTGGGGTGGGGTGTACCTACACGTCTTAAGGCTGACTGGGTACTGGGGACTGTTTTTACTTACATTTTTTAGTGTGATACGTGTTCGGTTTTCTTCAAGCCTATTACTCGCTATTCTAACTGAACTAAATTTGTTAGGAATCCGGTTTTATACTCTTCCCACAGACTTACGGCCGCTTTCTATAATATATCTCAATCCCAATCTTGATCCCAATCCTTGTCTGTAACCAATCAAAGGTGAGGATTGTGTGGTTAAGGACACAAACTCGGCCGTTGATTGGTTACAGACAAGGATCGGGATCAAGATTGGGATTGAGATATATTATAGAAAGCGGCCGTATATCAGACATTTGTGTATTTCAGTGACGCTTTAAAATAAAAGTTATGAATATTGCTGAAACATTTCAACACCAGAGTTATATTCAAAACCTTAGAATATAAAAAGTTTTCAAATTTTATAAAAACTTTTATGTGTTACTAACATTTGAAAAGTTTTTTATTTATATTATTTTTTTTTTTTATTTATTCATAAATACAATGTTTTCATTATTATTAAACAAGGCACACAATTAGACCCCTGGGGTCTGTCTTAGCATGCCATGGCCTGAGATTTGATCAACGCGCTATTAACCGTTAAGTATTAAGTATTAATATTACAAATTCTGATTCATTTGTCTCTCAGAAAGGATTGAATGAGAGAAAATGACAAATGAGGGCTTCCCTTAAATTGGCCACGTGTTATTACTTCCTAGTATTTGGTCCTTAGTAGCGAAACTTTCGGATGGTGTAATAATACAGGTTGTGTTTTTTTTTCAAAATCAATGGGTTCCATTCCTGGCATGGAATACCGATTTTTCAAAAATCTAATGATGCAGTTTTAGTTTTCATCAAAATCAAGCTTTTACCTTCGACAGAGGATTAGCTTTGCCATACTTCGTGGCAATACTGCTAGTCTTTTGGGCACACTTCCAATCGACAGCAATGGAGGTGAATTTTTTGACACCATACTGTAGGTTTTACTTAGTTACAAGATTTTGTTTTTATTTGAAGTGTGAGTAGTGAGTCGAGTATTCAAAATACTATGTACAAACAAACATATTATTGGAAAATTTCTACGATTGTTAACCATCTGTCTTCTCCTTGCCCACAGGTCGATCGGAACCCGGCATAGTACCTTCAATAGTGGGCTTCACAAAAGACTCGGTGGCCCACGAGTCTGACCGGTTGGCGCCAGGCGACAGGATCTGCAGCGTCAATGGCATCTCCACTGCAAGGTTGACTAATGATGAAGTGCTCCGACTCCTGGACAATGTGGAGGAACGAGCCTCGCTGGAGGTGGAATATTATATGCCTAATTATGGTGAGTGTTATGTTACCTATATTAAAAGGATTACCACGCTGTAAAAGCCAAGTGACACAATTATTATTTATTTTGCGATAACTTTTATTCCTTTAATGAATGTTATCGCAAAATAAATTGTGTCACTTGGCTTGCATTAACTTTTTAACGCATCGATAATATTGATCCAGAAATCGTAAAGGTAAGGTCACATTGAATCAGAGTGATATAAAAATAGGACGCTTAAAGTCAGACAGGATGATTCGATAATTCAGCATTTTTAGGTAAACAATAAATCAAACATGTAGGCGACATTAATACCGCCACAAAAAATCAACGTAGCAGAATCAACAAATGAGACTCGCAGCGCCATCTATCTCGACAGGTGCGAACTAACGACAAAAATCCTAAATCGCGATATCAGAGTTTACCGTGCGATTAGAACATATGCAAAGCCCGAATATCAACTCTCGGGCAGTTGCCCACCAGACAAAAACCAACCGTCTGGTCGGAGGATCCTCTCTTTCCAGTGGAGGTATGTGGGACTTTACTCTCTGTTCCGCTACCTCCAAAAACACAATAAGGATACTCCCATTAAATTTGACATTATTTAAAAAAAAAACTATTCTGAAAATATCACAAAATAATTTTGACGTAAATAGATATCCAAGTAATATGCTGTGACATAACATATAAAGAAATATAAAGAAAATGATAGGCAACAGAATAAATACGAAAATTGATTGAATCCATATAGATTGGTAGAGAGAGATGAGATTTCTTTGATCATTGAACTATGAAATATTATAACCAGTCTAATATAAATCGATATACCAAATTAAATCTAGAAATAGACAGATCTAGCTTGGAAAATATTTAAAGAAACGCTATCTCTTTTGGATGCATGAAAAAGCCTCCTTGTGTAGCGGAATTTGCTCCATCAGGCACTCAATTGAACCGAACGCTCGGCGAATCCTGAACAGTATCACCTAACACCACATAAGACTGGCCAATCCTTCCCTTGCGGTGGTAGGGTTAACGGCCGCCTGGTTTGCGACCACTCACCAAGCGGAGTCCGGTCAAGCAGCTGCTGTGTTTCGTTGACGCGTGGGAGTACCAGTGCCTCAAGGCATCTTCTGGACACGCTCGCTCCATCATAGACCTCATCCATCGCTTTTCTTTAGATTCTTTTCTTTTTTCTTTCTTTTCTTTAAAAAAAAACGTTGCCCCAAACTAGGAATTTCTCCTGTATCGTGGGTGCGTTTACAAACATACAAACTCACATACACAAACAGCCAGACCCGGAACTACTATCTGTAGGCCATACAAATATTTGTTACGTGCGGGAATCGAGCCCGCGACACGCAGCGCAGCAGTCAACTGGTCAACCACTGCGCTAACCGTGTCGTCGAATCTTTCCAAACTTCGCTTTCCTGCGCAATCCCTAGCCAAGTTTGGTCCGCAAGCGTGATCACCTGATTGTTAAACAAAAAAAAAGAGATTCTTCATCCATACACGTCTGTTTTTTCATTTTCTAATTTCTAAAGCTTCTTATCTAGATAAACTTTTATTTATAGAATGAAATATTTTTCAGTACTTTTTTGCATTCAAATAACGACCGCTTTAATCCGCTTATTTATAAACCTATAATTTTCGTCAAGAAAACGTCTATTTTTATCTACGCTATTATTTTTAGCGTCTGTTGTGAATTTTAATTTCTAATATTTTCTACATTCAAAGTAAAATCAGAAATAAATTGCCGATTACAACTAGAAGAATCACTTTGATTATGCCTCTTGGAAATATAACAATCCTTTCGTGATTGCTTGAAATTCATTACAATGTATGTGTTATGAGAACTGGTCCATATGTAAATGGTATCATCTACGTATACTAGTTAAATATTGATCACTAGTGTACGTATGCTTTATAGTATTATTTTGTCTCGCTTTTCCCACTATTGTCTCCATCATCAAAGGACTTCGTATTAAAGACCGACTTTCGTCCACTGTGAAAACACTAATACTTTAGTTATTTGGTCACATATCCTAGAATGAGAACTCGATGGAGAGACTGGTGATTCAGAGTCAGGTGGAAAGCAAGAGAGCACGCGGTTGATCGCTGACTTGCTGGACTGACTTGATACTAAAAACTGAGTTCACCATGGTCCAGTGTACTCGTGATGTGACCAACCGGAATAAATGGAACCGCATCTCTGAGAGAATCTTCGGGAAAGCCGACTTCTCACTGAACATCTCTCCATGTACCTTATCTCCTGCCAAGGTTGCGGAATTTGTTCGAAAAAGTTACCGTGGCCCTGGAACGAAAAGGGCATAAAGAGGAACACGGATGGGTTTTTTACAGTAAGAGTCTGACACTCCCTTTCGCTCCACCTGTAGTATAATTCCGCCAAGCCTGTTCCATCATCGGACCACAAGAAGTACCTATGGCGATGCGCCACCGGTATATGGTTGACATCCCACCCACACTCTCAAAACGTTTTGGGAATACATTCATCCCATTCACGTTTCCTGATAGCTACAACCTGGGAGTCTTTAAGTCAAGAGCGAATAGGTTACTTCCAGGCAAGCGGGCTCCATCTTCGACCACATCATCGCTTACCATCAGGTGAGATAGTGGTCAAGCGCGTGCCTATCAATAAAAAAAACCCAGAGCGGAAGAAGTCATTTGATGATTTCTCATCCACAAAAAAATATTGTTCCATATCTGCGCAACCACGACCATTCTGACAAGAGTGTCCGACTAAGAAGAAGATATAGGTACTTGCTAAACCCATGACTCTTACTTTCAAATTGTCATAACATTTCGACTACCACAAAATAGATATATAATTACAATTGCTTCATCTCAAATAAAGAAATTAAGTTCGCCATTCTAATTTTAGAGCCTTCTTGGTTATTTTGACAGACTACTAATGAGTTTAGTAATAGAACTTTATCAGAGAAATTTGAGGTATTATAAAGCGTTCAATATTGAATTAGGATGGCTGTCTTAGTATTAATGTTGGAGACTTTGTCTTTTGCAATAATACAAAATTCTTGGAATAATCAAATTAAACATTGTCTCTAAAGACGGATTTGCATAACCTAAGTAATCCTAGTACACAAGAATATCTGTATATTTTATCGGTTCAGTAACTAAATTATTTATTATGAATTAACTTCCATTGTGTTTTTGTATGTTTATTAACCTGTCATCAAAATCTTTAGGGTCTTCAATATTGATTCTGTAGTCCATGACCATTTTGTTAATTTCTGTAATTTTAAACGCGTTTACGCGGTACGGCATTTCGTACAAACTTTCAAGACCTTAATTTTCGATATGAATTAACCGATTTTATTGAAACATGGTATGCATACGACAGATATCCAGGTCTAAATAGTTAGTAGAAAAGGTTTTCGAAAAATAGTTCAGGGGGAAAAGAGTAGTTTTTCACTTTCTGTAGAAAACTTAAAATCACTCTATCTTTCCCCTTTTTATGAATGGGAAATCGTCAAATGACTCCTGCCGCTCTGATTGGAGGAGTATCAGACTCTTACTGACTAAAACCCATCTGTGCTCCTTCTAGTGCCCTTTGTTTTCCAAGGCCGTGTAACTCTTTCGAACAAAATCCAAAGCTCTTTTTCGAAAATGTTCTCTATCGGCAATGATTTTCTGATAATCCTCTTGGCTCTCTTCTCAATTAGCTCAAGAGCATCAAGCTAGTATCTGAAAGATCCGTCCGAAAGATGATTGAACTTGCGCTTGATAAAGTTTGAGCAGCTGTTCCGGCGTGAAGTACTGTTGCACCTTTGCTAGGATCCCCAAGTTTCTGGCAGCCACGAGAGTCTTTGCCTCTATGAATGGGCCAAAATTGAGGATAGATGTTTACGGAACACCAATAAGCTCAAGTTGGTCGGTTATATATATCTATATATTAAATCTGTCAACAAACTAGAACTAAAATTCAACATAAATATCAAAACTAAGCGTTTAATTGTAATTTATTTAAAAAGTAATTAAAACTAAAACAAACATTATAAATTAACCCTTAGCAATCGTACATCATTTTGCACAAGACAAGGGGACAATTCATTTTGTTACTGACACACCTCTTTCAGTTCTCGTGGTCATTAATCCTGCTTTACTAAGTTCTAAGCCTAAATAATTTTAGAATTAATCTATTTTGTTTTGAGACTAATAGTGGTTTGAAATTTTAGTCATGTTTCAGTTTTGAAGAACTATAATATTAACTTTCATAATATTAACGTGTGGTCTGTATTTCATCAATTTGTAATGTTATTTATGAATCTGTACTAATTTTACCTGAATTAACTCACTCTCACTGTTTTACAGTACTCCATTGCATAAACTAAACTACTAAGTTTAAAGAGGTCTATACACAATCATCGTCATTATTGTCTTGCCCTTTTTCTTAATTATTTGTTTTCATTTTCCAACTTTTCAATTTTCTTAACCGCTCCGGTCCCGGCGACACACCGGTGTGTCGCGAATTAATCGCGAATTTAATGTTTATTTACCTATTACATAAGATTTTTTTTTTTTGGGAATTTTCACATGTCGGGGCCGCACCGGTTAATCCAAAAACAGAGCATACCTCATTTCAGTCTTTCTATAATTCACAGACACAATATCCAATTCCATCTAATTAGCCGCCTTCATCCGAACGTCACAAGAAGGCGCTTACACTTCTTCAATGGTAGATCAAATGAAACTATCTTTAGCGTGTAATTAAAATAAATTCTAACATCCCAAGAAAAGCTATAAATAGCACCACCTGTCACATTGAGCAAGAACTTCCGATGAGCGGCGTCGGATGAGCACAGGAATAGCCCATGGCGCTCATCCTTTCTCTTGATTCGTCCGCTAGTTTCCCTTCCTTAGTTGTCATAAACAGCTCAGCATGGCTAGAGACTCCCATTTAGTCTTTTAAATTTTTCTTAGTATAATTTGGTGACAGATATTAATGTTTTATCATTTTTGATTGGATGACAGTGGAGCCTATATAATACAAGAGCAATGTTTACATTTTACTCAGATTTACAAAAATATTTAAATTAAAAATAGTTATAAAAAGATTGACCAATAATTCTTACAAATTTTGCTTCAGTATTAAAAATAACCCATTTTCCCAAAGGAGTAGTCTAAACCAGTAACTACGGTAACATTTCGCTCCTTTTATTTTCCACGTAACCAACGAACCGCACATGGCACAGTTGGTTAGGCTACCATTCGTTTTAATGAAAGTACAGTAAAAACAGATACCTTCTTTTGTTTCAGCGTCCCAAAATTCACTGTACATCACAACGAAGCTAGCAGAGGTACCTGTTGAGAAGATCAGTGGTTCCCTCGGCATCACCATCCGAGGTGGTCTTCCGGAGAACTCGGCTCCCAGTGCTGACCTGGTACTAAATAGCCGGTCTTTAGACGCTCAGCCTCTGGTGGTGACTCATGTGAGACCTGGTGGTGCAGCGTATAATACTTCTAGGATAAAACCTGGAGATAGACTCTTGAAGGTTGATCACGTAAGTTTTGGTAATTTATTTAAATAGGGTATTATGAGAGAAAGAGTAAGTAAAACGAAGAGTGTGTTTAAAGTCTCTCATCTGTGATATAAAATAAGATAAATTTCATTGTAAAAATATGCAGTGATCCTATTAATATGGGCTATAAGTTTATATTACCGTTGTTTCATATTTTGTTCATGTTCACTATTTCACAATCATTTTTACAAAGAATGTCCAAGTCAACCATTGCTTAGATTGCAATCGGCTAAGCTGAAACAAATGCATATAAGACTTTTTCTTCATAGGTTTCCCTAACCAACAAAACCCTCTCCGAAGTCCACAACATCCTCCAGAACTGTCCACAAGTGACTAGCCTGACGATAGAATACGACGTCTCCATCATGGAATCAGTGAAACTGGCCACTGGACCCCTACTCATAGAAATAGAGAGACCCTGCAACGAAGACCTGGGGCTGTTCCTGACCAATCAGAGATGTTCGTCGGATGATGTGTACAGTTCTGGTTCTGATACGTATCAGAGAGTTGGAACGTGTAATGCTATTTATATCGATAGTATATTGCCGGCTAGTATTAGTGACAGGTGAGTCAGATATTTGTTTATATTTTAGTATCTAAAGTAACACCTTCAATTTGTCCCATATTTGGAAGTTAATATTAAAAGCTATACCTAAAGTACTCTTTGCGTTTTGTCACTCGTGGTGGATCTTTTCTTGAAGGCTGCGCTTTTCATAAGTATAAAACTATAATAATTATTAAACATATTCCACGCGTGTTTACATATATTAATTTTAAATACATATGTTATAAATCAATAATTTATTAATAAACTATTTAATTAAAATATAAAATAAAAAAACATTTAATTCTAATTATAAATTAATACACAACAAAAAAAAATCATAAAGTTTCTGTAATTATAATAGATGATAATATTATTTCCAAACAGTGTGTGTGTGTCAATTCAGGACAGCAGTTATATCTTTAT
Organism: Melanchra persicariae; assembly: GCA_947386135.1. Taxonomy (NCBI): domain Eukaryota; kingdom Metazoa; phylum Arthropoda; class Insecta; order Lepidoptera; family Noctuidae; genus Melanchra; species Melanchra persicariae. Next base: position 20,703,174 of record OX376650.1, read on the forward strand.
TTCTGTTTTTGGAATTAAGTATACCAATAAATGTAGGTGGGCCAATGATCTAATAGCAAAACTATCCATTGCCTTTTCCTAACTATTTTGGAGTCGGTTGCCGTACCAGTTCCACCGGACACTGCCTATCTGACCTTCACAACCCAGTTACTGGGAAACACGATACCCCCCGGCAAGACTGGTGTCAGATTCCCTGACTTCCTACCTGACCCATAACGACTGTTAAAAATGTTCAAATGTCAGCCGGGACCAAAGGCTTAACGTACTTTCCAAGGCACCGAGGAAACTCGGTATGTAGCGAATGGTCACCCATCCACGGATCCACCTCGGCAAGCGTTGCTTAACCTTGAAGATCGATTCGTGCGGCTGTTATTATTTAGCCACGAGCTATTCTTATAAATATGAGTGTATGTGTGTATTTTACCTACTCACTCGACTCCCTTCCCAGGTATGCTGGAAGAGATTTCTATAGAAATAAGCTTTACTTTTGTACCTGTTTTTCTGTTTCCTTCTTCTTACATTTTTATTAAATGTGTGTACATACATTGTCAAATAAATCAATAAATAGTGTCACACTAATATTAATATAACCCCAAGTTCTAAAACTCGTGCCTTCTACTAGAAGTCGCATTAATCAACAAAGCCTGAAGTGGAAGCCTCGCTCACTGCATAATTAGTGACGGGACCATAACTGATGAGCTATCGATATTTAAATTGGTTACAAGATATCGGCTTAGCCTAGTTTCAGCTCACTGCACTTTGATACGTGGCAGAAAATATTCCGGGAATAATAATTTGATCTTTCACGATATCTTGAGTTATTATTTATTGAGGCAGACGATTTTTATCGTGTGTTGATTTTTTCGCGTCATGCACACTGATATCGCTTGTTATCCATGAAACGGGTTGGCAGAGGTGTTTATGTGAACTGTCTTCTTTTTTCCGAGTCTTTAGTTGGCTCCTTAGATTCATCATAATCATGTCAGCCGAACAACGTCCATTGCTGGACATAGACCTCCCCAAGTGTCGCCACAACAACCGATCCTGTGCGTCTCACATCCATCTGCTTCCCGCGACCCTTACCAGTTCACCGGTGCAGCTCGTGGGAGGACTTCCAACGCTGTGTCTTCCGGTACGCGGTCGCCATTCCAGAACGTTTCGGCCCCATCGACTATCTGTTCTACGAGCAATGCTTTTTAGATTGTTTGGACACAATAGATGGGTACGTTATTACCCGAGCACATATTACCCGTATATCTGTGTTCAACTTACATGTAAAAATGAATATATCTATATTGCCTGCCTTGATTCTAGATTGTTACTGAAGTTATTTTTTCAATATCAGGGATTTCGTATCAAATCAGCGTCTTCTTGACGTTTCTTTTCGAAATAATCCATGACAAGCAAAATGCAAAACCTTATAACCCACATCGTTTCATGATCCTTTTCAATTTGCCTGAAGACACTGATCTCGATTTTCAGTATAAACATACATTACATACTGAGTCACCAATCTCGCAAAGGATGAAATGACAAACAAAAAAAATGGTCGACCTCTTAGGAAAACACTGCATTGAATTTAAAAATAATATCATGAATCTTCATTCGTCATTCTATGGAAACCCTTCGCGCCTAAGGGATGTTTGACCCTTGTCAACCTTCGATGTCTTAGAGCGGGTCGATGCCCAATTGTGTTTTTAAAAGGAATAGATTCAATATGCTGTTGTCATGCTCTTTGCCTTCAAGGTGAGTAGTTTCACAAAGGTGTTTTGATGCCTCTTGGTACCCATGTGAAAGTTTAGCATTACTTCGACAATAACAATGTAACCACAACTTTGTAATAATTAATTAATTTTAAAAAATTCTTCTCCGTAGAGATCTACGTTTTGGAACGTGCAAATAACTTCAACTCTTTAACTGACCGACCTTGTCAATTCAAAAGTGACTGTAAATGGTTTAGTTGAAAAAAAAATATATATATTTCCACAATTTAGTCATGTACCTATATTTCTCAAGATACCCTTGGCAATGCTTACCGAGGTTGGCCTGTGAATGGATGCCCATATTAATCCTCCGTAACTCGGAAAGCAAACGTGCTTTCCGAGGGATAAATGACAATAACTTAACGAATCATTCAGTCATTTGTAGATCTTTGGCAGTCTTTACAAACTGTCAGAAGCCAGAAAATCTGACAACAGTCTTGCTAAGAAGTATAATGTTACCCTTTTAATGGGTTGTGGAGGTCTGGTGGGCAGCCGCTCCACGTAAAATACTGATATTCAGCTGAATCCGGGTTGACTGGAAGCCGACCCCAATATAGTTGGGTAAAAGCTTGGTAGATGGTGGTATTTCTCAAGATAATGAGCAAATAAGAGCATGTTTTTAGAAAAACAAATACTTTATTTGATTATAATACAAGGCTGCACACCTACTTAAATAATAATACACCCTTATATAAATCCTGATCCTGTGACGTTTGAAAACTGCAGTAAATTTTTCACTACCATGAAAGCTTGACTATGTGAAGTACAATATGTATTTTGAATTGGACTTTAAAACAGAAACGAAATTGATTTCCGTACCAAATTCCCGGAGAGATAAAGGAACTCGAGCTTACTGTTATTCCTCCTCAGAACCAGTATTCGCTACAAAAGCCTAAAATAGTAATAATGTTAAGTCGATTCCCAGAACCAAGTCTTTAAGCCAAATGAAAATTCCGACTCCCAATTCTCCAGTGCGATTATTTTAATCAATTAGTGGGGAAAGAAAAATTAATTACATTCCGTTAGTCGCTTTAAAGAAAAATGTTAGCTCTCCGATACGAGCATCCCTTTGGGGTTAATTTATTGAGTTCAGTGAATAAGAAATATGTCTTAATTATAAAAAAAATATAAATTTGGAAATTATATTTTATGATAGAGCGTTATACAGCCCCTAGCTTAGGCCTGCGACTCCGCTCGCGTGGGATGAATTCTCCCCGCCTTCACAAATTATCATCCCATTTGATGCCTTTTTGTTATGTACTTAAATATTTAAACGGGTAAGTATAATAAGTAAAACATCATAAATAATCACTACAGTAAATAACTTAATTTATAATGTACAATTTGGTAAGGTATAGCAAACAATTTAATGGAATTTTCGACAGACTATTTTGAATACCTTTTTCAACAAATAAAATTATTTAAATATTATTATTAGTAGTAGTACCAGTATTTTACACAAAAAAAAACAGGATAATTTTAAAAAATCGGCTTTTGAGATGTCTTTCTATTTATTTAAAAGCATCGTCTACGAGTAATTGACATTAATTACAAAGTCTCCCGCCAGGTGCGCTTAACTCCTTACTTCATACTTTACTAATATTGTGAGACACTTTAAAGTTCAGCTAATGTTTGAAGAAACTCATTTTGCTTGAATTAAAATAGTTTAAAACTTTTATTGTACAGCTTTGTAATTTGTTTATAAATCCAAGCTGTTGGTAAGATGAAAACTTTGTTGATTGCTTCATTATATTCTTCTGAAGTAGTTAATTTTCTATTTATGATAATAGCAAAATGAAGTAACAATATTTGAGAAGTTGGTTATAACTTCTTCGCTAATAGTTCTGATATTTTCAGATAAAATTTTATACGTTTAATAGTTCACTTAAACTCCAGTGCAGTTGGTTTCGATTTTTATTCAGATTTTAACAGTGTTGTCTGGTAGTTACAGGCCTGAAAATCTGACCGTTTCGCCAAGAGCTATCTGGTTCCCAGTTACCGTGTTGTGGAGGTCAGATAAGCAATCACTCTGTATAGAATACTGGTTTCCAGTTGCATTCAGTAAGACTAAATGCTGACTTCAACATAGTTAGGAGTCTGGCTAGCCATTTCTATACGGTCGAACCTACTTATGTTGATTATATCTGAGGTTTTTTCCTAACGGGACAAGCCCGCCAGAGATTTTCAACCACTACAACTACTGAAAGCCGGAATCAACAGACAACCAGTAAAACGCCGAGTCAATAAAGTTCGACGAGTCCCGGAGAAATGATTCAACTGTCTTGGATCCCGCAACGAAATTAATCAGAAAATAACAGCGGAGGAGTAGGGAAAACATAATATAATTTCCACTGGTCCTTATCAAGCAGGAGACAGAACAGAGCTAGGCCGAATAGGCACCAAGGGACCTAATATACAACTGGGTTAAGCCCAGTTGTCAAGCACCATGGATTAAATATTAATACTTTTATATCTGAGCTGATAAAAGCAGCCAAATTAATTTACCAACATAAAGTTAAAAAAGAGAACCAATAAATCTTTGCTTTTCAATTTTAAAAACTTTCTACTGATCATTTATTTTCTTCAAAGCCGCAATGTAACACATAATCTTATTTTTCAAAGCTAATACCGTACTAATAGTAATACAAATAGAGATCCAGTTAGAGCCGTTGATTGCAAGCCTTGTAGTAAGCCCTGGGATCGCACTGGGCTTTTACTAAGCCTGAATAGAGAGATGTACAGGCGCATTGCAATTTTTGTTTTCTTTGTTCAAAGTTAATGTGGTGATAAAAAATTGTGGCCTTTTACGAGTTTTGGCTTAGGTTGATCACACTGACCGCAAACTGCCATTTACAAAATTGTTCATCTATAATGTTTTATTATAAAAGAGTCACTGTATATATACTGGATCTTTTGATTTTGTAATATTATTAAAATTTTTGAATGAAGAAACTTCAGTTCTTTTTTAGCTTTTTTGGTATAGCTTCTATCATCATTGTAGAAAAATCTAAATACTAATAATAATAATCGACAGTATGATATTTTTTTTGTTAGTGATCAGATTAAACAAATAGGATGACATCTAATTTGATTGACCCTCAACGAGTGACAATACTCAAATGCACGGCTCACCGCACTTTGGGCTATTAGCTACGCCTCCTAAATTGCTGACTGACTTCCTCACATCATGAGTTTTTAACCACCAGCATCAATATAGGGTACCTAGTTTTTAGCAAAAATAAGCATACTACAACGGTTTGAAGGGCTTAAAATTCATCAAAATTTATGGACGGATTAGCAATTTCGTCACGACAGCTTATCAGACAAACTCATATATACCTACAATTTATGAAACATAACGAATACATCACGGCTTTTTTTTAAATGTATGCTCACAGTCAGCGGCCGATTATTACAGTATACGTTTGATGTGAACAAGTCATTAAATAATTCGTTTCCAAACGAATTATTTAATGTTTTTGTATTAATAATAAATCTTCTTATTCTAGATGCGGAGCCCTCCACCCAGGAGACCAGGTCCTGGCGTTTGACGACCACGTGATCGACGGCAACAACTACACAGCTGAAGAAGTGATGTGCTATCTGGAGAACTGTGAGGGGGGGTTCACGAGGCTGCATGTCGCTCCTAGGCATGTTGTTGGACACTGTGGGAGGTTTACTAGAGGTGAGGATGTATTAGGTTATTTAAGACTAGTTTTTACCCGTGACTTCGTACGCGTATATCCCGTTGTTTCCTGTTCCCGTTGGAATTTCCAATTCCCGTATAACCTATAGCCTTCCTCATTTATGTGGCTATCAAATACAAATATATTTTTAAAAATCGGTTCAGTAGATCTGGATCTACTAAACCGATTTTAAAAAATATTGTTTGTGAGGTTATATTGGGTAATCTCTGGAGATTACCCCCCTATAACCTCACAAACTTTACTTCTTTATAATATTAGTATAGATAACCTAATACATACACAAACAAATAAAAAATATTATGTGTGAAAAACGAATCAAACAAATCAACGTTGTGATAATTCTGTGAAATTCCTGGAAATAGTAATATTATTCTATGTTGATAAACGCTATTCTTACCAGCGATAACATATAGCTGTGATCTTACGAAGCACTATTACACTGAAAAATAAGGGATAGCGAAAGAGCAATAATTACATTTTTCTCAGTCTCTTTATTCCAATTCTATTCACATAATCCGATTTTCTTTCAACGTTCGTATAGCTTAAACTGAACATTTTCCTACACTTTGCACAACCATTCACAACAATTTGTACAGCAGACCCACAAAAATGGATATTCATGACGTGAACAACACAGAAAATTATTCACAAAACACTCGAGGCGAAATACCCTGGAGAAAGTTTAATACCTTTTCCCTGCTTCTAGAATTTCTGCAATAGCACCTTTCGTAAGCAATTGCGGAGGTATAATAATTACTGAGTTAATTCTTCGCAAGCCTGCGGCAACTTGCCGAATGACCGAACTTGGGAACTAGCTTCCCCAAGTCAGGAGCTTGTTCTTAGCTTTGGATTGAACTGTGTATGTTTAGAAAAACACACAAAGGCTGGTCGATCGTTCACGTCTGAAGATCGTGGTCAAGGTGGGATGTAAGTCTGGAATGGACAAATTGTTTGTTTTGTTTTGTAATGTATACAATTTCGGCGTTCCTGCATTTTTGAGTTGGTCAGACCATCTAGTTGGTGAGTAGCGTTTAGGTCTTTTACGTCCCTTCGTATTCCCAAAAACGCATGAGCGTGCCGGTTTCAGTGCCCAGCTTACGATAAAAAATCGTAAGCCGCCTCTTTCGCGCTAAATCTGGATCGGTGTACGCTGGTCGAACGGTGGTGGAACGAAGGTGTCAGTTATGTGGTTAGGTCAGTTAGGTGTTACACGTGGCGGCGTCTTTGAAACGTTTTGATTTTCCCATCATCTAACACGTGTTGACGTCATAGTAGATAGTCGAAAAATGGCACGCTTGGTTTTCAAACAGATCGTGATACTTGTCTGTCTATATCTGTGTTCCCAACGTTGATGACATTATTTTCGGGACTATTTATGTCTGATTATATGACCAAAGAAGATGAGTAGGTACAGTTTTGAATAGTGAGAAGAAGCTGCAAAACGAAGCCAGCTTATTTATTGCCTTACACGACAATCCTTACTAATATTATAAGCGCGAAAATTTTAATGAATGGATGTATTGATGTTTGTTACTCTTCCACGTAAAAACTACTGAATGGATCTAAATGTAATTTGGCACAGAGGTAGATTATAGTCTGGAATAACACATAGGATACTTTTTATTCCGGGAGTATGTTCCCTTGGGGTAATTTTCAACATTCACGCGGGCAGAGCCGCGGCGGCAGCTAGTTCTTCATAAAAAGTTAAAACCATTACTATTGAAACTCTTCGTGTGTTTTAAAGATCAGCATTACCAACTTGGCAGCAACTAAAATACTAACTTCGAACCCAAGTTTCTACCAGAAAAGGTCATTCAAATCTCAGCACAAATATTTTCATAGCCCAAAAACACTCAAACAAACTGGAAATCTTCGGAAAAGCTTTCAACATCTTCAAAGTTTGCGAACTCTGGACATACATCCTTTAGATTTCCTCTCGTGGTTTGAACCACGACTAACGAGAACGAATATATATGAACATCAAACTTGGCTCGTATAACTCAAAAGGCTTAAGTTCTGATGTCTGTAATATGCTTCCACTAATGTACAGAGCAGGTACATAAATTCAAGTTTAAACTTCAGCTTAGAGTTCTACCTTCAAGTCCTGTATGAGCCAGGTGAATTATTATGTATTTTTGAAGTTGGGACATCGATGCGTCTGCTTGATGTGGGTGCTGTCGAAATTAAGATGTTTTGAAGAGGGATTCAGCTCAAATACGAATGTGAAATGGGAATTACAGTAAAGGAATACTAGCTTTAACCGCGATTTTGCTCGAATTAATACAGATTAGTAGTAGCTTAAACTGTCTCCAGGGTCTCATCTATTTCTGTATCAAAATTCATCAAAATCGGTATTGCAATTTAGGTTTGAATGCATAACAAATAAACTAAAGTTTCGATAAAAAAAATAAAAAGTATTAAAGCTATATTTATAGATTTTATGAATTTTGCGAAACTGATATTAATATTACCTCATTCAACTATCCACATGTTACAGAAAACAGTAATAATAATTTATATTGGCAGTTTCATGAGAAATGCTAATCTATCTAATAAGACAAACAGGTCCCCAAGGAGCCTATTTTATACAAATATATAATATACGAGTAAAGTTCAGCTCTTAAGGGCACCATTTGTCATTGTTTATAGTACATATGTCCCAGTTTTGAAATACTTAGTTGAACTTTTGATATACAAATACTGAATAACAAAATAAACGGTGATGACGGTGAGACCTCCACAACCCATTAACTGGGTAATACGGTACTTCTTGGCAACACTGGAGTAAAATTTTCTGAGTGCTGAAAAACGGTGATTGTAAGCTCAATTTATTCTTCCATGTATATAAATGAAAATGATAAATTATATTTATTTTGTTAGTCGGTTGTAAATAACACGTTTACACGTCAATCTTTTCAGTCGTTTTTAAACGAGATGAGGCCGGTGTTTCCTAGCTGACTACCCTGAGAAGAAACACCGAAACAAACTCAGAGGTCAATATAGAAAGAGTACATAAATAACCCTTGTAAAGACACTATGTATAAACAAATAAGAAGCAAAAATGACACAACTACGTATAAAAATGTTCGCAGTAAATACCACCATTTTAAGCTTACACTTTGTTCCAGAAAATTCAATATCGGGAACGTCGACGTTGAACGCCAAGAAACATCGCCAGAGAAACTACAGGCAGAGCTCGATGCCCAAACTAGGTTTACAAGACGATTATGGTAAGATATTGGATGGGGTATCGATTGTATTATCATTATGAGAAAGATCGATCAGAAGTTGTAAAGTGGAGTTCCGATAGATGCTTCGGGGGAAATGGCATTTGATGGAGTAAGGAGTTTATGTTTTGAAGTAGGTTTATAGCTTGATGTATGTAGTTTATGATTATGGGAACAGGCAGTGAATAGTATCACAAAATATGTAAGATAAAGAGAGTATTGTGTCCGTTCACATGTCCGTATTCTTGGAAAGAAAAGTTAATGAACATGTGCAAAATATCTAGATCTGAATAGTTAGGTACCTTGTCACTGAATTTTAAACGCTCATGTCATTCTACGCATGTACAAAGTTAACAGCTTTTAAATTCGACAGTAAAAAATCGATACTAGAAACAGTCAATATATATGTCGCAACCAATTAGCTTAACCAGCCGTTTCATTAAAAGCCTAGCCATTTCATTTAAATGCCATATTTTAAATAATTTTTAGCGACCTAAGTGACATCTTTTGTTCAATATCGTTTAATGACCGGCCTGCCCATGTCACTTATGTCGCTGATTTAACGGCGCAGTTCAATGAAAAGACTAGGCTTTTAATGAAACGGCTGATTTAGCTAGTTGGCTGCGTCATATATATAATTTAATTCATTATCGAACTGTTACGTTCTTGGAATCTCAAGCTCTATCTGTCAAAGAGTCATTTATCCAATGAACAAGGTACAACAAGTTAATTAATTTTCGACAAAGAAAGCAATAATAAATTTTATATATTCATACTGAAAAATCACTTTCCCTTTTGCGAGTTTGTATAAAATAAAATTCGGCATATGAGCGTTTACGCCCAACTTAGCAGAGAACATTTTCTAAAAAAAGTTTAGAAGGAGAGAGATAGAAAGTGAAAAATCACTACCTATCTTTCCCCCTGAACTCTTTTTCGAAAAAACCGACTTCCAAAAAACACTACAAAGTTCAAAATAACTTAAATTTCGGTAGTCAGTGTTTTTGGTTGCTTCTTCGTTATTTGACACCGACTTCCGAAATTAAAGTTATTTTGAACTTTGTAGTGGTTTTTTGGAAGTCGGTTTTTTTGTGAAAAAGTTTTTTATTTTTCACTTTTTAGTGGTGGTTTAGGTGTGGGGACCTAACAACACAGCTGGAAAGTCACAGAAAAGCAAAAATACGCAATTTCATATACATGGATGATTTTTCCACATATTTTTTCCAGCTATTTGGATTTAAAAACCAAACAACTAAACCGATTTTGATAAAATTTCAATGGAACCATTAAGAAAGTATACCCTTTCCAACATAAAAAGAATTTTTCAAATCGGTTGGCAAGCGACGGAGTTATGCGCGAACAAACATAAAAGAAAAAATACAACCATCTGAATTGAGAACCTCCTCCTTTTTTAGAAGTCGGTTAGAAATGTGCTCTACTAAGTATTTAGACCTGGATATCTAGCGTATGCATACCAAGCTTCATTAAAATCGGTTCATTTATTTCGAAAAATAAAGACTTGAAAGTTTGTATGAAAAGCCGTACGGCGTAATCGCTCTTAAGAGCAAACGATGTTAGGAATAAAGAGTCCAGCAGCTCTTTTTAACCATCTCATTCAGCATCTATAAATAGCACAATCCAATTGAAACATTCTGCCCGGACCACTACATTGAATCATAGTAACCAGCTTAATAAATTAACTGTAATAAATCATCCATACTTGAAGTGAAGTGTATCGAAACTGGGTCGGCTCTCGATGTCCGCTTACTGTACGTATTTTTATTAAGAGAATCTTCACGTATCAAACAATTGATGAAGTATTTAATTATTTGGAGTGAAAGAGGAGATTAATTTTGTTTACTGTTTTATTAATTTCTTCAGTGATTGACTGTTTCTTTGGTGTAGTGGACTTGACCACTATTCGTCATCTGCCTAGCCTTTTCCCAACTATATTGGGGTTGGCTTCCAGTCGAAGCGAATTCAGCTGAATACCAGTATTTTACGTGGAGCGGCGGCCTACCAGACCTCCTCAACCCATGAACTGAGTAACACGGTACTTCTTGGCAAGACTGGAGTCAAATTTTCTGGGTTCTGACAATCTGAAAGGACTGCCAAAGATCTACAAATCACTGTCGGGACCAACGGCTTAACGTGTTTTGCGAGGCACGGAGGAGTCTCGGTATGTTAAGATGGTCACCCATCCACAGACCGACCTTGGCAAACGTTGCTTAAGCTGTTATTGTTTTCCCCGAGCTCCTCGACTTAACCTCTATTACGCATATTGGCGAAACGAGGGCTTCGCCTCCGTCTTACGCTTGCGAAAATACAGATGTTTTATGTTTGTGCCATAAAATGTACTGTTAAATTAATACCGAAAACTGTTTGAACATCCAAGTTAACATAATGACTGAGTTCCTAGCGACAGATCTTTGATTTGATCTTTTTCCTAGATACAGTTGTATCTTCTTCTTGTTGTATCAAATATTCAAGTTCTTGCAATCTTAACAGACAGATGTGTTCCTTAGCAACACATCTGTCTGTTAACATTGCAAGAACTTGAATATTACAGGTATACGATACAGGAACTACCATCCTTACTTGGTATTATTACGGGACAAACAATTATGAACTGCCAATTTTATGCAGGAAAAAGACCATTTGTCATTCTTCATTATTTTACCCAGTTAATCACCAATTAGGAAACTACAAACGATAGTTTGAAAACCAAAAACAGCACTTCAATTAATTACAAACTCGAGACCAAAAATCCGTCCACAAAGTTAATGAAACCACATTTCCCTTCCACTATTAGTACCGGAACCCAAACAGAGTCGTCGTAAACAAAATCAGGCGAACTCTCCCCAAACAAAGGGAAAAGGATAGGCGCAGTAATTAATTTGTTCCAGAAAAACCGGCCAGGAGCGAATTGAAAACGCTCAGTGAGAGTTCCGTACTTTTTGAAGTGAAAACTTCTTTAGCGCCGTTGTGCACTTTTTGGGATGGCTAAAAAATGTTAAACTTGCGTCAGAACACGTGACCTGATCGAAAATTCGTAAGACGGATAATGTAATATGTAGATAATATACATTGTCTTCTTTGTGTACGATAGCGCAATGATGAATATTGTGTTTAACCACATGAATGATACTACTTTTATAATACTGATGAATAAAGCAATTAGTGCGAAATTATTCCTTAACCATACGAAAATATTCAAAAATGCACAACGTCAATGTTCAAGTTTTTACTTCTGCCGGCACTCCCGGAGTGCAACCCGTTGTTTTTTTTGCTAGCTTGTTTTGTATCCCACTGTTTAGCAAAGGCCTCTCCTTTCTCTTTCTATACCTACTTCTCCATCCTGATGATCTTTGGCCAAGTTTGAACCGCAAATATTATCAGATCGTCATACCACCTTCGCCGCGGTCGACCTCGACGGGGACGTCCTACACTGTCATCCAGTGAGTGACAATCTTAGCCTATCTCAATGGGCGCATCCGTACAACGTTCCGTACACCAAGACTATTTTGTAATCATCAGGTTTTAATATAATAATTCATTACACGTATGCTATGAAAATTGTAGTTGGTTACCCATAACGGCTAAAAAGATACAACCCAGAAGACGAAGCACTCACGGCTGTTTCATTGACAATAGCATTGCTTTATATAACAAATATTTTTATAAAAGGTTCATTTTTACAGACAGTCAAATGGCATAGACTTCCCAATAGACTAACGTTCTTGCTCTTTTGGTACGCAACCCCAAAAACACAGCTCGGTAGATCTTCCTCGCATATTTGTTTAGGACCTGCAACTTCCTAGTTTGTTCCCTGTCCCTCGCACGTTGGTCTAAAACATTATGTTAATTGGACGGATCTCGTAATAGCCTAGTTAGAAGCTGACGTAGTGTCGCTAAATACCGTGGATTTCGATTCAGAGCACTCGTGGCTTTCGTATCATGGTTCGAAACGTGCAATTTTGGTCTTTATCAACACTGCATTATCCGGGGTAGTTTAGTAACTATTTCTGCGGCCAAGCAATATTTCTTTCTTACTTTTGACTATACAGTCCTTTATTTGTCCTTAGGGAAGTAACGTCTGCCTTTTATGAAGATACATCTACTGTTAAGGCCGTTATCAAAATGAGGTGCCAACAATTTGTTCGGCTAGAGTTTCAAACACTCACGTGCACTTGAATTTGACCAACATAAACATACAGTATACCTCTAAAAACACTGTTTTTATTTCTTGAGACCAGTCGATGTTATAATGCTGATAAATGATTATCTCTCCAGACAAATCCCAGGGGTTGAATACATAGTTTGCATAGTTTAAGCGTCTTGTACAAAATCGTACAGGAAAAAACCCATTTCAGCTTTAGACGTTTTTTGTCCGAAATGATAATGATACAAATATTTTGCGCCATTTTATTCTTATTGATTGTTTCGCATTTGACCGCAATCTCATCTGATGTAAAACGATGATGTAGTCGACGATGGAACACGTTTGCCTAGAAGTGCTCAAAAGCCGTACTGAAAAGATACTTTCTGGTTTACAAGACGATCTAGAAAGTGTATTTTCAAACGACGAGTTGTATGTATCTACCTAACAGACTGTTCACTTACTCCGCAATAGTTTATGTTGGTATGTTTATACGTTCCAACAAATGCTTGAAAAAATGTTTTTAGTTAATAAACGAAAAAAGGTAACCTTTTCGTTCTTGACTTTCTTTTTTTACTTTTTTTGAACCATGATGGTATCATGAAAGATAGACTGACAGGGAATTCCACTCTTTAGCTGACTGAAAGTACCTATTCTCAAAACGTTAACCCTTCTTTAATGTCTTCCTACAGACAGTCAACAAAACTATATGAGTATGGGTGTATGCAGAACAGAATCTCTCAACATACAGCTGGAAGTTCCACCTGGTCAGAGTTCTGGCTTAGCTGTTCACGAAGATAATGCAATGCTGGTCATATCACATGTCGCTTCACAATCACCAGCGTACAGGTAAGTGGTTTGTGATATTAATAATGATATTGATACTCGTAATTAATTGAAAATGGGATTTCTATGCTTGGAATTTTTTACGTTCTAGTCATGAAAAACGGTTCATTATTTAATTGTTCGGGTATATATGAAGAGATATAATATCTTGTAAGGGATATTAGGGAAAGGTCAATGTACTTTATTGCAAGTTTATCTGACGCTTACCATATTGTTAATGCATTGTGGGTAACGTAATGGAACATCGTGGATAATAAAATTTTGAAGTGAAACTGAAATAGTATTTTAATGTTAGCTTAACCATGATCGATTTCATTACACTAGCAAATTAAGATAATCATTTTCGTTCCAGATCCGGCTGCCTTCAAATCAGAGACAGGGTAATGTCTATCAACGGCCATGAGAATCTAACAGTTGACGTTGCCAACGAAATCCTGCAGAGAAGAAATGACTCTCACAACCCTAAGTACTTGACTTTGAACGTGGAATTCAGTATGCCCAACACAATTGAAGCTTCCAGTGGAGTTTTTAATGTAAAACTGGCAAAAACAACTGCTGGATTAGGCGTTACTATTACAGGTATGTTCCCTTATCCTGCCGTTTTTTTGATATTCTGTTTTCATTTTTGTGAGTTTCCTCTCACCTTCATTATCATCTTTTTCTTCATTTATTCTCTATCCATTATTTGTCAATAGCCAAACTTTTTTAATAGTTGGTTCATTGACTTGACACATATACTTTTAAAATTATAGGACCCTGTCACAAATTATTTCATGCATACCTAAGTTTGGAATCATTTGGAGTTAGAATCTTGAAGCCTGTTTAAAGTATTAAGCACAAGTTTTTTAGAAAGACAGGTTCATGATAGTCTTTTTGACAGATACCACGCTAAGCAACATGGCTGCGCAGCCTGGCTGCGTTAGCCAAACAGACGTGCATAAGGCATGTCATGGTACGTTGCACTGTAAATAAGTCCGCTTGCTAAACATAACGTACTAGGCAAATATAGCAGGCTGAATGCCTAAACATACTAACCTGTCCAACTTATCTCCCTTGATCATCATTCACAAAAAGCGAATTCAAAAGGGAGTCCTCCCTTCAAAGAATGCAAGGAAAGACTGGCTTGGTTGAATTTTTTTGAAGTTCTGGTAACGTAGTAATTGTTTCCACAGGGTGCAAGCAGAAACTGCTTAGCAACGAAGAACCTATGGTGATATCGGATATCAAGCCAGGATCTGTAGCTCATCGAAGTGGAGCCTTAGCACCTGGAGACCAACTTCTAGCCATCAATGGACAGCCATTGCATAACTTATCTTTGGTAACATTTCTTTTAAACATTTATTTTTTATTTTTTGGCAACTCTAATTAACGTTTCATGTAATTATGCTGGAGCATACTTTGCCTGAAAAGATTCTCTTTTCTTCATACAAAATTAATTCGTTTAAAATGTCTTTTATTAATTTTCATGTCTAAAAAGATGCCAACATAAATTAATTATCAATTTTTGCATTAATTATGATCATCAAAGAGAGACCTAAACACACAAAATAAAAACTTTGTGAAATATGAATGTGACTAGTTGCCGCGAGCTGCTCCGCCGTTTAGAATATAACTTGAGCAATATCTTTAAAACGGTGGCCTAAGTGTTATTGCGATGTATAAGCTATATTACTGCAAAGTTTCATCAAAATTCTTTCAGTAGTTTTTGCGTGCAAGCGAAACAAACATCCATCCATCTACAGAAGCTTTCGAGTTTATAATAGCAAAATTAAATATATTTTAGTTTTAAACATACTAAGAATGATCGAAACACTTCCAGTTTATATTTATTATTATTATCTTTATTGCTTAACACATGTGTTTACAAGGTCTTCATAATATTGGTACAGTGCACATGGACCCTGTCGGGCACAACAATCATTTAATAAAATAAAATATGGGTAGTAGAATTAAAAAAAAGACAAAAAAACGAGTTAAATGCAAAAAAAAAATAAAACCATACATAAATAAATTGAAATTACATAAAAACAAATTAATAATTAGTATACATTCAAATTACAATCCATTTCAAATAAAAAATGTCATAAATTAAAATAATGTCAATAATTCACAATACAAATCGAATAAACAAGATAAAAATATTAAAATAAAAAACAAAATTCAATTCACTAACTAATGTCGCAGAATAAATAGAAGTAAAAATTCAATTAAAATATTTAAAAAATTCCAGTCAAAATCAAATAATGTCACAGATTATATTATGTAAAGTCATCATTAAAAAATTCATTCAGTGAATAATAACATTTATCCACCAGTAGTTTCCTGAGCCGTTTAATAAATATTTCGTCATTTTGTTCCATTTTTAAGTCGTTTGGTATTTTATTATATATTTTAATTGATGTTACGTGAGGACTTGTGCTGTGTAATTTTAGCTTTGATTGTGGTATCACGAGCGTATTTACAAACTGTGAACGTGGTGCATATCTGCGTGGTTGGTCTGTAACTTTAAGGTAGAAGTGTGGATATTGTCTAACAAATTTACAGATTTCTAGAATATAAATAGATGTCAAAGTCAGAATGTCTAGTTTCTTAAAATGCGGTCTACAACTTACGTCATTGTCAATATAAACCATTATCCTAATACACTTTTTCTGTAGGATAAACAAGTCGTTGCTATCTACACTATTTCCCCAAAGAATTATACCGTATTTAAGCCATGCGTACGCGTAGGCATAGTAAGTAGATAAGGCTGTTTTCAAATCTGTCGTTTTCTTGAGCTCACGTAGTGCATATATAAAACTAGATAGTTTTGATTTAATTTTCTGTATGTGCGCTTTCCAGGTCATGTGGATATCTTAGTCTAGACCCAACAAAGTAAAAGTGTCTACGCACTCCAACTTGATGCCGTCGAACGTAAAATTTATAGTTAGGGGTTGTTTTTGGTAAGGCCTGAATTGCATAATTTTGGTTTTTGAGAAATTAATTTCTAAATTGTGGTCTTTCATCCAATTTTGTATATTTAACATTATATTGTATAGATTCTCATGTAGGTTTTGAGAGTCATTACAGGAAGTAATTAATGAGATATCATCGGCAAATAGTACGCACGACTCCGTCATAATTTTAGGGAGGTCATTGATATAGATCAGGAAGAGTAAACACCCGACAACACTACCTTGCGGAATAGAATTTTTAGTGCAAAGCCCATTTGAACGTATTAGGCTGAATTTTCCAGCGTCAGCATCCCAATGTTCTATTTCTACGAACTGTTCTCGGTTATGTAGGTAGGATGCGAACCACTCATGAGTTATTCCTATAACGCCGATACCGTGTAGTTTATCAAGTAATATCTTATATAGTACTTTATCATACGCCTTGGTCATATCAAGTAAGATTCCAATCGCGTATTTTTTATTATTTAAAACGTTAATAATCTGTTGAATAAATTTATATGTAGCTAAAATCGTGGATCTTTTTTTCCGAAACCCATTTTGGCATTCATCGAAAACATTAAACTTTTCACAAAAATTATAAACGCGCTTACACATTGCTTTTTCAAAAATTTTAGATGATGTCGGTAATAGTGCAATAGGACGGTAATTATTAGGGTCGGATTTCGAGTTTTTCTTGTGAATAGGTTTTATTATACATTTTTTTAACGCGTCTGGGAATACCCCTTCAGAAAATGATTGATGAATTAATAGATAAAATGGTAAAGTCAGTTCCGCAGCACAAGTTTTTATTAATATAGGGGGTAATTCATCTAAACCGTGACTGAATTTGCCTTTAAGATTCATTATTATACTCTTTATTTCGTGCAGTGTAGGTGGATGTAAAAACATTGTGTTCTCTGTTGGTCGGAGCACAGGCCGGCCGCGTGGCTCTGAGTCACCACTACGCCTTGTTTGTCCTACCGATGCGAAAAAATCATTGAATGAGTTAGCTACTTGTCTTGGGTCGGACGTAAGTTTATCATGGATCGTCAATGCTATGTTTTGTTGAGTCTTAGACAATTTTTTATTAGTGCGCTCTTTAATTATTTTCCACATCGATTTGGTTTTGTTGTTCGAGTTTTTGATTTCTCGAATATATTGGAGTTTTTTTGATTTATTGACTATCCGTTTTAATGTTTTTTCATATATTTTATATTGTTTTGTTAATACAGGATCGTTAGAATAAGAAGTAAGAATTTTTAACAATCGTTTATTTTTGCATGAGATTTTAATGCCTCTCGTTAACCAATCTTTTCTTTTGTTTTGATTTAGTTTTATTGTTTTTATTGGTATACAGTCATTTAATAATTCGATTAAAAGATTTTCGAAAGAGTTGTAATTTTCGTTCATGGTTTTTTCCGAGTTTATAATTAGATTCCAATTAATTTCTTTTAACGCAAGTTTAAACTTTTCCATGTTTTTACAATTGAAAATTCTTTTTTTAGTTTTCCAGTCTTTACATTTAGTAGTCGTGATCGTAATGTCTAGTTGTTTTAAGTTTACTATTATTCCTTTATGATCAGAAAAGCCGTAATCGTGCACCTGAGTAATTATTAATTTAGAGTCAAAGTTTATAAATACTAGATCAAGGCAGGTTGAAGTGGTTTTTGTCACTCGTGTTGGTTTTTTAATAGATTGAACGAAGTTATATTCTAGCATCAAGTTTAATAATGTTTTGGTTTGCAAGCTATTTTCTAAAATATTTACATTGAAATCCCCCCCGAAAATGATTTTATTTTTATTATATTTTTTTAATATAAGTTCTAGCATTAGTTTTAACTGTCTATAGAATACATCAGGCTGTCTGTTATTCCAATACAAAGTTATTAGTATAGTTTTAAGTTTAGGCAATTCTATTGCACATACTTCAATTAGGTATTCCACCGACGTATCCATAATGTCCTTTCGTTCAATAAATTCCAAGTCTTCTCGTAATAGTATGCACACACCGCCGCCTTCGTAGTTCTGTCGACAGTATGACGTCGCGAGGATGTATCCGTTACAGTTAATTAATTCTTTCTTTCCCTGTGATAACCATGTTTCCGATAAGCAAAGTGCGTGGTACTTTCCTTTGTTTTCATCGAGAAATGCTTCTAATAAGTGTAGTTTATTGTTGATACTTTGCATGTTTTGGTATAATACTGTAATGTCAATATCTTGAGTGACGAAAGGTGCTTATTTTGTTTGTGTTAGCCCGTGAGAAGTCTGTGTCGCGTTCGTTTATGTTGTTTGTGCGATCGTTAGACCTGTCGTTTTTTTGCGAATCAATAGGTTGGTTGAAATCAGTCTTTTTTGTTGCATAATTTTGTCCTGTTATTGTAGTAAGTTCTTGTTGTCGTCCGTCTATGATTAATTTATTATTTTTAATGATTGCGTGGTGTCCTTGTTGTCTTGCTAAGCGTAAGTTTTCTTGTAATGTTTTTTTTTGTCGAAGTGCAGTCTCGTTAAGGTATTCGGAAATAAAAAGCCCAGTATTTTTAAAGTACGTTGCGTTATCTAGTACATATTTCGTCATTCGTTTGCTTATTAGCTCAATAATAATAGGTCTCCGAGAGTTGTTGTATCTTCCTATACGTGAAAGTACCTCAATGTATCCGGTTAGGTCAACATTTAGGATATCTTTAAATGCTTCAACTATACGATAATATAATTGATTATCCGATTCTTGATCATATTCTGGAAGTCCAAATAGTACAATTTTTTTCAAGTTAGTGTCCAGTTGTTGATTTTCTGTTAATGTCATATTTTGTTTTATTTCTTTCAATTGTTGTTTAAGTTCTTTGTTTTCTTCCTGTAGATTTTTTATTTTCTGATTTAGTGAATTTATATCGCTTTTTACAATTTCTTGTTCACATGTTAGCTTGTGGGTATCTTTTAAAATATCTTCCTTTAATTCTGCGATAGTTTTTTGTATTTCATTTTGGATTGTGTTCTTTAGTACAATGAGTAGGGATTGGTTGTTCTTTTCTAGTTTAGAATCTAGCAATTTACTGAGACTATCTAAGGTAATCGGAAGGCCTTCTGTTGCAATTTCCTGTGTTGTTGTGGTGGTGGTTTGGTTATTCTGGTTGGGAGTTTTACACTCGACATTTGTAGTAATCTTCATATTAGGGTCATCATCTTGTGCATCGTCAATTGACATTGTAGTGTCGTTTAGTTGTGATGATAAGTTTAGTTTTTGGACAGGGGTATTATCATTCCTAAAGCGACGAGTGATATTAGCACAGTCCGGGCAGCGCCAACATTTCATAAGGTTATGATTATTTTCCAAATAATAGGCAGAGGTCATGTTAAGGCACGCATAATGGTATTTAGCTGAGCATCCAGTGCATTTCAGAGTCTCTCCAGCGTGTAGTTTTTGACTGCAAGCTGGGCAATTCATTATTGTTGACAGTTGATTTTTAAAAACCTGCTAATGAGCGATGTAGGTGTCCAGCATTGCGACCAATGAGCTGCGATTATCGTGTGCGCCGAAGACGTAGAAGCGGGGTCAATGACCGCCACCAACGATGACTCACGCGACTCGGTGTGTTAGCAGAGCGTTTTTAAAATATTCACCGGTTTTTTTCTTTACTTGATTGTTTTATTAATTGTATTAGGTAAATTTAACTTTTATTATGTATTTCAAAAACCTCACAAGGTCTTCTTTCTTCTGCAGTAACTTTATGACCAACTTTTGGTATTTTTCCACAATTTATCTATTTTATACACAGAGCGAAACAAAAACGATGTTAACCAATGCGCGCACCGGCTACTACTCCTCCTATTATCCTCCTCCTACTATTTAGGTCATCCTCAACAATCAAAGATCATTAAGACAAATCTGTCCTATTGTTCTAGATGCCTTCGAATAATAGCGCACTTAGCTTGTTTGATGAGGTCAACTAGATAGTCAATCAGCAATCAAACCGCAATGCCAAAATAAATTGCAAATCATTTAGACTACTGACGTGTTAAAAAAGTAGGCAAATCTAACATTCCTAATATCAAAACCTTTATTACAGGACACAGCTTTCAACATCCTTCAAAACTCACCAGAAGACATAATTACTCTAAAAATCCGTAAACGTGACTTAACAGAAGACTGGTCCAATATTCACAAGCATAACGCCAAACTTACTCTTCAAAGCTTTAGCAATATAGAAACCAAAGCCGTAGTTCATAGTGGTGAAGATTCTGGTCATCACACAGAGAGTCCAAATAATAGTGCTAAAGAAAGTGAAAGGAGTCATGGTAGCAATGATAATGGAAATACTGCTGTGTTTACTGTTGAACTGATAAAGCAAGAAAGTGGACCTTTAGGCTTGACTATAGCAGGAAGTGAAGATGTTACGCAGCCTATTTTGTTGAGTGGACTAGTTGAAGGTATAGCACCTTTTAATTATGACAATAAAAGGGAGGATGTTCACAAAAACAATTAAATCAAAATTGTTAGTCCTGTTACTGAATTTAATATCTGAATTGCAGGTGGTGTAGCAGAAAAATGTGGTAAATTAGCAATAGGTGATGAACTACTCACTATTAACGGTGAAAGCGTTCTAAACAAGCCGTTGTCTGAAGCAATCAAATTGTTGCAACAAAGTGGACAGCGAGTCCAGCTACAACTGTGTAGAAAAGTATCAGGTAAAGTTTTCATAATATTTTTTAATAATATTTAAAGTTACGCTGGGTAAGTAAGCCAACCCTCATTTGTCACGTTGTGTAATTAAAACCAATTATTTGTTTCTACGCAAAACTTGGGTATTATTAAGGGTGAAGTCCTGAAGTGTTTAAAAAAAAACTGAAACGAAAACACTTTATGTTTTTAAATTATTAAGTCAAATTTAAACCATACATAATAATTAATAAAATCTCTCCTTTAGGGTCGCTCGAGAGTGCTGAATCCAGTGCGAGAGACTCGAGTCATTCCACGTCAAGCCCCGGCTTATCCAATGACAGCGCCGTTGAGTCGTGGGATCAGAACACGCCAGTCAGGACCAGCGCGAACTGCGGTAAGACACTTTATGTTAAACGTGCAGCATAATCTGCGTTGATGTGTTATGATTTATTGTTAAACCAACGCCTGGAGACGTATTTAGTTTTCTTCCTTTTGAAATGTCCAATATTAACTTAAATTTGATTTAAATTAATTTGGTTATGAATATTATCGTCTATTATATCAACAAACAAACTGATCAAAACTCATTTTGTTAGTTGGAAGGATAGTGTCACATAATAAAAGAAACAGTTTATGTTATAGGTAATTCCGAAGTTATAGAATACGCAGTACCAGATAAGACGAGAATGATGGACAAGCACCCTTACTCCCCAACTGACGAAGACAAACTCATGGCTTCAAATTTCAATTCCGCAGCACCTTACAGCATCAATGACTTACCTCTACCAAATTACTCACTAAACAACTCCTTAAAGACTTTCCATTACGAAAACACATGTATCATTCCTGATAATACTCTTAAAAATAAACAAAACATCACAAGAGAGGACGATGTCCAACAAATAGAAATTCTAACATCAAACATGAAAGATTGTCAACTACACAATATGGAGAGGTCTTCTTGCAAATGTGATTACGTTCAAATGGGTCCTTACGGAATTGTGTCACCGAAAACACGAAGACCAAACTGGGATAGTGATTATTTAAATAATGGAATATACACAGTGACAACGCCACAGAAATCGCCAATGAAGCCCGGAGTTCCTGGAACCAGTTTTCAATTTTCGACGAGTCCAATTTATGAAAATGAAGTGCCAGGTAAAATATACTTAGAACGCATATTGTAATTTTGCAAGAGCGCTTTGCTGAAACCTACGTAAATTATGTTTACTCATTAGCATAATAATTTGCTCTAAACTACTGTAGTTAATTTGACCTGTCCTGCAATCTGCTTAGAAGAATGAACCCAAAACATGTTTAATTCTATTTATTTCTTTTCTATCTATGGATATCTAACAGAAACACATTTTTTTTTAAATTTCGCCATATTAATGGCCACTATGAATTTGCTACATTTTATTTCAATTCTATTCTTCACAGGCCTCTACAGTACAGAAGCAGTGTCTCCAGCCAGAGGCTCCGTGCATCACGTGATCTTGTACAAAGATGCGATCTATGATGACTACGGATTCTCTGTGTCCGATGGGCTGTACGAACGAGGAGTGTATATCAACCGAATTAGGAAGGGAGGACCCGCTGATATTGTGGGGTTGTTGAGGCCGTATGATAGGATTTTGCAGGTTTGTATACTCGTTTTACCGTATGAACGTTAATATGATGTAATATTAACAGTTCGGGTTTGAAAGAATTGATGCTAAAATTATTGATGTAGCAAACTTTTAATAGCAACACAAATTATTTTTGTTATCTAAATTACGTAGGAATTAGCAATGTATCCTATAGCTTACTTATAGCGACCTCAGTCCAAATGTGTGCATAAAATTTGGAATAATATAAACGTAACTAGTATTAAAAAACGGCATGTAATTAAATCGATATCTGTATTTTCCCTTTTTTCGAACAAAATATTTCAAAGTTAAATCAAAAATACTGACTTGCACACAAATTATGCACACTAAATAAATCATATTAGATATACTGTTTAATGGTATTTGCAGAACTGTTTTACTGAACGAATATTTGGCTAATGATATTTCTGGGTGGTTTAAAAAAAAATAACCACGAAGGGGATGGCGGGGTCTGTTCGCTCGCTTCGCTCGTCACTTGACCCCGCCATCCCCTTCTAACCTAACCTGTCCGAGTCGGGGTGCCCAATGACCGGCTACTATTGTAACCATGATAACCACCTGCTATTTCAGGGAAGTGCAATTTAGAGTGCAAGTTAGTATTTTTGATAAACAATTCGTATTTTTGTTTTATAAATCATAAATCCGATGTATGAACCACATTTTCGGTGTGAATTCGATAAAAAGGTCATCTCGTTTTGGATGTGTTTTTTAGTTTTTTTTGTAAGACAGTTTTCTGATCAATTGGGATTTTTTGCACAGCATTATTTTTTCTGGTATGCATTAAAATTATACAGACGCGCATTTAAAAATATCCCTTAAAAAACTGGCCGATGCGAGTCAAACTAGCGTGCAAAGGGTTCCAATCAACTTTCATTTTTGTAACATGTTACTTTTAAACCATGTACTTTCATAGGTTTTCCTGTAATCTACAGGCAAAGAAATAAAACCTGTACTTTTTTTCAAACTTTAGACCAATCGTCTCGAAAATAATGTTGACTTGGGACTGGTAATGTTTCATGTAATTTCTTGAATAAGTTCAAAACTTCTTAAAATAATACGGGCGAAGCCAATCTAGAATTAAAAAGTTGTAAATCTTTCTACGAAACAGACTAATAGACAAATATTTAGAACTTTGTTGATTAAAAATTAGATCAAAAGGAATATTATTTTTTAAAAATTCGTTTTTTAATAAAGAACTTGACTTTGCTTTATGAAACAATGTTATTTTACCCAATTACGCTTCACAGGTGTACTTAATGTTGTGCCCTGTTTTAGACCTCTTGTTATTTATAAACGAAGTTTTTAGGTCTTTATTTTTTAAGGCCCTCATATACCTTTTAATATTAACTTTGTTACGGTTTCTAGGCAGACTTAAGACCCAGTCGTTAGATACAACTTCAATCATAGTTATTATACAGAAAGAGTTGTTATATCCTATTTTATTTTACAATGTTTTTTTGTTTGTTTATTTATTTAATTAATACTTTATGCACATATTAGTAGAATTGGAATAACTTAATTACTTGGGCATTTTCTACCACCACCACTACCACCTTCCTCCACCTTCCCTGCCAGGGTTGTGGAATTTGTTCGAAAAAGTTACCTCAGCCCTGGAACGCAAATGGCATGAGGAGGAACACGGATGGGTTTTAGTCAGTAAGAGTCTGAAACTCCCTTCCACTCAGCCCTGAGCGGAAGAAGTCATTTGACGATTTCCCATCCATACAAAATAAAATTAAAAAATCTCTAATCACTCTTTGATAGACAATGCTCCTTTCTCAGATTTCGACAATCTTCCATTGGTTTTTTTTTTTAATTTAAAATTATCAAATATAACCTTTTCTATTTATTTTTTCATTCTTTACTTACACGTGTTTTGTCACCAGGTGAACGGCACACGGACAGTGGACTACGACTGCTGCCTCACGGTGCCCCTGATCGCTTCCGCTGGAGACCGGCTCGAAATTGTCGTGCAGAGGCTCGTCACTTCCAGGGTAAAATTAAATTAAATTATTTACATATCTTTATCTTCATTTCCAGAACCTTAAATTAATTTACATAATTTAACTACGAATTCACAAAGGGTAGTATTTAAACGAGTGACTGTATATTAAAGTTTTAAGGGACAAAAATAATTAATTTACGTTATAGTATTACTAAGTGAGCGACTGACTGCGGGTGACGAAAAATCAACATAACAGCGACTTACACACATTAATTTGAGTTACTTAATATACAAAATGAGAAGCTTCATAATATTTGAGCGACCTAATATTTATTTGAGTGTCAACGTTACGTCCTGCATTTTTTCAATATTTGGCAAATTATATTTCTGGGTGGTTTAAAAAAAAATAACCACCACGAAGGGGATGGCCCTTCTAACCTAACCTGTCCGAGTCGGGGTGCCCCAATTCCCGAGCTCGCATCACTTGCTCTTGCGCACCAAATAAAACACAAAAATGTTAAAATATCAATTGGAAAAATCGTCTCTATTTTAATATTGAAGTTGCCCTCTCTGTATTTCTAGTCGCGCACTTAGTAATTTAGTCGCACGGCTAGAATTTTAATATCTGAAATTGATTAATCACAACCCACTTTTTGTAAGCTCGTTCTGGATTTTATTATTAATAAATATTCGTCGTTAGTTTAGTAAATTTTTCGCTTACTCAAATTTATACCGCTCAGTTATTAAAACAGTATCTCATCATCAGTCGCCAAGTTATTTTTTTATTCGATCGTTTTATAATTTTCCATTCACAAATAGGTATTGGCTTTTAATGTTTAACTAAGCAATTGTATGAAGTAGGTATGCTTAGAATTGGTCACACTTTTTGTCAACATGTTGACGTAATAGTAATATTCTGTTTTGTTTACTTGATGATCTAATTGGTGACACTTGCATCTCTTAAAAAAAACTTAACGAATTCGTTATTTCAAAATAACGTGAGTTTTGAGATTAGCTACAATAGAGGTATGAATAAAATAATTATGTACAAAGTGAGTTTTATAACAAAGCAAACCATGTAAAGCCAGAATTGTTAAACAGCTGCTTTTGTGCAATTTTTTGAGTATGGAGCGCTTTCCTTGGTTCCCGCATAAAACTAACAAACCCAGTGCTAGTGCCGCATAAAATTCTCTTCTACCCTCATTTTCCAACTTTATTTCAAACACCAAAAATGTCCAACACTCTCCTTGTATAATATTTCACAGTCATCTAAAAAGCACAAAGGAATTCCCAAAAGCAACTGTATATTTTACTTCTGCGAATATATTCAAATGTGATGCATGTAAAATTCTTTTTGAACCCAATAATATACCGTTTTCATAGTTGAATGACAAAGAATTGTCGCTTGTGTGAGCTAATCACAATTTTGCGCCTTGGAATAAATTGATATTTTGACAGCGAAAATAACGTTGTCTTCCGTCTTTGTGTAAAAAAAATAAGGAAGAGGTTATAAATTAGATTTCTTCCAACCTCGCTAATCAATCAACCTGCTTCGAACTATGTATGTTGGAGTAGACTTCTAGACTAGCCAAATGCAAATGAGTACTAGGCTTGCGCATAGTAGTTCGCGACCAGGAGTGCTCATTTTAGTTCGCGTCTCCTTGTCAAACTAGTTCGCTCTTTGCTTGAGCTGACAGAGCTAGTGAGCTGCGAGAAAGGCAGATCAGTTTGCTGTTGCGCGTGTTCTTTTGTTAGTAAATGAACTAGGTACCTATTTTGTCGTTATTTTTTACTTTACATAATATACCACTCGTAGTATTTTAATTGAATCATTAGTTCATTTTAGAAAAATGCTTATAAAATATACTAAATAACGCGTTATTCTTAATTTGTAAATAGTAGCTTGTATATTGCATTGAACGATGAGAAGCGCATCTGTGAGCAAGTGACCGACGACACAACGGAATTGGGCAGCACCGCGCTCCCGCTCACTCTCGCTATATTATTAGGTCGGTCATATAGAAGTAACTAACGAACTAAAGAGCGATGGATCTAGGACCTAGTTCACATAGATCGCCTGTGGGAGCACTTTTTCGAACTAGTTCATTCGCGAACTACACAAGACTACAATCTCCCTCCTATCCCCTATCTGACCTCCACATCAGAGTAATTTGGTAACACAACTCCTTGGCAAGACTACCCATAACGACTGTCAAAGATCTTCAAATAACAGCCAAGACAAACAGCTTATCGTACTTTGTGAGGCATAGAGAAGCCTCGGTAAATAATGGATGGTCATCCATCCACAGACTGACCTCGGCAAGCGTCGCTTAACCTCGAAGATCGACCCGTGCGGCGGTTATAATTTAGCCACAAATTCCTCCTAACCTGGTTAGTATTGAAACAAATTTCTTTGAAATAGGATCACAAAAGGTATCGCAAAATCTAACTCTGAACACCTAGCTACCCAGCAAAGGATGAATAAGGGGTGAATATTAATTACATTAATGAATTATTGGGGGCAGCGGTGAACTTAAATTAGCCTATCACGATCGAATACCAATAATGGGTAGTTTTGGAGCAGATCTTATATTACATTCCCGGAATTATTGGACAGGGAAACGTAGATATTGGAGATGTAATTGAGAAATATTTGGCATCGTATAAACTTGACTCTATATGTACATGAGGCTTAATGCAACAGTACTAATTAAAATAGACAATTTATGAGTAAGAATAGTTTTATTTATAAGTTGGTGAATGAATTATCTGCTTCTTAGTTGACGACTTTTCCTGATATGATGTTTTTGAAAATAAATAGAAACCAAATCAAAAATTAAGGTGATTCGCCATATTCTTTTTGTGGAAACTTCATTTAGTATCAATTTGAGCTGTCATTTATCGATTTTTGACAGTTTTTATGAAAGTCTGACTACCAGGGTTGTCAATGGGTAACGTCTTATCCAGTAACTAGGTCAGCGGCTCTAAACCTTTTTGGGTGATGACCCAAAGTGTAAATTATAACTGATTCCCGCGACCCTAATGTTTTACTTATCTTGCCCGTCATTATCATCATCATTAAGTAATAATAGAGTTTTAAAACGCTTAAATTGGATTGCACGCCAGTATGCCAGATGCGCTGGACCGGTCATAGGTAAATGCGAAATTAACTCTATCTGTTTATTACATCTTCAAGTCCTAACAGCTGAACGAATGTGGATAAAACTTGGCACACGAGTGACCATGACTCATTTCATTCCAGGAGTATGTTGTGTACTGTAGCACCATAGGGCTCCACCGGTACGCCACTTACTATTATTAATAAATAAAAC
Source organism: Melanchra persicariae (assembly GCA_947386135.1). Classification (NCBI taxonomy): domain Eukaryota; kingdom Metazoa; phylum Arthropoda; class Insecta; order Lepidoptera; family Noctuidae; genus Melanchra; species Melanchra persicariae. Next base: position 20,731,389 of record OX376650.1, read on the forward strand.
ACAGTTTACGATCGAATGAAATCTCATTTAGGCCATCTGGCTTAGAAGGTAGCTAATACATTATTCCCATATAAATAACAATGCTTTTTTTACGTTCCTAATTCAAATAGGTACTATTCATATTTCAGCTAGAGGCTTCCAAAGTTCCAACGACTAAATTGTCTGCCAGTGATTTGCAGCCAAGGAGTTTACAGTACTATCTACTATGTGTCATCAAAAGCTAGTCAGAAATAAAATTAATTCGTTTGTTACAGGAACTGAGGAACCAGCGCCTCGATGACAGTTCCAGCCCGAGTGACAGTAGTATTGTGACTAAGACGATTTAGTGTATAACCCGACTTTAGTGAAATCACACCAAAGACAATGAAACGTTTAGCTTTAAGTGACTTACTTCATACGGCCGTGTTATATTTAGTCCTTAAAATAATATTAATAATTGTAAATAATAGTTTTGGGTGATTATGTTGGATTAGCTTTGAGCCTTTAAAATGAAAGTTAAGAATGACAAGAAGGTGAAAAATAACGTGTTATGCCTTAAATAATTTTTATTTTAATGTAACGTTGAATTGTGTGCATTTTTAGTTATATAAAATAAATTATAACGTGCATAAAATTGATGAAATTTGATGAAAATCTTGGGTTTTAATTGGACTTAATTAGTTGAAATGAATAAATTGTAAATTAAAAAATAATCTTTGGTACATTTAAGGCGTTCATGTTATTTTATAGAATGGTGCAAATAATATATAATGTAAAATATTTAAAACTTACTACGGTATAAAAAGTAATACCTAATTATTGTTCTAGAAGAAACATCGGAAAGGTGTTTTTTTATATGAATAAATTAAATATAAGGGTTTGCATAGTCTTAAAGGACCAAAGGTCAAAAACATTGAGATTATTGTGTGTTTTGGCTAGGATTGTAAAATGAAGGTATCGTGAGTAAAAACATTTTACAGTAAATAATGTCACAGTTCTGTCTTTATTCAGTAAAATACATTTTGACACGAATAAGTCATGTTCTGGCCTGTAAAATGCTGCTACCCAAATGGGTAGATTTTTCCTGTGGTTCAAAATATTAAAAAAATATATATTTGTGCCTCTGGTAAGCCCTTGTGAATGATACTTATATTCTACCAGTTAAACAATCAACAAAATTAAAACTGTACAGATTCACTGAATAAAAAGTACTACAGATAAATTACTTATATGTATAAAATTTAAAAAAAATGTAAAGTAATCACCAAAGATGATTTAACGGCATAATTAAAATATTTATAAATAAATTAATGTAATATTAGACATCGATTGATTAGTTAAATTGTTAATAGATTAAAATGTTATTTTATAATCCCGTAATGTGCCTATGTATTGTAATAATGTGAGGACACTAAACTGAATACACGATTTTGCGATATTTTATCCGCTCCAGCCCTGACATGTGAAAATTCCCAAGTAAAAAATAAATGTTATGTAATTGGTAAATAAACATTAAATTCGCAATTAATCGGCGCACACCGGTATTTTTATATTATCACACATTTTTAAAAACTATCTGTTCGTGTATTCATTTTAAATTGCCCACGCATTATTTCCTATTTTTACCAAAGATGTTTTCAAAGCAATGCCGTTTCTTGCCGAAATAATTAATTTGGCAGCAATACCTATATCTATCAAATCTTCTGTTGATTCACTCAAACGATAGGTATTATTCTGTAAATGAATTTGCATTTTGGTTCATTTCATCACAAAGGAAGTATTTTATGGAATGATTGATCAAAATGATAAATTATATATTGAATTATTAAACCTCATTTTTCGGATGCGGATTCACACATGTTTGAATAACTCGATCATTTAAGGGTTCTACGTGAAATATTGTTTCAGCTTTATCAATAAATATAATTAACACTAATTATCGTTTAAATTCATTTAAAACTAAAATTTCACGTATAAATTGTATACGCAATCTGAATTTTAATTATTAGTTCATTTGGTGACTACTTTCAATGATGAAATTAATACATACTGAATGAATAAATCCGTATAAAACTGTATATAATAAAAATAATTAATTAATAAATGTGTAGCATTACTGTTGTTGAAATCAGACTGATAGAGATTTTAAAAATAGTTATTTAGACAATGTATAAATAAACTTATAGTATGTACCATTAACTTACTGGTCTGTTTCTAGTGAATTTGTGAACTATCTCTACCTACTTATATAGATATTCAGCGTGTTTTTATTGATTTTACTGGCATTTATTATCTTACATTTAAAAAGTTACATAGTTAAATTAATAAAAATACATAACAATTTTTATTTGGTTTCAGTGACAGTTTCTACCTGTAAATAAAATTAAAATTGATTTATTCGGATAATTATTGCCAATAAAATTAAAGTTGTGTATTATAATAAATAATAAATAATTCGTAAGGTCTGTTAACATTAAAAAAAAATAGAAAACAGAAAGACTTTGTAATCTAATAGGAGTTATTGAATAGATACGAAGTTTGTTGTAGGTAGAAAAAAATATACATTATGAAATTGACTCTTTTCAAACACAACATTATACCTACTTGTTTGTCCCATTAATATGTTTAATCAGTGTTCCTAATATAATTTCCTAATACTTACAAAAATATTTTGATTTTAATCCATTGAAACAATAATTATATTCCCTGAATTTCCAGGTTCAGATCAAATTACTATATGGCAAAGACCTCCCGATTCTCGTTCCAAACCACTCTGTTTCGCGCGATCTCGGGCTAACTTTGTCTCTCTAATCATTTACTTCTGATAAATCGTGAATCGTAATCCAATTTTACATTACGTATTTCTAGAAATCAAACGATTAGTAAAAAAATAACCCTTAAAATGCAAAGAAACACACTAACTCAAATTCGTGTTACTCGTAAAATCTTCACGTTCTTTTTTTTTCAAACAGCAAACTGTCACTCGATTTTATTGGAAATTGTTTTGTGAGATTATTCTACTTCTATTTCAACATCCCATCATACTTGTATTGCCACTTACGTCTCATAATAAATTATAGGCCTATCCGCTATCTATTTAAACGCAATTTTTTCAATAGTCGCTAACTTTTATTTGTGCGATGAAAATGGCGATTTAACTGGTTTCGTTTCGAAAAAACGCCATATTTATTCTTTAAATAAAAGTAATCTGACTGTCATTTAAAACAGTCCATAATCATGAAACATTTTAATGTATTTTATTTATCTTTATAATATTTGGCGGGAACCCTGTCTTAAATACTTTGCTTAACACGATAAATATTCTCCTGTATCCTAATTACGTATGTAGATAGTTTGTAATTTTTTACATTTTATTTTTGTACCCTTAATTGTAAGGATAATTTATATTATTGTCAATTAATGTGTAATTAATTGAAAAATAGAAGAGAGCCTAGCTGCAACACTCTTAATAAAATGATATGCGTGATTGAATCATTTTGTTTTATTTTTATAAAAGGGGATTCCCTGCGGTTTGCATCTATGGTCCCACAGGAACCGTGCAATTTTCGATGAAAAAAGAAGTGGTTTTTGGCACTCAGAAATAGTGCAGTGTCAGTGAAAGATATTCTGTTAAGGTTTACTATTAAGTACCAGAGGTTACCTCAGACATTATGATCCACTAGCTGATTTGTGCTAATTTGTTTGCGTTAAATTTTTCATTAAAGCTCCGCCAAGCTTATATCTTTCCTCGATAAATGGGCTATTCAACTTTAAAATAATTGTTCAATTCGAACTAGTAGTTCCTGAGATTATCGCGTTCAACCAAACAAACAAACAAATTCTTCAGCTTTATAATATTATAAAGTACCCATAATATAAATGCTAAAATACCTCACGTCTTGGCGGCTAGGCTTTTATATCGGCAGTATCTTCCCTTGGGATTTTGTTTACTTACAGAAGCTAGAAGAAGTTTAAAATTATATTAATTTTATTGAAAATTTAAGTTTGAGTTTTAAATCTATGGCAAGCAACCCTTATCGCAGTAGGCAAGCTGTGTTGAAAACAATGGGGAATGTTTCTATTAGTTTTTTTATTTGGTGCACAACAAATTTATTTATTTATTTAAACTTCATGTACCTACACTAATGCTACATAGGCAGACTTAATGCAAAAGGCATATATATTTCTTATGTGAAGTGCACTGGGTCATAGAAGTGCAATGCCAGTATATTCAAAGACTATCAGTCTCAGAATGTTTATGTTGTATGCAATATGCATGCCAATATTGGTGTTAAATTGATACCTCTTTGGCGCATCGTCTCAGACGGAATACAATTCTCCTTTGTTCCACACAGGCGAGGACTTGTCTCTTTGCCCATTATGTTCAAACATAATTTTATTCAACAGTCGTTATCGATAAAGGAGTGTCTTGGACATAGGTATCCGCTGGCCAAGATAGATGTATCTAAGATTCTAGCAATTTGTTCTCCTTCAAAAAAGATAAGAACATATTATATATAATATCTTTAATATTTTTGGAAATCAAATTAATTTTAAATACTACGTGTAACAGAATAAACGCAATACCTCTTAATTAAGGGGTCATGGTACTCATCATTATGAACAACTTTTGCTATGGGACCAACACGTGCGTGCTCCATCTTCGACCGCATCATCGCTTACCATCAGGTGAGATAGTGGTCAAGCACGTGCCTATCAATACTAAAAAAGAAACACTGAAATGGCTTAAAAAAATCTACCGCCACATACATTTATGTGCGTACATAACTCGACTAAATGTATTAAACAGCTGATATTTCGATGCGATTTCGGGATGAATTCAATGACCTCTTAATGGCCTCTCGCGGCGAGGAATATCTCGTATTCGATACTATACTGGGTAATTTTTTTTCCAGTGCGCAAACTTTAAGAACCACTTCTGCCCATGTTAATGAACAACTTTCCCCAAGAAAGCCATAGTCAATTCCTAAAAAAAAATTGAGTCTCCCATACAAATTGTGGTCAGTTGATGACAATTTTGTATGGGAAGTTCAAATTTTTTTTTAGGAATTGACTATGGCTTACTAAGACTCCGCTGTCCGTCCATCCGTCCATCTGACACCAGGCTGTATCTCACGAACCGTGACAGCTAGACAGTTGAAATTTTCACAGACGATATATTTCTGTTGTCGCTATAACAACACATACTAAAAACAAAATAAAATAAATATTAATAGACTCCGATACAACAAACGTGATTTTTTTGCCGTTTTTTATAGACGAAAACCTTCGTGCGCGAGTCCAACTCGCACTTGGCCGTTATTTTTATTGAATTATCTTAAGTTTGGTGTAAGCTGCGTAACTATGCATTTCGGAACCCATGCTTCTTAGACATTTAACATTATTTCTATTCATCTATAATGTAACCTGGTGGCCTGTTGGTCTAGTGGTTAGTGACCCTGACTGCTAGGACGGAGGTCGTGGGTTCGATTCCCACACAGGACAAATATTTGTGCGATGAGTACGATTATTTGTTCTGTATCTGGGTGTTATTATAATATGTATGTATTTAGAAATATATAAGTATGTTTATCAGTTGTCTGGTTGCCATAGTACAGGCTCTGCCTAGTTTGGGATCAGATGGCGGTGTGTTGATTGTCCCAAGATATTATTATTATTATTCTCTTTATTCATCTTTTTTACATACTTTTTATATTTTTAAATATTTCAATAACAAAAAAAAAACAATAAAAAACATTTAAAAATATAAAAATAGTGGTCCGCCGGTGTCGGGAGCTGGGTCCAAGCTACCGGTGGTTAGGGCTCCAGAGAAAGGAACCTCCTCACAATACGAGCCGTATCGAGGAGTACTGCCTTCTGTATCAGGCCCTTTACCCAACTGCGTAACGCCAGCTTCGACAGGTGGTCGTCGAAGCTTTTGGCTATCAAGCCATTGGCCGTAACGACTATCGGCACAATGACAGCCGAGTCCACACTCCACATGTCGACAACCTCGTGTGCTAAGTCAAGATACTTGATTTGTTTCTCTTTCTCAGCTTTCACGAGGTTCTCGTCATGTGGAATGGTAACATCGATTATCATTGTGCGGCGCGCTAATCGGTCTATCACCACTATATCGGGCTTGTTAGCTATGATAGTCCTATCAGTGATGAAAGACCGATCCCAGTACAACGTGACATGGTAATTTTCGAGAACTGGGTCGGGCACATACTTGTAATACGGTACCTCAGAATCCACAAGTTTGTATTTCAAAGCAAGTTGCTGGTGAATAATCCTAGCCACTTGGTTATGCCGGTGCAAGTACTCGCCGTTAGCCAAACGAGAACAACCAGAGATAATATGTCTGATGGACTCACCCGGACGGTGACATGCCCGACACACGTCAACCGTCCCGTCCTTCATAATATGCCTCCGGTAGTTGTTCGTTAAGATAACTTCGTCCATAATTGCACAAACAAAACCTTCAGTTTCTCCGAAGAGATCACCGAAACGTAGCCAGGCCACGGACGCCGGGAAATCTACGTCGGACCCATAAAGAGCCCGATAGAAGCGCCCGTGAAGCTCCTTGCCTTTCCATACCTCCTTGCGGTCATCTGTAGTAAGTATCACAGGTTTGCGCCAGTTCTCTTTAGCCATGGACAACGGGGTGAGTCCCTTGTCCACTGCGACCACATCTCGGTGCATACCCACATCGACTTAGAGAATATAATTTTCATATAATTTTTTTGTTGGATACATATTTATTTTTTGTTCGTGTCTTAAAATACTTTGCGTACTATTGTTTAACAAATTGAAGTTCTTAAAACGTAACAGACAGATGTGTTGCTGGGGAGTTTGTTGCGCCACTTCTTCTTCCCAGCTAAAACACTAGGAAGTGGTGACGGGTGGGCGTTTTGGGGGACTGTCTTTATGTAAAATTTGACGTTCAAAAAGTGCTGGCTCTCAGCCTAATTTGAATAAATGACTTTTGATTTTGATTTTGATTTTGATTTTAGAAAATATTCTCTGAGACTGCACATCTCGCGGTTGTGCAGAGTCTTAGCATTTAAAAAGCCTCGACCTCCACACTTCCGCGGGATGTACAGTCTCATCACCGACGATCGTGGGTGATGCATCCGGTTTGCAGTCAGCAGTGTACGGACCCTCCTATCCAGGGCGTCGAGTTCAGTTTGAGTCCATTTGAGTATGCCGAAAGAGTACATTAATACCGGCATGACCCAACCGTTGAAGGCGCGCACCTTATTTCCGCCCGACAAAAGGCTGTTCAAAACCTTTTTTAGGCGGCCAAAGAAGCGCTCCTTCAGCGATTGTTTCATGTCAGTACCGTTAATGCCCAACGCTTCCGACATACCCAAATACTTATAGGTTTCGGTTGAGCTGAGGGATCTAACCTGTATGGAATCCGAGACTTGAATTCCCTCAGATTCCATAATCTCCCCTTTCTTTACATGCATGACTGCACATTTGTCCACACCAAATTCCATCCTGATGGCGCTACTGAAAGTTTCAGTTACCTTCAGTAGCTCCATCAGTCGCAAATTGTTGGGGGCAAAGAGTTTCAAGTCATCCATGTAAAGAAGGTGAGATATGGTTTGACCACCTCTTCTCAACCGATAGCCTAGACCTGAATCCCCCAGCAATGTGCTAAGAGGATTCAGAGCTAAGCAGAACCAAAGTGGACTCAAACTGTCGCCCTGAAATATTCCCCGTTTAATCCATACAGGCTCATCGTTCCCTTGAATCGGTCGACATCCTGGATAGCGAAGGACCGTTTTCCAATGCCTCATACAAGACTCAAGAAAGGTGCGTAGAGTTGCATCTATTTTGTACAACTCCAGCACCCTCATGAGCCATGTATGTGGCACAGAGTCATAGGCCTTCTTGTAATCTATCCAACATGTCGACAGATCCTTGCGGGATCGACGAACCTGTTGGCTTATGGCCATGTCTATGAGGAGTAGCTCCTTAGTGCCGCGAGACCCCTTCCTACATCCATTCTGAGAGGCAGACATAATTGAATTAGTGTCAATGTGATCATTAATTTTCACTCTCAGAATGGATGTAAGAAGTTTATAGACCGTTGACAAACAAGTAATCGGTCTATAATTCTTGGGTTTCGCGGGACTACCTGTCTTATGGAGCAGGTGGGTAACACCAGTTGTTAGGAACTGTGGTAGCGACCCAGACTCCAAGGATGACTGGAATTGAGATGCCAGCAGCGCATGTGAGCTGCTATACCACTTAAGCCAGAAGTTGTGCAGTCCGTCCGGTCCTGGAGATTTCCAGTTCGGTAATGGACGGACTGCTGTGGCTACATCTAATGGTGTGATGGAAATAGCTTCCATTTGTGGTATAGCTTCACACACGCGCTCGACATCGCGCATCCAGTCACCCTCGGCATGACAGACGGGCACCGACCAGATGTTTCGCCAGAATGTATTCGTGGCGATATCATCTGGTCGGCACACGTCCGTCACACTTTGTTCAGGTCGCTCCCAAGCTCTGTATACCCACCTTTCATCGCTCTGGAACATGCGATTCTGCGAGTATCGATCAACCCGCCGCTTATACCGCCGAATACGGTTTGCCCATGCACAAACTTTCTGCTTCAGGAAGTCGATACGCTCTGTGACACGGGACGTGTATTCTCGAGGGCTGATTCCAGTCCCCGAAAACGCCCGCCTCACAAAGCGCATCACACGTGGTCTTGTATTGCCCTCCCTGAAGCAGTATAGTTTGCCGATGAGTGCCCTAGCCTCATCGATACGCCGCTCGATCCTGCACTGCCAGGCTGGTACAGCAGATTTTGGTCGTATAGCCTCGTCACAATTTGGAAACTTGACGTTTGCTATACGACATGCCGCAACAGCTCCGCAGTACAGGATTGAGTGCGTATCAACGAGGTTCTCGCTACTTTCGAAGATGTTCTGCAGCAGCGAGTCCAAGGCACACACCAGCGCCCTATTCTTTTTGTGCATAGGTAACCGTGGTAATCGGGGCCTAAGTTCGGTAGGAGTTGATCTATACTCGCGAAGCGCATCCTCCAGCGCGCTCCTCAGTCGATCGTTGCACTGGCTACTTACCGTGACAACCCTATCATCTACCTCATCACTATTATTATTGGGCCGCGGTATGATTGCGCCACCAACTGGCGCCGGTACCACGGCCTGTGTCGGGGTCGAGATGATAAGGTTGTTTAGTACCTCTGAGCGCAGCCTATCAAGTGTGGCATCGTCCAACTTGTGACTACGTTGAATGACTCGCACCTGATCCGACAATCGTTGGGCCGAGACGTTCACAGCCGGTTCCAGGTCCTGAAACAGAGACAGCATCCTGACACGGTACGCAGTGAGGTTAGTTCCCCCCTCTTTAGACCCGTAATATGCGCGCATGACGTTCTCGTTCATGGACTGAGTCCATCTCATGCGCTGCACACAACCACCGGTAGCGGGGACCCGGCTCGGGGCCGGTTGGCCCCTAGGTCCCAAGCCCCTCGGTGGCTGGCCTCTCCCCTGCCGACGCACAGGTGTTGGCGACGTCGGCGGAGAGAAATACTCGTCGCTCGAGCTCGACGCGACTGCAACCGCCGGTGACACTGGTAATCCAAAGTCCGGCGGCGGCGAGGCGGAGCTGAGCGACGGGTCCGGGGGTGGTGGGCGTGCACGTTGCGATGCTGCTCTCGTTATCATAGTTGTTTCATTTCATTCATTGTGGTCCTTTTTATTGTGGTATAAGTTCATCATTTTATTGGTGACATGTGTCATCTGTCCGGCATAAATTAAGTTTTATTTTCTTCATTTTTTCGCTTTATATGGTTCTGATGAGTCTGAATTTATTACTTAATTTGTTTGTGGAGGCTTTGTTGGAGAATGTTTTCCAAAATGAGATAAAAAAGGCTGTTATTTTATATTATTATTATTTCCTTTATTCTTTTGTACAATACATATAAATTACATTTTTAAATATTAAAATACAAAGTAATAAAAATATTTAAAAATATAAAAAATAGTAGCCCACCGGTATCGGGAACAGGGTCCAAGCTACCGGCGGTCAGGGCTCCAGCGAGAGGAACCTCCTAACAATCCGAGCCGTGTCCAGAAGTACTGCTTTCTGAATCAAGCCCTTGATCCAGCTGCCTAACGAGAGCCTCCTGAGGTGTTGGTCGAGGCTCATGGCTATTAAGCCGTTGGCTGACACGACTATCGGTACAATGATTGCCGAATTCACATCCCACATGTCGACAACCTCGCGAGCCAAGTCAAGATATTTTATTTGTTTATCTTTCTCGGCTTTCACGAGGTTCTCGTCATGCGGGACGGTTATATCTACAATCATTGCGCGCCTCTCGATTCGGTCCACCACCACTATATCAGGCTTATTTGCAAGAATAGTCCTGTCAGTGATGATGGACCGATCCCAGTACAGTGTGATACTGCCATTATCGAGAACTGGGTCGGGCACATACCTGTAGTACGGCACCTCCGATTCCACAAGACAGTATTTCAGAGCAAGTTGCTGATGGATAATCCTGGCTACAAGGTTATTATTATTATTATTCTCTTTATTCATTTTTATACATATATTTTACATTTTTAAATATTTCTATAAAAACAATACATAAAAAAACATTTAAAAATATAAAAAATAGTAGTCCGCCGGTGTCGGGAGCGAGGTCCAAGCTACCGGTGGTTAGGGCTTCAGAGAAAGGAACCTCCTCACAATACGAGCCGTATCGAGGAGTACTGCCTTCTGTATCAGGCCCTTTATCCAACTGCGCAACGCCAGCTTCGACAGATGGTCGTCGAAGCTTTTGGCCATCAGGCCATTGGCCGTAACGACCATCGGCACAATGACAGCCGAGTCCATATTCCACATGTCGACAACCTCGTGTGCTAAGTCAAGATACTTGATTTGTTTCTCTTTCTCAGCTTTCACGAGGTTCTCGTCATGTGGAATGGTAACATCGATTATCATTGTGCGGCGCGCTAATCGGTCTATCACCACTATATCGGGCTTATTAGCGACGATAGTCCTATCAGTGATGATAGACCGATCCCAGTACAACGTGACATGGTCATTTTCGAGAACTGGGTCGGGCACATACTTGTAATACGGTACCTCAGAATCCACAAGTTGGTATTTCAAAGCAAGTTGCTGGTGAATAATCCTGGCCACTTGGTTATGCCTGTGCAAGTACTCGCCGTTAGCCAGACGAGAACAACCAGAGATAATATGTCTGATGGACTCACCCGGACGGTGACATGCCCGACACACGTCAACCGTCCCGTCCTTCATAATATGCCTCCGGTAGTTGTTCGTCAAGATAACTTCGTCCATAATTGCACAAACAAAACCTTCAGTTTCTCCGAAGAGATCACCGAAACGTAGCCAGGCCACGGACGCTGGGAAATCTACGTCGGACCCATAAAGAGCCCGATAGAAGCGCCCGTGAAGCTCCTTGCCTTTCCATACCTCCTTGCGGTCATCTGTAGTAAGTATTACAGGTTTGCGCCAGTTCTCTTTAGCCATGGACAACGGGGTGAGTCCCTTGTCCACTGCGACCACATCTCGGTGCATACCCACATCGACTTTGAGAAAATATTCTCTGAGACTGCACATCTCGCGGTTGTGCAGAGTCTTAGCATTTAAAAAGCCTCGACCTCCACACTTCCGCGGGATGTACAGTCTCATCACCGACGATCGTGGGTGATGCATCCGGTTTGCAGTCAGCAGTGTACGGACTCTCCTGTCCAGGGCGTCGAGTTCGGTTTGAGTCCATTTGAGTATGCCGAAAGAGTACATTAATACCGGCATGACCCAACCGTTGAAGGCGCGCACCTTATTTCCGCCCGACAAAAGGCTGTTTAAAACCTTTTTCAGGCGGCCAAAGAAGCGCTCCTTCAGCGATTGCTTCATGTCAGCAACATTAATGCCCAACGCTTCCGACATACCCAAATACTTGTAGGTTTCGGTCGAGCTGAGGGATCTAACCTGTATGGAATCCGAGAGTTGAATTCTCTCAGATTCCATAATCTCCCCTTTCTTTACATGCATGACTGCACATTTGTCCACACCAAATTCCATCCTGATGGCACTACTGAAGTTTTCAGTTACCTTCAGTAGCTCCATCAGTCGCAAATTGTTGGGGGCAAAGAGTTTCAGATCATCCATGTAAAGGAGGTGAGATATGGCTTGACCACCTCTTCTCAACCGATAGCCTAGGCCTGAATCCTCCAGCAGTGTGCTAAGAGGATTCAGAGCTAAGCAAAACCAAAGTGGACTCAAACTGTCGCCCTGGAATATTCCCCGTTTAATCCATACAGGCTCATCATTCCCTTGAATCTGTCGACATCCTGGATATCGAAGGACCGTTTTCCATTGCCTCATACATGACTCAAGGAAGGCGCGTAGAGTTGCATCTATTTTGTACAACTCCAGCACCTTCATGAGCCATGTATGTGGCACAGAGTCATAGGCCTTCTTGTAATCTATCCAACATGTCGACAGATCCTTACGGGATCGACGAACCTGTTGGCTTATGGCCATGTCTATGAGGAGTAGCTCCTTAGTGCCGCGGGACCCTTTCCTACATCCATTCTGAGAAGCGGACATAATTGAGTTATTCTCAATGTGATCATTAATTTTCACTCTCAGAATGGATGTAAGAAGTTTATAGACCGTCGACAAACAAGTGATTGGTCTATAATTCTTGGGTTCCGCGGGACTACCTGTCTTATGGAGCAGGTGGGTAACGCCAGTTGTTAGAAACTGTGGTAGCGACCCAGACTCTAAGGATGATTGGAATTGAGATGCCAGGAGCGCGTGTGAGCTGCTATACCATTTGAGCCAGAAGTTATGCAGTCCGTCCGGTCCTGGAGATTTCCAGTTCGGTAACGGACGGACTGCTTTGGCTACATCCAATGGGGTGATGTTGATTAGTTCCATTGGTGGTATAGCTTCACACACGCGCTCGACATCGCGCATCCAACCACCCTCGGCATGACAGACGGGCACCGACCAGATGTTTCGCCAGAATGTATTCGTGGCGATATCGTCCGGTCTGCACACGTCCGTCACACTTTGTTCAGGTCGCTCCCAAGCTCTGTATACCCACCTTTCATCGCTCTGGAACATGCGATTCTGCGAGTATCGATCAACCCGCCTCTTATACCGTCGAATACGGTTCGCCCATGCACAAACTTTCTGCTTCAGGAAGTCGATGCGCTCTGTAATACGGGACATGTACTCCTGAGGACTGATTTCAGTCCCCGAAAATGCCCGCCTCACAAAGCGCATCACGCGTGGTCGTGAATTGCCCTCCCTGAAGCAGTATAGTTTGCCGATGAGTACCCTGGCTTCATCAATACGCCGCTCGATCCTGCATTGCCAAGCTGGTGCAGCAGACTTTGGTCGCATAGCTACGTCACTATTTGTAAACTTTACGTTTGCTATACGACATGCCGCAACAGCCCCGCAATACAGGATTGAGTGCGTATCAACGAGGTTCTCGCTGCTTTCAAAAATATTCTCAAGCAGCGAGTCCAAGGCACACACCAGCGCCCTATTCTTTTTGTGCATAGGCAACCGTGGAATTCGAGGCCTAAGTTCGGTCGGAGTGGATCTGTACTCGTGAAGCGCATCCTCCAGCGCGCTCCTCAGTCGATCGTTGCACTGGCTACTTACCGTGACAACCCTATCATCTACCTCATCACTATTATTATTGGGCCGTGGTATGATTGCGCCACTAGTTGGCGCCGGTACCACGGCCTGTGTCGGGGTCGAGATGATAAGGTTGTTTAGTACCTCTGAGCGCAGCCTATCAAGTGCGGCATCGTCCAACTTGTGACTACGTTGGATGACTCGCACCTGATCCGACAATCGTTGGGCCGAGACGTTCACAGCCGGTTCCAGGTCCTGAAACAGAGACAGCATCCTGACACGGTACGCAGTGAGGTTAGTTCCCCCCTCTGTAGACCCGTAATATGCGCGCATGACGTTCTCGTTCATGGACTGAGTCCATCTCATGCGCTGCACACAACCACCGGTAGCGGGGACCCGGCTTATTATTATTATTATTAACCTTAAAGTTATGAGATATCAAAAGGAACACGTTGTTAATACATGAATTAAAAGCCGACAGAGATACCAGGAATCAGTGTCTTTTGTTGAAATGAATTGATTGTTCCCTCAATCCCACCTGAATTTTCAACGAAAAAGTTCAGTACAATTTACTATTCCACCAGCAGTTTCTACGATAAAAATCGACTGCTAAGAATCTACACCTGTATTTTGTCTTGGCACTCTTGGCAGACTGAAACTCGAGAAATAGTTCCGATTGAACTTGTATGCGGGTGGAAACTTATTTATTTTACTAACTGAGATAAGCTTTATACCATTTCATTAGCTTAGGTATATGTTTTATTCTTTCTTATGGCATGCTTGCAAACGGAAAAACCGACATCGTTTTCTGATCTATAGATAAATCGATCAGAAAACGATGTCGGTTTAAAGTCAAACCACGGCAGTTAACTACTCCTTTATAAATATCCAATTCACCATAATAACCACAAACAAAATGTCACACGCACTCATAAAGGAGTATGAAAAGGCCGATATAAATAATTATAAGTCACCGACAGAACCGTATAATAAAATTGCCAGCGGAATTCCCATTAATCCAGGCGACTACACCGATTAAACAGTGATTCAACCGGGAACCAAACGCGTGACCGAACGCAGTTAGGTTGTGGTGTAATGACTCACTTTCAGGGGAATATTAGTGTTCTGAAAAAAAGTGTTATGCGGGTTTTGGTAGGTAGACATGGGAGCTTTTTGGTTTGTCAAGAGGAAATGACGTCATTAACCGTAGTTAGTTATATTATACAGGAACTCTTCAAATCTGGTGCCTTTGCAGGCATTTATTATAATTCACCTTTGTACCTATTTTTCTGTTTCCTTCTTCTTAATGTGTGTTTTTTTAATGTGTGTACATAAGTTGTTAAATAAATAAATAAATAATTTAAGAGTTGAAGAGCGAAACAAATGTACTAAACATCATTTTCCAAATATTACACAAAACATTTTAGGGAACTTTGTCTCAACTAAATCTCAACAACCAGTGTTGTAAAAAAATTTGGAGATTAAGTTTGGTTTGTTTTTAAAGATATAATGATTTAATAAATAATGAAGTTTCATATTCTATTAATACAGTGATGAAGTGCACACTAAATCTGTCTCGCATAATACTAACACAATTCCTATAAATTATTCCAGTTAGCGATGAAGTGCAAAAGTGATAATTTTATCCCGCAATGTTGAACCGCTCATTTAACCTTCTCCGCTTATACGTAACGCTAGTCGCTGTAAAATGAGACACACGCTATATTGGGACATTGTTTCAAAATTTAATTATAATTATAGCCTTCATTAAATTGATATTTATTTTTTTTAACTACAAACGATAACATTATTAAGGTACACAACAAACTTACTTACCAAGATTTTTTTAATTTAAACTTAATTTTCTATACCACAAGCCATTTTTTACTAGTTAGCCTTTGGGTTAAAAAGAAACAGACTTTTTTATTTAGTTTAATTTATTAGTCAATTAACTTTATTTTATTTATTTTATTGACATTTTAATCTTTAGTAAGATTGTTGTTGGTTGTTTAATATGTAGATATTAAACAACTAGGTACATATTAAACAATCTAGGCAAATAGTTAACACATTTTAAGAAGTCATAGTGCAGCCCACTGCATTTAATGTAGTGGTTGTCAATAAAATTCAAATTGCATTTTCAATGTAAGTGTTCTAGGCAGGAGGCATGTTTGACATTAAACTTTATGATTTGACTTCCTAAAAGCATATAGAGATAGTCTACTTAGCTAAGACTGAAAATCTGGTAGACTTTGATTTTTTCCACACAAAGGGTCAATCAACCCCGCTCCCCGCTAGCACCCAGCCCTGACCCCAACTGTCGCGACCGGCGGTCGTTAGCCGCACGTCACTCAGGGGCACTGAGACGTGAATTTTGATTGTGGACACGGATAAAATGATAATAAGCCTCTGAATTAGAACAGGCGTGTTTTAAAATAGTCTGGACTGAAGCTGTGCTTTTGTGAAGGTTATTTAGTTTTAAATGTTTTGAGGCTGGTGACCTACATAGTGCAGTGTGGCCACTACAAGAAATAGGAGGAGGTTTTAAATGTCTTGTTATTTTTTCTGTTTGAAACGCGAATCTCCTTGATGATTTTTTCATATCACATTAGAAGACTTTTGAAAGTCATTCGAATTTTTTGACATGAAAAAATATGGATTTTTGTTTGTGAATTGTGTGTTGACTGACAATGGCCAGCGAAGGTGACGATTTTTATTCGGAAGATTAATTGATAACAATTATTGTGTAAAAATAAACTAGTTAAGCTTAAGCCATGGTGCATATTTCCATGCAATATTTCTACTAACTTTTGAAACCGGATCACCGGTTTCATGGTCTGGCGATATAAATCGCAAGTAAGCAGGGAGGTTCTTCGGACAATATCCCCAGAGAGTACTGCGGGAGGGACGCCCTACAGCCGTCGCCAGGAGGACGACGAGAAGGTTTCCTTTAAGATATTCGCCTGTGGATTTCATTCCCTTTACGGTACCCATTTTGGGTTAACGTCGGTCGTCTCCAGTTCGTGCGTGTAAAGACATTTAACGTACACTTTAAAACTTTAAGTAATAAGGTTTCCGTTTTTTTCTTGTGAGCGAACCAATCATTACGATTTACTTATCCTTTAGGAATCGGCCTACCGGCTTTAAATAAAACGTGTTGCAACTGTATTTTTGAAATCCGCTATATTCGGTCAGGAAAATTATATTACCATCTCAAATTAAAATATGTAATGATTTTCGTGCAGTAAATTAGATATTTGTTTTATCAAATTATCGGTTACGTCAACATCCAATTCTTATTTTTTTTGTACTTTTATATACCAATTTTGCTATTTTTTTAATCATTTAATTTAGGTTTCTATTTTACAAAATTATACGTGTACCAAGCGTAAAGAGGGTTTCATTTCTTTTCTCTTCGTAACGCTACAATAGGTGGCTCAAGATCTCTGTGAATCTTTTTGACCATGTTGAAACTCGCTCTTGAAATGAAAATCTCCAGCGTGTTTAAATGTCGAGGTATCCTGATCCAAACCTTTTTTGTACTACCTATTGATAAGCATGCTTTGACCACTGATGGTAAGCGATAATTTGGTTGAAGATGGAGCACGCTTACCTAGAAGTAACTTATTCATCTTGACATAACCCCCATTGCAATAATAAAAGCATTTAAGCAAATCAAGATCAAATTGACCGAAGATCTTTGGGGTATGTCTGTAAAGGTTTGTACCTCCATTATTGACACTATCGCGCCGTATTTAGCTTTAATATTCAATATGTGTGTGGATGAAGGGGTTTTCCCGGACTTGATGAAATACAGTAAGGTAATTCCTTTATTCAAATCCGGGGACAGTAAAGATACTAATAACTATAGACCCGTATCTGTATTGCCAGTTTTTAGCAAGGTGTTTGAAAAGGTAATGCTTAATAAAATGCTCAGTCACTTTAACGCGAATAACATCTTACACGATAAACAATACGGTTTCACCAGGGGACGTTGTACAACTGACGCTGGTGTAACGTTACTAAAACATATCTATAATGCGTGGGAAGAGGCGCAAGATGCCATAGGTATCTTCTGCGACCTGTCGAAGGCGTTTGATTGTGTAAGCCATGAAACATTACTCCTGAAACTGAAGCATTACGGACTAGGCAAAACAGCCTTGAACTTAGTAAAATCGTATTTGAATGATAGACAGCAGCTAGTTCATATACACGGCAACAATTCAACAGGATTAAACGTTAAAATGGGGGTACCTCAGGGCTCAATTTTGGGTCCTTTTTTGTTTCTAGTTTATATAAATGATTTGCCCTATATTTTACAAAATAAACTTAATATGGTGTTATTTGCTGACGACACATCTATAATTTTTAAAATAAATAGACATGTTAACAATCTTGACGATATAAATAACGCCCTAATGCAGGTACATGATTGGTTCACTGCTAATAATTTAGTATTAAATGGAAAAAAAACGAAATGCATTCGATTTACTTTACCAAATGTCAAAAGTAGTGATTGTGACATAGTATTGAACAGGGAGAAACTGGAATTCGTCAATGAAACAGTTTTCCTGGGGATTACGCTTGACTCAAGGCTACAATGGGGCCCTCATTTGACATCTCTTGCAGGAAGGCTAAGTTCGGCAGCATATGCTGTTAGGAAAATCCGCCAATTTACAGATGTTGAAAGCGCGAGACTAGTCTATTTTAGTTACTTTCATAGTATAATGTCTTACGGTATCTTACTATGGGGACGGGCTGCTGACATTGAGTCTATTTTCATACTGCAGAAAAGAGCCATCAGAGCCATTTACAATCTCCGCCGGCGCGATTCTCTAAGGGAACTGTTTAAAGAAATTAACATCATGACGGTGCCTATCTATGAAAATATCATGTACGTTAGAAAGAATCTGCATCTTTTTAGTAAACGAGGTGACAGACATAACTATGTCACTAGAAATAGGAACCAATTAGTTCAACCAGGTTTCAGACTTGCTAAAGTAGCAACATCTTTCATGGGGTACTGTTTAAAATGTTATAATAAAATACCTCCCCGTATATTAGAATTAAATGAGACAAAATTTAAATCTTGTATTAAACGCACACTATGCAGGCAAGCATATTATAAGTTAGGGGAGTATATTGAAGATAAAAATGCTTGGCTCAATGCTGGTCCTGCTCCATAACGCCACTAGGTAACCACTAAGGACTCAAAGTAATCTGTTAGCATTTCGTAACATTGTTGGACCGGCTGAAGATTGTAAGAATGCAAATCTTTTTCATTGTATAGACTCAACTTATTTAGTGTTGTATAATTTCATGCACATGTGTGAGTACTGTGTACCTTTGAACTATAATGATCATTTTGGGCAGGTCTTTGACTTGGAATGTACCCTGGCGATTGGGGATGTCATGCTCACTCAAAAGTCTGGCTGATGGTGGCGCATGCGTTGGATCATTTGGCTCCCTTAAAAATGGTTGAACCGAATGGTGCTAGCGTATGAGTCATGTTCGTGAACGGGCGCCGTCAGCTGAGACTGGTCATCTCTCGGCTGCCATGGTTTATTTTAATTGTTGCTTTTTTACTCCGGACTCTTTTATCCTGTACGTCTTTTACATCGTTCTCACATATATGTATAATAATTCAATATGAATGATGTAACCATAATTTTGTAACAAAATATTATTTTTAAAAGAGTGTCCATGGAGTTTCTTGTACGTTCTTCTTCTTCAGAGATCCTTGACAATTCAAAAGTGCGAGCAATTCAAGAGTGTAAACGGTCTAATTGAAATAAATGCTTTGAATTTGACTTTGACTTAAATACTCCCAGGTTGTAGCTATCAGGAAACACAGACTTTGGCAGGGAATTCCACTCCTTAGCTGTAGACACAATTAATGTGGTTTTGTGCGTGTGGGTGGGATATCCACCATGTACCGGTGGCGCATCGCCGTACGTCTTATGATCCGGTGCTGGAACGGGTTTGGCGGATTAAACTATGCAATTCAGTCGCAGGCTACCCAAAATTCAACCGATAGAAAACCGACAGACTTTGTTTGTTTGCTTCACATTCTCGCCTAAAATCAATGTGAGAATTTTGGGACAGAGGTAGATGAAAAAAGATGCATGGAATCCTTGAGACAACGCGAAAATCTACACGCGAGCGAAGCCGTGTGCAGAAGCTAAATCTGATCTTAACAACTTGAAAGCCACTTCGTAAAGAAAAATAAAGTTAGAACCTCACAGACCGAGCTATTACTCTGTTAATAAATCGCAATCACCGTTCGACCGAGAAAAAAATAACTTTAAGTTGGTTAGATGCAAATCCCACTATAAATTGGCGAAGCGCGGACGGATTCGAAGCATTAATTTGTGGTAAATCGTGTGGAAAATGGAAATTTTGTGCAGCCTCCGGCTTCCAACATTTGCCAAACTTACGTTTTCCTTCACTCCGACCTTAACCACTCGGGCCCAACATGTGAAAATTCCCTAATATAAAGTAAATCTTATGTATATGTAAATAAACATTAAATTCGCGATTAATTCGCGACACACCGGTGTGTCGCCGGGGCCGGACAGGTTTAAGACCTAACACCATCATTCAAAAAGAAACTTTACCTCAACTTCACAAAGTCCTATTTCCATGTGCATGGTCTTTTCGTGATGGCAAATGGGGTAAGGAAAAGCATGGTCTCGTGACTCGTGATGAGAATATGCGCCACGTTTTTAATGAGGATCACGGATTTTATTTATAAATATGACGTAAACAAGTTTATTATTGTAAAAAAATAACGAGTGGTGGATTGTGAGGGGTCCTGCTAAGTAGCATGTTATTTTCATACCGTTAGATTTTTCAGAGCCGAAGAAAAAATGAAAAAAAAAAACATTTTGTTGTGCGATAAAGCACTCATTACTTTTTTACGAACAAATTAGGTTAATAAAGTTATCATCTATTTTCATTTTCTCCTTGAATGTCAAAACCACCGAAAGGGCTTTTTACCTTACTCATCACACGCACATAATAAAATTAGTATACAATATAAACGCTAAATGTACAAGATCGCTTTTAGCGACCGGATCGCTCATTGTTAAATTGTAATTAGTTATGGTGTACAGGATATTTATATTGATCTTTTTAATTTTCCTCACAAAAACACAAGCTTTTTCTATAAAGTAGGCAGAGACCACAGAGGGCTTAGTATGATTTTATTGACGTAAAAATAGTAACATAAGCGAATTTTGAATATTAAAATCTACAAATCCCGTAGTTTTTGGTTTAATTTTTTACGACATACAAAATTTGTATTATCCAATTCAAATAAATTATCCGAAACGAGTATTATTATTATATTATAGTAAAATTTTACGCTACATTACTATACGTCAAACCATTCATACTAGGCCCTCTGAGCGTCTCCAGTGAAATTATTTCATTATTTATTAAACAAATTGACGAACTGATTTCAAATATGAATTATTTCGACTAGTGTGTCAATAAAGGGGGAAGAGGTGAAACCCGAAGATACCACTGTGTTCTTAGGCATAACTTTGGATGCGAAGCTACAGTGGGGCCCCCATATAGATAAACTGTCGAAAAAACTTAGCTCTGCAGCATACGCCGTTAGAAAAATTCGTGGCTTAACTGATTTAGAGACAGCCCGTTTAGTATACTTTAGTTACTTTCATAGTGTGATGTCATACGGCATTCTGTTGTGGGGAAATGCCGCCGATATTTAAACAGTATTTGTTTTACAAAAAAGGGCTGTTCGTGCAATTTATAAATTAAGTCCCAAATACTCCCTCAGAGACAAATTTAAAGAGATTAATATAATGACTGTGCCCTCTCAGTATATTTATGAAAATCTTTTGTATGCACATAAAAATATTAATCTATTTAAAAGATACAGTGATATCCATAACGTAAATACTAGGAACAAACACAATTTTGTCATTCCTAAAACCAGGCTCAAGAAAATAGGTGGTTCATTTAGATGCCAATGTATACGTTTTTATAATAAACTCCCTAGCCATATTCAAGACCTTAGTATGAATAAGTTCAAATTATTTATAAAACGTAAGCTATGCCAGAAAGCTTTTTACACAATTAAAGACTATCTTGAAGACAAAAAGGCTTGGGATTGAGCTGCTTCAATGATGTACATGGCCTAATATTACATTTATCTATTATACCTTTTTAATTTTTAGACATTGTCATTTTTTTAAGCTATTACTTTTCGTTCATCTCGTTTGCAAATTTTGACATGAATGTTTACTTTATTAAGTATTCTATTTTTATTATTTTTGACATGGAATATTTACTTTGTAAAGTAATATATTTTATTTTTATTATTATTTTTTTTTCAATTTATTATGTTTGACATGAATACTTACTTTGAAAAGTATTATATTTTATTTTTTATTATTTAACTCGTTTTGTGAATATGGGGACTATGTGGGTTATTTTCTTCTTATTTTTCGCTTCTTTAGAATACTTCTTCTTCGAAGTATTTTTAACGAGGTCTGGCAGTTTGAGTACTTTTGCGGCCTACCCAAATGTCCTTTCTTTGGCATGTTCGTCGGTTCGTTGAGCTCCTTTTTGGTTCTAAGTTGAGCTACTCGACTACTGACCAAAGCTTGCACTGACTGGACGGGTCCACTCAAATCTGTGTGGTTCTTTCCTCAAAAGACCATTTCAGACACTGATCTGCATGATCCTCATATCGTATTGTGAATTTGGGGACCATGCAGATCGCTATGATAGGGATCCATTTCATGTTAGTCAAAAATGTCTGGCAGTTTGAGATTTTTTTGATGCGGCCTACCCAAATGTCCTTACTTTGGTATTGTTCGTCAAATCGTTGAGCTCCTTAAAGTTCTAAGTTTGAGCTCCACAATAACTGACAAATGCTTGCACTGTCTGGACAGGTCCACTCAAATCTGTGTGGCACTTTCCTCAAAAGGCCACCTCAGACATTAACCTACATGGTTCTCGTATGATTTGACCAGTACAATTTGTATGGACTTCAAAAGAGACTGTGACCTCTGAGTTTGTTTCGGTGTTTCTTCTCAGGGTAGTCAGCTAGGAAACACCGGCCTCATCTAGCTTAAAATGACCAAAAAAATATTGACGTGTAAAAGTGTTATGTTTAACCTACTTACAAAATAAATATCATTTATCATTTATCATTTATCAAACAGACCCAAATCCCTTAGAACCTTCTTTTAAAGTCGAGCCTAGAAGCATTGTGACATTATACCCCTTATCTTAGTATAATAACGTTTATTTCCAGAACTGGGAAGCGGATAAGTCAGATGAGATTTACTTTAAGCTTTTAGTATTAACGCAGTTAGATTGTTTACCGGCTGCAGAGCTGAGTGGATCAAGAAGATGCTGGAAATGGCCACGGTTGGGTGCTGCAGAATAGTTTTTCAAAACAATTATTTAATTTAATGCTTTTGTTTCAATTAAGGTTTTGATGCTTAGTTTTATGTTTAATGGATGAGGTGTTTAATTTTGTCTTGCTATTTTCATTTTCTCCTCGAATGTCGAAAGTTTTTCTGTACAAGATCGATTTTATTGTATATTTCATGGAATTTTTCACTAAAGTAAATTATTTTAATAGTAATAGAAAACAAATAAACGTGGGTTTAACAGCTGCGTTTTTAAAGCTCCTTCAACGTCATCTAGTCAATGCCGGCAGTTGACGAGTCCCAGCATTATGCTAAGCGATGATCGTTTTCCGCAGATGTGTCGCATATTTTTCTATTATTTCCTATTTCATACTGTGTTTATTTTTATGGAATGCGTTTTTTTTATTTCTTCTCCTTAGTAATATCCAAAATTCCAAATTATAGGAGTTTTGTAGTATTCAACCACGTTGATAGTGTTAATGTGGGCCTTGAAAAGATCTTTCAAAATGAAAGTGTTACTGCACACTCAGGTCCTAGTGCCTAAATACCTAGTGAATCAAGACATAAATTGTAACAGAACAAACCAAGGTTCATTAGAGAAAGAAAAGTACTAATAATTTTGAAGCACATCCAGTAACTCTAGTTCTATTGCCCCGTAAGAGGCTTAGTTTCCGAGGTGTGAGTTAGCACAAATAATTAGGAGGAAAAGGTGAGCGCGTTCGATAGGCAAACTTAGTATATAAAGTGTATGTACGTATGTACATGCACGTTAGATATGTGGGGTAAGTTTAACTTTGAGATTATTTGTCGGTGAACAAAGCTATTGTTTCAAATCAAATCCATTTATTTGCCAGAATGTAGGTTTATATTGTATGATCTTAAAACTATAATTGCCCCTACTATACATATTATCCCCCCTACCAATACATATAGTATGCAAATCTTTCATTTTATATAACCTTCACAATGTCACTATATTAATTAGGAACATTAAAAAAAAAATAGAAAATAAACATTATTAATTTTGTATTTTTTTAAATTTAGTATTAATTTCTGAGGATAGCTTTTGTTTATTGATTGCCTTGTTGGTCTAGCAGTTGCAAGGGCTATTGGTTAGCATGAGGTATTTCCAGGTCGAGCATTTAGTGTCACTGACAGGATTATAAACTACTTCAAAAAAGAAAGAGGTTCTCAATTTGGTTTTTTTAAGGGATCCGTACCTCAAAAGAAAAGAACGGAACCCTAATAGGAGCACTTCGTTGACCGTCTGTCACGACCCTTTTTCTCAGGAATGATGTATGATGGATGAGGGGCATGATGTTGAAATTAATATCAAATACGTAGGTCTATAGCCCCTTGTAGCTCGATAAAAATCAATCTTCTTAGTAAACGCAATAAAAACAACGGCTATTTCTGCATCATTTTTGCAACATATTTTGGTAATCGCAAAAAATCAAAACCTATAGGGTACTTTCCGTTGACCTAGAATTATGAAATTTGGTAAGAAGCGAGATCTTACGCAAGTATAGGAAAAACTCTGCAAAATTGTTAATTTTCAACGAGTACGGAGCCCTTGGTGCGCGATTGAGACTCGCACTTGTCTGGTTTTTTATTGATGGCTAATTTCCTAATTTATTGGACGTAACCATGATTGTGAACGTGTATTGGTACAAAATAGAGAAGCCCATTCTCAGCAGTGGGCGAAGTAGGGCTGTGGATGATGATAATAGAACATATTCGCAAAATGTGGATGTAATGTAACCCAACTTTGCTCAACCTTTGGGAACTATAGGCTTGTCGCTATGTTTATATTGTACAACATTTAAAAACCTGCAATACTTACCTAATAAGGATGTATCAAAAATTAAACAACCTTAGAGGCGACCTTAAATAGTTTCACCTGGATGCTTGTACCACATGCATACCTTTTTACACCAAAAACCATAATCTCAGATAGAAATGGGTAGTAATTTTCCACACAAACTATAGCAAGGAGCCACTTTGTAATTCACTAAAACATTCCATAAACATTGGACTCCTGCCAACATCCAAGTTTAACTATAGCCAAAGAAAAACGTAAAAATCATTTCAAAAATGGAAATAGTTTTAAAATAGTTCTCAGAACGCTGAGCCAGCAGTAAGTGGCCAGTGTCAGACATGACCATCGGCTGTCATTAAATCCAACTGCAAGTGGTTCCCAACTTCGAAGTAATCACTTTGAGGCTACAGTTGCAAAGAAGAATGAGGGTTGAAATACCAAATTATAGAGACAGTCACGGTATGGCCGTGTGTTATTATTATTGAAAAGGTTTTTAAGGTCTTTATCGATAACTGTGATGGGTTTTTTCAATTGATTCCTTTCAAAAATTACGTTAACAAAGACCACAGGTACCAGAAAGATAAATACTACGATTACGACTTAGTAATTAATGGGTTATTTCAAATGTGCAGTTATATGGTAGACACCAGATAAATATGCAATAACGGTCATTGACCCACATCCATTTATTGATTTTCATAGTATCAAAAATAGAAATAGAGACAGACAGCTGTCCTGAATCGACTTCTATCGTGATCCTTTACGCTGTCTAGTAAAAATCGTTCATAACTTACGAAGGCACATTAGGGCTAGGTCAATGTACTTTATTGCAAGTTTATCTGGCGCTTACCGTAGTCCAAGTACCTGACAACAACATTAGATAAATTGACGTCAGCGTCGTGTTTGTTTAAGGATGCAAATTGTTCCATCAGGCACTCAAATGAACCGAGCGCTCGGCGCATCCTGGACAGTTCAAAGACAAGACAATACTAAATACCTTATAAGACTGTCTAATTCTTCCCTTGCGGTGGTAAGGCTACCGCCCGTCTGGTTCGCGACCACCATCTCACCGGAGTCCGGTGTTCAAGCAGCCTGCTGTGTTTTGTCGACGCATGGGAGTACCAGTGCCTCAAGGCATCTTCTGGGCACGCTCGCTCCATCATAGACCTCATCCATCGCTTTCCATCAGGCGTGATTGAAGTCAAGAGCTAGCGCATTCCGCAGTAAAAATATAAAATAAATGTTTTGACTTATGTAACGTTTTCAAAATAGAGGACCTCTTGCCTGGATGGCACCAAATTGAGCGTTTTTCGGGAATGTTGACGCCACCAGGTTTTTGTGCTATGTAGCATCTACGTAGAAAAAATTGTGCTGTGGAATTTGTTCGAAAGAATCACTGCTGCCCTGGAACGCGCAGGGAAAGAGCGGATGGAGTCATTTGATGACTTCCCATACTTATAAAAAAAAACACATAAGATTACCTATAATACACATTAAAAACACAAAAATAAAACCAACCAACACTTAAATCTCACTTCAAAATGAAACCGTAGGTAAATTTGCCACCGCCACGCCGCGTCGTGTCAAATGTCTAATCACACAAAATTATCCAGCGTGTAGAGTGTAATTTAAAACCGAAATCCTTCACTAGTCTCATCTCTTTCAAAGAAAATTAAACCTCTCACAGAAACAGGCAGGTAATTTAATTAAAATTCAATTCGATCGAATTGGACCGCCTAATCCGGTTCATCTATATTACCAGAGCTGAATCTAGGTGGGAAAAAAGTTAGGGATGTAGCAGACAAATGATACTTTTGGAATCGGCAATCAACGTCACTGCTTTTTATGGATGGGAAATCATCAAATGACCCTTTCCGCTCTGGGTGGAGCGGGAGAAAGTGTCAGACTCTTACTGACTAAAACCCATCCGTGCTTCTCGTAGTGTTCCTGGGCTGCGGTGACTCTTTCGAATAAAATCCGCAGCCCTGGCCGGCTCTGTTCCTAACGGGAAGTAGCCATGGCTTAGGTTTATATTCATTAGTTTGTTAGTTGTACAATAAAAACAGAAAGAATGCTAAGCCAAAGTGCTAAGTCACATTTATACATCTTTGCCTTAAAATATCGTGTCTGCTATCACCCTTAGATTTGTTTTCCTTTACTTTGCACCTGCTCTTTGCGCAGATTTCGCTATGCAGTTTGTTTATTTGTTTTTCCTTTTTTAGTTTATCTAGTCGAGGAATTGAAGAAAAACATTGAGTAACAGATGCTTCTCATCCTGAGAGAGTTTTTGTGCAAGTTTTCTGTTAGAGATGTTTTAAACAAAGAGCTAAGATGGTATTGGTTGTATTGGAGTCTTGTAAAATAAAATTCTGAAGAACATGCTTTATGTATTTAGATGTTATCTGTTGAAATGAGTAAAGTAAACAGTTTGTGTCCATGCTTCCACACATACTAATATTAGAAATGCGAGAATAACTCTGCCTGTCAGTTTGATAAACCCTCATGTTTTAAAGGCTAAACTGATTTGAATGAAACTTATTACACGGTTAGACCAGGTCCTGGAAAAGGATACAGGACTTTTCATCATGAGGTAGAACTCTTGGGGAATCTTGCTATTTACAGGGGCCAAACCCCCTGACAGAAGCTAGTGATAAATACATACTGTATCAGTTTAAAGATGATCTTAAACGAGCCGATACCATGGCAATAATCATCAATATTCAAGGTGATAATTGAACCAATACGATCCCCAATCCGCCCCTGCGACTAGTGATGCGAAACCGCGGATCCCCAGAAATTAATCGCGGATCCGGGACCCGAGAATTAATTCTTAATCCGGTCTAAATGAGCGCCTCCCCGATTGTCGGCCACTTACAGGGCGAACGTGTAGCTAATCAAAACTGGAACAAATGGGCGACTAGAGAATTAAGCGTTATGTGTGATTTAGGGGCTGTTGGTGAAACGGTCGAAAGGGAGCGATAAATGTTTCTTTAATGGAGTTTAGGCGGGTATACATTGTTTATGTTGATGTTCTTGGGAAATTCGGGTTGGAGATTAGATGGAACGTAATTGAAATAGAAGGTTTATTATGTTTACGCTATGTGTAAGAACCATGCTTATACGTACAGAGCTATCCATGTTACGTGTTTCAATGCTCAAACCATGAAAGTCTCATCCACAGATTCGTTTGTGACATCGGAGACGTTACACAGATGGCTAAAGGCGGTGATCCATTTTCGAGCAAAACCGCCAAGTACGCCAACGAACTAACGAGTCAAAGGTCTAAACCGCCAATGGAGCACTTAAAAGACTGTGGATTTAAAAACCGGTAGATTTGCTCGCTGGCTCTTTGTGCATACTTGAAATC
This sequence comes from Melanchra persicariae, assembly GCA_947386135.1. Classification (NCBI taxonomy): domain Eukaryota; kingdom Metazoa; phylum Arthropoda; class Insecta; order Lepidoptera; family Noctuidae; genus Melanchra; species Melanchra persicariae. Next base: position 20,759,644 of record OX376650.1, read on the forward strand.
CTAAGTCCACGGTGCAAAAAATCACCAATGGATCAGTCGAACCGGCGATTCTCCTGATGTAACAATATACCCACAGTAACTCCGCCATGGATTCGCCAACGATGAGAGTAGACTGTTTTGCTCACCAATGGATCACCAAAGAAAACGAATGAGCCGGGGAGCCAACGATTTAAACCTTTGGCTCACCGGTTCGCAAATGGATCAACCCCTTAAGGGACAGCACAGGCATTCGGAACACTCCAACAAATGGGACATAATCTAATAAGGACCACCACACTCGCACAGGGTGTTGAATGAATCGAAGATCCTCTATTTTACCAAATTAAATGTGCTGTCATTTCACGGATCGCCAAAGCCCGAGCTACCTTCGCATAGCTGAGACCTTTTTGGCAATCAGGGAAACTGACCCGAAGAGTGAAACTCAAAATCTTCGGATTTAATGTAAAATCCGTGCTGCTCTACGGGTGCAAAACGTGGAAAGTAACGAAGGACATCTCATGTCAAATCCAGGTCTTCGTCAGCCGATGTCTTCGTCGCATTCTCGGAATTCGGAATTTACTGGCCCGAGATCATCTCTATCGTAGAACTACTGGAGAAATGCCACAAAAACCCGATCGACCACCAGATCAAATGTCGTAAGTGGAGATGGATTGGTCACACGCTCCGGAGGGATTCCGATCACATTACCAAACAGGCCATGAACTGGAATCCCCAATCCAAACCTGGTGACGTATCGTGTTGGCAGAAGCGACGAGCATCGAATTGACGTGGAGCGAGGTGAAGTGTGAAGCTCAAGACCGCTCGCGATGGTGGACTAGTGTAGACGCTCTCTGTCCCAGGGGACATAGGATATTAAGTAAAGTAAGTCATGTGCAGTGGCGTAAAAGTAATCGATTTAGTACTTTCCAAATGAAATGAACCACAACGATTTACGACCGGAAGTCAAATGATCTCTTGGGTTCATGAATTCGTGAGGTGGTGGGTTCCTGTCTTCCCACTGTTTTCGCAGTAGTACATTGTTTTGTTGAAACAATTATTTTTAAAAGAAAATTCTATGAAAGTAATATTAAAAGAGGTGCATAGACTTATGTTTTAATGTACAAATTAAAAAGTAACAGTGCACTCATTGTTGAGAAGCCTGAATGTCTCGTAAACATACCTATTTTGAAATACAACATTTTAAAGGTCACATTAGGCGTAAAAATTCCATCAACAACCATATTATACAACATTTTGAACAAACAAACCCCCGACAATAAGAGAAGAAGTATTCCCGTTATTTGTCGAGAAAACGTCACCATTAGTAGAAAATGTTATTCAGCAGCAAAAAGCGCAAAGTCACCTCTCGAAAACAATCTACAATAACAGTAACTATTCTTTACCCAACTTAATCCTTCGCAGATATGAAATTTTATCTCCAAGCTCTGAAACATTGAGATAATCTTACGACTTGCATTCACTTTAATGGTGGATTCTACTACAGCTAAACTGTCACTTTAAGTAAGATCTACTTGGTATCAGATTTTTCTCGATTAGGCATTTTGTGGAGTGTGTTGAACTTTGAAGATAAAGCAAGGGCCTTAAAAATTAAGCCTAATGAGTTAAAATACAATTAAATAAAATTCAAGAGAAAACAAGCTGTTCTTATCAATGCAACATAACATTATAAATAAATCAACTAATAACTTTTCCATGTTTTCCATGTTCCGTATGGTGTCGGACGTAAAAGAATAGCACCATCCCATCACTTCCCGTGGGTGTCGTAAGAGGCGACTAAGGGACTCACCAGAGAATGGGCAGCAGCATTCTCTGTAGGTATATTGCTACAGCTACACTGCGATCGCCAACCCGCCTGCCAAGTGTGGCGATTATGGCAAGCCACCCTCCATCTGTCCGATAAGGGGGAGGCCCATGTCCAGCAGTGCACGTCTTTCGGCTGATATGATGATGATGATGAAATTTTCCACTGATAAATCACAGATCCCGCAATTAAGAGCAGATTTCACCAATGAAACTGAACGCGATCAGTACATCTAAACTGCGTTCAAGAGCTGTCAGCGCCAATATTCCATAGAAAAATAGTGACACTGACAGCTCATAAACGTGGTTTATACGCTGATTGCGATCACTTTGGCTTGGTGAAAATGGCCCTGAGTAAGAGGGACTAGAGCAAAAGCCACCACGTGAGTCTAGTTAGGGTGTTACCACACCATTGATGGTAGAATTGGTTAGTCGATGTCAATCGATACTTTCTACTACACCGATCGATTGATCGTCGATTGATGCCATCGATCGATGGTAGAATGAATTACTCGACGATCCATCAATTGGTACCCGTTTTAAGTTGGTGGAAGTCGTCGAATTTTGATTGAAGGACTCACAGGTTGCTATCCTCACGATGATTACAACCGGTCTTAGAGACATAGCAACGAAAAAAAATACGCAAAGGTTTGGCTCGAGACTACGCGTTAGTCAGGGCCATTACCACTACTCAAATAATATACAGGTTTTTTTTTTTTTTTAACCAACAAACTTTCAGTGGGTGGAAGTACTCATGATTAGAAACCACTTTTTCTATGGGACCAATTTTAGAATATCAAAAAATAAATCAGATATTTCATTCAAAATGCAATATTTACCCGATAAAAATGTATGAAACAGCAAATATTTCTTTTCGATTTTTCAGGGTTGATTTCATAGCAAAAGTTGTTACCTGTCCGGCCCCGGCGACACACCGGTGTGTCGCGAATTAATCGCGAATTTAATGTTTATTTACATATACATAAGATTTACTTTATATTAGGGAATTTTCACATGTTGGGCCCGAGTGGTTAAACTCATGAGTACTTTCACTCACTGAACGGTTGTTAGCGTTTTGCAAATAACCCTCTATACAATAGTAACATGATTCACTTCTTCTTTCTTCGCTTCCAACCCAGCCTAAAGTGTGGTGTCAAGACATTTTGTCGAGGGCTCGAAGGCTGGCCGGTCGAGTGGTTTCCCCTTCTGAAAAATCTTTGTCATACAGGTCTCTTTTACTTCATAACCGTTTTCACGAAATGCTGTTATATCCAAGACGAACAATTACTGTTAATAAATAAATACGTACATGTTCGAAAAAAAAAATGTAGCTATAATTGAGCTTCCTTCTTTTTTCCTGGACTGGGGATAATCACGTGTTTATCAAGGAAAACTACCAACATTTTCCTTGAAAAAATATATTTTCCTGCAATAATCACATTACAACGAAAGCTATATTGGGATCTTACCTTTGTCTTTTTACCTAAATAACCAATTAAAATCGCAAATTCGTCATCGTCCTACCCAATTCAAGTCTTATGGGACTCAGCTTATTTTTTTTTTTTGTACACCTATTTTTGCCCTCGTCTCAAATAGTCATCTCTTTTCTAGTCTACAAGGTGTTCCAGAAATGTTTGGTCATATTTAAGGGTGATGTTGGGTAGCTGATATAGGAAACAATAGCAAAATAAATCAATTTTCAAGCATTCTCATGACATCAAATGTGTGTTAAGTTCAAACTTAATTAAGTGCATGCCACCAACTGAAAAAAACTGCTTAAAAAGTCATTTATTCGGAATTTTGTAGTCATTTTTTGTGGTCGATTTTTTTTTAAAAAAACGTCACTTTTTTTTGTTGTGCTATTTTCTCCATAATGCAGGTATATAATAGTTTTTTTTTTCACTTTTTAGTGGTACCCCACACCTAACAACACCACTGGAAAGTCACAGGAAAGCAAAATACGCAATTTCGGATACATGGATGACATTTTTTTTCCAACAATTTTGATTTAGAAACCAAACTACGGAATTAATTTTTATGACATTTCTATGGCACCAATGGAAAGGTTACCTTTCACATAAAACAAGAATTATTCCAATCGCTTCATAAATGACGGAGATATGAGGTAGCAAACATTAAAAAAAATACAACCAAATTGAGAACCTCTCTTATTTTTTTAAAGTCGGTTATAAAAACAGATTTCTTCATACCTTTCACGCCATGGTTATTCCAAAATTTAAATTTTACTAATGGCGCCAAACACATACCATCTGGTAAACCTAATTATATTTACAAACGATACTCATTAACTTTTATCAAGCAGATTACAGGCCAGCGAGCCATTAGAGCAAGGAGATTGAAAACCTCAACGAAATTAAAACAGAACCATTTTGCTCGATAACTTTGAAGTCTATATTGGAGGGTAAGAATGTACAGAAAAACCACTTTCAGATACATTCGAGAAGAATATGGGATAAATATCAATCAAATCAAATCAAATAATCTTTATTGTGGACTATAGGTATACACATAAATGCAGGTCTTAAATAATTAAAATAAGTTCAGCTATGTCCCGCCATTGAGGCATACAATAATAAAATATAAATCAGAATTTAAAACACAATTAGTCATATTAGTCTCGATACATTATTAAAATATTCCAAATTATTAATACATACAAATTCAATTCCAGGTCAAATTAGTCATAATTCCTTATTACAATATTGCAAATTATATTCTTACATTAATGTTCAAAAAATTTTTAAAAAAGAGGAAAGACAAGCAATTTAAATGGCATTCAAATACAGTTCACAATATACATATTATGTGGGAAAAAATGATAGTTGTTTTTCCTTTCTTGTCATTGGAATACAATATTTTTGTCACACAAGTAATCTTTGACATCATAATAACATTTTTCTAATAATAATGAATGTAGTTTCTTTTTAAACTGGAGCATTGGTAATTGTTTAATGTCATCAGGCAATTTATTATAGATTAATGATGTCATGCATAAAATACTTTTATTTAATAGTGCCGTTTTACCATAAGGTATTTGTACCTCTAAACTTTTTTTATCCCTTAATTTTCGATAATAGCTTTTGACAGCAGTCTTATATGCGTGCAATAAATGCGTTGTATGCTTGTTTCAGTATCACAAAGCTAAACAGCGTTGCTTTATTTCTTTCAGTACCGTCACAGGATCAAGGGACATTTTCCGTATTAAATTGCAGTTTTCCATGGAAAAGCTGACAACTCATCATATTTATTTCCGGCCTGTTTGATACCTGATAACAGGTTGAACATCAAAATCAAATTGAACAGTTTTCAATCTTGCCACATAAAACAACAGTAAACATTAGCAGATGGTATCACGCATACCTACTTTTTCAGGAATGTATTGCATATTTTTCCATACGTTTAATTCGGGTATAAATAAAACATACTCCAAAAACAAGCTTATCTCTCTGCCATGAACAACATCGAAAAAGAAAAATATATAACTGTGTAAAATTTTAAAAAAACCACACACCACATTAAAAACGTATGTAATTTTGATAAACGATGAAAATGAACAACGTGTAAAAAAATAAGATATTATTATAATATTAATAGTTTATATCCTGCAACCAACAATGCTAACACAAAAAGCCTCGTTTCCACTAGGCAACATTTGACGCGCAACGCTTGACGCCCAACATGTTCAACAACATTGCACAACAACGCGCGACGTTGTCAGCAGGCGCGCAACAGTAACAATGTTACTAAATAAAAGTTCCTCGTTACCGTTCAACATGATGAGCAACATGTTGTGCATCATGACGCGCGTCAAATGTTGCCCAGTGGATACGCGGCTTAAAGATTACAACTAATTGCACACTTAAGTAAGAAAAGTCAGATTTAAAAATTAAGTTATTCAAACCACGGACACAAATTAAGATTTAAAAAATTATAATAATTATAGAGGAAGCTTTTCATAAAGCTTAGATTTTTTACAAAAATCGCTCCACCACAAAAACACTGCTTGCTTTGAACTATGCAAATAAGATAAGATATTTAAGATTAACCTTCTGTCTACATATTTTCTATCCATATTGAGGGGAAAGCAAAGGTCTATTTAATCTGGACGCATTTACCTGCAGATTGTGGCTAGAGCGGCAATTAACTGGCCTTCGGAGATTGAATGAATTTTTTGTGGAGTTCTGGAGAATATTGGAACATTAAGCTGTCCAGGATAAAAGCAGGGCTTTACTTTTTGTGAGCTAAAATGGTAGTTCAGATGTTTGTTTACTTCAAACAAGACTCGTTTAAAAATTAAATGGGTAATAGGCGGAATTGATCAGTGTTTCTCCAAATTCCTTTTGCGGTCCGGGGCCGCGGTCACTCTTTCGAACAAATTCTGATATGATGATGATAGGCCCAATTATTCCTCTAGGAACATGGGTAGGTAGTAATCAGTAAGAGTCTGGCATTCCTTTGAGAGAAAATTGATGATTTCCCATCCAAAAAAAAGGCCCAAAAAAATTGTTGTATTAACCAGCCTCCTTTCTGTGAGATTGAGCAAGCCATTGGGATTTGGTGGATGTCACGTGTCTTGAGGTATTTTTGATTTTTGACACCGTTTTGACAGCAAAGTAACTACTTGCATTGATAATTTACGATTTTCACGCGGGCAAAACCGCTGGTAAAATCTAGTTAAAATAAATTAATAGTGTAGATGACTAAAAAACTCTAATTAGTCCGTCAGATAGATTTCCAAAAAATATTAGACACGTATTTTTTCCTTTTTTCACGTTAACAAAAAATTAAAAAGATACAGTACGTTGAAAACTCGTGTGACGTCACTCGTAAGTACACTTTTTATATACACATGACGTCACAACCCCCTACACTTAATCTTCGATGCGTTTTATCTTTGTTTTTTTTATTGATTTGATAAAACAAAAAATACGTGTCCAATATTTTTCGATAATCTAACTGACGGATTAAATAAAATCATTTATTTTTTGACCAGGAATCATCCCTTTTGTCAAACGTACAAAGTTCAACAAAAACCAGAAAATCATCGGTCTTCATCACTCACGTTACAAGGAAAAACCTGTTATTAATTTACCAAATCCTCTACCACTGAAGGAAAATAATATCCTCAGAACGTCAGCATCTTGTTTCCTCACTAATCCCGTATGTGATAACGAGGTAAACAGCCGGCTACACTGTCTTTATGTGGCAAGTATGAGGTGTACACTGACGGGCTGTACATAAAATCCTTTTGACGGTCGACGGGGGTTAAGAACGGTAGGTTGTCTGGGAAAGAAGTGAGAGAAGCGAAGTGAGGTGTTGCATGTTATTTAGTGCCTGTATTTATGCCATTTTGGCTCTTTCTGCTCTGGGCTGAGCCGGGGGCAGTGTCAGACTCTTACTGACTAAAACCTACCCATGATTCTCCAAATGCCCCTTGCGTTCCAGGCCCGCGATAACTCCTTCGAACAATTCCGCGACCCTGGCAGGTAGGTATGCCTACGGCTTGCTAAAAAGAGACTATAACGTTGCCCTAATATTAAGCGATCATCAAGCGAATACGCACAGACGCGTTACTGTTTCGGAAAAACTGGGCGAGAAGTCTTGACATAGTTACCGATCGCCTATCGACTGAGTACGGTCGATAACTCCTAAAGCGGGCATGAACGCACGAATGAATTCGTTCGTTATGCGATCGTTGACTATGTCGAGACTTCCCACCCTGGCAAGGCGACTGTCAGTGCGACAAAGCGTTCGCGACTATGGTGTATTAGCGCGGCTATCGCTTTCTATTAGGACCACGCCATTCTTGTTTTTGGACATTGTTACTAGGTTATTTCTCAAAGCTGTAGATAAACAGGAAATTGATTTATTCGATCGATACATAATTTTATCTCAGACCCAACTTATAATAATCAAATTAAAAACAAGAAAGTAGAAAAGTCCTAACTTGTGATCGGAAAGACGAATCGGAAAGGTCGAAATCGATTCCAAAAACAGTATACGATGCGGTGCAAAAAAACTTAGCCCCTAGGGATTCAATCCGGCAAAGTAAACAGACGCATCTCTCGGGTCTCCTGTTTTTGTAACATCTCGTTGAAATAATCAGTGAACTTAGTTATATGGATTGACGGGACCGCCATCTTTGTTGCGAGAGGAATAGTATTTTGTTGTTGTGAAAATGTTTTCTGTTTACGTGGATTGTGTAAGTTGTACCTATTTAAAATTATGGCAGCGTGTATTTTTTTCATAATGGGTAATGGCTTTCATGAAAATATTATTCGTTGCTATCAAGTTTTTTCATGTTTCACTTCAGTATAAAACGGTAAGTTTTTGGTTTAAAAATATCAGTCTTTTCCTATTTACAAGTCAAACAAGCTGACCCTCTGAAGTCGTTAAAAATGCTAAATGCTCAGTTTTTTCATAATTAACATAAGAGATAATAATAAATCGATTCAGGGAATGATGTCAACAATCCAGATAATATGAAATTAATATCCAAATTAAACTCATATACGATTCTCTGTAACAATTATCGCAATTGATGTACTGTGCAATATTAAACTGGACGGAATCAGAATATAATTACATATTTTGATGCCCATAACTGTCTAGGTAGAAATGTTATTTTATGATAATGCTTTCAAATTTAATGTGAATCCTGAAAATATTTACTTATTGATTTTGATCTCAAATAAAATAAATATATAAAAAAATCTTTTGGTTAATAAGTGTAAGTCAAAAAAGGGGTAACAGGAAAATTACAGATCCGATCACGACATTTTTTCTTTCATCCCGGAAAACCAAACGGTTTACATATTCCACGAGAGCAAATTTAGGAGTAAAAGTAAGTTTTATTTACACAAAAAACACTGAAAATATATTTTTCTTGTTGATTCTGGTATCAATTCATCATAGGTACCCAGTATTTATACACGACAACAGACGTTTTCATTACGTTAAAATAATTTTACCGCCGAAAATACATTCGGCTGTGCCATTGTAATATGTAATGAAAGAGAGCCTTCACGAATTTCTTAGAAATACAGGTTATTCTGGATTATTTTCGTCTTTAAAGTTATTATGGTATTACTTGTCCTCAAGGCCCTCAACTAAAATAGTATTGTGTAAGTACTTTCCTTCATTTATATCAAAGTTAAGAGGATTGCAGCCCTCCGTTTCTTATATAATTTTTCGCAAGAAAATGCTGTAACAGAATATATTTTCGGTAATATTTGTCGAAATAGAAAAAGCAAGATTAAAGAAGAAATTCTTGACGACTGTTCAACTACGGTAAGCGCCAGATAAACTTGCAATAAAGGACATTGACCTTCCTCTAATACACCTTCGTAGATACCTGAACAATTAATTATGAACCGTTTTTCATTCCTAGAGAACGTAAAGGATCACGATAAAAGTCGATTTAGGAGAGCTTTATGTCTGGATTTCTGTTTTTGATATTAAGTACTACTATAGGTTCAGAATTTTGAAAATCAACTATTTATTACTTACATACAGGAAAAAAACCATGAAATGCTCGAGACTTTTTTTAACAAAACCTTATCTTTGTATGCTCCACTAATAACTTTTTCTCGTGGCTATTATGAACAAAATCCTTTACACTAAACCAAATGTAAGTACAACTTCCTCCGCTGAAAATCATCGAATCAGTTAGAAACACAACCATCGAAACCATATTCACAAAAATCAAAAGTAATACGGAACATCGGTCGCATGGAAGAGAAAAAAAAAAGATATTGTTGTATTTTTTAGAACGTATCAGCTAAAAATATAATAACAGCTGCTCGAGCAGGTCGATTTGTGGATGGGTGACTATCCATTGAGCCGTTGGTCCCGGCTGTTATTTGAAAATCTTTGACAGTCGTTAAAAGATTGGTCAGAAACCAGAAACTCTGACACCAGTCTTGCCCAGTTACTAGGTTGTGCAGATCAAGTAGACACTCGCTCCATGTCAAATACTTGAAATTTAAAAAAAAACCGGCCAAGTGCGAGTTGGACTCGCGCACGGAGGGTTCTTTACCATTATCTATTAAAAAATGGCAAAAAAACCACGTTGTTGTATGGGACCCCACTTAAACATTTATTTTATTCTGTTTTAGGTATTTATTGTTATAGGGGCAACAGAAATACCTACATCATCTGTGAAAATTTCAACTGTCCAGTTATCACGGTTCATGAGATACAGCCTGGTGACAGACGGACAGACGGATGGACAGCAGAGTCTTAGTTATACGGTCCCGTTTTTACTCTTTGGGTACGAAACCCTAAAAAAATAACGTAAAAAAGCGATAAAGCATGCCTTGATTTCACAGCCCTTTTGTACGGGCCACTAGAAAAAAACTTACATGAGCGATAGAGCGCGTAACCCGATTGAACCCGGTCGGACTCGGCTGGAACCGGTTATACCCGGATAATTCCTGACAGATGATTGATGGCACAATCTTTGTTTAGACTATTTTATGCATCGTTTTTACTCTGTTTACGGGCAAAGGTCAGTGACCGATTGGTGTACCTATTTAAGTGCTGAAAGAACGCACGTAAACAAAAACTTAACCGACACAGTGAGTTGAAAACTCGTGTGACGTCACTTTTTACCGGAAAGTGACTCCACTCCAGGAGGCCTACCACAACCTCTTAAAACAATATTATTTTAATATTACTTTGTAATTTCTGTTGTTGCATTTTCAACTCTCGGCGCTGATCCGAGCGTTGAAAATCCAACAGAGCGGAACGCAAAGTAATATTAAAGTAATATTGTTTTAAGAGGTTGTGGTAGGCCCCCTGAGGGCTAATATTACTAATATAACCGCAAACTGTCAAAAATGTTTTAAAAATTAAGGCTTTTTGACAGTTTGCGATTGACATGCGTATGCGAATGTTGCTTGAACATTAGTAGAATTAGCACTCTGATCTTTGATGCATTTTATCTACGTCAATTTTTATTGATTTGATAAAACAACAAAATAGGTATCCAATATTTTTCGATAATCTAACTGACGGACTAAATAGAATAGAATACAAATATTTTTACTCAAGAATCATTCATATTGTCAATCGTATAGCTTAACTTAGAAACTTCGGTAATTTCATTTTAGAAACAGCAAAACAAAATCTACACTCCTAATTTCAAGTAGATTAAGCTGATTTTATAATTAATAATTTTCTCGGCTCCCAGTCAAACCGGATTCAGCTAAATACCAGTATTTAACGTGGAGCGGCTGCCTACCAGACCTCCACAACCCATTAACTGCAGTGTAACACGGTAGGTACTTCTTGGCATGACTGGTGTCTGATTTTCTGGCTTCTAACAATCCGTAACGACTGCCAAAGATCTACAAATGACTGCAAAGTGCTTAACGTGCTTTCCGAGGCACGGAGGAATCTCAGTATGTTAAGATGGTCACCCATCCACAGACCGACCCCGGTAAGCGTTGCTTAACTTTGAAGATCAACCCGTGAGGGTGTTATTATTTAGCCACAAGCTCCTCCTATAGTTAACAATTTCATAAAACAAATATTATACAGGGCCACAAACCACTCCAAATAATTAATTTTCAATAAGAACCGAACAGTGAACATCAGCTAATCGAAAGGTATTGAGCCGCTCCTATTGGAGTTAGCGTGCAAATAAATTTCTATGCGATCACCCCTAACGAGGGCGGGGCAATTTATTGGTAATTTAGTCGGAGCTAATGAATTAAGCACCCAAACATTAGTAGGTACTGTAAAAACAAATGTCTTTTTTTTCGCCAGAAATGTTGGAAAATATACGGGTCGTAACTGCGGCGACACTTATGACTTTTGCCAGTAGATTCGCCCAAAAGCGATAATGATCCCAAGGGAAAATACTCCCGCGATAAAAACTACAAACTGGCTAACTACAAAGTACAAAATAACTTTAATTATAACGTCATTATTGTATCTGTGTGTGCCAAATAAACAAATTTTGCTTTATTGTCTTTCTTTCTTTCTAATTTCGAAAGTCGGTGTTTTTGGTTGTTTCTTAGTAATTTAACACCGACTTCCGAAATTAAAGTTATTTTGTACTATGAAGTGTTTTTTTTTTATTTGAAAGTCGGTTGTATTTTTTTTGTAAAAAGTGTTTTAGTTTTCACTTTTTAGTGGTAATACGAACCAACTCTACCTCAAAACTATATTGACATTATTCCCTGAGTGGTTTTTTTTATGGATTGGAAATCATCAAATGACTCCTGCCGCTCTGGTTGGAGTAGGAGGGAGTGTCAGACTCTTACTGACTAAAACCCATCCGTGCTCCTCGTAGTTTGGGCTTTCCAGGGCCGCGGTAACTCTCTCTTTCGAACAAAATCCACAGCCCTGGTTCCCTGAGTGGTTGCGTCGCCTTCGCAGTCCAATTCCAGACCAGCTCATAGTTAAATATCTATTTGCGTTATATTTGAAGAGGTCACTGGTTTATCTTTGAAGTTCAACGTCTAATGCAAAGCAAAAAGAATCATCCAGATCGATTAATAAACAATAAAGTTAAGGATGCTCGAATAGATAATCCTAGAAACATGGATATTCAGGGTAACTTGTATGCATCTGCATACCCCTTCTCAGCGGTCCGGCGTGCTGTTATACTATGAACTGGTGTAAACAATAAGCGATTTCAGCAATCCCGGGAGATTTGCTATCATTTATTGAAGAGTTCCGTTGCCTACCTCTTTCTTCATCAGATCTTCACCACATTGAAATGGGACCAGTACGGGAAAATACTCTTCCAAACAAAAAAGAATCATCCAAAACCGTTGACTGACTTATATCTTCCTTCATCAGCTCAGCAACATAAGATGACAGATACAAAGCACAAATATCTGATTTGCGTTAGACTGTATATAAAAACATTGCATGTGCCTGTAATATTTGAGGTTTGTCCTCGATTTCCCTGGGATCCCATAATTAGATTCTGACCTGGTGACAATGGGACCACCAGGCGTTGGAACAAAAAGAAAAATTTTGAACATTGGCGGAGAAATCGGTGAACATAAATACAAAAAAATGCATACTGACGAACATATAACCGCCTTCTTTATGAAATCGGTTAAAATACAGAGTTCACAATCTGACTGTCTCTGTACTTTTTTCTCGTAATTCTTCCGGAAAAATAGGCGTGATGAAATGTTTGTTTTATATTTATTTATTTAAAATTTATTTATTTTTTATAAATTTTTTAAAAGCTGAAAGAGTGGAACAACGGAGAAAAGATATTTCCTAAGTAGCTAACAGTTATGATAGAGATGCATCAACTTTCTAGGCCACATAAGATTTACTCCACATCACTAACAGTCAGCTAATGGGTTGTGGAGGTCTGGTAGGCAGCCGCTCCACGTAAAATACTGGTATTCAGCTGAATCCGGTTTGACTGGTAGCCGACCTCAGTATAGTTGGGAACAAGGCTAGACAGACTAACAGTCAGCTAAATTCTAGTACTTTACACAAATCGACTGCCTATCAGATCTCCAGAGGCACGATAACCCGTGATGGTGTCAGTTTTACTTCACAAAACCAATTTAGTACGAAATAAAGAGATACAACATTTCGCTCCGTATCTCCTCTATTTTCACAATAAGACCATTACATTCAACCAAAGGTTAGAACACCCCTTGAGCGTTAAAAAGCCGTTCCGCGTTTAATTTCGTTCAAAAGGAATTAAAACGTTTTGATAGCAAAATCTTTCTGCTGGAATAATTTCATGAAAAAATATTGTTGGAGTATTCCAAACACCGGAATTTGCAAATTTAGTCTGAATTGAGTTTATTTATTTAATTGTTTCCGTAGCTATATTAAACCAGAAAGTTTTGATTCTTCGTGTTTTGTATAGAAATTCTATCTTGGGAATCTTTTGGGGCTTTACTTTGAAATTGCTTATGTGCTGAAATTGGGCTGGCTGAAAATTGGTTTTCATTTATGCCGGAGGAAATGGAAAGAGCCAATTAGGTAGAAATTAGGTTCTTGTATAATTGCCATGAGAATCAGCTGGATACGAGACATATACAACGTGTAACAGAATAAACGCAATACCTCTTAAGGGGTCATTGTTACTGCGAGGATCGCCCGGAGGACACGGTGGAGCATACGGTGGAGGCCTGCCCCGCATGGGCGGAGCAGCGCCGTGTCCTCGTCGAGGCGATCGGCGGCGGCGACCTCTCGCGTCCGGCCCTGGTTCAATCCATGGTCCGGAGCGAGGAGGCATGGGAAGCCGTCACCTCCTTCTGCGAAGCAGTAATGCTAGTGAAGGAGGAGGCGGGCCGCGTGAGGGAGAGACAACCCTCACGCCCCAGCCGCCGCGGCATAGGGAGACGCACCGGGCGTCGGGAGTCGCTGGGCGATTCCCGGCCACCGTAGGTGCGGGTCTGCGGACGGCGAGCGTTGGGTGGCTCGCTGTCCGATTAAAGCCAGACCCAAGCCGACGGCGCGTTGTGTTCCACGCGCGCCTCAAAGAGATGTCAGCATAGGAGTAGGGGCCCGTTACGGCCAGTGCCTACCAGGGTTGCGGATTTGTTCGAAAGAGTTACCGCGGCCCTGGAACGTAAAAGGCACTAAGAGGAGCATGGGTGGGTTTTAGTCAGTAGAAGTCTGACACTCCCTGCCGCTCAACAACCCAGAGCGGGAGGGGTCATTTGATGATTTCCCATCCAAAAAAAAAAAAAAAAACAAAAAAAAAAAAAAAAAAAAAGGGGTCATTGTTTTCATCATTATGAACAACTTTCACTATGGGACCAGCACTGAAATCGCGAAAAAAATTCGACTACCCCATTTACGTTTATGCGCATAACTGTACTGAGCAGCTGATTTTTTTCCGCGTTTTCGGGGTTTTTCTCAGAGTAAAAGTTGTTCATAATGATGAGTGCAATGACCTCTTAAGAGGTATTGCGTTTATTCTGTTACACGTTATATAACCAGTCCATGTGGTGACACTTGGGGGAGGTCTACGTACATTAACCCAGTATTTCGGGTGATATGATCACTAATGAAAATTGATCAGTACATGAATTAAATAAAACCTGAAGAGGTCCTCTTAAATTGAAGTCTGGAAATAAAACAGATCAAAAAGTTAGAAGTAACTATGTAAAATAAACGGAGAAGTTTGATGAATTCTGAAGTGTCCTTGAAGAAACTACCGAGTGTCTTAACCAAAACTCTTGAAGATCTACCAAATTTTGTGACTTCATTACTTTTGAATGATACTTGACTACGATAGTTATTAAACTTAAAACATTTTTGTTTCATTTTGGACATTAATAATATTATCAGCTACAGCTTCTATTTTACATTAAGGCACCTCCTATTGAGGATCGTTGCCAGGTTACACATAGAAGTATTGAATAAAAAATAAATAGATCAGTAACTCATGAGACCACGTCATAATTTATTGTTATCAGAATAGGATTTTTGACTTATAATCTTTAAATTCTAAATTGTGTCATCATTATTATAATTCTCTTGCCCTCGTCTCATATAATATGTAAACATGTTTTCTTGTTCCATACTTATCTGTTAGTCATAATCTTAGTGGTCACTCCTTTATAAACTCACTAGCTTTTGCCAGCGACTTGGTACGCGTATATCCCGTCCCGTTCCCTTAAGAAGTTCCCGTTCCCGTATAGCCTAAGCTGCCGCCCGCGGCTCAATCCGCGTGTATGTTGAAAATTATTCCAAAGGAACATATTCCCAAGATAAAATCCTCCTATGTATTATTCCAAACTATAATCTACCTCTGTGCCAATTTCATCAAGATCCATTCAGTAGTGTTGGCGTGATTGAGTAACAAACATCCATACATACATCCATCCAAACTTTCGCATTTATAATTGTACAGCATTTATAGTAAGTAGACTAGTATAAGCACACCGCTCACCAGCGACTTGGCTTACGTTCAATTTTTATTTTCCCAAAAAATAAGCCTGTTACCGTCTCCAGGGTCCCATCTATCTATACCGATTCAGCTATTTAAACATAAAAACGTATTAAACAAAAACTCACATTCGCATTTATAACAGTCAGGATCCATCACACAATTCATCCATCGTTTCTTACTCTTCTCGTACTCTTGTAGCCATTTACATTCTTAGAGCGGATTTCACCAATGAAACTGAACGCAATCATTACATCTAAACTGCGTTCAAGAGCTGTCAGTGTAAATATTCCATAGAAAAATAAATGATACTGACAGCTCATAAACGTGGTTTATTCGCTGATCGCGTTCAGTTTCATTGGTGAAATTGGCCCTTAATGACAATATTTTGAACGACATCGCTAGCCCAGAATCTCTAAAATCCATTCCACCTAGTAGTTTCAGTTATGATATCGAAAATGGCATTGCACTCGCTATCTATCTCGAACAGTTACCTCATGCCAAATGCAACAGACCACTTCTTCCAGACCGCATTCGCTTCGTTTACAATTTATTATTTTCTTTGAAAACTTTTGGCACAGGAGTCATAAACATGTGCTCTTCCACAAGTTATCTTACTTCAACGCTTAAAACTTTGCTAGTGGTTTTAGAAATTGTTGATTTAGGGAAGAGTTTAATATCGATGCGAGTGGTTTTAGTACCAAGCTAAGTTTATCGGTGAAGTTTTAAAAGGGTAAGTAAGATCGTCAAAAATACACATAGCCCATGAACTCCCCGTTTTATGCTGTTATCCAAAGATATTGACAAGTTCTTAATCACTGACAAAGTTGTTACTTTACCTGCACTTTTCACCTATTAGGTTGATGCATCAGCATCATCATCATATCAGCCGAAAGATCCACCATAGGCCTCCCCAAGTGTCGCTACAACAACCGGCCCCTCGCGTCTCGCATGTATCGGCTACCCGCGACTCTCACCAGGTCAATTGGTCCACCTTGTGGGAGGCCTTCCAACGCTGCGTCTTCCGATACGCGACATAGGCTGATGCACGTATCACAAAAGACATTGAATGTTCAGAAGTACCCCAAACTGGCTGACGAACAGACGTCCTTCCAAGCATAAAGCCACGTGCGTCGTCATAATCATCTGAAACACCAAGAGTCCAGGGCTTTAAATACCGGTAAAAATTTATAACGTTACCTTGCATTGACAGGAGTTAACGTTAATATCAAAATAACGGTAATAGGTTTAACGTTATTTAAGCACCATTTTAACGTTATTCTTTATTAACGTTATTTGTAGTTTAACGTTAATTTTATCGTTATTTTTGAACGGTTATCTCTGTGAGGTGGTAAAGTGTCAGGTTGTATCTTGATCAAAATATGATTCACGACAGTAAAAAATATGTAAGTAGGTACATAATTGTAACCATAATTACATTTCTTTTCTCTTAGCTAGATTTCGGAAATCTGGTTATTATACACATCAAATCTAAGTTCATGATGATGAGTAAATGATTCTTATGGTTACATCTATGTAAATACATAATTGTTATTAAATTTTTTTTATATTAAATTATAACCTGACACTGACCTTCAAATAGCAAAAAATACAAGAAAGTTCGCGGTCTTTTATAACACTAATTATTTTACCGTTAAAACGATAATTCTCGTATTTTACGTTAAATGTTACTTAACGTTATATTACTGGTATTGTTATCAAATACCGGTAAATTTTATAACGTTACCATGGTATCACAATTGAAAGTAACGTTATGTAACGGTTATTATTTTGTTATTTGGTAACGTTAACAAGCCCTGACCAAGACAATTGCTGGTCTCAAAGAAAAGTTTAAAAATCTCATGTGCCCGCAATATTTTCTCCCTAGAATATGGAAGAAAAAATATTTCACGAAAAACTTTTATCAGCTTTAACGCAAACCATCTCGCTCCACCAGCGGCGTATTATCACATCGGTGCGTATAATATTTTTGTTTACCTACCCTCACCTAAGTAAATGTTGGGTTTTGAATTTTGGAAATAAACACGTCGCACCCTTTTACGAGGCTCCAAAGACTTACCGTTTTACTGCTTGCCTTTCTTGAAATTGGTGTTGGAAAATATGCGGCCCTTTTAACGGATGCTGTGATCGAGGATTTTTTTCGCTTGACTTAATAGCGCGTCTACTTGATGGACAGGCGTTGTTAATTCTTGAAAGTTTTTTGTTATCTTATGTTTTTGCTAAAACTTAGCATTTAGTCGCTATTCAGTACAGAATTAGCCTCTCTTGACTTTTGCAATACAACAGCATAAATTCTATAATATCCAGATGTTTTCTTTCACCGTTTTGAGGGTTGTGGTCAAGAAAGAATTTATCCATTCAGCTTTGTTTTTAATCCTAAGTCTCACTCACTAAGTCACCGTGCGCATCGTCTCCGCTGTTCTACCACTACTCTGCAAATGGTATATAAATGCATTGAAATCTACTTAAGTAGTGCCAGATAAAACTTTCAAGACATTTAACTTTGTATGCATCATATTCACGTTCACTTCTTACTGTAAGTAGCTCTTACTGTCTTGGCTGTCCAAGAGAAAAAATGTTTAAATAAAATCATCTTTTAAATCCTCTGCCACTGTCCTGATTTCCCATTTCTGCTTATAACATAAACCCGTGAAAAGCCCCATGAATCCACAACCCAATCACATCAGTACTCAGCCGAACAGATAATTGAATAGTGGGAATCAGAGGCGGAATAAAATAAAATTGCCGACTGCAATTATTTGCTGACCTCTTTGTAGAGCTAAGGTCAATCTATCCCTCTGTCACACCCAAGCGTTGGTGGGAAAGATTTTGTAAATTTTATAAACTGGCCAAAAAATTGAGAAGAAAGTTGATATCAGAATGCTTATTCTTTAGATAAGGGTTAAATCTGTGTGTGTCGCGATTTAGGATTTCGTTATTAGTTCGCAGCTGTCGAGATACATGATATTTATTTTGTAAGTAGGTTAAACATAACTCTTTTATACGTTAATGTTTTTTTGGTCATTTTAAACTAGATGAGGCCGGTGTTTCCTTGCTGACTACCCTGAGAAGAAACACCGAAACAAACTCAGAGGTCAAAGTCTCTTTTGAATTCCATACAATCCGTACTGGTCAAATCATATGAGAACCATGTAGTTTAATGTCTGAGATGGCCTTTTGAGGAAAGTGCCACACAGATGGCGCTGCGGCCTGCGAGTCTCATTGTTGCGATGTAGATTCTGCTACGTTGATTTTTTGTGGCGGTATTAATGCCGCTACATGTCCAAGTCTTTGAAACATAACAGACATATGTGTTGCTAGAGACTTTGTTGCACCTCTTCTTTTTCCCAAGTAAAACAGAGTTATGAGAGACTGTCTGCATGTATAACTTTCATTTTTAAAGAAGTGGTGTCTCTCAGCCTAATTTTAATAAGTGACTTTTGAATTAGGATGATCTTGGATGTTGATAGTTAAATTTCCCATCCGGCATCACCGAGAAGCGTCTCAAAAACCAACTATGGGACATAAGAAGTGTTATAGCTTTAGTAGCTATCAATAGACATGGATTCGTTGATTTATCAGACTAGACATACTAATCAACGTGTAATAGAATAAACGCAATACCTCTTAAGGGGTCGTTGTACTCATCATTATGAACAACTTTTACTATGGGACCAACACCGCGAAAAAAAATTCAAAAATATTCCAGTATTCGAATCCGTTACACTACAGTGTACACCTACCCCCGGTTCACGTTAAATGAGTTCTCTGTTTATGTAATGGAGGCTCCGTCGCTCGTAATTGATTCTGAATTAATCCGGGCCAGTGATAAAATTCACGTTTTGACCGACTGTCGGTTGGGAGACGGACCGTCATTATGGGGCTGAATCTCCGTGGATGCTCCCAAAAATGGCTGCTTGCGTACTGAAATTGTTACTTGATTTTGTTTTTTTTTGGGAATTGTGTCGGGGGTTTATCTTGTTTCTTTCGAGAATTCTGTAGGTACTTAATTCGTTGTTTTTTTATTGTGTTGGTTTGTGTTAAATGTCATTGAATTTTTTGTAATTATTATGCTAAAGGTACAAAAACATCTACTGGGGCCACGTATTCTCTTCCCAGGCAAGGCAAGATAATGACATTGCAAGACGAACGAAAAATGCCTGGAAGAGCTACTTGTCCATGAAGGAGCTATTAAAGGGCACTTTACCCATGTCACTGAAGCGTAAACTGATGGACATGTGCATTCTCCCCATCTTGACTTATGGTGCACAGACTTGGTCTTTGACTAACATCCAAAAATCCAAACTCAAGGTTTGCCAACGTGCTATGGAGCGCAGTATACTAGGTGTTGAATTAACAGACCACGTTCGAAACACTATACTGCGCTTCAAAACGAAAGTCGTTGATGTGGCTCGAAAGACTGCCCAATTTAAATTGAACTGGGCAGGACATGTCTGCCGCATCTGCCGGCCGCAGGACAATCTGTGAGCCCGTAAAATATAGGATCGGTGCCCTGAAACAGAGAGACGAGGCCGCGGCAGACCGCGAAGGAGATGACAGGACGACCTGGAAGAGGCACAATACCGTGAGCATTGTAACTTTGCCCAACTGTGGGACAGTACGGGTTAGTAATAATAATAATAATAAGTACAAAAAAACATTATGTAGACTGTACTTTGTTCATCAAAATTAATAATATTTACTTTCTTACTGTGAGTTATCATCAGCCACCATCTAATATTTTGTGTGTGTGCAATCTAATAATTAAAATGTTGACATTCTGCACCTGTTGGTACTAACTGTTATTGCAGAGAGTAATTGAAATAAATAAATACATGGAAAGCAGGCCAGGGTATACGTACCGTATACTCTCAAATTTTCACCCAACAATGCAGTACATAGATTTACATAACTATAATATACCTAAGCTATCCATTACAACAACAATTAAGGATGCCAGTCATATGTGAACCATAACCATTTGTGCTCCACTGCTTACATCGGTCTATTCCGCAAAGGGCCAAAACGTAGCTCAAGACAGCCGGCTGAATCTATCTCTACATATTGTGTTACTCGGAGTACTGTTACGTAGTAGAAAAATATTATTCTTGTGTGTGCTGAACGCTAAACGTCTACTGGACGTCTTGGTGTCTATCTTAGGTTCTTGTTGTTTCCGATTGACCAAGAAATATGTATTCGGGCATGGAGCGATCGACAATAAAGTTTATACTACCAAAGAAAAAAAAAATAGATAGATGAAAGTGAAATAATTCCTCTTTTTTTATTGTGTTAACCAAAGAAAATGAAGATATCTTAGAAGAACTTGGGGGAGACCTTTGCCCAGCTGTGTGACAATATGTGCTAAATAAAATAATAAAAACCAAAGAAAAAACATAGTCAAATAAGATGATCGCCAGCACTTGGTATGATTGTTTGCTTTTTAATAATTTCCGCAATTCTCTCGAGACTCTGGAAGCCTCGATAGTTTGGTTACCCCTGGTTTAAAACATCGGCTTTAATATAAACAAACAAACCCTCCCTATGCCATCACTGAAGTCACACATTGCATCACGTATCCCTTTTTTGCACTCCAAAAACAACTTTGTCAAACTCCACCGTCGAAGGACAAGGAAACTCCCTACCAACCACATGATAAAAGTCACGTCAAACGCCTACAAAAATAAAGTTTCCCCATAAAATAACGTTAGTGGAATATCGCAGACGTTAAAAACTGTTTAATAGTATCGCTGCGTCGCCGTTGAGCTGTGCGAACAAATCGCGCGAGAGTTGAAACTCGGCCGCGTTCAGACCATTACCAGCAGTTTCGAGTTTCCGACAACTCGTTATAGACTCAAGCGCACACAGAAAAAGTTTTAGAGCTACTGCTGAAACCGACCGCGAGCCATAGTGGAGTGTTGAGTGAATCAAGTCCCCGTTTGTACATGTTGGATGGGTCAATTACTGTTTCGGAACAGAATATTGGTGACGTTTGAAGTTCTACGTTGAGGCCCGTCATGTAGTATATATTTCAATCCACATAATCCATTTCTGAGTTAATAAGAAGTTGAGAACGTGAGAAACTCTTACCTGAAAACCTGTGAAACTTTGATGTTGAAACAGGAGTTGACTCGTTCTTAAAATAATACCGGATCGTGGTTATATCGTCTGGTAACAAAAATAGATAACTACTAAGATTGCAGTCTGACAGACTTAGAGCGGATTTCACCAATGAAACTGAACGCGATCAGTACATCTAAACTGCGTTCAAGAGCTGTCAGAGTAAATATGCCATAGAAAAATAAGGACACTGACAGCTCATAAACTTGGTTTATTCGCTGATCGCGTTCAGTTTCATTTGTGAAATTGGCCCTCAAACTTAAATAATCTTGTCAATCATCTGCCTAGCTTTTTTCAACTATATTGGGCTCGGCTTCCAGTCAAACCAGATTCACCTGAAAGCGGCTGCCTACCAGACCTCTGCAACCAATTACCAGATAACACGGTACTTCTTGGCAAGACTGGAGTCAGAGGATTGTCAGAGGTTACATAACCTTGTAAGTGTAATGTGAAATTGTGATAACCCCAAGGGGTCTTTAAACCGGGAAGGTTATAATTCTATCAAATTGGCCCGTTATGTCCCACTGCCGGGTAAAGGCTTCCCCATCCCTCTGAAACATACGTCAGTCCTCTACCATTGCGTCTGCAATCTGTATTAATTAGGAGAATTCACATTATAATCAGTGATCGGAGTACGTACAGGTAATTTGAATCAATAACCCCCTAATATATGAATTAATATGGACATGACACCGGTACCCCGGGATATTCAAAGAAAATTATCGGAAGTTTAATTTGACGATGTCACTCTGATGCTATGCAGTTAACGCGAACGTACACGGCCTCCAATCTTAACAATCAGTATACAGGGTTATTTGTAAAACTCCAACAACCTTTCAGTGGGTGAAAGTACTCATGGTTATGAACAACTTTTGTTATGAGACCAACCCTGAAAAATCGAAAAAAACATCAACTGTTTCATACATTTTCATCGGGTGAATATTGCATTTTGTATGAAACAGTTGATTTATTTTTTGATATTTCAGAGTTGGTCTCGCAGTAAAAGTTGTTAATAAAATGAGTACTTTCACCCACTGAAAGGTTGTTGGTGTTTTACAAATAAACCTGTATTTGATATCCCAGTAATTCCCGGGATCTCAGACATGTCCATACTATGAAAACATGTCGCAAGTACCAAAAATAGCTCTGCATATTCCAATAACTAGTTTTAATTAAAAGAAGTTATTACTAAACATTTGTTCTAAATTCATTCCGTTTCGTCAAAAAAAAACAACTTGACTCACTGCTTTTCAACTACTGTACCTCGCTCACTATACCCGACCTTGCACTTTTTATCAGTGCCGCATCATCGCCCTGAAGTGCAATTTGCAACACAGCATCCGAAGTAAGTTACAGCCCAGCACAATATGCACGTGAGTTACATTTTACATTTTTCACAGCTATTCCCTTGACAATGTACCGAGAAAATACAAATCAGATGGCAAAAATTCGAACGTCGGTTGAGGAAAAAATAATTTTGTGAAACAACCAGGAAGGTTGTTTCACAAAATCATTTTTTCCTATGAATATTTTTTCAAGCGGGAAAACTCCTGTGTTGGAATTATTTTCTCTTTAATGTATAACAGGTACCTACCCAAAATCACCCTTAACCACGACGTACATCTGGAACACCCTGTAGAAGAAAAACCTATCGTCCACACTCTGCAAACAGCTATCCTTATATTGAAAGTCCGAAGCTTCAACTGACCACCGAACCAATACATGTAGTTCATTACGAGCAAAACTAATGTCCTAACTTTTCCTGATGAACTGGTAAACTTGTACTAGTCTAGGTCTAATGAATAGCTAGTACAAAACATGTTTGGAGTTACCAGCAGTGCTTTGTTTTGGAATCCTTACATTTCCGTTGGTTGTTGTGAATATGTACTCAGTTGGCGTTTTTTTGTATTCTACGTTACTACTTGGTGTCAGTTTCATTCGTTTAAACAATGTGAGCTAGGATCACCGGGTTAACATGCATTCCGAGGCTACGCAGAATTCTTGATTGTATTAAATGTTTGTTAAAATATGGATCATCATCATTATATATATCAGCCGAAATACGTCCACTGCTAGACAAGTGCCACATCCAAGTGTCGAACAACCGGTCCTGTGCGTCCAAATTAAGGATGGCCGTAGCAAACTATCGATGTATTTAATAAAGCAACCTTGGTCAGCGCAACCTTGAATAATATTGAACCGTGCGCCTGTCATTATTGAGCCATGAGTTTACTTGTATTTTCATAGGGTTTTCCTAGTGCAATAGTTGAGTATGGATCCTAGGTTCGCTTGCAAGGTTGGAAAAAGTGTATGACTAAATTTTCCATCGCTTTTTAATGGCAGTCATTGGGTAATAACTAGAAAATGCGACGTTCTCCTTTAGCATTGTCTAATCAGTTTGAAGTTACTGATTTTAAACCAATGTTCATACTAATGCCTTATGGTAAAATATGGTTGTTACCAAATTGTGTATTATTTAACCCTTAAATATTTTACTGTTTCTCTCTTTTGACCACTATCTCACCTGATAGTACACCCACATCTGCAAATAAATTTAAATTTGATGCTTCAGACTCTTTAAACTAACATTAAAATTATTTGACAAGCACGAATCACCAGCGCAATTTTCAACAGTCCACTGCACCAAGACATGTAGTTCATAAACACGAGCTGAAACTAATGTCTTAACTTTTCTTGATGAACTTGCGAAGTTGGTCGTGTGTACCTACTTACGGGGAGAACGTCTTACTGTGCAGTGTGCAGTGGTTGAAACTAAGCACGACGTTTTCAGTGTAACTAAGTTAAAGACGAAGGTTTGTGGAAGTGGATAATTTTGCTTAATTTTTACCCGACTGCGTAAGGAAGGAGGGTAATGTTTTTCGAGCGTATGTATGTATGTCATGTCCATTTCTTTGGCACGCCCTACAGCCTAAATGGCTAGACGGATTTTGACATATGAGATGTCGGTGAAATTGTCAGAATTGTAACCAGGCTTTATGTTTACCTAAATTTTCAAAACTTTTTTTTTCTTGATTTGTGGTGTGATTCAATATGTTTAACAGATTCATTAAAGACTGAAAATAAATTTTCATTGAACGGCGCCTTTTAATCAACGGCCTAAGTTACATCCCGGCATTTAATTGAACAGCTAGGCAAAATAACTGGTTCAATATCGTTTAATGACTTACCTGGCCAAATAGCGGGGCACCCCGAATTATAAAAAAAGATCTTCGATAGAGCTAAAAGGTTCCAGAGTGTTAGCGGAAGATGCAGCGTTGGAAAGCCTTCCACAAGTTTAAGTTAACTGATGAAAGCCGTGGAAATCAGCTGGATTAAAGATGGGCAGGAGAGGCCGATGTGGCAAAACGTGGGGGAGTCCTCTGTCCAGTAGTGGAAGTATTTCAGCTGAAATGACGATGACAGGTATGTACATCAGTACAAAATTCTTCGGGGAATATAGACAAGTTTGGTGTAACTAATTCGAAACCTCTAAAAATACACAAGAATTAGAATTCAAAACACGGATCTTATATACTCTTTATCTAGATAAACTAGCGAACTTTCGCGTCTGTACCTAACGACTGGTGTAGGAAGGATCCCTCCTATTTTAAGCTTTTATACAAACTGTTTTGTAAGATAGGGATGCAGCAGCACTCCACCTCCGCAGATGCAAAAAAATGGGTACCTTAGGTATTTCTATTATCAATATTTATGTTTTTTTATTTAGGCTCAGTATTTTCGGAAATAAGAGGGGGGAATGATCAATTATCATCTGTCTTCTTTAATAACTTCAGAAAAATTATATTTCAAAATTATAAAAAATACGATTGAGACGCATACGATTAAACCCTTTCATTTAAAAAAATATCTTTTTTCATTTATTTTCCTTAATAAAAATAGTTTTTTTTTAAAGTTACCCGGTTACCCCATATTCGCAATGTATTTATGTATGTCACGCGTCCGTGTTTGCGGTCCGGTCACAGAAGCTCATATTTTGAGCAGTACTAACCGAATTGGTCCAGAAGATTTGGAGAAAATTGTTGAGACAGGCGGACAGATATCAGATGAGTGATCCTTAGGGTTCCGTTTTTCTTACTCAACTATTTATTTCTTTACGTTTTCACCTCCGCCTCCGCTAACATAGTGTCCGTAGCATCCCTAAACTAAGAAACGAAGTTTGTACAGAGTTTTAGTTAAAATCTGCTACGTTTCTGACAGTTCTAGTTTGATTCTGAAAGGTGTTGTTTTAATCCTTTTTAGTTGTATTCTTATGAAGGAATACATTAATCTCTCTTTAGTGATAACTTATATGCATGGAGCTAGTGGGTCAGTAAACAGCTGCACTGTTCGATCTTCAAGGTTAAGTAAATCTTGCCGAGGTCGGTTTTTGGATGGGTGACCATCCATAACATAGCGAGACTCCTTTGTGCCTCGCAAAGGTCGTTAAGGTGCTGGTCCCGGTTCTCATTAGGTCATTGACATTCACTACGGTAATTCGATACTAATCTAGTCGAGGGTTATCGTGCTACTCAGTTACTAGGTTGTGCAGGTCAGATAGGCAATATAAGGTACTAAAAGTCAACTTAGCCGGAAAGGTTGAGTTATAAGGATTGATATAATAATGACTTACGTAGCTATTATCTCTAACACACCACTATTTTATAATTAGTACAAAAATGGGGCTCTATCCGTACCCGTTACTGATCATATAGTTGTGTAGTCAAAAGTCAAAAAAACGAAATCCCAAAATTGTCCACGAGAATTTGTCATAATTGGTAAATTCCTGAATCAACCATTCATAACAATTCCTACTAGAAAATAATACGCGCAGTGCTTTTTCATTTCGGTCGCCATTCATACGGCCCGGCAATGAATAATAAGCCTGTACAATATTTCCATAAACTGAGTGACAGTTTGGGACATAAACAAACGCTAATAACTTTGCTGTTTATGAATGTTATTTATTGAGACTTTACAACAACAAGACCTTCTCTAATAAGCATTTTAATTAGTATTTATACTAATTAAAATGTATGGTGTATAATAGGACATTTAACTATTCCATTTGTATCGTCAAATGTATTTTTAATATCACTCAAGTATCCTCCATGATTATGACTATGATGTCTACCTATACCACTTTAGAAGTGTGAGTAGTGATGATCCTAGTTTTCGTAGGGCACGTTTATTTCAGTCTTACTTTCGAAACCACCTAATGACTACCTTTTTTTATTTAGGTCGCCAATTCTACAAGAATTCTATCCTCTTAATTCTTCTTTCCCTTTCTATAAAATCTTTTCTTCCAAAACATAATTAATTCAGTACACATAACAGTAAACGGAGCAACACTTTCAACAACTTTGTGCCGAGATTAATACGAATATGACCTATTAAGTCCCGAAACTACGTGTGAAGAATCTCGTACGTGACCGGGAATTAGAGAGGGTAAGAATATCGTGGTATCTCTTTCTCCAAGAAGTACTTAAACAGCTTAATAAGTTTCGGATGTTTGTTAGATTGCAACGCAAAATGAATTGGGAAACAGTCTTGGGTTTTGGGTGTTGTTCAAGATTGTTTATTCTGGTGGCGTGTAAGTGAAGTTTGCTTTCTTTGTTTTTTAATGTTTAAGGATGGGATAATTATCGTTTAGATAAATGTTGTGTTGAATTACAGGTATACCTATAAATCATCTGAAGGGTATTATTGAGAGAGATATTTCTAAAATATAATCAGAAATGAAGAGAGATAAGAGAGCCATTTCTACGGACGTAACCCAGCAGCTATTATTTATGTGACACGGATGACCGTGTCATTGCATGGCATATTGCTTGCTGAATAGGTGGCTGTTGGGACATAAGGATTCTAGAGTTGTGGCAACGTACCAGCTAGGAAACACCGGACTTTAAAAGAGACTTTGACCTCTGAGTTTGTTTCGATGTTTCTTCTCAGGGTTGTCAGTTAGGAAACATCAGCCTCATCTAGCTTAAAACGACCAATTGGTCCATTGTACCCATCACCTTCAAGTTAAAGAACTGCTAGCACATGATAAGATTTTTGGAACATCTTTTAAGGCTCGAGCAGACCTGATGCGTATGTGTATGGAACTGTATGAGACAGGACACACCGCTTGCGTAAGTCTACGTTACGCAAGCGGTGTGTCCTGTCTCATACAGTTCCATACATTACTACTCAGTGGTACGTGCGCGTCTACGCTTACGTCTACACATAAGCATCCGGTCTGCTCGAGCCTAGTCTTTATTAACGAGGAACTAATACCAGTCGTTCTATTCTGTAAATATCTCAATTATGTAAACTTAGATGGAGTGAGCGAGAAGTGAAATATCATTCCATCCTATTTGTATGAATTGACAGCTCACTTCATCCTCGCTTCACATAAGCTTACACGGTGAGTCGTTTAAAATCGCACTGCAGTTTTTAGTTGACTGAAAATTTCGGAGCTTTAAAAACATGACCGAGGTAAATATACCAATATTTCAGTAGAAATTGCATATTAGCGTATGGCGAATACATTTTCGTAATCATCTACCTAAGTACCTTTTATCAACAACATGTGTCCAAAGATTCATGCATGTATGTCGAGCATAATTAAAGTGTATAAGTAATTATTACCTAAAATAATAACTCGCAGACATTGTCTGCGTGAGACGAAACAAAGCCTGCTCGTTATAAATGACACTATTATTACACTTGAGATGTAATCAAAGTTTATTATTTGGTTTGTGATTAAGTTTCGAGCAAGGTTGTGTTTGATTGCATGGTTTTAATTAAAATACTTACTTTTAATAAAAATATAGACAGAAATAATACAGTGAATAAATAGAGCATTTTATATCTTTTAGGGCCTATTTTCCATTTCAGCCGAAAGACGTCTACTGCTGGACATGGCCTCCCCCAAGTGTTGCCACAACAACCGGTCTTGTGTGTCTCGCATCCTTTGGCTACCAGCGACCCTCACTAGGTGATCGGTCTATCTTGTGGGAGGCCTTCCAACGCTGCGTCTTACGGTACGCGGTCGCCACTCCACAACATTTTGGCCCCATTGACCATCTGTTCTGCGAGCAATGTGCCCTGCCCACTGCCACTTCAGTTTGGCGATCCTTCGGGCTATGTCGGTAACCTTGATTCTCTTGCGGATATCATCATTCTTGATTCGATCACGCAAGGAAACTCCGAGCATTGTCCTCTCCATTGCTCTGACAACTCAGACAAGAAAAGATAATTCATCCTCTAGTAGATCTTTCCATAATTTAAAAACAAAGTGTAACTACGCCAAAGACACGCCATTATAATAATGAACACATGTTCTAGTGATGTGAAAAAGAACGCAAAGTGACATTGACTTATGATGGCACAACCCTAGTGGAATAAATCATCCTTCGAAGCCCATTTGTTAAATAACATAATTTATCCATGGCTGCATTGGAGAAGTGTGGTATTTCTGAAGAAAATATCATACTAGTATGTCTGATTTTGTGGTACACTAAATTATTTTGTGTTAAATATTGTTTCCGCAACGACTCAGAAATTACTTTATTTTTCCACGCAACTTTTTCTTGTGGAAATGTTTGTTCATGCGGTTTAATCAAATTATCATAATCTTGATAGATTATGATAATTTGATTAAACCGCATGAACGTGTTATATTATGTTACTGTAGCTTTAACATTACTCATTGAAGGGAATTATTAATCTTTAAAGGTATGCGGTACAGAGAGTCAAATCCCGCATACCTCCGCCGAAAAGGGAGGATCCTCCGACCGGACGGTTGTTGTGTCTGGTGGGCAACTGCCCGATAGTTGATATCTGGGCAGTTGTACATGCTATCAAGATGTAGGAATTCGTCCAGCTAGTTTGTAACTGGCGGGATAGATGGCGTTGCTGGGTTTTTTGGTGCGATGTAGATTTTTGCTACGTTGGTTTTTTTGTGGCGGCATTAATGCCGTTGCACATAGATACAGAGAACCTACTTTTATGCGGCAACTATTTGCCACTCGACGAATGGCAAAACTGAGAAAATAAGACCGGAATAGCAAAAAAGCTAGTACAATAACAATGTATCCTCATTGTTATTGTACTATATAGCTTTTTTTGTCAATAGCTTTATTCACAGGGAAAGTATTCTATTCAAAAAAATACCCCAGATAATGGAACAAGGATAAATGGGAAAAATAAAGGATTACCACAAATTGTGTGAACTTCACATAAATTTAAGCCAAACTGTATTTTGTTTTTGAATTTGTTGTTACATTATGATTTTTTTAATAAACTTTGCTTATATTTATCTGTTATTATTGATAACAAACTGGCTAATTACAATTACAGAATAATTACTTACGCGCCAGTCTTTTGTTTTACTTCCAAAATTATCCAGAACAAAAATACGTTTCACAAAATCCACACCTCGTAAAAAGTTGAGTACCTACGGTTGGAAAGCAGAAAAGTATTTAAATGAGTGTAGCTAATTATGCCTAAAGTTTAAGCGAGTTTGCTTGAGTTTTAAATATTGGTGGACCTTTATAATGCTAAGTAGGAGGTAGATATATTGATCTCAGTTTTGGGACTAAATTGTGGCTAATGAGTTGCTTTTTGTCTAAATATGTAAATTTTTAATTGTAATACATTTTAAATTAATTGAGTAAATACTGCGAACTCATGGGGTTCTTTGGTTTATTAAAACCTCGTTCAAAATGATGTTATTTTCTTATTAAAATCTCAACGTTCCATTTATTGATAAACCAAAAAATAATAAGAGAAATGCTTTATCCTACCTTCTAATGAACGACGGAATATATTAGACATAATATTGGTCCCACAAAAAAAATGAGCTGACCAGCTAAAATTTTTTCAGCTAACATAGTTTATTTAGGTACTTACATTTATTTTAACGAACTAACTATAAAACGTACAAGTAACCTAAAGTAACTACAAAATTACTTAAATAATTAGACTAATAATCGTGAAATTATGTTCAAACGCGTATAAAAACCACTTGTCGACGGTTCACGTGACCAGAGGGCTGGGCTTTTCTTCAGCCAAAGAATCAGCATTGCCATTCAACGCGGCAATGCTGCCAGTGTTCTGGGCACTTTTGTCGGCGATGTGGGTGGATTTTTTTATGCCCAATTATTTATTTTGTTTTCATACGCGTTTGTACATAATTTTGCGATTATAATCGTCTAGTTATCTTCCTAACTAGAAGCCTACCTCAGGAACCGCATTTTTTTCCAAGATAATAAACATTGGCAGCCAGTAGTAGCGGTAGCTTTCCATCAGTAAAAGAATTTTCGCAATTGAACCACTACTTCAAATACTAAGTACATCTGACAAACATGCAAATAAATAATTTTGCCACTTTACAAATAGTATTTTTTAAGATTCAGAGGGCCAATACATATATAACAATTTTCGCATTCACAATTTTTCCACATAATTATAATATGTTTCTTTTATTCATTCACATTTAAAATTTTCGCGGTTCCGCCGCACTCATGTCGATTATCGCATAAAAAAGTAGCTAATGTTGTTTTCCATATCCCAGGCTATATATCTGCCAAATTGCATGACGATCCGTTCAGCGGTTACAGCGTGAAACAAACAAACTTAATATAAAGTAAGGATTATAAGTAAGGATATACAAAGCACCATCGGATCAACATTCGAAAATTGCTTCCTGAATTCTCAGACGCGCTTAGACTCACCCCACAAGCGAAATAGAGCATAAAGATAATAATGAAGTCATAATTTTATCACAGCTGCAAACTTTGAGCTTCCAAACTACGCTTATAGCCGACAAATTGTCCCAAACTTGAAAATTATGGATCATCACAATGAATAATTAAATTAAATGTCTTCAAATTAAGATAAGTTACTGTTACAGCCAGTCACGTTTAAATTCCTTACAAGTGTTGGTGCTTAAAATTTTAAGTAATCAACTTTTTCTTCAGATAATAAAACGAAAAAAAGAGACAGAGATATGTTTTGACCTTGTCACTCTGGTTATTTTAACGGGACTGACAAAATACTCCAAAGTAATATTTCGTGTTTTATAAAACTAAGTAGCTTCGTGGAATATCAAAAGTAATCATATTAATAAAATGTGGAGCTCGTGGCTAAATTATAACAGCCGCGCGGGCACGGCAGATCTACAAGGTAAAGCAACGCTTGCCGGGGTTGTCTGTGGATGGGTTACCATCTTAACATACCGAGATTCCTCCGTGCTTCGAAAAGCACGTTAAGCCGTTGGTTCCGGCTGTCATTTGGAGATCTTTGGCAATCGTAACGGATTGTCAGAAGCCAGAAAATCTGACACCAGTCTTGCCAAGAAGTACCGTGTTACCCAATTAATGGGTTCTGGAGGTCTGGTAGGCAGCCGCTCCACGTAAAATTACTGGTATTCAGCTGAATCCGGTTTGACTGGGAGCCAACCCTCATATAGTAGGGAAAAGGCTATAAAGGCAGATTAATGAAATGTACGGTGTTGCCTAGTTTTCAAACTGTCGACTTATTCGGGAGTGTCACATCAACAGCATGACGTCATACACGAAATATCACTTTAAAACATAACTGAAAAATGCAGATAGTGTTGACAGCAATGATCGATCAGAATTTTTCACGAAGGGTGTGGTATGTAATAAGTAGGTAAGCATGGAATGGAGGTGAAATAGTGGGAAAATTTCAATAGTGTAACGGGATTATCCGCTGCGGCCCCGAAAATTGAAAATTCCCAAAAAAAAAAAATCTTATGTAATAGGTAAAATTGTCTGTGTTTCCCTAATAGTTACAACTTTAGGGTCTTTGCGTAAATAATGAATAGTTTACTTCTAGGCACGCATGCTCCATCCTCGATACAAACTTCGCTTTCCATTCTGGTAAACACTAGATAAATGTGCAATAACGGTCATTGACCTACATTCATTCATTGACTTTCATAATATCAAACACAGAAATGAAGATATAAAGCTGTCCTGAATCAACTTCTATCGCGATCTTTTACGTGCTCTAGTTATGAAATTAATTATTTAAAAAATGCAGAAACTAATTTCGTAAATAAACAGTAATTTAGAAGACAATAATTAGGTTTAAATGACATACGCGAAGGCACACTTGTCTGACTCAAAACCTCTCCAGAAACACAATCGATCAGCCATTGCACAATACAGAGGGCCAATTCTACAAA
The DNA here is from genome assembly GCA_947386135.1 of Melanchra persicariae. NCBI lineage: Eukaryota > Metazoa > Arthropoda > Insecta > Lepidoptera > Noctuidae > Melanchra > Melanchra persicariae. The sequence continues at coordinate 20,792,691 of OX376650.1, forward strand.
TTTTTAAACAACGTGCGCATTCGCATTCATGTCAGTTGCAATCTGTCAAAAATGTATGGAAATAGAGGCTTTTTTGACAGATTGCGACTGAGTTGCGAATGAGAATGTTGCCTTAAAATTATTTAGAATAGGCTCTCTGTTCAATATTCACGCATAGTAAGTGAACAAAACATCATTTAAACTTCGATTCTACGCCTTTGCATCTGGGTGTGAAATCAAAGTTCACCACAGCCCCGCTACTATGACGTGCCATTGCCATCATGAATCGGCCATTAAAAAAGGGATAGCGTTATTCATCTTGTATAGCTTTGTCTCTCTCTCGCCAAGGAATCAGGATGGCATTGACACGTCATAGTAGGGGGACTTGTAAACTCTAGTTCACTCCCATGCAGTTTGCATCAACAACAACAACACCAAACTTGTTATATTTAACAACAATCACAATCCCAGTTTAGTTCAGAAGAGCTCAAAAGAATGTTTCTAACAAGGCGGTCTTGCAGTCAGACTTTTCAATTGGTCCCAAAGAACTGTACCGCGGGAAAACTTTCTCGTAATCTTGTTCACTTTTGTCATCAAATGTCGGAACTTTTGCTTTGGGAAGAACTTTGTGTAGTATCGACATGACACCGGGTAATGAGAGCAGAGGTTCCTTATTTAATTCTTGTTTCGAGAATCTGTTGGCTATGTTCAGAATTTTCGTTGTCTATTTTTGGTTGGTTTTTGAGTGGTTGATGCTAGTATGGCCAAGAAATCGACATACAAAGGAGGCATGATATGTTTTGAATTGAATGAAGACGTGATACGTCATGTCTTGAGGCAGGGCATGACACATAGCTAGAATCGGGAACACGAGCCTAAGATATCTACATGGGTGTTCCAGAAAAGTGTGGTCATATTTAAGGGTGATGTAAATTAAGGAAATATTTCAAAACATATAAATAGAGTTATTATAGAATAAAAAAAAAATCGGCTGAAAAGTTACGAATAAATGAATTTTCAAGCAGTTTGTTTACAGATTTGATGTCACCACTGCATCAGAATGCTTGAAAGGTAATTTCTTCGGAAGTTTTCAGTCGTTTTCTATCGTCAATTTAAAAAAAAAAACCAATTTTTTACATTGTTTTGATATTTTTTCCGTATATCAGCTACCCAACATCACCCTTAAATACGAAAACGTCAAATAACTTTGCCCATCTGAAGTTAGCCATTTGCAAAGATCGCGCAGGTGCAGTCACGTAGACGGGAGCAAGCGGGACGCAAGCATGCATCGAACGTAAACGAGCGACTGAGACATAAAATCGCGCCACCATAATCCCCGCCCCCATGTCTCTTGCGCATGCGCAGTTGCAGTTTGTTCGTAATTTTGACTACTACGCAGCCACTCGTAGCCAACTTCAGAGGGGCAAAGTTATTTGACGAGAACTGTAAAAATTATGACTGCACCGATAACTAAAACTACACATTCACTGGTATTCCGCTGAATCCGGCTTGACTGGCCGACTCCAATATATAGTTGGGAAAGACAGAGATACCTGTATGTACCACTCTGCCTAAATTCATCTTAGAATGCAAGCTTGATGTTACGTCATGGTAATAATAAACAGAGTTTACTGATAAATTGTTTGTAAATTAATAAATCGATTCCTCTCCTTCCTCAAACCTGTACATCAGCCCATTACAAATTATAAAGTACCACAATTATTTCCCACTAAATTATTCAGCCGGAAATTATGCAGCACGGCGTCAGTCAATGACGGTAAATGTCAAAGGGGTGTACCGTAGCTAACTTATAGTTCAGAACTAACTTGTAATGGAGTTGTTATCAACATTAAACGCACCTGGCTTGGGAACGTTTGGCATTTAGGAAACAAGGAAATCTGTTGCGTGTTATTAGAAATTGGATTTTGTTAGACAGAACTTCACCTGTGTGTCGGAAAATATGACGAATTATTATTCGAAATTTCATCTACTATTTAATTCATTTTGAGCATGATTTATCATCTGCCTAGCCCTATCCCAACTACATTGGGGCGGCCTCTAGTCAAACCTCATTCAGCTGAATACCAGTATTTTACGTGGAGCAGCTGCCTACCCGGCCTCCACAGCCCATTAACTGGTTAGCAAGGTACTTCTTAGCAAGACTGGAGTCAGATTGTTTGGCTCCTAACAATCCGTAACCACTACCAATAATCTACAAATGACATATCGCGCTTTCCGAGGCACGGAGGAGTCTCGACATATTAAGATGGTCACCCATCCTCAGACCAACCTCTGCAAGGCTTAACCTTGAAGCGTCCTGTGCGGTTATTTTTAGACACATACATAAAAACTCTGACCAACGAAGCTCAGACCTTGTCCCTCATCGAATCAGTAAAGAGACGAGAGGAGCAGTGGCGCAGAAATAAAATAAAACTTTTTTTTTGTGAAAACGTTTTTTATTTTTTACTTTTTAGTGGTACACCCACACCTAAAAACATCACTGGAAAGTCACAGGAAAGCAAAACACGCCATTTCGTATACCTATATGAATGATTTTTCCACATATCTTTTCCAGCTATTTGGAACCAAACGACTGAACCGATTTTGATCAAATTTAAATGGGAACAATCGAGAAGTATACTAAAGATTTTTTCAAATTGGCTCATTAATGACGAAGATATGAGTTAACACAAAAAAAAATAACCGAATTGAGAACCTCCTCCTTTTTATGAAGTCGGTTAAAATAAAATTAGTTTAGATTAGGCGACCCTATTTTATATAATCTATTTTATATTGGGTACTGTTTTTAAAAGCAAAAGTTGATAAACTTTTGTTTATAACTTTTAGGTTTAAAAACAATCAGGTTATAAGTTAAGCAAAATTCGTAGAAAGGACGGCTTGAAGCCGTAGGCGTTGTCTTGTAATCGACTTTGATAATTATTTAAGATCAACAAAACAAATCTTAGAAATTTATCCTTCAATCTTCAATCAAGCCTAATTAGTTTACAACTAAATGAGCTGCATGTCAAAAACGATCAAGAAATTATACTAATTATAAAGTGTCCAAAGTCTTCGGAAACCCTTCAGCCACATAAAATACAGAAACAGAAGGTTGGTTTCATATAACTATTGTAGGCACCAAACAAAGTAAACCAACCCAAGAAAAATCGGCCATGTGCCATTTCTTCATGGTAGCGTCTCGTTCATAGCTGAAGAAATCACGTTTCTAAACAGCGTTTACGCCGTACGGCATTTCATACAAACTTTCAAGTTTCAAGTTTACAATTTTTCGAAATGAATGAACCGATTTTAATGAATTTGAAAATACATTTGCAAAATATCTAGGTATAAATAGTTAGTAGAGAATATTTTCGAAAGAATTCGAAAGGACTTGAAAGTTTGTATGAAATGCCGTGGGGCGTAAACGCTCATAAGCTGGGTACTGACCTGCGTTACAAGATATAGTTTAATATGTCATGCAGCATGCTACAAAGCGAGCATTCGTGCAGTCAGTACGTGGAAACGAGCACGAACAAGCGCATGTTTACACGGATTTTAGGACACGGCGTATTGTAACATGCTCGCTGCGAACACTCGTCAGTACCTGGACCTTAATATAGGCCCCCATACAAGAAACGTGAACTACGCTTGTTTAATTATTTTTATTGTTTGTTGTTACAGTGGTAAATCTGACACCAGCCTTGCCAAGAAGTACTATGTTACCCATGTTGATGGGTTGTGGAGGTCTGGTAGGCAGTCGCTCTACGTAAAATACTGGTATTCAGCTGAATCCGGTTTGACTGGGAGCCAACCCCAATATAGTTGGAAAAAAGACTAGGTAGATGATGTTGTAACAGTGGCAGAAGACATGCACACTGAACATATAAACTGTATATCTGTTGCGGCCAGCACACAGACGGATGAACCGACAGCGGAGACTTGTTGATAGGGTTCCGTGGGTGACCTTTTGGATACGAAACGCTAAAAAAGAAACACACATGCACGAGCACATTAAGACGTAAAAGCTAATGGCGATCATCAGCTGCCTAGCCTTCTCCTTCTGACGATCCTTCTTCTTCTGCTACTATAACCAGTACTTAGAGCGTCTGCCTTTGACCTTCACAACCCAGTTACCTACTAGGTAAAAAAATATCCCTTGGATAGCCGTGGATGAGGTCTGAGAAGGAACCCAGAAGATTCACTGTTTAGTCATCCTTTGAAGGTTGATGAGAGAGCGGAAGGGAGAAAGCAAAGAGCAAAGAGCGTAACATCGAACTTTAACGACTCCTCGACTATCAAAGATCGAGCATCTTCGTATGTCATGTATGTGGAGTTAACCTTCTGTTTCTATTCTATTTAGTGCCTCAGACCTTCAGGGCTCCGTGTCAAATACACTTTACGAAACTTTCCCAACATTTCAATAGTACAACTTTGATTAACCAGTTTCATGATAAGTTGCTCCTTAGTGACCGCTTGGGATTTTGTGATTAAATTTAGCTGTAGACTGAATGTAGTGGATTTAATCGACTGTTTAATCTTTCTGATGTGAAGATTAGTTAAGTTTGATAGATGTTAGAGGTATGTGAACTTGTATGAAAGTGATTATCATCATCTGCCTAGCCTGGGGGTCCACTCTCTAAGCCCGAAGTCCGTAGTTTTGGCCTTAGTGTCGGGCGTTTTTTACTTCGTATCACCTACGGACTTACGATTAGTCCCGAACCCGAACTAAGAATGAATGACAACACGATTTGACAGTTGTTTGACCCTATTTTTCTAAATTCGAGGTTATCCGCTTGTCGCTGCTGTATGTTTAATATTATTCAGGAGTGATCAACCTTTTCGGCCTAGTCTTTAGTCGGTCTACAGCATGCTGATAGTATCTAATCGGTCAACGTCTAGTCAAACTAGTGGTTTGTCGACCAAAAGAATGTCGGGAGACCGTTCAGTCGAGGTAAACACCATCGGTTAACTGTTCTGCCGGTATAATGCAAGTCGTAAAAATGATTTGTTGAGAAAGCGTTTGTCGGGATTTGTTTTTCGGAGTAATGCGGTACAATCCGCGGAAACATGCCTACCTTGTAATAATAATTCTGAATTAAACATAGATTACCTAAATGACCACTCAACTGAAAGTCAAATAAATGACAATTCAAAAAACAGCTGTAATATTAACATTGAATTACTCTCATTAAAATTGTAGCCAATAAAATAAATCCATTAATTATAGCATCCTGTCATTTGTTTTAATCACTCGAACGAATGCCACAAGTTATCCGGAGCATTTAAATGCAATCAGCTGAAATCGACGCGAAATATTAATTAATTTGTTTGATTGGAACCACTCGGCCGAGAAATTATGTTGAATGATAAACCTATTTAGTCAGTGGTCAGTGTAATAGTTGATCTTTGTGTTCGGATTAGGAGGGAATTTGATAAGAGTGCAGGGGGTCGGAAAGATTCTGCCAGGGTTGCGGATTCTGTTCGAAAGAGTTACCGCGGCCCTGGACAGCAAAGGGCACTAGGAGGAGCACGGATGGGTTTTAGTCAGTAAGTATCTGACAATCCCTTTCGCTCCGTCCAGAGCGGAAGGTGTAATTTGATGATTTTCCATCCATTAAAAACAGATCTTACGTCGTGTTGTGAAATGCCTTCCTTAAACGCTCAAATTTTGCTTATTATACAGGGTGAAGTTTTCAAGTGTGCGTGGATGGCCAAATCCGGAAACTATGAGGAATAAAAACACTGAATTACTGGATTTTGGAAATCAGATAGCTGCACTGCATCTAGTTCGACTGGAAGCCAACCCTAATATAGTTGAGGAAAACCTCGACAAATTGGATTCCATTATTTAAAAAAAAATCGAATTCAAGCTTTTTCTACCTCGCACCAAGCTAACATGTTCATTCTCTTTCAAAACCATTTTTAAAGCCGCATGACTCACAACAATGAGTCAGAAGGGGTTAAAGAATCGCGTGTGGATTATGACGCGAAACTTATTAGCGCTAACGTTAGGGTTATGACACGCAACACATTTGCAGTATTAAATTAGTTGGCAGGGTTAACAGGCCCGTTACACTGTAACGGTGCGTGACTAACTAATTCTACATTATTTTGTTGAACTATATGTACCTATACAGGGTTATTTGTAAAACACCAGCAACCTTTCAGTGGGTGAAAGTACTCATCATTATAAACAACTTTTACTATGGGACCAACTCTGAAATATCAAAAATTAAATCAGCTGTTTCATACAAATTGCAATAGCCACCCGATGAAAATGTATGACAGCAGATATTTTTTTCGATTTTTCTGGGTTGGTCTCATAGCAAAAGTTGTTTATAATGATGAGTATTTTCACCCCCTGAAAGGTTGCTGGTGTTTTACAAATAACCCTATAGATAGTCGATAGTCTTTATTCTCAAAGGTGATAAAATATTAATAATAACTAATTCTAGTAAACAAGTTTATTGTAAATAAAAAAGTACTTTTATAATAAGTGTTGCTGTTATCTTTTTAGTTGGCAGCCCTGAACTAACATCTTTTTCACACCAAAACACACTTTTCATCCAGATTTTATAAACTTTCGAGTAACAGATATGACACTTCATTTACCTCGCGTCCGGGCGCTTGTATGCGGCGAACCGATCCATCCACTTAATTAACTTTTCAACGCGTCTTTTGTTTAAAACCGCTACATGCATGCTTCGCTATTAATAAAGGAATTAATCCGCTTTGATTTAATTAAATTAGGTGATAGAAGCATCGTTATTTAACACGTTGCTTTGATTAAAAGAGTTATGGCTTACCACGCCGCACCTAGGAGACGCGATTGAGTTTATACAGGGTGTTTAAGAAGTACGTGATCATATTTAAGGGTCGTGTTGGGTAGCTTACATACATTAAGGTTATAATAGGAAAACAAAAAAAAAAGTTTTTTCAAAATGTCCGAAACCAAAATCTGAATAAAAAGTTCCAAACAAATCACTTTTCAAGCAGTCTGATGTAGTTGCTGACATTAAATCTGTGATTGAACTAAAGTAAATGCCACCAACAGTAGAAACTCCTGGAAAAGTCATTTGTACGGAATTTATTGTTTTTTTTAGTAGTCGATATAGCCAGCCATGATTACCAGCCAAAACTTTGCCAAACAAAACTCGGCCATCATAAAAACAATTACACTAATGAGCTTATCAAATAGACTGCAATGTTCACAATATCGTGTGGACCCGAGGCTATCGGTTATCGAGTTAATGTGTTGATGTTGTTCCAAAATGTTTGTGATCATTGCACCACGATAAAGGTTACTAACCTTATTTTAGAACTTTGTAAAGAACATTGGAAACTGTAATTTTGAAAAGTTTCATCTTGTCCTAAGGTTTTTCAGTTTTAAAAATTTCATTTTGACATCGAATCATAAAATATTGTTAAGAATGAGTGTGATATGGATTTATATGTGGAATCCAGAAGAAGCGATGGCCTGATGCTGCGTTAGCGAGCGTGCGAGATCCACCTCTCTATCAATTCGATGTCCAGCAGTCCACCACACACAGGATGTTGAAAAACAGCAGATACCCGATTTATGCGCTCCATTAATGTTATTACTGCAAGGTATTCCGATAAGAGGAGAAACAATTAAATAAATAAATTATTGGTAATAAACACAAACAAAGGAAAAGAGTTTATTTGCGCCAAGCATGACGCATATCAGAAAAATAAAAATAATTAAACAAAATTTTGTAAGCTAGACAAATTACAACAACAAACAAACATTTTTCAATTATACATTTTTGTTTGACAAAAGCTGATCAGCTGGTCAGATTTAACAAATGGTCACGATTTACATATTTATAATACCAGTTTGTAAAATATTCTACTATTGGGCAAAAGCCTCTTCATATACAGGCTGTTCCAGAAGTGCGCGGTCATATTTAAAAATGGTGTTCTGTAGCTGGTATAAAGTAAAGACACAATAACAAAATAAAAAAAATGCTGCCTTTTTTTGAAAACCCGACCGTAGCCAAACGATTAAAATTAAAAAAAAAACTTTTCCAGCAGTCCGATGCAATTGGTGGCATCTATTTTTGTTCAATCAGATTCGATGCCAGCAACTGCATCAAACTGCTTGAAACGTGTTTTTGTTTTACTATTTATAGCGTTTTTCAAGGTCGAGTTTTTTTAAAATGGTCAGTATTTTTTATGTTACTGTTTCTTTACTGTATAGCAGCTACAAAACACCCCCTTAAATATGACCACGCACTTCTGGAACACCCTGTAGAGAAGATAATGAGCAATAATCATCTTAAAAAAATGTCATCATTTTAACGAAACGGTGGAAATACATAGCCAACGAAAACAGACAATACCGTCAAATCGTCGCCGTCGGCCTAATTCGTTAACCAGCTAAGTCCATTTTTTTGGTAATTTTAATATTTTAGTCTGCCAAAAGGTTCAGACGATTATCTACCTTATGATAAATTTATAACGACTATATTAATCTAAAACCGTTAGAAATGCCATGAACAATCTTCACAAAGAAATATTGCTTAATCCTATAAATAGGAAACAACAGGATTTTCAGAATTGTTATTGCAAAAATGAAGTGATTTAATTTCGTTTTTTCATCCTCCTGTCAAGTTTGCAGAAATGGACTTAGCTGGTTTCTCAATGACATTCTTAATTTTGGATATTTACCTACTTCATTCCAGATGTATGTACTTATGTATATTATAGAATGTATTTATTACCAGCAGTAATAAATAGGTACATACGTTTTTTTTTAAGAAATATGTACTGGTAGAAAATGTCTAAGGTATTAAGACTGCCCCCGTACAAATTGTTTTACTTGCGCATAAAGTTTTAATAAATAAAAACAGTTTACTAATTCCTGTTCTCGTCCGGGTACAAAATAATTAACCGAATATAGTATAGCAATTTCAACAAAAACATCTACGAATATAACTAATCATAGGATTGCCATAAAGATAAAACTAAAATATCGCAATTAACAAATAATCAGCTTTCCATAATAAAATTTGCATCATCCAGCCGGCTTAATATGGCAACAATAAAATAACATGAGATCGGTATCAAAGTCCCCTATGGCGCGTAAATTACTTTCGCACGCGCGCCCTATGTATTTAATTTTAAATAATCAGGTCAGTGTGGATACCGGAATAATTTGAAGAGAATATTTCGAATAAAGTTCCAAATTGCTGGTTAACAATGTGTGTGATGAGAATGATAAATGAGGTGAGGTATCAAAGGATATGAAGGGTTTATGGGAACAGGGAGTTGAATAATGAAATCTCGTTTATGAAAGGGTGGCTGATAGGGTAAAAGTATTGAAATTAATATAGTGGTATACTCTGACAAGCTTTAGAGTATACTCTTGACCTCGATCACGCCTGATGGAAAGCGATAGATGAGGTCCATGATGAAGCGAGCGTGCCCAGAAGATGCCTTGAGGCACTGGTACCCGACATTTTAGTCGAGTAGGTATTGAACTTTTGTATGAAACAGTTGATTTTTTTTCGTGATTTCAGAGTCGTTCCCATAGTGAAAGTTGTTCATATTCATGGGTAGAGCACCCAATGAAAATTTGGCCGGTCATTAAAAAAGAACCCTGTATAGGGTCTTATATAATATTAAGCTCGATTAATAATAAATACCTCTATTATCTAGCTATGAACCCGAAGATCTGTCTTTGTGTTGAAATCTATATTTCAGAGGCACCTTTCTAAAGTTCGGTCACAATGATGAAGACCGATAGATAAAAACTAATTCGACGGAGTCATCGCGGGCCTGGAACGCAAAGGGCATTTGGAGGAAAACAGGTTTTAGTCAGTAAAAGTCTGGCAGGAGTCATTTGATGATTTGCCATCCTTAAAAAAAAAAAAAAAGAAAAAATTGCAAAAGTCTGATGCAGTTGGTGATATCAAATCGGTGATTGAAAATGCCACCAACAGTAACAAACTGGTTGAAAAGTCTTTTTATCGGAACTTTTTAGTCGTTCATTTGATTGTCGTCAAACTTTTTTGAAAAGACCCTATTTTGTTTTTTTATTACCTATTACTTGAATGTAGATCAGCTACCTAACACCCACATCCACATGGAACGCCCTGTATATACTCAGAGAAAATCTTACACCAAAACCTAATCCTTCGATAAACCCAAATACCTATTTACATTTATAATACCTATTTTATCTATTACTTGAGCACACTAAGCCGAGAGATTTGAGCCAAAGATTCTGAAAACTTCTATTTATATTAAGAAGTTAGATAATTTCGTTATCGCGATTCAGACTCGGCTCCGATGTTATCTCGGTACTAAAAAGGTTGTTACTGAAATAGTTTGTTGGAGATAATTAAGGGTAAATGGCTCGAGTTTTGTTGGTGCTCGAACTTGAATGAATAGTTTCTATTGCCGATGAAAATTGGGGTTGTTAAAGCTTAATAGCGATTTTTAGCAAATGTTCAATGGCCGCGGGCCTGAAAACCGCCAAAACTTGAAAAACCAGGCCCGGGTCGACGTTGTGTTCTACGCCCGCCAAGAATTAATGTCAGCAAAACAGAAGGTTGCGGAATTTGTTCGAAAGAGTCACCGCGGCCCTGGAACGCAAAAGGCATTAGGAGCAACACGGATAGATTTTAGTCAGTAAGAGTCTGACACCCTCTTCCGCTCCGCCCAGAGCAAAAAAAGTCATTTGATGATTTCCCATCCTTAGAAAAAAGGCAGTTTCTCCATGAGCCCAATGACTACATACTTATAGCTCACGACTGGGTAATGAAACTGACTGACTGGCTGATGAACTTTCCCTGGCTTCGGACCTAAAGGATCAGTTGAAAATCGGCTTCAGGCAACTACTTATTGTCTGGCCAATTTGCTGAACTAGACCTATTTGGTGCAGCCGTGAGGCACACAACGTTACTTCATATTAAACAACCTCCCCATGCTTACCTACGACCAACAATACACTGAAAAGCATACCATGCATTCTTTAAAATGATATTAACCTAAGAAAATCGTTGTAACCGACATTGCACGTAGTAAAACTTCACTAAGATTCCTGACGTACGATCTAGAAACGATAAAGTCACTTTAAAGGTTCTATCGTGGTTTTAAAACTAACACTTACTGCCAAACGGGACTTCGAATGGGGCCAACGAAACGTGCATGAGACTTTTATTATTTCCACTGTGCAGCTCTGTTTGAAAAGAATTTACGAGCTTGTAAGATATTGTAATGAGGTTCTAAAGGTATTAAATTTAGCTTTATTCAGTTGGTAACTTAAATATAGCTGTAGTTGTTAAAATCTTTAATCAATCAACTCAGTTTTTAGCAGTTCTCTGCAGACCAAAAGCTTTGATAAAAACGTTACTCATTACGTCATGAATAAAGTTAGTAAAAGATTACAATAATTATGCTTCAATTATCATTACCTAAAAGAAAATAATGGTACTTATCCGCTTATTTACAAAAAAACCAAATAACAAATAGGATTTTGCAACGGTAGTAAAAACATAAACAAAAAACGGCAAAAAATGTGACTGTTATCTTAGGGGTCCTTGGAGAAATAGTAAAAAACGTCATTACTCATCTTCGCTGGGGTCGGTATAAAACAGGTATCTGATTGTGGCAGGCCCTTGTTAATCATTTTATTCTTTAGCAGCTACGTAACACCTGAAATGTTTGTCATTTTTACCCGACTGAGTCAGAAGGAGGGTAATGTTTTTTGAGCCTATGTATCTATGTATGTCCATTTCTTTGGCATGCCCTACAGCTGGACGGATTTTGACATAATAATATGAGGTGTCGTTGAACTCGTAAGAATTGTGGTAGTGATAAAAGCTATATAAATTTCTAAAATGGCGAAAAAAAATGTAACTCACTACAATGCAGTAAATAAAAAAAAAATACTTTGTCAAAAAACCCGACCGCTAAAAAGAACTAAAAAGTCCTAAACAAGTCGCTTTTCAAGCAGTCTGATGCAGTTAAATCTCAGTTCTAAGGCCACAAACTGCATCAGACTGCTTGAAAAGCGACTAGTCATTTTTTTTAGAAAATGTCCCGGCAGTCTGAAATGAAATGTTGCCTGAATAATTTTCATATAATTTCTAGTTGGTTTTAGTTTCCGTTTAGATGTCTTAAAGCAAGTATTCATTCTGTAATACTCTTAAGAGTAGACTTAAAATTAAATTTTACTTTTTGCTTCACGTCTTCCTTTGTTAGATTTTCTTATTTTTATCTTTTGAAATTACTGCTTAGTATAAAGAAACGAATAAATATAGAATAACTACGATAAAGGGAGATTTACTTACTTTTGGGTTGTTCTTGTTCCATATGGTGTTGGACGTTAAAGAATAGCACCATCCCATTACTTCCCTTGTGTGTCGTAAGAGGCGAGGTACTCACCAGAGAATGGGCAGCAGCATTCTTTGTAGTACATTGCTACAGCTACACTGCGATCGCTAACCCGCCTGCCAAGCGTGGCGATTATGGCAAACACCCTCATTTGGGGGAGGCCTATGTCCAACAGTGGACGTCTTTCGGCTGATATGATGATGGGTTCGTCTTCATGGCATGTTGAGCTTCGACAGTGTACAACAGTTAAACAATATTGTGAGATATAGTATTGCCTGGGAATAAATAAATATTGCCTGATTTGATTAATTGCCCGTTGGCACAAAATGCGAATTTCATTCGTCATCATTTTGCACTCAAACGTATTGATTCTTATTTCACCTGAAACTCAGAGAACCATTAAACCAAAACCGTCAACTCTCTCAATCTACCCCATTGATGCACAAAAATCAGGGCCATCAATCCAACACTGAAATAAGGTAGACACACCAATTCAATGCCTTCAGGAGTCAGTGAACCCAGAACTCATTACGTCGCTATCTGCTAATATTTCGGAACATCAATCTTGTATCAAGAGAACAGGCAGTGGCGGCCTTAGGGGGTGGCGAGTAGGGCATCTGTCCGGGGCCGGGGCCTCCCTTTTACAGAGGCCTCAACCCGAGTTAAAAATGCCTTAAAATTGAATTGCTTTATACAAGGTGTTGATATTGTTTCTTTACTTTTTAGCAGATACAGAACACCACCCTTAAATATGACCACGTACTTCTAGAACAGCCTGTATTTTTAACAAAAAAAATAAGTTATTTCATAGTAAATTAATTAATCATATTAATAGAGATAGATATCTATCGTTTTCGAGGAATTCAATGACACAAGATCGGTTTTTGACTTTGCAATTTGTCTTCTTATGATTTTATATTGTGATTTTATGTAAAATTTTTGTCTTCAGCAAAATTTCCGCAAACATAAACAGAAATACCTACTTTTGATTCATATTAACAAAAAGAACAAGAACCTCGCAAAGGTCTGCTGCCCGGGGCCTCCGAAAGATCTGCCGCCTGGGGCCTTACAACGGTAAAACCCGCCCCTGAGTAACCATCAAATAACCATTACCTATGGAAATTTAAAAGCGTTTCTCTGGTTGAAGGAGCTTGATAGCTTGACATGTTGCGTTTTTATTACTTACTTTTTGTTGATGGTTTGATGATGAAGGTGGGCTGCTGTGCTTTTAGGGAATTGAAAGCGGTTACGGAAATGTGTTTGTCGATCAATGTAAATGCAGAAAAATAATACAGGGAATCAGATTATTACTTGGAAGATTGTACATGTTGACTGTTGGTCTGTGACAAATAAGTAACTTGAATACTGTTTCATTCCATATTTTCTTTTACGAGAGCGAAGTAATCTGTCTTAGAAATACACATATCGTTCTCTGTATGAATAGTACTCAGAAACTTTCTTAGTATATTTATAGAGAAACAAAACATACATAACATCATGCCTGTATGCTGCAAAGGATAGAAGCCTTGGGGGTCCTTTTTATGGATGGAAAATCATCAAATGACTCCTGCCGCTCTGGGTGGAGCGGGGGGAGTGTCAGACTCTTACTGGCTAAAAACCCATCCGTGCTCCTCGTAGGGCCTTTTGCTTTTCAGGGCCGCGGTAACTCTTTCGAACAAAATCCGCAACTCTGGCAGGCTTTAAATTCATTTGAGGTTACCACAGGATAGTCACACTGACACTTCTCAGTCACTTGACAGCCCGAGAGAGAGAGAGAGTGCTGAATATTTGAGTGGCTACGTACATAAAAAACCCGCAAAGGATTAGATAAAGGTGCATTTATACTACACCTACATTTTGCCAGTTACTTTGTCAACAAACGGTCCGTTAATGAGAAATCCGAGATGGAAAAATCAATAACACTTATCCCGACCCAGCAATTGAACCTAAGACCTCTCAACAGTAGCGCTTTGGGACCGCTAAACCAACAAGGCAGTTACGACTCCAACGAAGAACGAGCAATTCATCAGAAATAGTACCAAATGCCAAAAGGTATCTTCAATGAAAACCTAAAACAAAGAAACCAGCTAAAGCTGTAAAAATAGAAAATCAGAGCTCTCACCATTTCTCAGAATTTTATTGTTTCATTCCTAAGCGGATTATAACTATAGGCTGACAACACACTAGTGGTACGTCGTAGAGAGAAAGAAATGTATCTGTTATACGTCAGAGCTAGACTCGACCTCGCCGACTTATCGCACCCGCTGGATTGTATTTTAGTGAATTAAGTCCATTTAAGCCCATGGGAGAGTTGGTAGTGGAAGCGAAAAGCGACTTTCAATCTTAGATAGTACTGTAGGTTCTTACGTAACTGTAGTTTTTAGATGTGGGGAATATTTTTTTTTAACACGAATTGGATTCACTAGGCTATACGTTATGATACGATTTTTCAAGACAAATTTTTTGACGAAGAAAATAAATCGTCAATATTTATTTAATATATTTCTTCCGTTACTTAGTAACTGATAGACAACGTACAGCTGAAACTACTAGTCGTAGAAAGCTGAAATTTGGCATGTAAGTTCTTTAAGGAGCATAGGGAAGCACTAAGAGAGAATTTCCGGAATTCCTACTGTGGTAACGGGACAAAACAAGATACGCGCGTACGAAGTCGCGGGCTATAGCTGGTATGAAACAAAATAGAAACAAAACTGGTGTATTGACTTAACCTGAAATAGATAGATAACTCAAGATAAGAGGACAATTTTCTTCGTTTTTGAGATGACAATGTTGTATTTTGACATGTTATTGTAATCTATTGCATTTTTTTGGACATGAAATTTTAATGACAGTAATTTATATTTTTACTGACTAATTTATTGAATGACTCATCATCTGCCTAGCCTTTTCCCAACTGTATTGGGGTTGGCTTCCAGTCAAACCGGATTCAGTTAAATACAATTATTTTACGTGGAGCGGCTGCCTACCAGACCTCCACAACCCATTAACTGGGTAACACGGTAATTCTTGGCGCGGCTGTTATTGTTTAGCCACGAGCTCCTTTAAATGATTAAATATATATAATAATTTATTGAATGACTACTTGGACATTTAATTGTACTTATCTCAAAGTATGCTTGTTGAAATGATACCTTTAATTAGTACCTACATTATACCCATTAATTTTGATGAACATAATTACGGTTTATGCATCATCTCTTCCTACCAATTTGTACGCCACGATATGCGGCTGAACATGTTAGAACTTGTTTGTCTTCTCTGTTATTTTGCATGCAATGTATCATGTACACCAAATAAAATCTTTATCTTAACTCTGAACGAAATCCCAAACAATCCTAATTCATGATTCAGGAAACAACGTTAAGACACCAGAAACAAGACAGATACAAACCCCATTAAACAACCGTACATCATAATAAGGTTGTTTAGGGAGAAATCCTGAATATCCATCACTTCTCCAATCATAGTCAGTCTGATTTAAACATTTATCCAACACATTTTCCTTATCTCTTTAATTCCGCCATCAGTGAGCCCCCAGCCTATACATCGCCCGGATCGTTCAGGGATTTACCCAAAAATTTGTACGTGGTTCAAACGGGAAAATTAAGGTATTTTTTTCTATAATAAACGCGGCGAAAATAAGTTTTTTATATAATATCCTTGGAAGATATGAGATTCTTTAAAATAAGTTATCTTTTCGACGTTCTTTTGATAGAACTGATTATTTTTAGAAAATAAAACAAAAGTCGGAGCTAACAGTAAAGATTTTGATAGAAATTCATTGACTTTTCAAAGAGTTATCTTTATGATGTTAAACTGCTAGGAAAACATATTCCGATTATAAAAATCCATTCAAACATGCGAAAGTGAGCTTGTTTTTAACCGACTTCAAAAAAAGGAGGAGGTTCTCGATTCCTTTGTATTTTTTTTTGTTACCTCTTCATGTCTTAATGGTTTAGCACGCGAGGGGACCATGTCTTGGAATAGGACTTAGGATACTGTATCCAGGTAGTAGTGTTCCCTTGGTATAATTTTCTACGTTCACAAGGCGAAACTGCTGTCAGAAGCTAGTGTTAGTGTTAAAGCTTAATAGTCAATATCATCATCATCATCATCATATCAGCCGAAAGACGTCCACTGCTGGACATAGGCCTCCCCCAAGTGTCGCCATAACAACCGGTCCTGTGCGTCTCGCATCCATCGGTTATCCGAGACCTTCACCAGGTCATCGGTCCACCTTGTGGGGAGGCCCTCCAATGCTGGGTCTTCCGGCACGCAGTCGCCACTATAGTCAGTAACAATTTTGTAGTTGTCATTTTTTCTTCATAATTGAATTATTCCTTACTTTCTAATTCCCTATGGCGGGAAGTCTCGACATGGTTACCGATCGCCTACCGACCGAATTAGGTCGATAACTCCTAAAGCCGCACGCACACTTTCAATCTTGAACGCGATCCACGATCAAAGTCAACGATCCATCCGAGGATAACGTGACCATTTTTTTTTTAATTTTCTAAACAGGACATTGTTAGTCAAATTACTGTGACGTTCGTTTTTTTCTTGACCACCATTTTATTTTGAATTTTATCAGCATTTTTCTGTCACTGAAAACGGGACTATTCAGGTGTACCGAAGGTTATTTCGGGGACACCGGGACAAAGTATCGAATAAAGGAATAGTCCCGTTCAAAACGGGACGTATGGTCACGTTGTCGAGAATTCCTGCCCTGGTAACATAGGGAATTAAGGCAACCCGTACACAGTCAAACACTATCGCGATCCACGGATCAGCCATTGATTCTAATTCTGGATCGCATTCAAGATTGACTGTGTATGGGTGGACTTAGGTGTTATCGACCAAATTCGGTCTGAATCCGATCGGTAACTATGTCGAGACTCCTTATGTAACAAGAGTTAGAGCTTCATTTAGTTCTACACAGGTACACGAGTAGGTCACCAAGTTCTGTTTTATTTCGAGCTAACAAACCAGTATGTTTAGTGACAATCAGCGGTGTTTGTGTAAGAGAGGTAGTTACATCGAGGTCGGAGCGAATTCCTACTTATTTTACTATTTACATGAAGCTTGCTTTTGTTTTATTTATTGTAGCTACCTTTATTTTGGTCTGGAGTTTTGTGGTTGGCTGTCGAGGGATCTAGGACTAGTATTTGTGTTATCGTTAGGTATTTTGTGTAGGGTTGGGTCAGCTAAATAATTGGTCTAGTAATCTCAGTATCACACATATGTGATGTAAACTTCGGGCTTTTCATTGGTGTGGTCCCAGACTTGAATCATTATTAATGTTTATTTTTGAATATCACTTTCACTTTTGGTTTTTTTTTAATCTGTTTTCAATTTCTACAGTGTTTGCTTTGTCTGAGAATAATAAAAAAAGGAACGTGATTCTGGGAACTGTAGTTCCCAGAATCACGTTCTTTTTAAATCCCCTTAAATTAGGTAAACCGTAGAATATCTTCAACAAAATAAGTGTGGCCTTTATTTGACCTTTAAAAGATGTCAAATTTGATTCGTTTAACCTAAGGTACCAGGCGCCCATACATTCGAAGGTCGTCCTTATAACTACGATTTTATTTATCAAATAGTATTCAGTGGTAAAAATTCTCGATGTTAATTTATGGAAACCAAGATCATGAAACTTCGCTCCTTATTTCTTTGCAAATAAAACCGTGATTCTGGTAACTACACATTTAAAACCTCCAAAAGTAGATCAAGCGTGGGATTTCAGACAGATTCACCAACAAAATAAATCTCACCTTCAAAACGATGTCTTAGATTAGTTTAACTTAGGTCACCAGGCGCCCAGACATTTGAAGGTCTATCGTATAGATTGATTAGTTGGTATTGTACTGTTTGTTTATTTACGGGTACAAAGATCAAAGAACTTTTCTCTTTTTCTTTAGTTATTCTGTTAGCAGATAAGTAAGAGATACAGTTTCATCAACGAGACATTCATTCGACCGATAAAACAATTTCAAATTAGTTTTTTAACTGTAATTAACTTAGGGTACCAAGCGCCCAGACATTCGAAGGTCTATCGTTTAGAAGCAGACAACTAAACAGCACAATCAGCAATATTTGTTCTCCGCAGCCAACTCGCCTCAGGTTCAGACAAATATTTGAATAGGTGTCTTGCACAACAAATTAGAAGTTTCGTATTTGTTTGGGCAGTGTTTGTATAAGTCTTCATTTAGATCGGCGTGGTTATTTTTGCGTTTTACTATTACTGTTTTGGGGGCAATTAATCCATTTAATTAGAATGATAAAATTCGTGATTTGTTTCTTTGGTAAGTACGGGAAAATGAAGCAAATTAAGTGATAAACTTTCTCCTTTTAATCTGTGCAATTAGTGATGCTCATGATGCATGAATTCAGGATTCGGATGAGTGAACCATTACATGTTATCGACAAGGGCTGTCAGCTACCGTTGGCTTTCGTCAACAGTCGTTGCCAGTCTGAAGACCGCATTTGAATTCGGTTATGGCATTTCGCTTATCAGCTAAGTATTGAGAATTAAGGAATATACTGCTTGAAATATAGCATAAAAAAGAACGTCATCATTCTCTTGAAGTTCTCCCAATATATTTGGAGTCGGTGCAAGATATTTTCTCTTCTTTCATACTTTTCTATAAGCTTTTATGTAACTTGCCTAGTTATTAAGTAGGTATGTATGCCGTATGAGTATTATCACATCATGAATTTGCTGATCTGTATTTTCAGCTTATCATAATTATGGTTAGAGTTCGTTTTGGTCTGATTCACTAGTCAACACTATAAAATATCTGATTTGATTTATAATCAGGGGGCCAATTCTACTAATTTTTAAACAACGCTCGCATCGCGTTCTTTTAGTTGCTGATCATCAAAATACCACCACGTGCGTGTATCAAAAATCGCAAAATATTTTAAATTAGGATTCCCCGCGTGCTTTTTGAGCATTTTTTTTTTACGAATTTTAGTCGAAATCAAGGTTTTACCGATTTGACCGTATGTTTTTCCCGAGTTCCAGTGTGCCAGTCAGTCCGAAAACACTTTGCTTTCCAACATTAAAGATTAGGGTTTGTAAAAAAAACTGTGATTTTTCCAGATGCTTAATCTGAAAACTGAGATGTGATAGAAAACGATTAAGTATTCGTTTTGTGTTCACAGTAGGTACGAAATATGAAAACATAGTTAGAACTCAGATAATTTCAAAACTTTGAAATTTGATGACTAGGATATTTCACATGGTGAAGTAGATACACTAAGGACCAAACAAATACACGTACAGGTCTTCCAACATCTGAAGATCAAGTAAGGAGCATCCCCGAGATATTCTCTCCTTTTAAACAGCATTAGTCCGAATGTAGTACGGGTCTGTTTTTATTCAGCGACGCCATTAGTTCCAAGCAGATATGGTGCCATGTAATAGGTGAATCCAAAAGGCTCACTGTATACAAGCAGTCTGATGCAGTCGGTGACACCAAATCTGTGATTGAACTAAAGTAAATGACACCAATTGTAACAAACTGCTTGAAAAGTAATTTCTTCGGAACTTTTTAGTCGTTTATTCTGTTCAATTTTTTGACAAAAAGTTTTCTTTTTTTTTTGTTTTACTATTTTTTTCTATACCGTACAACAGCTGCCTAACATCCCCCTTAAATATGACCACGCACTTCTAGAACACCCTGTTTATAGGGGGACTTAATGATGGCAAGCTAGTCAGTTGTCAATCTACTTAAGAATTTTGGGAGAATTGGTGAGGATTCCAACGAGGTCTTTATTACCCAGCAATGGGGTAATGTAGCAGAAACTGATCTTCATAGCTGACAAAGTTGAAAGGTAAGGACAAAGCGTAGTCCTACTTACAACTACTTACCAGATGTGACTTCTGTTCTTATCTTTTCTCATTTATTTACTAAGAACATTGTATCCATTTTGTTCTGTTTCTTTTTATTTTAGTGAAATCTCATGGGTTTTGATGATTTTTCCTTATTTCTTGATACAATCTTTTGTTCCTAAGAAGCAAGTTTCTTTCTATTGTTTTGCCTCGCTTTTATTTTGCCTCGTTTTGTTCAGATTGGACTTAATGGGAGTTTAGTGACCTCATCTAAGAATCATTAGAGTGAGGAAGCTAGGGGCTCTCATATTAAATGTTAAAGGCCGTAGGGGTTACCGCTGTACGTAAGTAAGTTTAGTAACCGCTAGAATGGAGATCTCTCTAGAGATAATAGTCTTGCAATTGTGAGAATGGAGATAGTGAAAATGTTACCAAGTTGGATGGTACTAATCACTTACATAAAGTGCTACGTCAGCATAAGCAGGGATATTTTTTAATGACCAGACATTTCTCCAAACATTAGGTATCAAGCAAAGGCACGATTTGTGCAAAATCCATTCCCAAAAAGAAAAGAAATATTGGTTGTGTCCTAAATTTTGCCGACTTATTTTATTTTATTTTATGCTGTTCGGGAAACTTACAGCTAATATAAACAATGTTCCCAAACGATACTGATTTGAAGGCCATTTACAAGTTTCCGCATTTACCCACTTCAAAACAGTCGAAAACAAAAAAGACACAACAAAAGAAAAAGGCAGATACAATACACTTACTATGACAAAAATTACGAAACAAAATACAAACTGCAAAAAATAAAAGTAAAAGAAAAAAATAAAAAAGAACAACAAAAATTTCAGCTGAATCCGGTTTGACTGGAAGCCGACCCCAATAAAGTTGCGAAAAGGATAGGCAGATGATGATGCAAGTAAAAATTTGTCTGGTTATTGACAAGTTGCTTGTAACTGACTAAAACCTGAAAGTAGTGTTACTATGTACTATGATATCATCATTATATTTTCAGACGACACCAGCGCTGGATATAGACCACCCAATCATCATAATTGGTCCAAGTGATTCTCAAATCCAGTGTCACTCTCGAGTTCTCAACCAGGGTACTTTGACGTCTTAAAGTATAATCATTCCGATGTGGGAGGAAGACGGAGCTATATAAAACGTATAGCACTATCTCTTTTTAACTGAATTCAAAAAAAAGAAGGCGGTTCTAAATCATTCATGAAGGATGCATGCGGATGCATGAAGGAGCCTCCTCGTGTAGCGCAATTTGTTCCATCTGACACTCAACTGAACCGAGCGCTCGGCGCATCCTGGACAGTCTCACTTAACACCTTATAAGACTGGCCAATCCTTCCCTTGCGGTGGTAGGGCTAACACCCGCCTGGTTCGTGACCACCCTCCCACCGGAGTTCGGCGTCAAACAGCCTGCTGTGTTTCGTCGACGCGTGGGAATACCAGTGCCTCAAGGCATCTTCTGGGCACGCTCGCTTCATCATGGACCACATCTATCGCTTTCCATCAGGCGTGATCGAGGTCAAGAGCTAGCTCAATCATAAATAAATAAAAAAAAAATCAAAATTGCGGGGAAAAAAATAATTTTAATGTCATCGAAGTAAACAAAATTGCATTTTAGCTTTCCTGTGACTTTCCAGTGGTTGCGGATTACAAAAAAATGATAAAATACTAAATATAATGCATAAAATTTAAAAAAAAATACAACCGACTTCCACATAAAAACAAAATATAAAATAACTTTATTTTTTTAAAGTCGGTGTTTATGATTGTTTCTTCGTTTTTTGACATCGACTTCCAACATTAGATTAACAGATAACATTATCAGACACGTTTTCATATTGGGGTACGAGATCGATCCACCGTGGCGTTCTTCTTACCAAAAACTGTGTGATGGAAACAAATTGAAAGTTTACAGTAACATTTAACTACCTAACTGGACACAGTTTGGAACAAACATCTGTCATTGTATCCATTAAACCTTTAAGAGAAACAGTTGCGAAATAAACACTGTCGACCATAATCAAATGAGCGACGAAATGCGAAAAACGTGTATCTTTTTGACAACACCGAAATATTCATCCGTCATACGTTGACACAGCACAAAGAGCATCACGGACGATTTAATTACCTCTCTGTAGTTGAACGCTGCTTGAAATTATTTATAGTGTATGGACTTCATGATGAACAGCCAGGCTTCCTTACTTAATTGTTTTAATAATTCGGTTTATTATCTTTTTTATTGAAAAAAGAAACTCCAGCTCAGAATTATTGCAGACTAGCGACCCGCCCCGACTTTTTAAAACAAACCTATCTCGTTTTTCTCTCCTTCCACTCTGAGAGTGTCAGACTCTTACTGACTAAAACCCCATACGTGCTCCCCCAAATCGATCTTAGCAGAAGCTTAAGTTAAATTTTAGCTTTCAAGACTTACTAGTTTTTGCGTGCGTTGACAGTCAGTCAGGAAAAATAATTTTAAAAGTCTAGATATGGCACAGCCAACTAAATGCGGAATATCAGCCGTTTAATTGGTGGCCTAGCTTTATTATTTAACTGCGCCGACCTCAGTGACATCTTTTGTTCAATATCGTCAAATGACTTGCCCATGTCAATTATGTCGCTGAATAAACAGCGCTGTTCAATGAAAAGGCTAGGCTTTTAATGAAACGGCTGATTAAGCTGTAGCGGCATAAATTCCGCCACAAAAACCAACGTATTTGCTACGTTGGTTTTTGTGGCGGAATTTATGCCGCTCTTCTAATAAATCTACATCGCAACATTAAGACCCGCAACGCCATCTATCCCGACAGCTGTGAACTAACTTTACGAAATCCTGAATCGCGATATCAGAGTTTGCCGTGCAACTTGAACTGATACAACAGCCTTTATATCAACTATCGGGCAGTTGCCCACCGGACACAACAACCGTCAGGTGGAAGGATCCTCCCTTTTCAACGGAGGTATGCGGAACTTTACTCTGTACCGCTACCTTCCTCCATAAAGCTAGTTGGCTGCGACAGATACGTAGGTATACATAAAAACTCGGGAACTCAACATCTTCGTTCCCCAACTAAGTTGGGACTAGTAGATTCCAGACCAACATAGAGTGACTCGCTACTCGACCTCTTATAACCAGAAACTGGGTAACACACCGACCTTGTTAGACTGATTTTAGGGTATTTTACTGAAAAAATATAACTGTGGTAGGGGCCAGATAAACTTGCAACAAAATACATTGACCTTTCTCTAATATGAACCGTTTTTCATTAGTGAAGAACGTGAAGGATTACGATAGAAGTCAATTCAGGACAGCTTTATTTCTGATTTTGTTATTAAGAAAGTCAATAAATGTACGTGGGTCAATGACCATTATTGTAATTTAATTTGTCTGGATATTGACAAGTTGCTTGAAACTGACTAAAACCTGAAAGTAGTGTTACTATGTACTATGACATCATCATTATATTGCGCTGGATATAGACCACCCATTCATCTAATTGGTCCAAGTGATCCTCAAATCCAGTATCACTCTCAAGTTCTCAACCAGGGTAATTTGACGTCTTAAAGTATAATCATTCCGATGTGGGAGGAAGACGGAGTTATATAAAACATACAGCACTATCTCTTTTTAACTGAAATTAAAAATATTACTATTCTAATGTATTAGACTATAAGTTGAACCCAATATAATTTGGGAAAAAGCTTGGCACATTGATTGGGACTATTACATAAATTATACTAACTATAAATTACTATTACATATTCAGTATTTCCCGTTTCCGTAGGAATTTCTCATTTCCGTATAGTCTATAGCATTCTTCATGAATGTGGCTATCATATACAGAAAATATTTTCTAAATCAGACTGGAAGTTCATGAGATTAGCGCGTTCAAACAAAATAACTCATAAGCTATATTACAGTACATAGAATTGGATTTTCCATCATTTACAGATTTTTCCCATGTTGAGATTATTTCTGTCCCTGTCTCATTGAAGATTTTGATTGTATTTCCTGATATTTATGATAATTTCTGTCTCAGATGAAGGGAAGGTGTAAGTAGCTGTCACTCAAGTCTGTTTCATTATAATTTGAAGCGTAATGGTACGTCATCTGTTTATTTTCATCTCCGTTATGGGATGGGTAAAATACAGGTTGTATTGTAATAATAATTCTGGCAACATTTTCATGCCTATTTTTATTTTTCGGACTTTTAAAAGAGTCGGTTTTAATTACGTCATTTATAACTTTTGAAGTTTCAAACGGAACAATATCCAGAAATAACTTTAGTTAAAAGCAGGAAAATGTAAAAATTGTCATGCCGATTTCTTTGTATGCTTACCTTATTTTTTTTCTCTATTAATACCTTAAAATGCATTAGTAACTTTCAATACTTTTTGATTAAGCTGAAATAAATAAAAGGAAATGTTTTGTGTTGCTTATTTCAATTTTGTTGTTTTTAAATTTTGTACCATTTTGCCAGTATTTAATATGATTAAACTTCTAGCAGCATATAATAGATTCACAATTTGCAATTCACAAAATCACAAGCTCACTCAAAATCTGACAAGACACTTCAGTAGTTAATTGAGCGGGAACATAAAGTCACCTTCACTAATAACTCTCTTCACTGTTTCCTGCAACCTATTCATCGTTAAACCTCCTATTACGACACTTTCACAATATTATTTCAAAAGACCAATGGTTCCTTAGACAAAGCCGCTTGCAACCTCTTTTCCCCGTATCCTTTAGCTTCGTCTATCTTTAATCCTTCCTGAACTACCACTTTACCAATACTGGCACACCCAACCTTATCATCTGCAAAATAAACTTCAATTTTGCGAAACTCAGCTACAACACTAGCTTTGTACTGCTAATGACCTTCATACAGATAGAAACGTCTTTATTTCTCGGACACAAAGTTGAATGTTGCTTGACGGGTGCTGTTGCTAGGGTTGTCTCGTGTAATGAGCAGTATTGACCAGTGTCTCCATAGGGGCGAGCGACATGAACAAATTGTAGAACAATAGACAATTTGGGAGGTTGAGGGTAGTTCTGATTGTAGGTGTTACGGTGATTAGCGAATTGTAGTTACATCCTTGGGGAATGACCTCTTAGGTCGTGTAATTAGTAGGTATGTTATTTCTCTTTGGTTCGGCGTCAAGCAGCCTGCTGTGTTTCGTCGACGCGTGGAAGTACCAGTGCCTCAGGGCATCTTCTGGGCACGCTCGCTTTCATCATGGACCTCATCTATCGCTTTCCATCAGGCGTGATCGAGGTCAAGAGCTAGCCCATTCATAAATAAAAAAATAAAAAAAAGAAAATAAAAAAATACACTGCTACTTATAAGAATATCGTAATTCAAGCCTCGTTCACCATCGGCGTGTGATTATATGCCTGGAACCAATTTGCTATTTAGCGAACAAGAATGCAAATCGAACTGTCAATGAAACAATCTCAATGTGTTCTTCTTTTCGAATCGATAGTGGGGTTTTAACATTTTGTGCGTAGTAGGTGGCTGCTGACGAAGCAGACAAATACCTATTTCTACATTCTATTTTTAGGGTTCCGTACCCAAAGGATAAAAACGGGGCCCTATTGCTAAGACTCCGCTGTCCGTCTGTCTGTCCGTCTATCCGTCCGTCTGTCTATCCGTCTGTCTGTCCCTCTGTCTGCCCGTTTGTCTGTCTGTCTGTTTGTCACCAGGCGGTATCTCATGAACCGTGATAGCCAGACAGTTGAAATTTTTACAGATGATGTATTTCTGTTGTCGCTATAACAACAAATACTAAAAACATAATAAAGTAAATAACAGGTTGGGGATAAAGTTTCTTCGCATTTTTTAAGAAAATTCAAAACATTTTTTAATATAGTTTATTTACATTTAACTAAAGTATGTAGGTACCATTTTGTTCGATAACTTTTTGCCATCTTGTAGGTAGGGACATGATCCCATTGCTATAGAATTTTTGGGACTTCTGATCAAAATACGTGATGTTAACCTGACACTGCCTAAAGAATTCTGAAGAGACCGAAACAGGTGGAAATCTGAAGGTGCAAGGTCAGGACTATACGGCGGATGCATAAACACCTCCCAGCCAAACTCTCTTAATTTTTGCTGAGTGGCTAAAGATGTGTGAGGTCTAGCGTTATCATGATGAAAAACCACACCCCTTTTCTTGATTTATTCCGGCCGCTTTCTCTCAACTTCTTGCTATAATCTCATCAGTTGTTCGCAGTTGATTTCAGAATCGATGGTCCTGCCTGGTGGTAACAGCTCATAATGAATAATGCCCTTCCAATCCCACACACAGCATCACCTTGTTGCGAGTTAACCCGGGTTTCGCCACAGTCCTGCGGGACTGGCTCGAGCGGCCACACGGTTTCCTCTCATTCCGTCTGGTGCAGGTGCTGTCAGGCCACGGCTGTTTCGGCACGCACCTGCACCGGATCGGGAGGGAGGAGACTCCGGCGTGCCATGACTCTCACTTCCCAGCGTGGTCAACTCCATGCTGGTCGGAGAAGACGTCGTCTTTTCCCACCTCATGGTGGTGATAGGAGGGCGAAAGGCGCGGGAGCGCCTCCGCCCGCATTGCACTGTACACCACCTCCACCGGTCATTCCCGGCCCTCCCCCCACGGAGGGGGCGTGAAGGGCCCGCCGTGTAAGCGGGCGGACGTCGAAGTACCAGTTTTTTTCAAATGCGCCAAAACTGTTTTGTGGTCAATTCCCAGTTCTTCAGCTACGTCGTAACTACTGATATGCCGATCTTGCTCCAATTTTTCAAAAATGGCATCCATATTATCCGTAATAGGGCGACCAGAGCGACGTGCATTTTTGACATCAAAATTTCCGGATTGAAAACGCTTAAATCAAATTTGTGCTACTCTTAAAGACACTGCACTAGGTCCATAAACATCGCAAATTTTTTTCGCGGCTTGCGTTGCATTTTTACCTTTTTTGTATTAAAATGTATCGAATTTCTTCATTAGATTCACTCATCTTGACAGTACGAAAAACAAATGAAAATCACACATTTTCTTAATTTGAATTTAGAATTATGTTCTTTAAAATTTAAACTTTCAATGATACCAAAACCAGCCAGATATAAATAGTATAGCCAAAGAGATTTTATTACCAGTTCATACATACTATAATGCGAAAATACTTTTTCCCCAAGCTAATATTTAAGTGGGGCTCCCATACAACAAAACGTGGTTTTATGTGGTTTTTATAGATACTTAATGCCATTTTTATATAAAATCGTGCGCGAGTCCGACTCGCACTTGGTCGGTTTTTTCCATTATTTTACTACCCAACACCAATAAACAGAAAAGTTTGCCACATGCATACACGTAGCATTTTACAGCCAACGTAATAAATGGCCGTACCGATAGAGACAAATCGTATTTGTCTTTGCTCAGACTCTCTCGATGCGAAAAACTTGGGGAGTAGTCGCTATCTGCAATAGTTTGTAGAGGGTATACAACTAAACAAGTGCAATTCATGGGCAAAGAAGCCATAAATGCTATCGCTGTTAAGACTTGTCTTAAGGTTGAGTTTTCTGTAGTGCTCAAAGGAATAGATCACATTTTTAATACGATTGAGTGAAGCAACATTTTGGTGATCAGGTACCGAAAGAAAAAGTCTGTTTTAACGTAATTTTACCCGATTGCCGAGGAAGGGTTATGTTTTTCGCACGTATCTTGTTTGTATGTAATAGGTCTTACCTATGAAATTGCCGTTTTGTATGAAAAAATTTAAACTAATTTTTTTCATGTATTTTTTATTTGTATTAATCGAAGTAATCACCCATGCAATCAATGCATCTTTGCCAACGCAGTGGCAGTTTATTGATGCCGTTCTTAAAGAAATCAGCTGGACGGGAGGCAACAAATTCTTCAAAGGCATTTTGTACTGCCTCTCGGGTATTGAATTTTTTTCCCGCCAAGAAGTTATCCAAATTCTGGAAAAAGTAGTAGTCTGTAGGCGCAAAGTCTGGTGAGTAGGGCGGATGACAGAGAGCTTCCAACCCCAGTTCTTGCAACTTGGAGACCGTCTGCTGTGCAGTATGAGGTCGCGCGTTGTCGTGCAGGAGCAGCGGAGACGAGCGATTGACCAATGCTGGTTGGAGATGTGCCAGCTTCTCCATCATTGTGTTCAGTTCTTCACAGTACACATCTGCAGTAATGCTCGCCCCGTTTGGTAAGAAGCTGTGATGAATCACACCGGCGCTAGACCACCAAACAGTGACCATCACTTTTCTAGGGGTAAGTTTTCGTTTAGGGCATTGTTTAGGTGCTGAACCAGGATCCAACCAACTTGCTGAGCGCTTGTGGTTATCAAACAGAATCCATTTTTCATCGCAGGTAACAATGCGGTTCAAAATTCCTTCATTTCTGTGTCTGTTGAGCAGTGCAAGGCACGTCTCGACGCGTACTTCGCGCTGGCGATCATTGAGTTCGTGGGGCACCCATTTGTCAAGCTTTTTTACCTTGCCAATTTGACGCAAATGGACCAATATTGTTTTGACGCTAACGTCGAAAGCTGCTGCTAATTCAGCCGTAGATTGTGTATCATCAGCTTCCACAATCGCCTTTAATTCGTCATTGTCGACCAAAGTCTTCGGACGACCGCGAGGTTCATTTTTCAGGTCGAAATTTCCAGAACGGAAGCAAGCAAACCAATAACAGGTGGTGCGTTGGTTTGTAGTGTTAGCTCCGTAAACGTCGTTGATGTTGCGTGCCGCTTGTGCCGCGTTGCTGCCACGACGGTACTCATATTCCATAATTACTCGAATTTTTAACGTATCCATGATGACGAAAAAGATTGAAATGCGATGAAAATGTAACACTAATCAATAAACAAATGACTACTTTGGAAAAAAAAACCATGTTTCTAAAATGAAATTAATTTGAAATTAGAATTCTTAGTCAAACAAAAATTATTTTGATTTGATATGGCCAGTACTGCAGAACGGCAATTTCATAGGTAAAGACCTAATATGTTTGTTTGTTTGTAAAGGAGGCGGAAACTAATGGGCCCAAATGTAAAGAGTTGAGATATAGTTTAAAAAAATAGTTATTATTTTCTATTTCTAAATACAAAAAAGTTGCACAATTCACAGTCTAGAAGACGAGTTATCTAAAAAACAGTTTAGGTCACGAATAACCTACAACAATGTTGCTTTCTTAGCAGTTTAATGACGTATTTTTTAGAAAGGTTGATTGTTTTTATGTCTAACAGCAATTTGGTTGACAGAATATTAATTTTTGTTGATGAACACTGACAAATCATAATGACAGAACTTCAAAATCCGCAACCCTGGCTGGAATGTGTCATGTCTAACACCACAAATTTCCATTCAGAACAACAAATAAGACAGAAAAGAAACGTATTAAATGGGACTCACTCAGAAAGTTCTTAATATTGGAGGAAATACTCGTCACGTACACATATAATAATAATTAGCCTTATTCAGATCAACTTAACCTAATAACAGTATTCTAAAGCAAACTTAAAATGTATTCTAATATTTGCTGCTTTTTTATCTTTTGCAGATCCTTTTGCCAATCGACAAAGGCCTTCGCCAACCTTTTCTATTCTGGTCTTTCTTACACATAGGTGCAAATAAATTCATCTACTTCGTACCAAACCGTTTCACAGTAAGTTACAGGCACTTACAACTCAGGACACGTGTGGAGCTGTGTCTGCAATCAGCATAATAGGTGCAGCTAATTGTGGCTCATCAGTTGTGTACTCGTTGTACTGGAGTATTCCCACGGGGAAAGCATGTGTTTTCAGTTGGGAAGACTTGTGTGTCTATGGTTTACTTTATATTAAGTGGAGTTGCATAATAAATAATAGTAAACATGAAACAGTTGGTTGATTTCAAACTCAACAACTCAAACTTTATGAATACTTAGCGGCGACCTCTCGCGTCCGGCCCTGGTTCAAACCATGGTCTGGAGCGAGGAGGCATGGGAAGCCGTCACCTCCTTCTGCGAAGCAATAATGCTAGTGAAGGTGGAGGCGGGCCGCGTGAGGGAGAGACAACCCTCACGCCCCAGCCGCCGCGGCATAGGGAGACGCACCGGGCGTCGGGAGTCGCTGGGCGATTCCCGGCCACCGTAGGTGCGGGTCTGCGGACGGCGAGCGTTGGGTGGCTCGCTGTCCGATTAAAGCCAGACCCAAGCCGACGGCGCGTTAGGGGCCCGTTAGGGCCAGTGCCTACCAGGGTTGCGGATTTGTTCGAAAGAGTTACCGCGGCCCTGGAACGTAAAAGGCACTAAGAGGAGCATGGGTGGGTTTTAGTCAGTAGAAGTCTGACACTCCCTGCCGCTCCACCCAGAGCGGGAGGGGTCATTTGATGATTTCCCATCCAAAAAAAAAAAAGAACCCTAAGTACTCATTTGAAATAATTATTATGTTGGTGTTTGGTCAGTTGGTGTAATTTCGTGTTTCAGAAAACCCTGCAGTCAGGTGAAACATTACTTCCTGATGTGGTCATTTCAGCCGTTACTTAAATTAGAGCATTGGCAATGGGCCCCCTTGGGCTGGCCATCGCTTAGGAAGCAGCGCGGTATCTTCTCGATTCACATACTACAATGTCTTAACATGAAAATCCATGACCGGTGCCTGTTTTAACTGATGTTCTTCTAGAGCGACAACGTACCAAAAACGCAGCATTGGAAGGCCTTTCACAAGGTGGACCAATGGCCTGGTGAAGGCCTCGTGCCTCTACTGAATGCGCGATGCAAGAGCGGTCGAATTGGCGACACATATGGGTGGCTATGTCCAGAAGTGGACGTCTTTCAGCTGAAATTAGAATGACGAATAGGCACCCAGAAAATATTTAAAACAAATTACCAAAAACATTACCCTCCTCTTAGGGGCAATCGAGTACAAAAATGGTGCTTTACCACTGACTCAACTAAATTACTTCCCTACAGCGGAATAAGCCACAGTCACTACATACGAGTATAGCAGAACTGAACAGAAATACATCGCACACAGTAACACAGTGGCACTCTGTCCGCAATCAACATAATAGGTGCAGCTAATTGTTCATCATTTGTACCGTGACCTCTTCGAGCTCTGGCCCAGGCGGAATTACATCGTCGTACTCTGTGGGGAGCGATGTACAGTATAGCTGATGTGGGGTTCCTTTAGAGGGGAAATAGATTGGAGACTCTTTACCCCTTTCATATATGGATTGATTGAGTTACTTCCATTCCAATCTGGTTTTTGAAGACATTAGACTATGTTATAAAACACTGTGGATCGGTAGTTGTCTTTGAAGATGGCAAAAAAGATGTTTAAAAAATACGGGAAGGAGCAGTGTGGCTCATAGAAATTGTCCAGAAAACTGAACAGTCACTTAGTCTTCAAGGTCGACATCTCGCAGATTATTATTTAGAAATTAAAATTTATGTTAAAGACCCATGTAAGAGTATAGAGTTAAAGCGTTAAATATAAATTTATCAATATTTTTGGTGGTTGACGATATTTTAGTTGACATTTACAATTTATGAAAACACTGAAAATATACTAAAAAGTATAAAATAAAGCCACTTAGGTCCATTCACACACGCAAACTCTCCATTCCACACACCACAGTCACACAGACACACACACCATACCATACCATATCATACATCACAATCACACACAACTCTCACGCACGATAGTTATTTTAATTTAATTTAATTTTAATAGATTTAATTTTAAATACTTTGCACCGCACCACACTTGTAATGGCAGCTCGATCACGGCGGTGACGGAAGTAACTGGTGCTATAGCACAGGAATCCTCCTAGTTTAAGCCCAGTTGCACAGGTTTTGTATCTTGCCACTAATTTAGTCTAACATAAGGTAGGTACAATAATTGTAAACAGGTTTAAGTCTTGCACAAATAAATATTATTATATTATTATTATTCTATAATTTTAAAATCTACGGTTTATCCATAGTGTCGGCCAGCACAATAAAATTATTTTAAAGTGAAAATTGTATGTTGTGGCTGTTTATTGTTTCAAAATTAAATGATACATGAACAAATATTTTTTATTTAAACTTTACCCTCATTTTTTAGACGGTCGGGTATTTGGAAACTATAAACTAAATAGTTGATCCTAAACAACGACCGGTCACGTAAACAATATCCCCAGTCTGTGCATCATACACGAAACATAATGTTCCGGGTCAATCAGCCATTAACAGGAGTTAACTCGAGCCGGTCACAATATTCACCCGAAGCTGATAAATGGCGCAGGGTGAGGTCGACTGTGTAATGACGCATTAGTATTGGGAAACCCTCAAAATAACTAATCTTTCTGACGGAAAAAAGCTAAGTGCAACTCGGGCTCACGAGTGAACGGTTTGGAACGAATCATTATTTTTTAAATGTTATTTAAAAAACACAATCGCCTTCTAGACGCTTTTACTTCCGGCCGCCATGCTTCACTATCATCTTAATGGTGAATGTGGAGTCTAATTACTAAGCAGCAGCATTCAAATTCCTCGGAATTTTACGAAAACCGCGCGTCCTCCGCCATGAAGAATGTACTGCTTAAGATGCCCTGGGGCATCTTAAGCAGTACATTCGCCAACAAATAAGGAGTATTTTGATGAAACCCACACATTATTTATATCATCATGGCGCTCTTATTAAGTATATCTGTAAGGTAAGAACTAATCCCTGTCTTAAAGGGATATGTTAAAAAAAAAATCGCTAGGAATCCTTTGCGCGTGAGTCTGACTCGGAATTGGCCAGTTCTATTTAAAACAATGTTGTTGGCCAGGTTACCACAACTGTTCTGGAAACTCTATTCACATCACAACATAATAACACACCAACAGGTGGGGCTAACCATAATACCACCCACATTAATTAATTGATGAAATAACGCAGTAGTCCAATTATAAATGCTAATCCCATTCGCTGATTGCTGTTAATTTAGTTCAATAACATTATTTCAAATAACACCAAAATTGTGACGCTTTATTCTACCACAAATTGATTTCAATATTAGTTCTATGAAAGTAAATACAGGTTGTGTATTTACAGTGTCGCTACACAGGATGATTTTCTTTAAGTGGGCCTGCTGGGCCAAATCCACAGATGGGAAACTATGAGGAAAAGCCGAAAATACTGAGGAAAAGATTGGGGTTAGTTTTCTGAATCCGTGGTTTTATTCCCGTGGTGTTGTCTCATAAAGACCGTGCATATTTCCGTGATAAAAGTACCCTATACGTTAACGACCGCGATGTGTGTTATCGTCGATACCGAAACTTTCTACCAATTAAATCATTTTCGTAATCTTATCACCAGAGGTTAACCGTCGAATCCGACTCGGCTGGGCGGCGTTCGGGAAGTTGCGCGGTATCTTCTCGTCTCACATACCACAGTGTCTCAAGACGAAAGTCTATGACAAGTGCGTGTTGCCAGTGATGACCTATGGACTCGAAACGTGGTCGCTCACAACGGGCCTCATCAGAAGGCTTAAAGTCACCCAAAAGGCAGGAGAGGGCAATGCTCGGAGTTTCCTTGCGTGATCGAATCAGGAATGATGATATCCGCAAGAGAATCAAGGTTACCGACATAGCCCGAAGGATCGCCAAATTGAAGTGGCAGTGGGCACATTGCTCGCAAAACAGATGGTCGATGGGGTCGAAAAGTTTTGGAGTGGCGACCGCGTACTGGAAGACGCAGCGTTGGAGGGCCTCCCACAAGGTGGACCGATGACCTGGTGAGGGTCGCGGGTAACCGATGGATGCGAGACGGACAGGACCGGTTGTTGTGGCGACACTTTGGGGAGGCCTATGTCCAGCAGTGGACGTCTTTCGGCTGATATGATGATGATGACGATGATGATGATGATGATCACCAGAGGTTAATCCTAACTTAATAATTGTGAATTCGAAAGTTTGTTTTTTTTGCTACGTTTTCACGCCTAAATCATCATCACGGAGCATTTCACGCCTAAATAGTTGAACCGATTTTGATAGTGACACGGATATAGACAACAAAAGCTAGTATAGAAGGATGCGGTACGGAGTGCAAAGTCCCGCAAACCTCCATTGAAAAGGGAGGAACCTCCATTGAAAAGGGAGGAACCTCCATTGAAAAGGGAGGATCCTCCGACCGGACGGTTGTTGTGTCTGGTGAGCAACTGCCCGATAGTTAATATTCGGACTGTATATGTTTAAATCACACGGAAAACTCCGTGTTGCAGGATTTCGTTAGTAGTTTGCTGCTGGCGGAATAGATGGCGTTGCGGTTCTGTACATACCCACACACAGGCAGAACGCTGGTGGGCCTTGGCACCAGGCTGTAGGCAGTCCAAGGCGGCTATGCCATCCCTAAACAGGAAGCTTACCAGGCGCCTTCTGCAACTGGATAGGGGCAGCCTACGAATGGTGGCGGGGACCATCACCGGACACTGCTCACTGAACAAACATTTCCACACGATAGGTATAACGGACAGTCCTCTATACAGAGCCTGCATGGAGCAGGAGGAAACAGTTTCGCACGTGCTCCTTGAGTGCACAGGCGTTACCGAAATACGGAGGCAAACAATAGGGACACCTAATTCACTCACAGACATCCTGAACACACTGAGTGGGCTGATCTGCTTCTGGAGAGAGGTTGGCTGGTTTGAATGACGGCCGACATGGCTCACGCACAATGGTCCACTAGGCAGGCGCAGGACTAAGTGCGGAAACCATACTCTATAGATATCTATCTATAGAGTATGGTTTCCGCACTTAGTCTAACATAAAAATAATAGGATAGGATAGGTTCTGTTTTGTCGTACATTTTCAACCAAGCCAGGTATTTTTTACCTTTTTCCACAATTAATTCAAAACCAGCAAATATACCTACAAGTCAACACCCTGTAGGAATATACCCACCCTAATTACGCGTAGTAACAAACAAATACCGAAAATTATACATCAAATTATTATCAAGGTATTATATATCATAATTGTTTGTTAAACAATGGCGGGCGTACCCGTCTGTTATTTATTTTATGTTATTCTACCAATCATTGTATTAATTGCTTGTCTTACCATATTTACTGGAAGAGATTATTGTGCCCAACTATATAAGGAGATTTTCTTCTATTATGAATTCATGACTTTACGACCGAAATACCTTGATATTTTAACGAGAAAACAATATCATATTTGAAGAGGTAACTAATTAATTTTCCTTTACACTTGAAGGCGCCTAAAACTGACTATTGTTTAAGATTCTAGGAAACACAACTCTCCTGCCAGGGTTGCGGAATTTGTTTGAAAGAGTCACCGCGGTCCTGGAACGTAAAGGCCATTAGGAGGAACACGGATGGTTTTTATTCAATAAGAGTCTGACACGGCCTTCCGCTCCAACAAGAGCGGAAGAAGTCATTTGATGATTTCCCATCCATAAAAAAAGAAAAACAACTTTGGGTGTTTTCCACAATTGGTAACTTAATGCTGAGATCGATGGACTGGATTCGATCGGGCAGTGTTTTCATGAAAATCTACCTACCCCCATGTAAAATACATGCTATTATTGATGGTATGGGCCATCAAAATTCACAAACATCACCAAGGTATTTTACTCCTTAGCTGTTCGCATAATTAACGTATTCCCAAATAGTTTTGGGAATACGTTAATTATGCTTATGGGATTCATGTGGGATTGTGTTACATCAAAAATGAAAAAACCTGGTAAGTATCATCGCCCAACAAATTTGAACCTCATCTTTCTAAAATTGATGTCCAATATGTAACAATAAAAATATAACGATTAGTAAAAACTTCACGTAGCTGAAATTCGTAAATCCCTTTCAAAAGAATTATGGGTCTAGTAAACCATTTATAGCTGACCTAAAAACATTTCTGTTCATCTTTTTAGAGTATAAGGTTGTAAGATTTGGTCGCCTGATTACACATTGTAAACAACGTTTTGTGTGACCGTCTCAATTAATCTCCTACGCCTTTTCCCAACAATGTTGGTTTGCCTTCCAGTACTGAGAGCGACTGCCTATCTGATCTCCACAACCCAGCAACTGAGTAACACGATAGACCTTGGTAAGACTTGTGGCCAGTTGTGGCATATTTTCTGGCTGGTGACTGTCCGCAACGTGCATCAAAGATCTTCAAATATCAAATGAAACTGACGGTTTAACGTGCTTTCTGGATTTCAAGACACGGAGGAGTATCACTATGTTTGTATCACTGCCTGGTAATTAAATTGATCTGAAAAGAAAAGTGGAAGAGTAAGAGAAACATAAGGCTGCGTTTCTACTGGAGATGTGAGGGGTAGCTGAGCGGTGCGAGGTTGTGTAGCGGGCTCTTTTGAGATGCGAGCGAGCGGAGTGAGTATCCGTGCGTCTATTACTGCTAGCAGTTTCTCGGTCATGTCCATTCCTAGCAGACATCATTCGCACATGTCTCTCACATACATTCCTTGCACACACTTCTCGCACACATCCCTCGTATCCAGCCCACGCTTGATTGGTACGTACAAAAACCTCGCTCCGCTAAGCTGTATCCACAGGAGCTGCGCTGAGGGAAGCTAGGTAAATGAAGCGATTTTATTGGTTCTTAACAAACACATTCTCACATTTCACTGGTGGAAGTCCAGCCTTAGATGGGGATGTTAGCCTCATTACAAACCGCACGCGTATTTTTTTTCTGACACGGTCTAATGTTTTACCAAATAGCCTACACGAGACAAAAAGAAAACTATAATTCCCACCGTGTCAAACATCTCGAGACATACGGCTTACGAACTAAAGTCAATTGTATATACCGCTGAAGATAGATAGCGTCACTTGTCATGTCGGCCATACATTACATACGAACGTGTACGCTTGTTGTGCCAAGTATTTACTAGTATGAGTTATGTTCCATGGACTATTGGTGTGTGGCTGTTTTCTGTCCACAGAAAATTATTTATGAGTAAAATAAGCCTTGGGGTTATGGCTGAAGTTTTATTGAGAAAATTGGTATGAGTTTCAGTATATACCTAGTTAAAGCTTATAATAATGGAGACGTCATTTAGCCAACGCTCCGGCTGTCGTTGAAAACCAATGCGGCTCTGTCTCACACACGAGTCCCATCGTTATGATGAGTGATAGCCGGTCGCATATTTTTCCCAACTTGTATAGATAATTCGTTTTGTTGCATTTTTTTATGATATGCGATAAACATTTTCCTTCTTTCTATTCTACTTGTATAAGCAAATGCCCTTTGTCACACAGAAAAAGAATATAATATATATGGCTACGATCATATTGTGCTCCTGACCTGGCCAATCTCAACAGAGATTAGCCATCGGCGTGGGATATATTAGAGTGCATAAGTTTTTGCGCAAACACAGGTATAGGTACTCCTTCTTCCATCACTCTCATATTCCGACGGACGGCAACCCGATACAGCCGGAGAGAGATCTACTACGGTCGCGGTCGGTCGGTCGGTTACGGTTATATACAGGAACCTTACATATTTCTGAAATAATTTCAAAAATAATTGTCTTCCTCTACTTCCATTTTTGTAGTTTTACTTTTTCATGATCACAATATTATTCCAATCAAAGAAATAAAAAATGCATTTTAATTTATGCCTCGTGAGCAATTTTCTCAGCCACCCTACCTACAGCATTTTTTTCTAAAGAAACAAACAAAATCCAAACAAAGAAAACTAAGAAACAAATAGGTAAATGAAGATAAGAATAAAAATCAACTACTATCCCATTCAACCAATCTTTGAAAGAATTTCTGTTATGAGCACAATTTTCCGTTCAAAGAAATGAAAAACACGTTTTCTTTCATGCCACATGAGCAATTTTCTCAGAACCCTACCTTCAACATTTTTTTTCTAAAGAAACAACCCAACTCCACGACAACACACCAACTGTTAACTCAAACAACACTAACAGTACCCACAAAAACGCCACTTGAACAGCCCTACAAAGAAAACTAGGTAAGCGCCACAGTCTACCCCGGTCTAAGTAAAAGCTTTCGCGGCATAATAACTGGTTCTAGTGTAAGGGAGCTATTCCACCAGGGATGTGCGATGTGCGAGGAAAAATTGCATCACTGATTAAATAGGTCTATGGCCAAAACCAAATAATCTACCTTTTTTAAAATAGGTTAAACACGGAACAACCATTTCTTTTTTGGGAAATAGGCTTGCTCTTGACCTCGATTATGCCTGATTAAAAGCGATAGATGAGGTCTATGATGAAGCGAGCGGTCTCCGAAGATGCCTGTTCACTCTTGCTTTGAAGGCAGACGGGTTATATGTGGAAGGGAGAACAGAGACGCTGGGCAGAGAGTTCCACACTTTGGCGGTGCGCATAATGAATGTGGAGGAGAAGCGCTGAGTACGACTAATTTGCGGTGTGTGTTTCTAAGTTGCATCATATGCATCATACAGGAGTCCAGCTCAGGATGTCCCA
Organism: Melanchra persicariae; assembly: GCA_947386135.1. Lineage (NCBI taxonomy): Eukaryota > Metazoa > Arthropoda > Insecta > Lepidoptera > Noctuidae > Melanchra > Melanchra persicariae. The sequence goes on from OX376650.1 coordinate 20,831,369, forward strand.
AATATTCTTTTGGATTCCGCTGGTATTCTGTTGGATTCCGGTAGTGACATACGGATCCCGAGTATACGCAGAACAATAAAAAATATACAGTAGTGCAAGCGATGGGATCACTTTATTTTCCTAGGAATTTGTATTAGAATTAGAACATATCTCTTTAGCTGAGCGGAGCATGCAAATTCTGTAGATAAGTATATGCCTCTACTCATCCCAGCACACTGCACAGCTGTAAAAAGCCGGCTGTGAACCCCTTACTAGTTACCTACACACATCAGCTGCATTTTTGGCTCCTCAAACAGACAAAAGCATTACACATTTTACAGCGCCACTACATAACCTCGCTCTGCTCAGCTACCTCACTCATCTCTGATAGAAAAGTCCAGTGTGTCCAAGTGTGCTCGTACAGGTAAAAAGAGTCTACTACGTAACATTGCTCGCAGAACAGATGGTTGATGGGGCCGAAAAGTTCTGAAGTGGCGACCACATACTGGAAGACGCAGCGTTGGAAGGCCTTCCACAAGGTGGACCGATGACAAGCGGCCCTACCATGACGTGTTAAAGCGTGAGTCGTTCGAGCGACAAAACGGAAGGATGGAGCTATATAGGGTGTATAGCTCCATCCCTCCTCGACGGTCAGCGGGTAGCCGAAGGATGCGAGACGCACGGGACCGGTTGTTGTAGCGACACTTGGGGGAGGTCTATGTCCAGCAGTGGACGTCTTTCGGCTGATATGATGATGATGTTGACGTATCATTGTGATACTCAGCTACACAGCTGAGCTACACATCTGTGCAAGGCCTCACTACCTACTCGTAATAGATCTGCAGTGAAAAAGCACCCTAAGGCTGTGCATTTTTCACTCTGTGCCATTATGCGCGCACACGACAGGCGTAATGAAGTGGTGTGCCGTGGCGTCATCACTGATACTCTACGTGACCAAATGGCGGACTGACGAATTAGATGCAGAATGAATAGTGGGGCGTTCTTTTTTAAAGGTTGGTGGGTAAAGAAACGGTTGTGTTGTAAGTGTAGTGCTAGAACTACGTACAAAATAACTTCACTCACAAGTTTTTGCAGGAGACTTTAAAAGCGACGCAAAAATTACAAAATCAACTCATATTTAATCGCGTGATGATAATGTTAATAAAAAAGAAAGGAAAGTACTTACACATCATAACATACATCACAAAGAAAATACCTAACAAAATATAAATTTTTTTGAAGTTTTTTTTTGAAGACCATTTATTTTTGTAAGAGAACTTAAAGTATTACGGTAGTAACCAAATTATGTACAAATACGCATGTGACGTAGTTAAGGATGAGGATTCGAAAAAGCTTACCGCAAAACTCCCGTTCACTGCCTCGCGCTGCTAGGGCTCGGCGGCGTGGTCAGTAATCCTGAATCCTGCTAAACTTACTACACATAGTTTCCACAGGCGTTAGTTATTGTTATTGTTCGTATCTTGAGGGGGTTGTAAACACGAATACACCGAAGGACCTTTTCTTTTTGAAAGTGTTTCTCAGCGCGGAGCCCGTTCGTTTCAAGTAAAGAAGTGTTAGTAGTGCGAAAGCACACACGCGGAAGTGCGGCGCCACTGTGCTCATCCGTAGACCAATCGGATTGCTCAGCGAATGATTGATGAGAAAGCCGATCACTTATTTATTTATTTATTTATTATATACTTTATTGTACACTTTACATCAATCACAGGTAAAAAGTTTATAAAAACAAGTGTACAATGGGCGGTCTTATCGCAACTATACGATACTTAATCAAATCCTCATTTTACACATAAAAGCTTAATTCGTAGTGGGGTGAAAAAAACTATCCCAAAAAATTCTTAAGATTTAATGCAGTAGGTTATACTTACCCACCTTAGAAAGAATAGTACGTAACAACGCACCATACTAAAATCAATAAAAATATAAAATTTCATTTAATCATTAAAATTACTAAAATCATAAAATTTCATTAAAATCATTTAGAAAATATTAAAAATTACTGTCCACATTCAATTATCAAGTTTTGCAATCTAATTTCATGGAAAAAGGTTTATTTATTTCCGCAAAAACATTCCACCCGTTTAATCGTTGGCTTCCTCATTTAATAATAGACGTCAGGCAATAAATAATTTTAATTATACTGTCATACCCTTTTGCTAACACGCCGCGGTGTCGTTTTCAGGACAGCCCTTGTAAATAAAGACGGGGCAGTAACTGGAGAAAAGATTCACCCTGTATTTGTTACATACATAGATATGGCTCCCAAAATTAACGCAAGATTTGATTAAACTAGAAAACACAATTTTTCTTTTAAAATTGTTATTTTCTTTAAACTTAAGTATATATATATTAGCAACATGCATAACTGAATATATTCCTAATATATGTCAATCGATAGTGGGTATTTTCCTGGATTAAAAAACACTTTTTTAAAAAAATCTACTATTTGTTCCGTCAATTATTTTAAAAAAAAATATTGAACTCGTAATCTTGCCTTTTTAAATCAATAACAAAATTACAAAGATTAAGTTCTCATCAAGTTCAAAAGTAAAGGTAGTAACGTCACTTGTTGCTTAAAAGCAACGCGGGGCGTCACACGTTTCAACGCACTGTTTCATCTCCATTTTTGCTTAAGTGACAAAAGTAAAATAATAAGTGTCCATATATAGAATGTTCCAGAAGTATGTACGTGGTCATATTTAAAGATGGTGTTCTGTAGCTACTATTGAGTAAAGAAACAATATTGAAATAAAAAAATGACTTTTTTAAAAAAAGCTGAACTCGAAAAATTAATTTTGAAGCAGTTTGAAAAGTCAGTGGTATCGAAACTGTGATTGAACAAAAACAGACACAACTGCATCAGACAGCTTGAAAAGTGTTTTTTTCTGAACTTTTTATTTCTTTTCTGCAGTCGGGTTGTTTGAAAATATATTTTTTTTTAAATATTATGACTGTTTTTTCTAATTGTATAGCAGGTAAAGAACACCTCCCTTAATTATGATCTCGTTCGTTGGAACACCCTGTATTTTAGTAATTGGTGGAAAAAACGTGTGGTCAGGGGTTGTCAGGAACAAAGCTCCTCACGCATTTCTTAACTGTGAATGCGGGTGATGTACTACTTATAATTCGAAATAAAATTTTGCTTGAGTCTCGATACTCGTACGCACACACCATCACACACACACACAAACACATTATTAAAAGAGAGTGCGCGCGGTGTGCGTATATTCCTTCTCATAGATCATTCTATGAGAAGGAATATACGCACACCGCGCGCACTCTCTACTTTTATTTACGCGCGGTGCATATCATTTCATATCATCGCGTAAGATTTTTACAACGCAAAAATCTTACGCGATGATACATTTTCTCCCGAATCAAATAAATGAACTTCATTCCAACACAGTCAGCGTCTACCCAACCTCATCAAGCATAAAATAACACCTGTACTCAATCAATTCTTGTAAATTACCAAGAAAACTCCCAGACTATTTCCCAGTCGTAAACAAATCCAGTTATAATGAATTATGGTCACGTAGCCTTGGTGTTGTCGTCGACTATACGCGAATTAATCTCTGGCAGCCCTCTGCCATTCCTCTCACGTCCCTCCTGCACAAATAAGCAGACCTCTACGTGACTCTCTTCAAGCACTAAATGAGTTAATGTGGTCATTATGTTTTTTTTTGTGGCTGGTCGAAAATAGAAGACCGAATGGAATGAATGTTGAAATCAAATGTTCGGTTGGCTTATTCGTTTTGTGCTTGTTCATTTCTTACTTAATTTCGTAAACTTATTTATAATAATAAGCAATAACATGTCAACACAGTTCAACAAACAAAACCGCGTCTGAAGTTTTCGAATAAGTGATAGTGTCGGTCGTGTATTCGTGCGGTCATCGCTTTGTATGGCCATTTAGAACGACTCTAAATCCTAATTAAGGTTTCATTAACACGGATAAAGAACAGACATTTTTTCATATTATAATCTTTTATGAAATTCCTCACTTAAACTTTACAGCTGATGAGCAAGGTTCAGTAGTGAGAGATAAATAGAGTTACATGACATATACCTAGCACTATTTATTTGACGACACGGTTGGCGCAGTGGTTGAGCGATCGAATGGTGTTCGATTCCCGCACGGAACAAATACTTGTATGGCCTACAGATAATTGTTCCGGGTCTGGCTGTTTGTGTATGTGACTTTGTATGTTTGTAAACGCAGCCACGATACAGGAGAAATTCCTAGTGTGAGGCAAAGTTTTTTTAAAAAAAATTCTATTCCTTTTCCACAACGCAATTTGGTGGCATTATTGCAAATCACGATAATGTCACCGGAAAATTGCAGACTCCGTCAGATTGTAATAAATCTTTATTAGATTATGATTTTTCGAAATATTATGCAACAGTCATTTTGAATACAAGAAATCCCATCCAAATGCAATAGTTTCCAATATTTCCGTGTCATAATGAGAAAAATTAGTTTACAATTTCACGCGATATTTTACAACCTCACGGTGTTTGCTATTTTCCGGTGACAAGGCGACCACAAATACGGCTGGGAAATTACGACATTGAACGTCAGTTTACCAATGAACTTATATCAACTCTTTCCTAACAAATACCTAACACCCAAATCGATTCTTTGATTGAAATCGGTTCATCAAGCACCGGATTGCCTTGTAATTGAATTAAAACCGTCTCTGTTGTGATCCAGGGTTTCTTACAAATTATTAACTTTGAAGCCTGTAATTGTTTAATAACTCAGCGACGTAACTTCATGGTGACGTCATTGATTTAAATCCTTGAGAGAGATTATACAGAGTTATGATCCTTGGTCAATAGCAACCATTGTTTGTAGAAATATTCGGAACGATTGTATGAAAAAACCTTTGTCGTCCTTTGTCTGTCTATTTAGATGTCCGTCTTCCAGAACCGATTTGCTGGAACTCTTCTGGACCGGTTGAGTTAGTACAGATATGAACTTATGTCATCAGAGTCACAAATATTTTATTAAAATAATTTCACCATCATTAAAGAAAAAAAAAAGTACAAATACAGTGTATTAACATATAAAACGATACAAACCAACCTAGGTATCGATTGGAAGTAGTAGTAGTAAGTATTTTTCGGCGTGAGGTCGATTCGCACTTCGCTGGTTTTTAAAATCAGAATTTTAAGGTGGGTACTGACCCGTGTTAAGGCCGTGTCCTAAAATCCGTGTAAAACAAAACACATATACGCATGTAGCATGCGCATGTTTCCACGTACTGACTGCACGACTGCTCGCTGTGTAACATGTAACATTACACGCCGTAACACCGGTCAGTGTCTACCTTAAGCAGGAAGAAATAAAATTGTTATTTCTACTCTCCTTTGGTAGTGGCAATCGCATACTTTATTTATTTTCGGTAATCGATACCGCTGTAAGAATATCACTTTATTTCCCTCCGATTGAATATAAAACTGCCCAAGCAGTTTCGTATCAATCAATTCCAGAAATTCCAAGAATCGTCTTTGTTACTTTGTACGTTCTACTAGTACATTTACGATTTGGTATTTCAATTTTCCTTTTCCTAGAAATGTAACATCACATACCCTCTCATAAATTGTATACATTTGGGAGCAACTAGAATAAACTTTGCTAATATCACAAATTCAATAGCTTTCAGCTATTTAGGACTCTTCGAAGAGGTTTCAACTAGAGTCTACAACAGAAATGTAATTTTAGAGTACCTAAGTTTACCATATTTCAAATCTGTTTCCACTTATAAGAATTCTCTGGTTTAATTAAGTTGAGAGACAGTTGAGTTTATTAAAATACACCCTAAACGTAGCTAAAAGAAACGTAAATATAATGTTTCTTTTGTATATATTTTCAGGATAACGGTCAAAGAAAGGTTTCAAGAGCAACTTATTGTGACAAAACTTTAAAGGGGGTACTAACCGGTGTTACCCGGCGTAATGTTACATGTTACAAAGCAAGCATTCGTGCAGTCAGTAAAGAAAGAAAGAAAGAAAAATATTGATTTGGGACTCGTACAAGACAAACTAAAAGTAAAACATTAAAATAAAATTAACAATAGCAGCAATAGTAACCAATAAAAATAAATATAACAAAAGCATCATAAATCTGTGCGAGGCCAAAAAGGTCCCTATCTCAGCATAAGCTGCGATATTTAAAAAAAAAATCACAGCGCTGGTGTTCCGATAGGGCCTGTGATGCCACGGATACACTATACGGAACACATTTTATAATGAAATTTATATATAAATTCAAATAAAATAATTAAATGTAAAGAACACAGTACGTGGAAACGACATGATGCGTATGTGTTTTGTTTTACACGGATAGGACACGGTGTAACATATCATGCTCGCTGCGAATGTTACAGACATTAAGGCCTGAAACACCGGTCAGTACCCCAGCTACCGCTGAAGCACCGGTGACACACCGGTGTGTCGCGAATTTATCGCGAATTTGATGTTTATTTACCTTTTAGGGCTTCGGTCTGCCTAGGGTGGAATGCAAATGAAGAACTTGTCTAATTATTTAAAAATATTTTCTTATTGGACAGCTATAGCACAACTGTACTTGATTTTATTTAAGTTCAAAAAGTTTGTAATCAAATTATTAAGATCTTCCAGTTCCTACTTATTATAAACATAGTTCTTACATAATTATTAATATTGTTTTATCTGGAACTATAGAAAATAGAATAGAAGCGTCTGTACCAACGTGATAAAAAATGAACAGTTATATACCACACAATTACACAAAATGTAGTATCATACACCAGAAATCAGAGCTCAAGTGACCAGGAGCACATAAATCAGTAGGAATTTAAACTGCGTCCGTGCCTCCCCGGGGAGTACACTGGCAAGATGAGGGTGAAATACTGAGTTAAGAGATAGAAATATGTTCAGAGGTGGAAAAGTTAGCGAGCATCTGAACACTAGCTGTGTGTTGAATTCTGAATGGATACGAAGGGTCTTTTTATATCATGTTTTTTTTTTATGAGTGAGCTAGCTCTTGACCTCGATCACGCCTGATGGAAAGCGATAGATGAGGTCCATGATGAAGCGAGCGTGCCCAGAAGATGCCTTGAGGCACTGGTACTCCCACGCGTCAACGAAACACAGCAGGCTGCTTGACGCCGAACTCCGGTGGGAGGGTTGGTCGCGAACCAGGCGCTACCACCGCAAGGGAAGGATTGGCCAGTCTTATAAGGTGTTAGGTGAGACTATCCAGGATGTGCCGAAAGCTCGGTTCAGTTGAGTGTCAGATGGAACAAATTGCGCTACACGAGGAGGCTCCTTCATGCATCCCATAAAAATGTAAGTGTTGCGGCACTAATAAAACTTACTAAATTGGACTACACTAGTCGGCCGCTGCGATTGGCTGAGCGGCGATGACGCGACGGCTAGCGGGCGAATGAAAAAAAAAGAAAAATCATGGACGCCGACAACGAACGTGAGCGTTCTTAAACAAATTAGAAAGACCACTGTAATCTCAAGAAAATAAACGTTTTGTACTTTCCATCAAGCGTAAAAGTTAGTTACCGCCCTCAATCTTCATTAGCAGTAACGCGCAGCTACATATTTTGGTCATTCGAGACGGATTTTCTACGCTTCAAAAAAACCGGACGATTGAGAGACGCATCGTGGTGCATAACTTCAATTGGAAAGGAATCTAAGGAATAACGGTGGATTACAGTGCTTTTGGTGAGGCGTGCCAACTCAAACCTCCTAACCCTTTCTTTCTTCACATGTGTGATATATTTCTATGGTTATTTCAGTGCTTTGCAATTTCGCATGCCGACTTGCACGTCGTGGGGGTGATGCATACGCTTTAGCTCGCCTCAGATTTTGCAAAGGTTCGCTTTATACGCTGATTATTACAACCTATAGTGGATTAAAACCGTGAGTATTACATTTCAATAATATCTAAAATGGAATCATCGGGTCGCGATCCGAAAACAGAATTATTGATGAAAGATTTGAAAAAGAAACGTGCGTCGATAAAATGTCGACTAACCAATTTTAAAAAATATGTGAGTTCTTTCGAAGACTCAGATTTATCTGTTCATAACCAAGCTGAGTTAAAATTGCGCGTGGCAGGATCTCAAATATTGATAAATGATTTCAATCAGGTACAAAATAAAATAGAGGACATAAGTTCAGAATCAGAGATTGACAAACAGCTTGAATCGCGTGAAGAATTTGAGCGAGATTATTATAATATTCTTGCACTTGTTGAATGTATGACAAGCACTGATGAGAAGTCGACTAGCATTTCTGATTTACCAACAACTAGTTCCAACTCTATTAAATTACCAACTATTACCATTCCTACCTTTGACGGGTCCTATGAGCATTGGCTGGAGTTCCGTGACACATTTGTTTCTTTATAGTCTAGTAGGGATACAATATTTTTTCCACAAATCCTTCGATAATTCCAAAGTTTTTTATTTTCGCGGAGTGGATAGGTTTAGTGAATTCATTGCTATGTACAAAAATGCTAACAGTTTAGAGTTATGCAATAGGAGATAAGCAGGTATTTCCTATTATTTCGTGTTATAACAAAATTAGAATATTTAAATCAAAATACTATGCTGGTTCTTTGTAAGTACTATCTAAAGGATATATTAGTGAAAATGCTAACAGATAGGTACTGTGGAACAATAGAAATCTGAAAATGTCCCTTAATTCATTCAATAAAAAATTTAAGTTTTCAAATCATTTATTATACACATAAAAGGAATGAGTTATACCTTACAACAAAAGTTCTAACAACTAAGTATTAAGGATCACAAGTAATTGTATTTTTACTTTGCGATTAGCGAAATATTGAATTTAAGTTTATAATTTTGCGCCAACATATTCGTATTAATAAACTCTGCCACCATACAAAAGTTTCAACATATACATGCTATGCCTTTTGTTTAATAAATAAAATACAATTTGGATATTGGGGCGCAGTGTAGGTACGCGGCAATTCGTGCAGCACGGGCCACGGCGCGGTAACACTTCGAACCAAACTCACTGCAAACGTACCTATTGAATGAGGCGCGAAATCATTTAATTATTGTCACATCTCACAAATTACTAGGTACGTACTTACTCTGTTCCAGTCCGTGACTTCGTCCACGTGTAATTATGAAAATCCCGTCACTGCTGTTTAAAAAATCTGTTTTGAAAATACGTTGTTGATAGTTTATTTCAAAGAATTTAATACCTTCCTACCAAGATCGCAATATGTTGACTATAGTTTTATTATTATTATGTATCTACTTGTTATATGGATAGAGGAACAGAGACAGAAAGTGGAGATTCCATTACAACATATTTTTCCGGGATAGCTGTCCCGGGTTTTGGGACATCACTTAAGTAGGTACAAAAATAATTATAACAAAGCAATAAAATAATTGGATTCAATAAGTAGGTACCTGTTTTTGTTTCATTATTAATTTAATGTACACTTAGTGATACCTATCCCGATACTCGACACAATTTCCTGAAAAAAAAGTTGTCGCATGGAAGTCACTATTTGTCTCTGATACTATAACAAATGCTGTCTACCTATTCCGATCTGTCAAACAGATGGTGCTTTTAAATTTTCCCCATTCACATAATTAAGAGGCCGTGCATAAAATTCACTTGTTAGATTCGCTGCAAATCTATGTTCGTGTGCATCGTTCATGCAGCTACACGCACACGCGCGCAAAAATCGAGCTCAGTGAGCGCTCAAATAATGTTGATCCTTTAGAAGATATTATTTTAAGTTACAAAATTATATAGTAGTAAGGTTTATAAATAAAAATCTGCAACGTCTGTATATTTTATATTTATCACAATTCCCATTAAATTTATTCAATTTTGTGTTAGATGGATGTTAATACATTGAGACATTTAACAAAATGATAAATAAAAAAACGATACAATACAATGATACTTGTTTTTTGTAAAATGGTTGTACAAAAAAACACTTTCCATACGGACATATTTACGAGAATTCTCTTTTATTCTGATATAATATATAATATATATTATATAATATAATAATAATAATAATAATATATTGCAAATAAGCCTGATATAGTGGTGGTGGACCGAATCGAGAGGCGTGCAATGATTGTAGATATCACAGTTCCGCATGACGAGAACCTTGTGAAAGCTAAGAAAGATAAACAAATCAAATATCTTGACTTGGCTCGCGAGGTTGTCGACATGTGGGATGTGAATTCGGCAATCATTGTACCGATAGTCGTGTCAGCCAACGGCTTAATAGCCACGAGCCTCGACCAACATCTTAGGAGGCTCTCGTTAGGCAGCTGGATCAAGGGCTTGATTCAGAAAGCAGTACTTCTGGACACGGCTCGCATCGTTAGGAGGTTCCTCTCTCTGAAGCCCTGACCGCCGGTAGCTTGGACCCTATTCCCGATACCGGTGGGCTACTATTTTTTACATTTTTAAATATTTTTATATCTTTGTATTTTAATATTTAAAAATGTATTTTATATGTATATCAATGAATAAAGAGAATAATAATATATATATATATTATATATTATATAATATATAATATGTATCTTATTGTAATCTTGGTATAAACTAGTGTCTAAGATGTTTTTTTGAGGATGGAATCATGCTCATTAGAGTAGACCTGTTCAGTCAGTGCAACCATTTGTGAAAAATTACTTTGACAAAACAATACAAAGTTGAGGTTGTCGTTAAAAAAGGAAATAAAAAGACTTAAATATACAGGGTTATTTGTGAAACACTGGCAACTTCACCTACAGTACTAGCTATTTAGCATTGCCGAGTGTCGCAAACATTATTGAAAACAAAACTGGTCAACTGTTATATATGACTATTAAAAATACGAATTGTGTCGTGTATGACCAAGCAAAATTCATATTGGATTTTCAACAAGCAAGGCGTCATAGTCAAAGGTTCAACTGGGAGGCAAAACGTGAAATCCGGCGAGTTGATAGCAGATGATGATGATGGCAAAGTCACGTATATAACGTTTAAAAAGATATTGGAAGCTGAAAATTAAAGTGTACAGGCCCTTTACCTGCTACGACGGAAAAATTCGAAATGGCAATCACCAATCATAAAAGGCTTTACTCGATCGGCAAATGAGTAATAAGGTTTCTAAAAGCGCAGTATTTGTCTCCTACTGAGCAGATTATAAAAAATAAGTATAACAGTCCGGTGCATATCTTTGGTTACCACCACGCTTGTAAGAACTATCACTATGCTAAAAATAGGAAAGTAGAAGTTAATATCCTTATAAAACTGCACGGCTCAATTATTATTCATTAAGTAACAACAGAACTAAGCAATTTAATCAATTGCGGCAAAATTAGTACGCGGAAATCGCATAATTAAAAAGAAAAAAAATCGTATCCAGCACGCTGTTTCATTTAATTCATAGTTAATTCACAGTTATTTCATTTAATTCTACACTTCCAATCCCACACGGCTGTATCTAGAGCAAATTACTGGTATTTAATCCTGGCTACAAGGTTGTGTCTATGCAAGTAATCTCCGGTAGTTAGTTATCATCATAAGGTCATCCATAATCCATAGAGTACATCAAAACCAGTATGATCCAACGGACAAAGGCACGTGGAGAACTAGATCGGGCACATACCTACAATATGGCACTTCCGATCCCACAAGGCTCTAATTTAGAGCAAATTGAGGGAAAATAGTCCTGGCTACAAGGTTGTGTCTATGCAAGTAATCTCCAGAAGTTAATCATCATCATTACTTCATCCACAATCCAAAGAGTACCTAAACCAAAACCTAAAAAAATCTTAAAATGTTGTGTCCCTCAGTGGCATGGAGCGAGTTTTTCTCGGATCTACTATTTCTGGTAGAAGACAAGTATTGTGACGGACGGACGGACTCACACTACTTTTTTCCATAGCCATAGAAGCTTCTTCTTTACCGGCAGCATTCATACATGATTCAGCCGTAGTCTTCCACCAGTCATACGAGTTGTCGTGACATTTCTGGTAGGTCGATTTGCTAATAAGTGGCAAATTAATGGATGCTGCTAGCTCGTTCAAGTTGGCCCGACCACAACCGATACTAACAATACCCGAAACTACGCTATGGTTTACGTCCAATTCGTTTTCTTACTCTCACATGTGTTTATTTCGAATCGACTTCCATGAAAACGACACCCATGACGAAAATATTGATATAGAATACCTATTGCAGTCGCCATCTTGGATGTACTTATTGTTACCACTATCACTATTGCACTATCAGCTTAAAATACCCTCAAAACCGCCGCATTAATGATTTACAAGTAAGTTCACGAATTCATTATGATCGATCACACGGACTTATACGTAATTCGATAACAATTAAATAACAATAACTAGAAATCATTCTTACTTTTCAATATCAGCAGGAAGTTTAAAATACGATAGCTCCGGTTTTGATGAAGCCGATTTCAAACAGCCGTATAGGTACTACGCAATACTTTCCTGGCATTTTCAAAACGATCGCGGAGATAAAGTTAAACGTGACCACTCGTCTTGATGCGGCACTCGCTACTGCTAGTCCCGCGAAGTCACCTTAGGAGTCTCGTCGGTGTGCATGTTTGTGTGAGTGTGCCGTTTCGAGCGTTTGTAGGCAGTTTCCCTACTGTCCATATTTATATTGTGGTATAAGTAACGATAAAAAATGTCAACATTCTGTGGATGATAATATAGCTGCACTTAACCATTGTAGATGCCATTAGAGAAAATATTATAATTTAATAGTAGTAGTAGAGTAATTCCGCAGATTTACTTTTACATACAAACATACAACCGTTACCTCTAATTATTATAAAGGTGAAAAAAATATAATCAGTCCTAATAAACAAACAAAATATAAAAAATAATACTTACTCAAAATGTGGTAGTCGGCGTACAATTTTGTAAATGTATTTACGTAAAACAATCGAGCGGCTGCGAAACAAAGTAGTACGTGCTGACGCTGGGAGAGCCCGATCGGTAGTGACGCGATCGAGTTTGCGCGCTCACTAATATAGCTCAATTTTCTTGTAATTTACGAAATGAAGTTATTGTTTATTTATAAAATCAATTTTAGATTCTATTAAAAGGTTAACTTAAGATTATTGTGCAATTTTTAAATTTTCTTAAAAGTGTTTCTAAGGTATAGAAAAAACTATTTATTTCTATAGATGTTTTCCAAGAATTCCGTTTTTTCAACACTTTTTTTCTGCCATATTTTCTATTCAAGTCAATAATGTTTTCAACGCATCTGATTGTTGACAATACAATGATGGTAGTGATATTTTTAAATGTTATAAATCTGTCGTAGTTTTGTGTAAAACGTAACCAAACATCACTCGCTCGTTACTTTTGCGAAAAAAAGGTTTTGAATATGGGTAATTACCATTAATACATACATTATTTTTGAAAAATTCTCAAGCCATCTGAGAGAATAAGAACTTGACTTTTATCATCTAAAACAAGTAGGTTCAAATTCTTCTCACCTTTGTCACAAACGATGTTCAAAAAGATTTAATTTCATGCACGGCCTCTTAATACCCTCAACATAATTAATTTACAGAAAGTTTACTTTACTATGTTCGAGACGTTCTTGTGCGGTGATGTAGATGGAGTACAGTTAGTAGGAATTTATAAATAATAAGAACTTACTCGTTGGCTCCAATCGTCGTTATGTATTTCTGCAGCCCTTAATATGGTCACTTGTGTATCTGATCTTCTAACTTGAGAAACCGTAATTCTTTTGTCAGCGGAGTATTTTTGTTGCGAGTTAATAAACTCTTGATCCGCAGTTTCATAGCAAAAAATGCAGTTTCCAGGTACGTATGTTCTACTGGTGGGGTCATTTGGTTCTCTCTGTATCTGTTGCACCGCTTTAAGCTTCTTGTGGGCTATGATACATTTTTCATTGATGTACATCATTCGGCACTTTCTATGTAATTGCAGTTCTTCTTTTCCTTGGAAAATAACATGCTTCCCGTCTTCTCGCTTATGGCTAGCGGTAATTAGTGTGTGTAGTGCCCGTAGTTTTACAGTCACTACGTCGGAATTTAGAAAAAAGTCACAAACCGCACATTTTTCACTCATTTTAAAGTAAATCGCTCGTGCTCAATGCTTTATAAACATTTATAAACCAACACAACACACAGAATGATTTAAAACAATATTCAAACGTGACGTGCAATGCAAACGCCAGGGAGAAAATTAAACAAGTATGAGCAAGAGCGGTCAGTATACGGAGCTAGGTACCTACATCCCCGATCGGAGCTGAGTGTTGCGATCGCACGCGCCGTACCTACGCGGCTCGGTAGCGAAAATAGTTATTTGCAATTTAAACAAAAGCCATAATATGCATTTGTTGAAACTTTTGTATGGTGGTAGAGTTTATTATTACTAATATGTAGGCGCAAACTTATAAACTTAAATTCAATATTTCGCTAATCGCAAAGTAAAAATACAATTACTTGTGATCCATATTACTTAGTTGTTAGAACTTTTGTTGTAAGGTATAACTAATCCCTTTTATGTGTATAAGAAATGATTTTAAAACTTAAATTTTTTATTGAATGAGTTAAGGGACATTTTCAGATTTCCATTGTTCCACAGTACCTATCTGTTAGCATTTTCACTAATAAATCCTTTAGATAGTACTTACAAAGAACCAGCATAGAATTTTCATTTAAATATTCTAATTTTGTTATAACACGAAATAATAGGAAATACCTGCTTATCTCCTATTGCATAACTCTAAACTGTTAGCATTTTTGTACATAGCAATGAATTCACTAAACCTATCCACTCCGCGAAAATAAAAAACTTTGGAATTATCGAAGGGCATATTCTATTAGTGCATAATTGTAAAATAATAACGCAGATTCAAAAGTTTCATTATTTAAAGTCATCATTGAAGGGTAACGCCAAGTCTGTCATAGATTCTCTTGAATTCTCTGCTGGTAATTATGACGTTGCATGGGAATTGTTAACTAATAGGTTTGACAATACTAAGTTGTTGGTTCACAATCATGTAAAGTCCATGTTTACAACCCAAGCGTTAACTAAAGAATCCCCGGGACTGTTGCTCAAGCTTATTGATAATATATTAAAAAATCTACGTGCATTAAAATTATTAGGTGAACCAACAGAATACTGGGATACATTGATAATGTATAATGTGGTTTCTAAATTGGATCCTGTTACAGAGCGTGATTGGGAACAGCACAGAGGTACATTTTTTAATGGTAGTAGTAAAAACTCTTTAATTAAATTAGATGATTTAATACAGTTTCTTAAGAATAAGGCTGATATGTTGGAGACCCTGATAGTATCACACAGTAAATCAAGTATTTACAGCGGGGGTGAAAATAAGAAACAAACCAACAATGTCTCAACGCCTAAGGTTCATTGTAATGTAGCTACTAATAATAAACCTACTAATAATAAACCTAATAATAATAAATCACAAACTAGAACCTCACGGATGTACAAAGCATGTTTGATGTGTAATGAAAAACACCCTTTGTATTCATGTCAAAATTTCCTGGACTTAAGCGCTGAGGACAGATTCAAGATAGTCAAAGATAAAGATTTGTGCATAAATTGTATGCGTTCTGGTCACTCTGTGGGTACTTGTGTTTTTGGTCCATGTCGGAAATGTGATAAAAAACATAATTCATTGATATGTGAAGTAATTAATAAAATTAAAGATAACAATTCAGGAGTAGTTACACTCACAACTAGCAACCAATCAGATATTCCTAGTTCTGGGCTTGACAGTGGTAACATGACTCATAGTCATTCATTACAGGTACATAATGTACATGTTAACAATTTGAATAATAATAATACTTCTTCAGTTCAACATGTTTTGTTGTCAACTGCCATTGTAGATATACGTAGTCAGTCGGGTGTTGATCATAAAGCGCGCGTGATCCTCGACAGCGGCAGTGAACGTTCGTTTATAACGCAATCATTTAGTGAAAAATTAAATACGCAAATTATACAGTCCACTCAACAAATTCACGGCGTTGGAAACTCAATAACACAATGTTCACAATCCTGTAATATTGAGATAAGATCGCGTAACGGTAGTTTCACTGCTCGTGTTCAGTGCTTAATTTTGCCTCAAATATCATCAAAGTTACCTTCGACAACTTTGAGTACAATTTATTTCAATATACCCGACAATATTACTCTTGCCGATCCTAGTTTTTATGATAGTCAACAGATTGATTTGTTAATAGGTGCGGATTTATTATTATATAGTAGTTTTATATATAGTTAGTGAAGGTAAAATGCGCCTTAAAAATGGCCCTTACCTTCAAAACACTAAATTAGGTTGGATTGTGTCAGGTTCGATTCAATATTTTACGCAAAAACCAGTGAAACATGTAACATGTAATTTCACTCAATCTACATTTGAAGGTGATACATGTTCACTTGATCAATTACTACGCAAATTTTGGGAAATCGAAGAACTACCTATGTGTAGTAATAATAAGCTCGGCAGCGACGAAGAGCTCGCGTGCGAAGAGCATTTTATTAAAACAACAAAGCGGCTTGCCGACGGGCGGTTCAGCGTTCGAATCCCTTTGAAGCATGAACCACATAAGTTAGGTGACACTCGTAGTCAAGCAGAACGTCGGTTTTATGTTTTAGAGAAAAAACTACAACGCAACCCTAACTACAAACAGATGTATAGCGAGTTCATTAACGAATATATTAATCTAGGACATATGAGCCTCATTCACAAGTACAGTACGCCGCATTATTTCCTACCACACCATGGAGTATTTCGCGAAAATGCTACGACTACTATATTGCGTGTAGTCTTCGATGCTGGAATGATATCCAGTTCGGGTGTTTCGTTAAATGACCTGCAGATGGTCGGCCCGGCCATTCAAGGCGATTTGATTTCAATATTACTTAAATTTCGCGAAAACAGATACGTAGCTTGTGCGGACATAGAAAAGATGTATCGCCAAGTATTAATTGATAAAGACCAACGTGACCTTCAGCTTATTTTGTGGCGCGAAAATCCGTCCGATACACTTAAAGTATACCAATTAAATACTGTAACGTATGGTACGGCTTCCGCACCATTTCTTAGTTGCCGATGTTTAAAACAATTACCTGAAGAATGTAAGGTTCCGTATGTAACGGAAACCATTAACAATAACTTCTACGTTGACGATTTAATTTGCGGGGCCAACAGTATATCAGAATTGAATGCAATTTGTGAAGATACTAGGCAGGTTTTGAATTCCGCATGTCTTGTTTTACGGAAATGGGTTTTTAACTTTGACCACGCGAACCCTAACGATACATATAACGTTACAAAACAATACGCATTAGGCGATAATATTCAAAACAAAACATTAGGTATTGGATGGAACAACAAGTTAGACGAATTGAATTATTATTCACAAATTAAAACTGAAACGAGTGTTATTTCTAAACGTATTATTTTATCGAATGCATCTCAGATTTACGATCCGTTAGGATTAATTAGTCCAGTGATAACAATAGCTAAAACATTGTTACAAAAATGTTGGTTACTAAAATTAGAGTGGGACGAACCGGTTCCTGTTGATGTTGCGCAAGTCTGGAACCGATTTGTTAGTAGTTTATCATCGCTTAATAATTTACGAATACCGCGCTATGTTATGTGCTGTGATCCTACTTATATGGAGTTACATATATTTACCGATGCTTCGCAAACAGCGTATGGCGCTTGCGCTTATATCCGCACGATTAATAGTGACTCGGCGGTTACGATGCGTTTGTTATGTTCCAAAGGCAAGGTCGCGCCTACAAAACCCACAACTATACCTAGATTAGAGTTGTGTGGCGCTGTATTAGGCGCGCGATTATATGCAAAGGTCATTAAATCCCTGCGTTCTACAGTAAATAAAGTCGTGTTCTGGACTGATTCTACGATTGTTTTAGGCTGGTTAGGTATGCCACCTAATTTACTCAAAACATACGTTCAGAATAGAACTGCTGAAATTCACGAATTAACTAAAGAACATCCATGGCGGCATGTTTCTGGCAAAGAAAATCCAGCAGACTTGGTATCGCGAGGTCAAGGTTTGGATACACTCAGTTCTTAATCTTTATGGTGGGAAGGTCCACAGTTTTTGCATAATGCTAATTTTGAATTGCATAATTTATCGATCGATAAAACTATAAAAAATAACGACTTACCTGAATTAAAAACTAATGTCCATTGTCACTTACTAAATCACGCGAGTGATATTACTTTATTTCCATTTTCAAAGTTTTCTCAGTATGCAAGATTAAAGCGTACCGCCGCTTATGTATTTCGATTTATATACAATACGCGCTGTAGAGATAATCGGCGGACGGGTTCATTGACCGTAGAGGAGCTTGAAAATGCAGAATTAACTTTAGCAAGATTAAGTCAGCAAGAATCATTTAGCGATGTCTATGATTTGCTTAAAAATAAGAAGAGTATTAAGAAAAAAGCTAATTTAGTCAAATTAAATTTATTTATTGATCCTAATAATTTAATAAGGGTCGGTGGGCGCATACAGAATTGTCAAAATTTTAGTTTCGAGAAAAAACATCCTATTTTAATTTCAGCAAAACATTGGTTTACAGTTTTGTTATTTCGTTACGAGCACCACCGTACAATGCATGCTGCGCCTCAGCTGCTTCTGTTTACGATAAGAGAGGCTTGGTGGCCGGTCAATGGTCGGAATCTCGCGAGAAGGGTAGTACATACTTGCGTTAAGTGTGCACGACTTCGCGCAACCACGGTTAAACCAATAATGGGCAATCTGCCGCAAGAACGCCTAGAGCCAGGGTTTCCTTTTTTACGGTGTGGCGTGGACTATGCGGGACCAGTGTTCACATTGACTCGTAAAGGTAGGGGAGCGAAATTGCAAAAATCATACATATGTTTATTTGTTTGTTTTGTTACACGCGCTGTCCATTTGGAACTGGTTAGCGATCTCTCATCAGAAGCTTATCTTTTAGCTCTCAAACGTTTTATTTCACGACGTGGTAAACCGTCAGAGATATTCTCCGATAACGGTAAAAATTTTGTAGGTTTGATGAATGAATTCACAAAACTTTTACAAGACTGCTCTGATGATATTAAAGAATATGCAACTTCACAAAATATTAAATTTAAGATGATTCCATTCTATGCTAGCCATTTTGGGGGTTTGTGGGAAGCTGGGGTAAAGAGCTGTAAGCATCACCTCTGACGTGTAGTGGGCAATGCACATCTCACTTTTGATTAGCTGCAGGGCGTTCCATCCCACTTATGGTTGGAACCTGATGCTTCCAAGGCCGGGAGCATGTTGCGGCACTAATAAAACTTACTAAATTGGACTACACTAGTCGGCCGCTGCGATTGGCTGAGCGGCGATGACGCGACGGCTAGCGGGCGAATGAAAAAAAAAAAAAAATCATGGACGCCGACAACGAACGTGAGCGTTCTTAAACAAATTAGAAAGACCACTGTAATCTCAAGAAAATAAACGTTTTGTACTTTCCATCAAGCGTAAAAGTTAGTTACCGCCCTCAATCTTCATTAGCAGTAACGCGCAGCTACAGTAAGTTTTAAAAAGATTATAATGTAGCTAGAGGGGACATTTTGACAGTTTAGCAAATCTATATTATATAATATGCAATAAAAAATACCTAGGTGCAACCAATAATGTGATATAAAAGTGAAAAACCTTTTCAAAGTTTTGTTTCTATTCACCGCTCCATTCCTCACCTTCACCCCGCTTGACGGTATTTGTCAAATAATCGTATTACTCGTCAAAGTGCTGCTTAAGAATGCTTATAGAAATACAGACACCGTTAAGTAGGTAGGTATGTAGTGGCCCAGTGCCAATTAATCAGGTGTCAGGCATTTAACCACGACGGCCGACACTAGATTAGGTAATACCAACATGTCAACACAGTCACTACACGTCATGTCGAGTCACGTGTGCCTGTACAGTTATAATGAACTATTAATAGACTATGCCCTTCAAGGAGGTTGCACAGAAAACATTTTTGTTTTTGTTGTAATTAGCTGCATCTAATTACGAATCGTGTTTATAGAATTGCACTGCAGAATACGTACCTCTGTACGTATTCTGCAGTGCGATTCTATAAACACGTTGAAATGGAAACTTAGGCGAAGTGAATGACAAGTGAGCTGTCAAACCATACAAACATGATGGACTGACAGCTCTCTTGTCGTTTACTCCACCTAAGTGCAAACGGTGAAGTCTCGACGGAATAGACTGGCTGTTTACAGAATAGCACTACTCGTACTGTCAATTCATAGCAAATGAAAGGGCTCATCATAGGGGTCTCAAAAGATTTTTTTTATAATTTTAAAATATTCCATTTCGAAGTTATTAAAGAAAAAAGATGAAAATTGACCATTCCTTATCTCCGAAACTGTAGCCTACATTTTTGAAAAAAAAATGTAATTTCTACAATTTCCAACAAATAAAAACAAAACAAACAGTCTCACCAGAAATTATTTCGTAATTTCTGGTGAGACTGAAAAAAAGAGATTCCAGAAAAAAGTTTAAGAAGCAGTAGAATCTAAAAAAGCTTCTAAAAGCTTCTCAAACTTTTTTCTGGAAGTACGGCATCTGATCTTCTTCCACTTTAATTAGATGCAGTTAAACGACAGTATCTTAACCATTCCATGAATATTTTCTATCACTCTGAGTTCGGATGGCCCGGGACGGAATTGTAACAGTTACGGGAACATCAGAGCGCGCTGCGCCCAACGATAAGTGATATCACCGACTATTTAATGAGGAGGCCACTAGATTGGAGGGAAGGTGAGGTTACCAAGATTGAGGATAATTCAAATGCCGTAAAAATTATGCTCTCTTAAATTGTGCGAGTATAATTTATATATATAAAAGGCCAACCAAACAAAAACCGGCCAAGTGCGAGTCCATTATCTATAAAAAACGGCAAAAAAATCACGTTTGTTGTATGGGAGCCACTTAAATATTTATTGTATTTTATTCTGCATTTGTTATTATAACACGGCGACAGAAATACATCATCTGTGAAAATTTCAACTGTCTAGCTATCACGGTTCATGAGATACAGACTGGTGACAGACGGACGGACAGCGGAGTCTAACTAATAGGGTCCCGTTTTACCCTTTGGGTACGGAACCCTAAAAAACAAATAGCAACTTTACGGGCTGAAATATATTATTTTGCAGTAGATCTTTGGCCGTAGATTTACCGATTGTCAGAATCCAGAAAATCTGACAGCAGTCTTACCAAGAAGTACCGTGTTACCCAGTTAATGGGTTGTGGAGGTCTGGGAGGCGGCCGCTCCACGTAAAATACTGGTATCCAGCTAATTCGAGGTGTACGTTACCCCAACAAGAAAGTGTCTCCTAGAGTTATATGAGTAGAACGTATTATTGGTGCCTTATCTGTTGTAAATGTGCCCCCACATAAAAAATGTGTGCCCCCTGTCGTTTTGGAAAAAAACGGAAAAAACGATTCTTGCTGGGGTAACGTTTTTCTAGCAGGAAAATTCTAAACGAATGATCGGAGAGAGAAAAATTGTGCATAGCCAGAGAGCTTAAATGTGTGCCAAAATGTGCCCCCAAAAATAAAATCTGTGCCCCTTCAGGTTTTCGAGATATTGCATTTCCTGCTGGAGTAACGTTTTGATGAATCGTATATCTCTAAAACCATTGCATGTGCCCCTGTAGAATAAACATACACGAGTAGCTCTTAATGTGTGCCCCTTTGTGCCCCAATTAGATTTAAGAAAATATTTATAGTTTTCAAGTTATCGCGGTTTTATGAAAACCCGAAAAAACATCGCAGCGCCTAAATGAGACAAGGCATAACTTCGCTGAAAACTGTATTCGGTTCTTCTTGACGCTAATAATAACCATACAAAGTTTCAAAACTGTTCATGCATGCGTTTTTGAATAATCATGCTAAAAGTAAAAACGATGGTGTCATAACTTTGACGGCAAAATACAAGGAACTGGCACAATCCCAGATGTGTAGGTGTAAACCAAAATCTTGTGCCTTTAGTCAAAAATATATGGTGAAAATATTGAGCTTCAAATGTTACGCATTAAGTAAATATAAACAAAAAACCAAAATATGTAAACAACGGCTGGTTATCCGACCAAATCTGAATGACTACTAAAAAGCGACGGATTCATACATATCGATGACCTTCTTTACTTTACTCACTAACCGGTTCACACGTGTTGTGCCTGAGTACACTGAAGTAGAAAAGTAATATCTAATAAAATAATGTTGTTATTGGATTATATTTTAATAGCTGTTTCTATGACCTTACACATGATTAAGTACATTTATAAGAGCCATTTTCAAATAAAATGTACATGTGACTAACATGCTCAAAATCGTGACCAAACTGTTTTGTGACATACCTGTATTTGACTAATGTAAGTCACATTTATTGTAAAGCAGAGTTTACATGTAACTATGTCCTACTGCTCAAATTGAGCAGGGTCCGGCAGGGAGCTAAAATGCAGGTTTAATGATCAAATTCAGCATTTATTCGAAACCTCCAAATTATTATTTTAAAAAATTACACTAAAACTCTTTTATATCTATTTTCCGTAAATGTCAGATTTATTTATTAGTGAAACGTTTTGTATGGAGATAACACCGGACGCCGCCGGCATATAATTTGTTAAAATTTTCAGCCGCAGTGTAAACATGTTTTAACTTTACACGTAGATGTGAGTTACGTCATATGAGTGACGAAATGTGACTCATATGTGTAGCATTTTCGTGAGAAACAACCTCAATTAGCCACAATATCAGAATAACTTGTAATATATAGATAAAGACGATACATACATGAATTGTATTAATAGGCTAATGCTATGAAAATAATACTCGCTTCTTTATTTGGAAATGCACGTTATTCACACGTATTTTTTTTGTACAAATTGCAGCGACGTTTCGTGACAACAAATAAACTGACACTAAATATGTTCGTACTAAATAAAGGCGTAGGAAAAAAGAAAAAACAGAAAAACTCATTCCTACATCTTTATGAACTTAGAGCATTGTATTGATGATATTGATGCTTATAATTTTGTATCTACATATGTCTTACAGCCGCGAATAATATTTTAATCAACATACAACCAAGCACTGGCCTGCAAATTGCAAAAAAAACTTAGGAAAATTCGAATTTCGCGGGCTGGTTGGAGCATTTCCCTTAATAGAAGATTCCCTTTTTTCGCCTCCCCACACCGCTACATACATCTCTGGCCCCGCGGCGTCCGCTGACGTCGTCACGCAAGGAATCGCTTTGTCTAGCTTAGAGAAAGTGAGACAGCTAGTACGCGTACGGTGTTAGTGTGACAGAGACAGTTACGTGTAACGTCGCTCTATTATGAATAATGGGTACAAAGTGTTTATTGACTAGGAAGTGCGTTTGGATTATTACTTGGTATTGGTAAACAGTTGCAGTTATGTTATGACGCCAAGGACACTGTTACGTTGAGTCACGCAGTTGCACTGATACTGTTTGTTTACTTTTTTTTAAGTTGGTTGAAAGTGACGTATAAGCATTTTATAACAATTATGTGGTTGTAGGGGTGGTGAATTTTATGGCACGATCTGCGGTGGTAAGAATTTAATGGCATTGTTTTGACTATTTAAAAATACTTGTACCTTACAAGCACTTGGATTTTTTTTTCATTACTTTACCTATTTATTTATTTTTTAACTAATATGTTCTAAATCATGTTTGTTTTGTTTTCATCTGAAAGGATATACATACTTTCCGATTGGTCCAATAGAAATTTCGTCAAAAGCGATTCAGTAATTTGTTTACTTTTTTTTGTATAATACGTATTTAATTCCCTTCTTGTGCTAGGATGACATATAATCCCTTAATAACTTCCAGTTACTATGTAAAAAAATAATTCATGACAAGAATTCATGTCTCCAAAACTAAGACTCGACCACAATCCGTCAACACTCAACATGTCACAGTCACAGGGCTGTATCTTTTTAGCCGAAACAACTAAATAATTGATTTGATTTTTACAGAATGTTCTATGGCAGCCATAACAACACATATAGTCACAAGGTGCATTTAATATATTTTTTAATTAGCCCTCAAAACTTTTGAACGCGACTGTACGGACAACAGCTTAGGTATAATACGTCCAATAAAGAAGATCATCGATATGTATGAATCCGTCGCTTTTTAGTAGTCATTCAGATTTGGTCGGATAACCAGCCGTTGTTTACATATTTTGGTTTTTTGTTTATATTTACTTAATGCGTAACATTTGAAGCTCAATATTTTCACCATATATTTTTGACTAAAGGCACAAGATTTTGGTTTACACCTACACATCTGGGATTGTGCCAGTTCCTTGTATTTTGCCGTCAAAGTTATGACACCATCGTTTTTACTTTTAGCATGATTATTCAAAAACGCATGCATGAACAGTTTTGAAACTTTGTATGGTTATTATTAGCGTCAAGAAGAACCGAATACAGTTTTCAGCGAAGTTATGCCTTGTCTCATTTAGGCGCTGCGATGTTTTTTCGGGTTTTCATAAAACCGCGATAACTTGAAAACTATAAATATTTTCTTAAATCTAATTGGGGCACAAAGGGGCACACATTAAGAGCTACTCGTGTATGTTTATTCTACAGGGGCACATGCAATGGTTTTAGAGATATACGATTCATCAAAACGTTACTCCAGCAGGAAATGCAATATCTCGAAAACCTGAAGGAGCACAGATTATATTTTTGGGGGCACATTTTGGCACACATATAAGCTCTCTGGCTATGCACAATTTTTCTCTCTCCGATCATTCGTTTAGAATTTTCCTGCTAGAAAAACGTTACCCCAGCAAGAATCGTTTTTTCCGTTTTTTTCCAAAACGACAGGGGGCACACATTTTTTATGTGGGGGCACATTTACAATAGATAGGGCACCAATAATACGTTCTACTCATATAACTCTAGGAGACACTTTCTTGTTGGGGTAACGTACACTAATTCGAGGTGTGACTGAGTAGCCAACGAAAATTCTAAACGAATGATCGGAGAGAGAAAAATTGTGCATAGCCAGAGAGCTTAAATGTGTGCCAAAATGTGCCCCCAAAAATAAAATCTGTGCCCCTTCAGGTTTTCGAGATATTGCATTTCCTGCTGGAGTAACGTTTTGATGAATCGTATATCTCTAAAACCATTGCATGTGCCCCTGTAGAATAAACATACACGAGTAGCTCTTAATGTGTGCCCCTTTGTGCCCCAATTAGATTTAAGAAAATATTTATAGTTTTCAAGTTATCGCGGTTTTATGAAAACCCGAAAAAACATCGCAGCGCCTAAATGAGACAAGGCATAACTTCGCTGAAAACTGTATTCGGTTCTTCTTGACGCTAATAATAACCATACAAAGTTTCAAAACTGTTCATGCATGCGTTTTTGAATAATCATGCTAAAAGTAAAAACGATGGTGTCATAACTTTGACGGCAAAATACAAGGAACTGGCACAATCCCAGATGTGTAGGTGTAAACCAAAATCTTGTGCCTTTAGTCAAAAATATATGGTGAAAATATTGAGCTTCAAATGTTACGCATTAAGTAAATATAAACAAAAAACCAAAATATGTAAACAACGGCTGGTTATCCGACCAAATCTGAATGACTACTAAAAAGCGACGGATTCATACATATCGATGACCTTCTTTACTTTACTCACTAACCGGTTCACACGTGTTGTGCCTGAGTACACTGAAGTAGAAAAGTAATATCTAATAAAATAATGTTGTTATTGGATTATATTTTAATAGCTGTTTCTATGACCTTACACATGATTAAGTACATTTATAAGAGCCATTTTCAAATAAAATGTACATGTGACTAACATGCTCAAAATCGTGACCAAACTGTTTTGTGACATACCTGTATTTGACTAATGTAAGTCACATTTATTGTAAAGCAGAGTTTACATGTAACTATGTCCTACTGCTCAAATTGAGCAGGGTCCGGCAGGGAGCTAAAATGCAGGTTTAATGATCAAATTCAGCATTTATTCGAAACCTCCAAATTATTATTTTAAAAAATTACACTAAAACTCTTTTATATCTATTTTCCGTAAATGTCAGATTTATTTATTAGTGAAACGTTTTGTATGGAGATAACACCGGACGCCGCCGGCATATAATTTGTTAAAATTTTCAGCCGCAGTGTAAACATGTTTTAACTTTACACGTAGATGTGAGTTACGTCATATGAGTGACGAAATGTGACTCATATGTGTAGCATTTTCGTGAGAAACAACCTCAATTAGCCACAATATCAGAATAACTTGTAATATATAGATAAAGACGATACATACATGAATTGTATTAATAGGCTAATGCTATGAAAATAATACTCGCTTCTTTATTTGGAAATGCACGTTATTCACACGTATTTTTTTTGTACAAATTGCAGCGACGTTTCGTGACAACAAATAAACTGACACTAAATATGTTCGTACTAAATAAAGGCGTAGGAAAAAAGAAAAAACAGAAAAACTCATTCCTACATCTTTATGAACTTAGAGCATTGTATTGATGATATTGATGCTTATAATTTTGTATCTACATATGTCTTACAGCCGCGAATAATATTTTAATCAACATACAACCAAGCACTGGCCTGCAAATTGCAAAAAAAACTTAGGAAAATTCGAATTTCGCGGGCTGGTTGGAGCATTTCCCTTAATAGAAGATTCCCTTTTTTCGCCTCCCCACACCGCTACATACATCTCTGGCCCCGCGGCGTCCGCTGACGTCGTCACGCAAGGAATCGCTTTGTCTAGCTTAGAGAAAGTGAGACAGCTAGTACGCGTACGGTGTTAGTGTGACAGAGACAGTTACGTGTAACGTCGCTCTATTATGAATAATGGGTACAAAGTGTTTATTGACTAGGAAGTGCGTTTGGATTATTACTTGGTATTGGTAAACAGTTGCAGTTATGTTATGACGCCAAGGACACTGTTACGTTGAGTCACGCAGTTGCACTGATACTGTTTGTTTACTTTTTTTTAAGTTGGTTGAAAGTGACGTATAAGCATTTTATAACAATTATGTGGTTGTAGGGGTGGTGAATTTTATGGCACGATCTGCGGTGGTAAGAATTTAATGGCATTGTTTTGACTATTTAAAAATACTTGTACCTTACAAGCACTTGGATTTTTTTTTCATTACTTTACCTATTTATTTATTTTTTAACTAATATGTTCTAAATCATGTTTGTTTTGTTTTCATCTGAAAGGATATACATACTTTCCGATTGGTCCAATAGAAATTTCGTCAAAAGCGATTCAGTAATTTGTTTACTTTTTTTTGTATAATACGTATTTAATTCCCTTCTTGTGCTAGGATGACATATAATCCCTTAATAACTTCCAGTTACTATGTAAAAAAATAATTCATGACAAGAATTCATGTCTCCAAAACTAAGACTCGACCACAATCCGTCAACACTCAACATGTCACAGTCACAGGGCTGTATCTTTTTAGCCGAAACAACTAAATAATTGATTTGATTTTTACAGAATGTTCTATGGCAGCCATAACAACACATATAGTCACAAGGTGCATTTAATATATTTTTTAATTAGCCCTCAAAACTTTTGAACGCGACTGTACGGACAACAGCTTAGGTATAATACGTCCAATAAAGAAGATCATCGATATGTATGAATCCGTCGCTTTTTAGTAGTCATTCAGATTTGGTCGGATAACCAGCCGTTGTTTACATATTTTGGTTTTTTGTTTATATTTACTTAATGCGTAACATTTGAAGCTCAATATTTTCACCATATATTTTTGACTAAAGGCACAAGATTTTGGTTTACACCTACACATCTGGGATTGTGCCAGTTCCTTGTATTTTGCCGTCAAAGTTATGACACCATCGTTTTTACTTTTAGCATGATTATTCAAAAACGCATGCATGAACAGTTTTGAAACTTTGTATGGTTATTATTAGCGTCAAGAAGAACCGAATACAGTTTTCAGCGAAGTTATGCCTTGTCTCATTTAGGCGCTGCGATGTTTTTTCGGGTTTTCATAAAACCGCGATAACTTGAAAACTATAAATATTTTCTTAAATCTAATTGGGGCACAAAGGGGCACACATTAAGAGCTACTCGTGTATGTTTATTCTACAGGGGCACATGCAATGGTTTTAGAGATATACGATTCATCAAAACGTTACTCCAGCAGGAAATGCAATATCTCGAAAACCTGAAGGAGCACAGATTATATTTTTGGGGGCACATTTTGGCACACATATAAGCTCTCTGGCTATGCACAATTTTTCTCTCTCCGATCATTCGTTTAGAATTTTCCTGCTAGAAAAACGTTACCCCAGCAAGAATCGTTTTTTCCGTTTTTTTCCAAAACGACAGGGGGCACACATTTTTTATGTGGGGGCACATTTACAATAGATAGGGCACCAATAATACGTTCTACTCATATAACTCTAGGAGACACTTTCTTGTTGGGGTAACGTACACTAATTCGAGGTGTGACTGAGTAGCCAACCCCAATATTGTTGGGAAAAGACTAGGCAGATGCGATGTAAGGATCGTAGCAGGTGACGTTCTGTAAATTCTGCCTACCTACACCTAAGAGAAAAGGCATGAGTTTATCTATGTATGTAAATTCCAAAAGTTTTGCTCAACTAAGTAGTAATAAGCCCAAACGCACCAAAATTAAGGATTTACCCAAACACGTACATCAAAATTTAAATCTCATTTTAAACCGATTAACGAATTTATAATGTTTGACTCGCGCTAATAAATTACGTAATTTAAATATTGGACGTTAGTTGCAATCCGCTTCGAATGCGAAATCACTTTGGCAAATTAACTATAAATATCACAACGTGCTTTGATTTAAAGCATCGTGTGATTTTTAGTTTGTTTTTTATATTATACACCGTAACCAATTGTAAAAGGCTTAGAAAATAATAGTGTGCAACAATGGGCGGTTTTATCGCTGAAAACGACCTTTTATAGACAAACTTTGTATGGGTTTGACAGATCACGAAGTAACCACGAACAGTGAAGTGAAGGAGAAAAGAAAGGCAGGTAGTCCGTGGTGTTGTACTATTTATACAGGGTTATTTGTAAAACACCAACAACCTTTCAGTGGATGAAAGTACACATGATTGGAAACAACTTTTGTTATGAATCCAACCCTGAAAAATCGAAAAATAATCGACTGTTTCATACATTTTCATCGGGTGAATCATGCATTTTGTATGAAACAGCCGATTTATTTTTTGATATTTCAGAGTTGGTCCCATAGTAAAAGTTGTTTACAATCATGAGTACTTTCACCCACTGAAAGGTTGTTGGTGTTTTACATATAACCCTGTATAATTATATACAATATTTAACTATCCATACTTTTTATATAAGTAAAAAAATCTAATATCTTTATAAGTGACAAAGTATGATTATATGCCAAAACAGCGCGCGAAATCACGTGTCCGATTGATTTTTGAAGTTCAATATCAACCCCCAAAAGAAAGAAAGAAACAAAACACAGAACGAAGAATAATAGAATAAATAAAAGCTAACTTAGTTAACTTAATTTGTATTTTTTTTAGAAAACCCACTACAGTTATTTTGCCTAACATGACAAACATACAACAGCTGAGATTTAACAATGAGAAAAATACATCAGTTAATATTTATAACATCACTCATTCACTTCATTCGTCCATAACAGTTTTGACAACCGTCCACCACAGTAGTGGTCTCACAGACCAAAAGGTTAGTGGTCTGCTCTGATGAATGATTGGTCACATGGTAAGTGGTTTGTGATTGTAATGATTAATGATAACACGTAATCGTACTATGTGTTTTAGTAAAATCTTTCAAATAAGTATTTATTCATGTAGATTTTAAATTCACACTTTATCTTCAGCTCTCTGTTTCCATGGCCCACACAGCCACAATCTCTTTATTAGACTCCTGGTTTTGCAAATGGTACAAGCTATATAGCATTAAGGACATAACGACACCGATATGCATAATTAAAATATCTTAAAGTGTTTGACGGAATCTGCTTAAGTGGTATAAATTGTTTCAA
Source organism: Melanchra persicariae (assembly GCA_947386135.1). Lineage (NCBI taxonomy): Eukaryota > Metazoa > Arthropoda > Insecta > Lepidoptera > Noctuidae > Melanchra > Melanchra persicariae. The sequence goes on from OX376650.1 coordinate 20,861,550, forward strand.
TTGTTCCGTTTTAGGTGAATTCTAACGTTTTGATGTGAATTGAGTTAAGTAGTCGGTTTGCAGTGATATGGGAAAGATCTTGGGTGAATTACTTTGTGTTGATTTTGCTTGTAGTCTTAAATGAGGCGGTATGGAATAAGGTCGGTCACGTCAGCTGCATGCATGGTAACGACTTGACAATATTCTCCACAAAGTGTGTCCCTAGAAAGAGATGTTGAGATGACCTAGGCACCTAGTGCATGGCCGGTTCGAGGTCGCTATGAAAAATTAAACACTACTTACAAAACTTAAAATTACTTTTATTTCGGAAGTCGGTGTTTTTAATTGTTTCTTCGTTTGTTGATACCGACTTCCAAAATCAAAGTTATTTTATACTTTGTAATGGATTTTATTTGGAAGAATTAAAAAAAAAAAACATTCAGTCGAATTGAGTACCTTCTCCTTTTTTTGAAGTCGATTAGAAACAGTATCTGGATTAAGGGGAGGCGTTAAACCAGCATTGGTATACCTATCAATGCTGGTATGTTTTGCCTCTTTAGTTCACTAATTCACAATATTTTTAAGCTTTTCCAGCAGCTTCGAGACCAGAAAGCATTTTCATTACCCTGAACAATTTCACCTCATTATCAAATTAATTTAGAAGACAGTATCATTTTCTCGATAACCTTTGGGCTCGGAAAGCACGAGTAAAATATTTAACTCAACAACACAAAAAGCTTTTCCTTAGAAGACATCATTTATAAAATCCTATCAAAATTTCTATGAAAAGGTAATTATTTCGGGATTTCTCCTTAGTATTTCGACATAAAGGAAATCGTTCACTTTGTACAAGCATTATTTTACGATTAAATCATACTTGAAAGCAATCATTGTTATTTAATTTGGTAATTTACAGAGAAAACAAGTTAATTGTATAAATACGATTCGTTCGTTATAAATTGTTATTAGATCCAGCATAAAGTTAACCGCATCGTAAAATTTAAATTCTGATGTTTTCATAAATAACGTTCGTGGTTGTATCGCTCTTAAATAAACCAAAAATTACTTATTGCAACAACGGTTTTTGCTAATACACATTTACAGTATTTTTCATGTTTGTGTAAAATAGCTTGGTAATCCAGGAATAAACCTACCTGATGTAACTTTAAATGTGTTCTATTTTATATAATAGTGACTGATCAAATATATTATTACGCAGATAATACTTTTACTAGCGGCTTTGCCCTTGGAAATTCTCCTTAGGGAATAAAAACATTCAAATTCATTTTTTTTCTCATCCTTTTTCTTAACACTCCTCTATCCTATGTGCTAAAGTAATTCTCAAAGTCATCCATATCTCCTAAACAGTAAAATACGTGAACAAGTAACACACAGGCAGACTGAGTTACTTTCGCATTTATGAAATAAGCATAGACTAAAAAAAATGGTAAATGTAGGTTAGGATCCAGCCAGAGTTGCAGAATTTGTTCGAAAGCGTCACCGCGGCCCTGGAGCGCAAAGGACATTTGGAGGAACACGGATGGGTTTTAGTCAGTAAGAGTCTGACACTCCCTTCCACTCAAGAGCGTAAAGAGTCATTTGAAGTTTCGCTATCCTTTGATGTTTAATCATCCTTAAAAAAAATCTCACATACATTTTTCAGCCTTAATCTCAAACACAGTCCACCGTGTGTACACTGTACGTACAAATATTTCACAGGAAGCATTTCAGGAAGCGCAGATGACACCGCTCTGAGCACTCGAGACCAATGAATACAAGATTACCACATCACCACGGTCTACGGTATACCTTCTGTAATGGTATACCTCACTACAGGTATACCGGTATACCGTGTCACAGGTTGAGTGCGGAACCTTGTGAATTCGAAGTTAGATTGGTTAGTGGTGTTGGAATTTTTCATGATGCCCACAGTATCTGTTACTTGGGACTTCTCTAGTGTCGAGTCGAACTACGAGGAGCGGTTAGTCAGTCAAGTTACCAATCGTTGGTGACCAAGTTGGATTCCGCATACAGGCGCGATGTGACAATGCCATGACGGTGCGACAACTGGTTTGCATAATGGAACAATATATAAAGAAAGCAATGCAGCGTTCCCACAAGATGGACCGATGATCTGATGAGAATCACTGGTAGCCGATGGATGCGAGACGCACAAGACCAGTTGTTGTGGCGACACTTGGGGGAGGCCTATGTCCAGCAGTGGACGTGTTTCGACTGAGATGATGATGATGATGGTGTTATAAGGAAACGCATTGTCACATTTTCACATCGGAAACCTTTAATAAACTCTTTCTACAGTTTTCGTCAAATAACTTTGCCTCTCTGAAGTTAGCCATTTGCAAAAATCGCGCAGGAGCAGTCACGTACACGGGAGCAAGCGGGACGCAAGCATGCATCGAACATAAACGTAAGACTGAGACATAAAATCGCGCCCCGCGCAGTTGCAGTGTGTTCGTAATTTTGACTACTACGCAGCCACTCGACACAACTTCAGAGGGGCAAAGCTATTTGACGAGAACTGTACAAACAGAAGTGTTGGCTTAATTGGAGTTTTCTAGAAGGAAATTAGTAATGAAAAAGGCATAGCAATGTCTCTTAAATTACCAAGGCAGGCGATTTTATGGTACAAGTAGCCTTGTTTAATTTTGCTTACAAATTCGTCTGATATGTATTAGCCATTCTTTTATGACGGGGAGGAAGACTCCATATTTCAGAAGTAAGGAGTCTGAACAAAGCAGATAAGCTTCACGCAACTTGTAATGAACAAGTGGAGAGCATTCCATTAAAATCATCTGACAGACAGGAAATCTACCAAAACATTCCAAAAATCGTCAAATGCAATAAATATTTCGCTCACATATCAAAGAATTTCTGGTGGCTCTCGAATTTTCTCGAACATCGAGGGCGGTTGCATCGGAGCGGATCCAATGAATACCTAATCAGCCCACATGGTGTGATCTGAAGGAATTGAATGCATGACTCAGCTGTGTTTCAAATTATTTTATTTCGTACTCTATATGGTAACTTTTGGGTTTTTTGTCTTTAGTTTTTGGGAAATATAAAACTTACTCATCATATAATTGTGATAGATCAAAATACACAATTGGTAAAAATGGACCCTAACACTAAGATTCCGCTGTCCATCTGTCTGCCCGTCTATCTGTCACCAGGCTATATCTCATGAACCGTGATTGCTAGACAGTTGAAATCACAGATGATGTATTTCTGTTGATGCTATAACAACAAATACTAGAAACAGAATAAAATAAATATTTAAGTGGGGCTCCCATACAACAAACGTGATTTTTTTTTCGCAAATTATGTTTATTCTTAGGTTTCATTTCGGCTAACGAGCTCCATCGTCGACCACACATCATCACTTACTATTAGGTGACACATTAGTTAAAAGCGACCCAATCAATATTAATAAAGTAAGAGGTTTTGGCTTTGCAGTGCAAATAATAAGAACCTAAACTAATCCTGTAACTGCTAAACTTTCGAGCGACTAATTCTTGGCGTATCTTAGTTTGTATCAGAATATAAGAGACTAGCCGGTCGATTCTGTCGACATCTCACGGTGTACACCTAGGCGGAGTGAACAACAATATAGCTGTCACTTTTCCATCTTATTTGTATGGTTTGACAACTCACCCGTCGTCCAATTCGCCCAAGTGTTCACTTCGACATGTTTACAGCCGGTCGATTCTGTGGACATCTCATGGTGTACACCTAGGCGGAGTGAACGATAACAAAGCTGTCATTCGATCTTATTTGTATGGTTTGACAACTCACCTGTCGTGCGCCCCGCCCGGGTGTTCACTTCGACATGTTTACAGAATCGCACTGCAGAATCGCACTGCTGAATAAACGACTCAACGTGCTTTCCAAAGCACGTCACATATCTCGTAGGTATTTAACAATCCTCACCCATCTATAACAAACCGCAACCAACGCCGCTCCCATCCTTCACAGATCAATAGATTCTAGCTTATTATCCAGCCATGAGCACCTTTGCAGTACCCAGATATATATATGTCGCAGCCAACTAACCTAATCAGCCGTTTGATTAATGGGCTAGCCTTTTTCATTTAACTGCGCCGATTAATTAGCGGCCTAAGTGACATCTTTGGTTCAATATCGTTTAATGACGTGCCCATGTCACTTATGTTGCTGATTAAACGGCGCAGTTAAATAAAAAGGCTAGGCTTTTATCAAATGGCTGATTAAGCTAGTTGGCTGCGACATATATACCATCAAAGATGTCTCCCCTTCGTGATTACACCGATGTCTGAGATCTATTCGTCGACGTGGCACTAAGCAAGATCCAAGACGCTGAATGAGAACAATAGAACTCAAATAGAATTCATCAGGATGTAGTGCTAGATGAGACATTGCAGGCGTCACTGAACCCATACAGATAAATGAAATGGGAGTGTCTGTTAGTAACGTCAAAATAACATCTTTTTAATAATACATGAATGTCTAACAATTTTCACCTCAGACCGATTTTGACTGGACTTGGTAGATACCTAGTTCATGTTGTAGTAAATTAGGCTAAGCCGCTGAGAAAACTAGTAGGTACTATACTCCTCTGTATAAGTAGCGTAGCAAAGGGTGGCGCCCCGGGTGACACCCGACCGTTCGTCGAATCTTTTTGTCACGGTCGATTGTCACCCCTTAATGGTTGTTGCAATTAAACCTGTCGCATGTAGTGACGCCCGACCGCTGGTTGACTTTTATATCACAATCGGGTGACATTCCTAAACGGGTAAAGAGATGAAACCTGTCCAAAAAGCGGTGGTATCACATTATCCACCCCGGGTATCACCCACGCTAGCTACGCCACTGCTATGTTTTGAATTAATTGAAAGCCAATGGCGGAAATGGTAACAAATGAATCGTGAGCAATTAGTTGTGAACAAGCCAACAGCCAGTTAACCAAATTGCTTGTGTCTGTAGCATTGGAGTGGAACGTAGCGGAAAAAGATCGGAAATTACTAAATTGTATCATCAAATAAAAAATAATAAAAAAAGGCTCTGACAGAGTTCTTTATCCTTATAATTCTTAGGACATTTTTATGGCCGTTAGACAATATCAGCCGTGTCGGTCGATCTTCAGGGTTAAGCAACGCTTGCCGAGGTCGTTTTGTGGATGAGTGAACATTTTGTACATACCAAGACCCCTTAGTACGTGGTAATTTGTATTTTTTACAGCCATTACGAATTATCAGAAGCCAGAAAATCTGTCATCAGCCAAGAGGTACAGTCAGCGTCATCCTTTGGTTACCCCACACATAAAAATAACTTAGAATAAGGGGTAACTAGTACATTAACGCGAAACTGGGCAAACGTGATGGTGACGAGCTGCGAGTGGGGCAATTTGGATATGGACGTCGGAACCAACGGGGACACCTACTGGCCAGTTTTATGGATAAGGAGGGCCTCTATATGATGAACTCCTTCTTCAGAAAACGTGAGCACAGGAAGTGGACCTGGCAGAGCCCCGACGGTGCAACTAAAAATGAGATTGACTTCATCATGTTGACGAAGAAGCAGATATTCAATGATGTCTCTGTGATCAACGCGGTGAAAACCGGAAGTGATCACCGCATGGTAAGAGGCACATTGAATCTAAATATCAAGCTGGAAAGGTCTCGACTGATGAAGTCTACGCTCCGTCCAGCACAGATCCAGATCCAAAACTCCGAAAGCTTTCAGCTCGAACTTTAAAATCATTTCGAGTGCCTAGGGAGCTCCGTGGACGAATACAACGATGGGTTCGTGGAAACTGTTCATACGGTCGGGTCTAAGTTCTTCAAGACTCGTCGTACAGATAAGACCAAGAGGCTCTCTGATCCGACTCTCAAGCTCATGAAGGAGAGGCGGGAGATGATTCTGCAGTCTTTAGACGATGCGTGCAAATACCGGCAGCTCAATAGACGAATCTCCAAGTCCTTGAAAAGCGACCTCCGCCGCTTTAATACTGAAAAAAATAAAGACGCGATAGAGCGGAATAAGGGCTCCAAGGTCTATGCAAGAGATTTGTCTATTGGGCAGAGCCAGCTCACAAAACTGAAGACCGACGATGGCAGAACCATATCCGCCAAATCGGAGCTTTTGAGGGAGATTGGGACATTCTATGGACAGTTATACACGTCAATGACCAAACCCGCAGCAAATCTAGCGAACGACCCAAGAGCTAGATTGACCTGGCATTATACCGAAGACATCCCGGACGTCAGTCTGTATGAGATTAGGATGGCTCTGAAGCAGCTTAAAAACAACAAGGCGTCGGGTGAGGAAGGAATTACGGCCGAACTCCTGAAGGCGGGTGGAAAACCAGTCCTTAAGGCCCTTCAGAAACTGTTCGATTCCGTCATACTCGAGGGGAAAACGCCACAAGCCTGGAGCAGAGGTGTGGTGGTACTCTTCTTTAAAAAGGGTGACAATGCCCTGCTTAAGAATTACAGGCCCATCTCACTTCTGAGCCATGTCTACAAGCTGTTTTCCAGAGTCATCACAAACCGTCTCGCACGCAGGTTTGACGACTTCCAGCCTCACGAACAAGCCGGATTCCGAAAAGGCTTCAGCACCGTAGACCACATACACACGCTGCGGCAGGTTATACAGAAGACCGAAGAGTATAATATGCCCCTCTGCTTAGCGTTTGTGGACTACGAGAAAGCCTTCGATTCGATCGAGACTTGGGCTGTGCTGCAGTCTCTCCAACGGTGCCAGATCGACTATCGGTACATCGAGGTGCTGAAGTGTTTGTATGAAAACGCCACCATGTCAGTCCAACTTCAGGATCAGACATCAGAACCTATCCTCCTGCAGCGGGGTGTGAGGCAGGGAGACGTAATTTCTCCGAAACTGTTCACGGCCGCAATGGAGGACGTCTTCAAGGTATTGGACTGGAAAAGGCTAGGCATTAAAGTCAATGGCGAGTACATCACTCATCTTCGATTTGCCGACGATATAGTCGTCATGGCTGAGACCACGGAGGACCTCAGTACAATGCTCGATGACCTCAGTAGAGCTTCCGAAAGAGTGGGTCTTAAAATGAACATGAATAAACCTAAGGTCATGGTAAATACCCATGTCATGTAAGCACCCACTCCTATCAAGATTGGAGGCTCTGCACTCGAAGTTGTTGATGAGTACGTCTACCTGGGACAAACGATCCAGCTAGGTAGGGCTAATTTCGAGAAGGAGGTCAACCGTCGAATCCGACTCGGCTGGGCGGCGTTCGGGAAGTTGCGCGGTATCTTCTCGTCTCACATACCACAGTGTCTCAAGACGAAAGTCTATGACCAGTGCGTGTTGCCTGTGATGACCTATGGACTCGAAACGTGGTCGCTCACAATGGGCCTCATCAGAAGGCTTAAAGTCACCCAAAGGGCAATGGAGAGGGCAATGCTCGGAGTTTCCTTGCGTGATCGAATCAGGAATGATGATATCCGCAAGAGAACCAAGGTTACCGACATAGCCCGAAGGATCGCCAAATTGAAGTGGCAGTGGGCAGGGCACATTGCTCGCAGAACAGATGGTCGATGGGGCCGAAAAGTTTTGGAGTGGTGACCGCGTACCGGAAGACGCAGCGTTGGAAGGCCTCCCACAAGGTGGACCGATGATCTGGTGAGGGTCGCGGGTAACCGATGGATGCGAGACGCACAGGACCGGTTGTTGTGGCGACACTTGGGGGAGGCCTATGTCCAGCAGTGGACGTCTTTCGGCTGATATGCGTGATTGCATTCTTCGTAACTTCGGGTCGCTTTTCTTGAAAAAAGTCACATTTTTATGTTTTGATATTTTTTCCTTAATGTATATCAATTACCCAACATCACCCTTAAATATGACCACACCTTTCTGGAACACCCTATGTAAAGGTTACTATGTTAATAATAATAATAAAAATAATTAATTATGTTAATAATCTGTGGCTCAACTGTCAAACAAATTGACACCAATTTTTTCTCGTCCCATTTTAATTTATTTTATTTATCAATATAATATCCATATTTATACAATAGAAAATGGCAAAAACAAGAAAAGAAAAAGGGAAACAAACAATCACATAATACAGCAATACCAATGGTAACAAAAAGGAGACGAAATAAGTATGAAAAATTGAAATGTTGACAAGAGCCGCAGCTCGACGAGCACGCCCACCACCTCCGGCCTCGTCGCTCAGCTCCGCCTCGCCGCCGCCGGAACCCAGCCCCACCGTGAGTGCTGTGACACCGGCCGTGGCAGTCGCGTCGAGCTCGAGCGACGAGTACTTCTCGCCGCCCACGACGCCACCACCTGCACGTCGACGGAGAGGACGCCGGCCGCCGGACGGCTTAGGACCTCGAGGCCCACCGGCCTCTGATAGGGTCCCAGCTCCCGGCGGAAGTGTGCAGCCCATGCGATGGACACATTCCATCAACGAAAACGTCATGCGCGCATACTATGGGGCTACAGAGGGGGGAACCAACCTGACTGCGCACCGTGGTCGGATGCTCTCTCTGTTTCAGGTACTTGAACCAGCGGTCAACGTTTCGGCCCAACGACTGTCGGATCAGGTGCGCGTCATCCAGCGTAACCGTATGTTGGATGACAGTGTGCTTGATCGCCTCCGAACGGAAATGTGTAACCATGTCATTACTCCTCCGTCGCAGGCTGTGGCACCGCCACAGTCAACCCAAATATCCAGCCACGCTGACGAGGATAGTAATGACAGGGTTACAAACGTAAGTACCCAGTGCAATGACGAATTGAGGAGTGCTTTGGAGTGTGCTATTCGAGAATATCGCTACACGCCGCACGCACAACTTTTGGATTAAGTGGTTACAAAGGTCGCATGCTTCTTTGGCATCTCGGTTCCAAACTGCCTTGGAGTCTGGCTCGCTTCCCGATTTCCTTTTGACAGGAGATACCCACCTGCTCCATAAATCTGGTAGCACCGCGGAACCCAAAAACTATAGACCGATAACGTGTTTGCCAACGGTCTATAAAGTTCTTACATCCATTTTGAGGGCAAAAATTAATAATCACATTAGCAGCAATAACATCATGTCTGCCTCTCAGGAATGGGTCCCGCGGTACTAAGGAGCTACTTCTCATTGATACGGCCATTAGCCAACAGGTTCGGCGTTCCCGAAAGGATCTGTCGACATGTTGGATAGACTATAAGAAGGCCTATGACTCGGTGCCTCATACATGGCTCATGAGGGTGCTAGAATTGTATAAAATTGATGCAACGCTACGCACCTTCCTGACGTCGTGTATGGGGCAATGGAGGACAGTCCTTCGCTATCCAGGATGTCGAAATATCCAGAGGAATAGCGAACCGGTAAGGATCGAGCGGGGTATTTTTCAGGACGATAGTTTGAGTCCGCTTTGGTTTTGCCTAGCCTTGAATCCTCTCAGCACATTGCTGGAGAATTCAGGACTAGGCTATCGGTTGAAGAGAGGAGGTCAGGTTATATCTCACCTCCTTTATATGGATGATCTGAAACTCTTTGCCCCCAATAATCTGCAACTGATGGAGCTACTGAAGGTAACTGAAACTTTCAGTAGTGCCATCAGGATGGAGTTTGGTGTGGACAAATGTGCGGTCATGCATGTAAAGCGTGGAGAGATTATGGAATCCGTGGGATGTCAACTCTCGGATTCCATAAACCTGAGATCCCTCTCTCCAACCGAAACTTACAAGTATTTGGGTATGTCGGAAGCGTTAGGCATCAGTGTTACTGACATGAAGCATTCGTTGAAGGAGCGCTTCTTTGGTCGCCTGAAGAAGGTCTTCAACAGCCTTCTATCGGGCGGAAACAAGGTGCGCGCCTTCAACGGATGGGTCATACCGGTATTGATGTACTCTTTCGGCGTACTCAAATGGACTCAAACGGAACTTCTGTCTACTTGACTGCATGCAGTCGTATCCACCGCCCCAAGATCGGAGAGTCCCACCTATCCGCCAACGTTCGGAGAATGGTGTTGGGGCTGGCGCGAACACGGTGTAGCAGAGATGCACATCTCTTTCGTACGATGGCCGAAAAACTATCAACGGCCGCATCGGCAAACATGCTAGATGCGCTACAAAAACGCGGCAGCCCCATCATCACCCGGAACGTGTTGTTATATTGGGTGCGCAGGCCACCATATGCTCGCTGCGTAAAGTTCACCCACAGGCTGCACGTGTAAAAGGATTGGCAGTAGGCTTTGAAAAGCGTCACCTTAACCTGAGCCGTACAACGTGCAAACCTGTGGGCCAACATCCCACATCGAACAGCCAGCGACCTGCGCTCCCGTTCTATGTCAGTGTTATCCCTTAATAAACACCAAACTCAATAAACTTCCAGAAGACTTACAAACGTTATACAAAACGAGTTCGAAAAGTTATAAGTACAAATCAAAACGTTTCTTTACTAGCTTACTGTATTATTTATCATTTACCTAATTAATATTATTGAACCATCACAGTTATGTATGTAAAATGAACGGCTTGCCAGCACACAGATAAACCCTGAGAGGTTTCCGTGGTATGGCAAAAAAACAATTGTAGGTAATATAGATTAGATATTTTGGAAATAAAGAAATAGCTTTTCCCCTAAAAAAATATCCTTAGTCCAAAATCACCCAACAGTTTCAATTCCTAACCTAAAACGGAAAGGTACGAACAAAACTCAAAGTTTCCACTTTCATATCACAAAGCAGATAGTCCTGCGGCTTGCTGCACATAACTCACAAACTGCTGAAGTGTCAGTGCATCTAATATGTTCCATTTTGCTACGTCTGTGGCATGTGTCTACATTGTCTTGTCTTGTTCTTGTCGCGACTGTTTTTGGTAGGAAATATATTGTAGTGGATGTATGCTTTTAGTGGTGAAGGATTTTTAGTGCATCTTGTCAGTCTAAATGCTTTTGTAAGCTTATACCCACGTTGCGGGTTTTTATTCGAGAGTCACCGCGGTCCTGGAATGCAAAAGGAGGAGCACAGATAGGTTTCAGTCAACAAGAGTCTGACACTCCCTCTCGCTTCACCCAGAGTGGAAGGAGTCATTTGATGATTCCCATACATAAATAAAAACCTTGTACCCACGACAAAGGTACAAGTTTTTTTTACCTAAGACTATAATAATTAACGTGAAACATCTGTAACCCGACTTGGACGAGTTTGTATCAAGCAATTTTGTGTTAAATACTTTTTAAGTACCTTCTGATGTTTCTGCCTACCAAGGCGTCAATCACCCATCAGAAGTGCTGTTATGCAAAAACCTCACCCTTGAAAACGTAGATGCAGTTAACATTGTAGCACATCAATGCCGCCACAAAAAAACAACGTGGCAAAACCCACATCGCAAAAAAAAAACCACGACGCCATCTATCCCGCCAGCTGCGAACTAACTGAACGAAATTCTGAATCGCAGTATCAAAGTTTTCCGTGCGATTTGAACATGTACAAAAGCCCGAATATCAACTATCGGGCAGTTGCCCACCGGACACAACAACGGTCAGGTCGGAGGATCCTCCCTTTTTAATGAAGATTTGCGGGATTTTACACCTTAATCCGCATACCTCCATAACATAAACTGAGCTGCCAATCCGCTCACATAAGTTTCACGGTGAAATTTTATCAAACTCGACGACAAAATCGAATAATTTCCAATCAAACTCTTGGATTGAGAACAAAACCAAAAACAAAAATCTCCCTGACAACCACTAAAAGATACTCAGACCCCACCCCAATAAGTAATCTAACAGGATTATTCCCGTGTACGTCTTAGAACAAAAGGTAAGTATTCCACAGTATAAAGGATAAACCTAAGCCTGCCTGGTATAAGTAAGTGGATAGAGATTCAGTAGTAAATAATGATCGTTTGAATGCTGCCAGAGCTTTCTCGAAGGTTGATATCGCCTCGCTCAGCCGGGGAAAGGCGACAGTATTGTTAGTGGGGGGATTGTGAGGAACGATACTGGTACTGTTGCGAGAATACCTTCAGAGAGCCTGCTTATAAGAGTCCATCCTATTTCTTAAGAGATTCTCCCCAGGTCGGCTACCTGGAAACACTTATAACTTTTGAACCAGTGACTGACAGATTCTGATATTTGGCTACTAACTTCAACTAATTAGCGACTAATGTTTTACGTTATTAAAACTAAAATCCCTGATGGTGGCCATGCCAGTGATACCATGAAATAGTTTAGCAAAACCTGTATGACATAGCCAACAATAAATGTGACGAAAAGTTTTATAGAACAATCCTTGAAGACCAACGATATATAAACTGTATGCGTATGCGCTAATAACGTTTTAGTAGACAATTCCCAAATATGCTGATTACCTTAAAATTTCTACATATAAAAACCTTTTTGGAGGTAGTGAAACAGAGAGTAACGTCCCACATACCTCCGTTGAAAAGGGAGGATCCTCCGACCGAACGGTTGTGTCTGGTGGGCAACTGCCCGGTAGTTGTTATTCGGGCTGGTGTATCTGTTCGAATCGTAAGGTAAACTGTGATATCGCGATTTAGAATTTCGTAGTTAGTTCGCAGCTGTCGAGATAGTCGGTGCTGCGATTCTCATTATTGCGATGTAGATTCTGCTAGCTACACCTTTTCAACATACAAATCGGTCCAATAATAAATACTTTCTACTCGGAATTTGAATCCTTCCTCCACATAAGCACATTGTTTCCAGCGCATCGATGTCAAAGATTTAATATTGAAGCATCGCTCGCTCTTACGCTGCTCCCTCTGAATTATTCATCACACCTGGATACTGATTTTAAAACTATATTTACATTCGCAGTTTGTACGTTGACTCTTTGAATAGCATAGTTTATTGGAACTGCATGTCTTTGTGATGTGGTTTTCAAAAGAGCAAGACTTTTGAATCATTCAAATGATAATTCTCATGTGACTTCGTTTGTGCACATCTTTCTGTATGGCTGAGTCTTTTGGAAAAGATTTTATACCTAGAACGCTCGGGTTGTTTTTACTCGATGTTGAAACAGTTCGCGTTCTATAGAAACTGGTACCTGAAAGGCTTCTTGGTGTGGGAAAAATAATAATTTAATCCATAATAATTCCTTTCCTGACTAATATTACTAATGCGAAAGTGAGCTTGCTCGTTCGTTTGTTATCCTTTCACGTCTAAGTTGTAGACCGATTTTGATCAAATCGAGCCGATTCACCGATAAATACCTACGGAAATTAATCTGTCTGTTTTTTTATTACCTGGCCACGTCTCAACGGCTGGACGGATTTAGGTAAAACTTGGCACTCGGATTGACTATGTCCTGGAATAGGACATTTATTGCTTTTCATTCCAGGAGTACTACACGGTTTATTTTAATGATTAATTATTTAAATTGTTGTTTCTTTTACTCCGGACGCTTTTATGTGCATTTTTTTCTACATTGTTCTCACATAATATGTATGTATGTATAATTTCAACAAGAATGATGTAACCATAAAATTATAATGAAAAAATATCTAAAAGAGTGTCCGTGGAGTTTCTTGCACGTTCTTCTTAATTGAGATCTACGCTTTGGAACGTGCAAATAGCTTCATCTCTTTGATTGACCGAGCTTGACAATTCAAAAGTGCCTGGAAATGGTTCATATTTGAATTATTATGTTCCCATGGGATCACTTTCGACTTTCACGCGGGCGAAGCCGTTAGCGAAGGTTAGTTTTACTATATTAATTGTTGAGATATTTGTTCGCTCTGATCTCTGATTTTTTAGTTTGACGTTATTGTCTGCTTTCACAGAAACTAAAATATTCTGCTAAACAACCTGAATGGTTTAATAGCAGTTCATAAAGCACCAGCTATTTACAAAATGATTACCAAAGTAAATTGCGTCAATATCAGCACATTGTAATCAAATAATTGTAGTTCCGACTAAAAGCATATTAATGTGATAGCGGGCTCTAAAACAATTACATTATTGGAACGAACAGTAAATATTATGTAGCGTACTTTGGACTGTCCGCACCATAGAGCATAGAGCACGATAAGGCCGAACCTTGCACCGGCAGAGGCAGAAAGTCTTCTTCCTTCTTGGCTTTTCCCACTTTAGGTAAGGGTCTGCAGTGCGATTCCGTAAACATGTCGAAGTGAACACTTGGGTGGGGTGCACGACGAGTGAGTTGTCAAACCATAGAAATAAGATGGAATGACAGCTCTATTGTCGTTCACTCCGCCTAGATGAACACCGTGAGATGTCGACAGAATCGACCGGCTGATATCAATGCCTCACGCCGACAAGACCATCTGTCACAGATTCTCGTGTCGCTAAGTTTCTCCTTCCTAAGAAGTATCGAGATAGCATCGTCTCCGCCCTCCTTTACTTTCTGTAGGCAGTCCTTACCACGTAATGTTCTGCTCTTCTTATAACATGTCCATACCACCTCAATCTTGGCTTGAAAAGTACCATAGATATATTAGTTGTGGACCCTGTCTATTCTCTTAACTCCCCGAGACCACCAGCTAGCCAGCAGGTTGTACTAATCATTTTGTCGGTCAATCATCAATCAGTCAGCCGAAAACTACATAGCAGACAGTTGGGACAGACCATACTGGAAAATTGGATACGTGCCACAGCATACCAATTTTATTTTTTGCTTTCTGGTAGTTGTAGGTACTGGTACTAGTTAATAAATTTTGACGGCTTTTATCAGATTTTTTTTTTTTATTAATCTCCTAGTGCGAGTTTATGATAATCTTCACCTGCGAAAGTGTTGGACTATTGGCAGTGCTGCCTATAGCAATAGCCATCGAGTCATCTCGTCTCCAAGCTCTGTGGTCCACGCCAATATTTATGAACGTGGAGTCGTAACGCATACACTCGTTAAGTTGAAGGTGCACTTATAGCAATAACTTTTATTATTGTTATGACTTTTTCCATCTACGAGAACGCAACTATGTCTAAATGCAGTAAGCTTGAGTTTCATGCGGTCTTTATACCTTTAGAACTTTGTGACAGAGTAGCGAGAACTTTGAAATTTCTGTCTGGATTATGTGTCCTGTCCATTGCAAAATTCGGCGTGATTTCTTCCAAAATCGGCAACATTATCGTCATGTTTCAGCAAAACCTGAAATATATACATAAATCTTCCTCATGAATCACATCATTGGGTCTTATTTTCAGAGAAGGTTCCAATAAAGTATTATATTTTATGTGTACTAACTTACGTCCATACCTCTAATAAGTCGATTGGTACTTTAATAACAAAAGCAGTAGTAAATCTAGCTCGCACTACAAATTCTACCGAAGCAAAGACTTGTCGGTACAATATATGAGATTGAATGCATCGTGGTTTCCACAGCGTATTGATAGGGTCAGTTATGAGTAGCTCTTGGCTTTCAAGAACGTTTTTAGGAACCTGAACACCAGAAAATGATCCATCCAAATATAAATGGGGAAAGAAAGTCGAGAGTCTGATAAAGAAGTCTATCTGTTTGTTCCCACTTTACATCTAAACAGCAGAACGGATTTGGATGAAACTTGGCACGTAGGTAGACCATGTCCTAGGAACATAGAGTACTTTTCATACTAGAAGTATGTTCCTAAAACCTCGCCATTATTAATCGTTTCCTAATCAAATAGCGGTCCTCACAGTATTTCATGCAGACCTTTTTTGGAAATGAATGAATCGATTTTCTTAAAACTCAGGACCTGCGCATACGTAAGATACATGGATCATCATCATCATATCAGCTGAAAGACGTCCACTACTGGACATAGGCCACCCCCAAATGAGGGGGTTTGACATAATCGCCACGCTTGGCAGGCGGGTTGGAGATCGCAGTGTAGCTGTTGCAATGTACCTACAAAGAATGCTGTTGCCCAGTCTCTGGTGAGTCCCTTAGTCGCCTCTTACGACACCCACCGGAAGTGATGGAATGGTGCTATTCTTTTACGTCCGACACCATACGGAACCATGTGTATCACTGTTACCTAAAAATGATACACATATACCAAGTTTTTCTTTACAAAATGCAAGACTTGCATAAAAAGCCGAAGAAGCTTTCTTGGATGCTTGAGTCCATCTACCATCGCCTCCTCGAAACGATGCAAACTTTGGTGAGAGAAGCTCAAACCTCCTGCTTATTTCATCGAGCCCTCAGAGAACCTCATACCCGGGCACGTGCTGCCGTGGCTGTCCTGGAAAACTCTAAATAGACTCCGCACTCAGGTTGGGCGTACTCGGTCGGTGGGGGATCTCGGATGGCTCCGATCTTCAGTGTTTGTGAGGCGTCGCCCCGCAGTCCATGGCCCACTTTTTATCTTGCGCCGCATGCCCAATCACCTGTACATGTGAGGACCTTATGGCTGCGTCAGCGAATGGTGTTATCGTTGCTGAGTACTGGGCCAAACATACAATTTAGTCACTATGCCATCGACACGCTAAGAAAAATGACTTGCATGTTTGTATAAGCTAAAACACTAGGAGGTGGTGACGGGTGGATGATTTTGGAACACTGGTTTTTGTAGAACTTTGACGTTCAAAAAGTGCTGGCACTCAGCCTAATTTGAATAAATTACTTTTGATTTGATTGATTTGATTTGTATGCACGACTAAAATGATTAGGAAACTAGTAATAATGGCAAGATTTATTCACATTATTTACTTAGACAGTCCCAGTTGTACCCCGAACCTAACCAATGTACTAATAACGTCAGTTCATTGTACTCGGTATCACAATACTCATGTTTGCTACTCTTTCCCACTCCACGCGCCCTAGTACCAACATTACCAACACTGCCAACTGTTTTGTTGAACTCTCTCATTGTACAGTTTCCTATTTTAACTGTCGGAAAACTAATTGAAACTCGTATTTGAACAACATTGAATGTTCTAGGAACATGGTCAAATGTCAAACGTATTTATAGAATATTTGTTAGAACGTTGTTTGTTACGGAATGTTCTATGAGTCCGTCGTGACAATGTTGAAGGTTCTTTGAAAATTCTTGAAACAGCTTGATTATTATTTTGTTGTATGTATGTTGTAACTTAACAAAAACTCAAGCCAATAATAATGAATTTGTCACAACACGTAACTATTTCAAATTTCGTAGTAGGTTGTGTAAACTTATTTTGTTGTCTTCAAGTCCGGGTCTACCAGCTTTTGATTTTTGGTCAGACAGGCACACTGGCACAGTAAATCTAATGGTCAGACTTGGAGATAGTCTATGGCATCTACTGAAATGTTGCATGCATCCCATAGGTGCATAGACGTAAAATACCCTAAAGACATTAGTAAAAAGAAAATATTGCATTTATTTGAGTTCCCTCGGTTCCCACGTAAAGGCCTACTCAAACCTAAACGGTATTCGTTACCGTCTGCGGTAGAGAAACCGAGTGGGTATGCGGTAATATAACTGTTCACACCAAAGCGGATTTCGTTATCCTTTTGGGTAGAATACCGAGTTCGAGTTTCGCCCAGTAAGCGAAACGATACCTATGCGGTACTATGGCACCAGCTTTTCCGCTCTAGTCGCGGAACTTGATACTAAATACTTAAGCGAAACCCGTGCGGTATATACATCTACCCACAGCGGCAGCGAATACCGCTTAGGTTTGAATAGGCCTTTATCATTGCACATCGCTCAACGGGTTGACTAGTGGCCGTCTCAGGCCGCTTGTATACGCAAAGAAAAGCAGTCGCCGAGCCTATGCAAGACATCGTGTCGTTCCTACACACAAACTGTGCATACTGCTTAGGCATTGACCAAGAAAAAATCTTGTCTGCGCCAGTAAAATTTATAAACAGTGGGCAACAGCTATACAATCTGTCGAAATTATCCATTAAAAGTTAATCTATAATGATAAGGGTATAGAGTTTAAAATATACAGAAGCGACAACCGCCCCTCACTGCACCGCAGCAACTTTGCGCGTCAGTTACAGCGTAGCTAAGATTTCTTGGTCAGCGCCTAAGTAGTGTAGCGAGAGCAGCTTTAAACTTATAATAGGACTTGAATTTTATATGAAAGAAACATTTGATTGTAGCAGTCGAGCAATGGCTAAAAATTATAATTATTGATTTATCAGTTTATAGAATTTTACAACAAATAAATATACGTGTCATGTCACATTACCCTGTGTACTACGTTTGAAACCTGCCGTGAATCAACAAAACCAAATTTCCCAAAAGTTTTTACTGTATTACATTCATAAATTCTGCATTTTTCCATATCAAAAATGCATTTACTAATCCCATAAAATATGACTAAATCATCCCTAACGACAGTTCACGCAGATTTGATAACGCGCCGCCACCTTGCATATTTCAGTAGCATTTCATCTAGTGGTTTTTCAGCCCTTGAAACTTTATCGGTGGATATTCCCATGCCCGAAGTGGGAATTTTAGAGCACCCGCTGTTCACATGGATTCATATTTAATTAGTCAGTCGGTTTTGATTTACATATTTTAGCGTTGGCCTAAAAATGGTCTAGGAATATTGATCCGCATTGCCTGGCAATAGCTTATGTTGTGAAAAGTTATTATATATATATAGGTATATTTTTTTTTTATAAACGAATATTATTTTCATGTATATGTGGGAACAAGGGGACCTTTTCGAGCCGGCGCGGCGGCGGTGAGGTAGTATAGTGTCAGGACATTTGGACTCCCCATTTTATTGGGATAAACAAGACAGTATATCAATAACAGAGTCTTATTACACTTTAAAGAACACACACACAATATAAATCTGAAGTATTAGATATACAGTCAATCTAACAGACCTTTAAGGTCACAGTTCGTACAGAGGCCTAAGCCACCTAAGTACAAAGTGTATCAGCAAGCCAATACAGCTATGTAAATATACAGCAGTGCTGTACCAGGTAAACCGACAGTTGTATTAGATAACCGTCTCCGACATAAATAAATATCTAGTCAGTATACAGCACGACGGAAATTCAAGAAACGAACTCTTTTAGAAGTATCTGATCTATTTTTTAATAAAAAAAAATTGAGATTATTACCGTTACGAGACAAAGTTAAAATTCCATTGCAATTATGTAGCAATCCATCCTTTTCAGTTCCTTCTTGACACAAAAAGCCACTCAAACATAGACCTAAAATACACAGTTCTAAAGACGACACTTGTGTTACTGGCAATAGATTCAAATTATCTCGAATTTTATTTCGACTTCAAAAAAAAAAATGAAAACTCGAGATCCTAACTAAAATATGGCGTCAAAAAATTCATCCGCATCGCTGTCGACTGGAAGTGAACCCAAAAGACTGGCGGCATTGCCACGTTGTATGGCAATGCTTATCCTCTGTCCGAAGTAAAAGCCAGCCCTCGGGTCACGCGAAGTGTCAACTAAGCGTTTGGCAAGATCTTTAATAGGTAACCTGCCTTTTTTGACGTCTTCGGTTATAACCAAAATGCAATTTGCCTCACACTTCTGACCAAAACAAAACAATGGTGCTTCGCGGCAGAAATAATTACGGTGGCATTACCCACTGTCCCCGACAAGACTTTTCACAAAGAGCTTAACATTGCTAAAGCTATTACGTGTACAATGCGCGCTTCCCCTAATAAAATTAACTAATGGGGTCAAATGAGGGAACGGCATGAAACCCCATTTTCCTAAAACCAAAGAGGCTGTAACAACTAGCATAGACAATGATAGCTGGCCACTCCATGTTACCTTAAGATCAATTCAATTAAAATTGGAGTCGAAATCTCTACAGGGATAGTAGGGATTTCGACTTCTCTACTATTATAAATGCGAAAGTAACTCTGTCCGTCTGTATGTTACGCTTTCACACTAAAACGGCTGAAGGGATCGTCATGAAATTTGACAGACATGTAGCCTGGGATATGGAGAAGAACATAGGCTACTTTTTACGCTATAACCGACATCAACGCGGGTGGAGCCGCGGGCAAAAGCCAGTGATATATAATTATGTCGCAACCCATTAGCCGTTTAATTTTTGGCTTAGTCTTTTCTTTTTCAGCGACCTAAGTGATATCTTTTGTTCAATATCGTTTGATGACTTGCCCATGTCGCTGCTTAAACGGCGCAGTTCAATGAAAAACCGAGGCTTTTAACGAAACGGCTGATTTAGCTAGTTGGCTGCGACATATACATATTTTTATGTTAATATAAATAGCCGCGTTTCACCATAATCTCACTTGATGGAAAACAATGATTTGGTTGTTGATGAAGCACGCTTGCCTAGAAGTATCCTAATATTCTTTACTGAACAGTCAGTTTTCATCTTTCCCAGTCGACTACCAACCATTTTATCCAACCAGTAAGCAGCCTAACCACCGAGACGGTTCTTTCGTAAGTCATAAAACTGAAAACTAATAATTCTTAAGACGTGAACAACGTAAAAAAACCAGTAATAAACATATAAATACATTGGTTCACTCTTATTTATAAACATATCTAAACTGCTACAGTCAGAGATTCTTATAAACAAGACCCTCAGAATACAACATTTTCATGAGCTAGGCCGCAAATGCAGCTAGTCCAGTAAAGACGTCTTCTGCTGGACATAGGCCCATACGCACAGGACCGGTTGTTGTGGCGACACTTGGGGGACAAGTGTCGCCACAACAACCGGTCCTGTGCGTATCGCATTCATCCGCTACCAACCCAGTAATAAGACCGTTATTAAACTTATTGAATTAAGTTTGTGTAACTATTTTCGATATAGGTACAATACAGTATATTCTATCTTCTTACAATCCAACAGTTAAACTGTTCTCAAACTGCAGACGCTCAAAAAATCACGTAACAAACAAATATTTGGGTCAACATTGTGCCCCACATTCTTAAAAATCCAAAAACGACAATAACCACCGCCTTTTGAAAGAAGAAAAGCTTACATTTTACGACCTTTTCAAGCTAGATGCTTTTAACTACAAACTCGGTAACATCGCTTGCATATTTCTGCTAGAATAACAAGTTTAAGATTCAGAGAAGCCACGGTAACGGGTAGAATGGCGCGGCAGATAAATTAATAAAATGCTTTAGCAACGGAGCCGTCGACGTGATGAATGGAATCATGCCGGTTGTTCCGCTTGCAGGTTTGTGGGGCCATGGAAACGGAGGTGGCTAAATTGACATTGCCTGGTGCAACTTTCTTCAGCGTTCCGAAAGTCCGTACTGAAAAACGAAACCCCTATAGTATGATTGGTATGTTTGCCTGACCATCTGTCACAGCCAATTTTCACCCAATTCTTTACTCTTTATGTGGATTACAGAAAAACCCATAAGAAATCTATGGTTTCAAAGAAGTATTTTTAATTTTTTTTTTAAGAAACTGAAACTTTCGATGGCATCTGGGAAATTGAGGTCAAGACAAAAAAAGGAGGACAAGAGAAAGTAACACTCTCAAACGATTGTCAAAAACATCACAGGCAATCGTTATCGCCAGTAGAATATCACTTTTTTTGGAACCCCCAGATTATCAGTAACAACGGTTAGTCTCTTTAGCTTTGTCTACTGC
Organism: Melanchra persicariae; assembly: GCA_947386135.1. Classification (NCBI taxonomy): domain Eukaryota; kingdom Metazoa; phylum Arthropoda; class Insecta; order Lepidoptera; family Noctuidae; genus Melanchra; species Melanchra persicariae. The sequence continues at coordinate 20,883,020 of OX376650.1, forward strand.
TATCTGAACTAGTTCGTTAAGGTAAAACCAAAATTCAAAACATTTATTTTAATGATGAATTTTTCGATACCCTATGTTTTTTCCCCCATCCCCTTTTTATTCCGCTCGTAAAGTAATAACTTTCTTTTATTAGCTTGTATATTATAGGTAAGTTTTTAATTCAACCAATATTCCACTCTAGTCAACGCGCCTACTTGTGAATGACTATCACACACACACACACACACACACACAAATCCATCGAAGACCTCGTTTATGGAACTCCGATTTTATTCTTATTGATTTTCCTTATTGCTTTCTACTGTTCAATTATTTTTCAGTATCACTAGAGATCAACACCATTTTGAATTGTTAGACAGACTTTCAATCTACACTTCGTTGATTATTATTCTTTAATTTACTTATGACATGTTACCTACTGACAGCCATTGATTTTTCCACCTTTCACGAATTTCTTCTTCGTTTCCTTTATCGAAATTGCCGACTATCCTTCCGCTGTTTCCCTGGCCCACCTGTCAGCGAGTGAGGTGAGTTAGCTGGATATCTCACCGAGACTTCCGCGCATTGTGTGCCGTCGTGTTTCATGCCACTGTTGCTTCGGCATTATGCGCACAGATGTGCGATTGTTATGTGTCAAGATAACTCTGTGACTGATTTAGATGAGAAAGGGGGGTATGTGGTTGGGCTATCAAATTAGGATGGTTTTGGTGATGCTATAAAAATAATGCAATATTTAGTTCTATACTTTTGTTTCTAATCATCATTGTCCTATCCTTGCCAACTTTATTCGGGGTCCGCGTAACATGTCCTATTCTTTCAAACTTCTATTAGACGTCATCTAAGAAATGTAGCCCTTTTGTAGACATCTCATCTTTCGCATTTCTGTACCTAATAAGACCTATTTGTTCATCTGTATTATCAACTTTATGATACCGAGACTTCCGCGCATTGTGTGCAGTCGTGTTTTATTCCACTGTTACTGATTAATTAAGATGAGAATATAGGTTATGGGTTTAGATTATCCAAGAGGAGGTGTAAATGCCCTAAAATCATGTATGACGAATAGTAATGAAGTTATGTAAAATCTCTTCTTTGTTGACCATCAAAATGAGCTAGGAGCATAACCTCTGAATTTTAATTTGTTGACATTGCCAACTTAATTTGTAAGTACGAGTATCTATGTAATAATGGAATTTTGTGTTGTGTTTTGTCTTATTTTTCTATTGGTTGGTGGGTTACTTGATGTATGTACCTAACATCAAGTAGAAATTAAATGTATTTAAATTATATGTTTTTAATTATAATGTTAACATAATATGTGATCCAATAATTGTTGATCGAAATAAAGAAATTGAATTGAATTGAATAGCTCATTTTGATGGTGGTCGTAGTTATCAAGCAGGTTAATGTTGTAGGTGTCATCATCATCATCATATCAGCCGAAAGACGTCCACTGCTGGACATGGGACTCCCCAAATGGGGGGGGGTTGCCATAATCGCCACGCTTAGCAGGCGGGTTGGCGATCGCAGTGAAGCTGTAGCAATGTACCTACAGAGAATGCTGCTGCCCATTCTCTGGTCAGTCCCTTATTATTATTTATTATTATTATTTATTTAATTTCAGACAACATAGTCCACACAGGCACACAGCACACACACAACAGCAACAAAATACTTAAAATACTTAAAAGTTGTTAGTAACAAAAATAGCTTATACCCTATGTTAGTACTTATATACTACAAGAGACATGGTTGTTTTGATGAGATGTCTCATTATGGGGCTCTCATCGAACTTATCCGCAATCACTTTCAGGAGGCTGTTGCTGCTGCCACGCAATCTGGCGAGAAGAGATGCACTCTTCTTGCGCACGACAGCTGAGAAGCTATCGACTCTGGCTTGAGCAAACATCTCTGATGCGCTGCAACAACGCGGCAGCCCCATCAGCGCCCTGAAAGCGTTGTTATACTGGACGCGCAGCGCACCGGCGGCCCGTTTCGTACAGCTGACCCATAGGGGGCTCGAGTACAGGGATGTGCAGTATGCTCTGAAGAGCGTGTGTTTCACATCTTCTGCACATCGGGCGAACCTACGAGCCAACATGTTCGCCCGAACCGCCAACGCCCTGCGCTCCCGTTCCACATCATCATCATCTTTAAGGTCGTCAGCAATCAAATGCCCAAGGTATTTGAACTGATGTACCCGACGAATCGGAACATCGTTGATTTTAACTGCTGGCACATTTACTGGACTTTTCTTGCCAACGGCCTTAAAGACCATGAGTTCAGATTTTTTGACATTATAAATCAACCCGTGGCCAGCAGCGTAGTTCTCACATATTCCTACCAGTTTCCTGAGAGCACCGACCGAGGGAGCCAACAGCACCATATCATCGGCGTAGCTTATGTTGTTGAAACATAACCCGTCAACAAAACAGCCCATATGCGCCCCGCTGAGTTCCTCGATCAGTGCATTCATGTACAAGTTAAAAAGATTAGGGGAGGTTAAGCCCCCTTGCCTCACACCACACTCCAACCTGTATGATACAGAAGACTCATTCCCCCACCTTACAACGTTTGTTTGGTTGCCGTACCAGTACTTAAAAACGTTCAGCAATTCCTCAGGTATCCCTATTTCCTTTAACTTATCCCAACGAATTTCATATGAGACCAGGTCGAAGGCCTTGGAAAGATCTAGAAACGCCGCATAGACCGGCGTACTCCTATCAGCGTAGTACCTGACAGTGTGCTTAAGGCAAGCAATGGCGCTTTCGGTAGATAAGCCAGGTCGAAAACCAAATTGTGCATCGTGCAATCGCAAATATTTCTCTAGCTGCACATTAAGCACACTGTCAAGCACTTTAGCTATAATCGTTGCTAGAGAGATAGGCCTATAATTCGACCGGTCTGATGAGTCACCCGTTTTGTTCTTAATTACTGGTACAACCACCGTCCTCATCATACTGTCAGGCAAGTGGGAATGTGCGATACACAGGTTAAACAGCAATGCCAACACCCTGGGCAAGTGGCACCCCGCATGCAGCAAGTGCTCAACACTGAGACCGTCGTGGCCCGGAGACTTCCCCCTTTTAATATTTTTAAGAGCTATTTCGACATCTTTAGCTGTGAAAAGAGTCGAAACCGGTCCTGTTGAGGTCTCAGAATCGATCACCCGCCGCGCTGGCCCCAATGATGAACGAACCGCGAAGTGATCTTTAAAAATATTAGCTATTAGTTGAGGTTCAGTAACGCCGTCAACACTCACGGGGAGGCCCTGGGCTGCGCTCACTTTACTGGTACATTTCCAGAAACTACGAAAGTCAGAGTTCGTGTGATGTGAGGCCAAGATGTCCATTTTAATTTGTTCTTGGTGATTTTGACACCACTTCAGCTTACCTTTAAAAACTTTCCGCGCTACTATCATATCATCGTACAAAGTACCTGATGACGGTCTGCCGTGCCAGTCCCACAAAATGAACTTAGCCCCTGCCTCCCCATGGGCACTGCCGACGTGCCTGTTCCAGCCTGCAACACACTTGCGACGCCTAGACTCTTTCCGGTCCGTGGAACCAGCTGCTAACCCTAAGCAGTGTACAATGTCATTATACAGCTCATCAATCACTGCCTTATGGTTGGTGTCAGAGCAAAACCTCCCACTACAAGATTCCAATTGCACTGGAAAGTCTATATCTCGGAGTTTTTTACCACAAATTTGCGAAAAATTTTCTATTTGCATCGACGATCTTTCCCCCCACTTTATACCATTGGATACTTGAGGACAGTGATTGAAAAGTTTTTGCTTTATTAAATTAAAATTACAAGTTATTAAAAGTGGAAAATGGTCGGACCAATATATGTCATATTTCACATGTACACTTGTAATTAACCGTAAAGCTGCTTCAGTGACTACACAATGGTCCAGCCATCTTCGACTTCCATTAGCCTCACTTATGAATGTATAGCTGTCTGAACTCATTTTATTTATATCTACACATAGCCATTGCTGTTCACAGCAAAAACTGTTGAGCTCATTAAAAAACAATTGACCAGGGTGCGCATTAAAATCACCCAGGATCATAACTGATTCCACATTACTCTCATCTATAACTGCACTTATAGTTCCTAAACAGTCCGTGAAAGCCGTTAAATTTTCCGCACTGTCTACAGGTAGATAAACACTTAATATTAATATGCTCCGATCACACAACGACACTTTTATCGCAGCGATGCGTGGATTATCGCACGGAACTACGCGCACACAACTAAACATACTTTTTCTCCATAACAACGCAACACCCCCGTAGGGCCGACTTAGTCGCCTCTTACGAAACGCATGGAAAATGATGGGATGGTGCTATTCTTTTACGTCCAACACCTTACAGAAACGGTTGTAGATGTATACCAAAGTTATGTTTGATCAACAGTATTAACGTGGTATTAACCTGAGCTTTTGGTTGAATCTAAATTCACCATGAGTTAAGAATGATAATTTATTTTTCTTTCTGTTAGTATCCGAATTGATCACTTGATCAATTAATATTAGAATTACTCAATATTAGAGCATTATATTATTAAGTACGAGTATGTAGGTACATAAGATTTGATAGATTTTCTTACCTTTGTTGCTTATTCTTGTTTTCTATTTTTCTCTCTCTTTTTAAAAAAGCTTTGTTCACTTTAGTCTATGCCTAAACTCGTCCGTTCTCTCAAACCAATCTGAGTTCAAGGTGTGTTGCTATTCTTATTTCCATTTAATTCAAGCTAATTAATCCACCTTCCTCATTCAACCACCTCACTATCTCAGTGTAAACGGACAGAGCCACTTAATTGAAGCCCCCTAACTCGAGACAAGACCGAACAAGTCCCCCGACATGTTGACATGTAAACAGACTAATTTCAGAGACGGACGTGAGGCTAATGGCTAACTATATCTTGCTAACTTTGCTATGTTGAAGCAGGTAGGGAGAATGGAGTAAATATTATGTGTATATGTCACTACTGTTGTTATATTGTTGGTATTCTTCTTTATCGTGTGGGCAGTAAGGTCTAACGACCCCACACACCCTAGTGTTAGAGTTTCTAAACCGCCTCAAGGGCCTCTGACATGGTTTATTTGAAGACAATTGAACACCATTTGGCGGCCGGGTTTACCGGCTTATACGTGCCTTCCGAAGCACGGAATCTTTTTATCAGATAATCAGGTGATTCAAGCCTTCAATGTCCTAGCCAAACTGCAAACAACTTTACAAAGTATGCTTCCCGTGGTAGTCGAACCCACGACCACCAGGTCTCAGGCAAACGCCTAAACCACTCGACCACTGAGGCAGAAATAATAATAAAAAAATAAATATCCGGCCAAGTGCGAGTCAGACTCTCACCGGTGGACCGATGGTTGCTGTAGGACTGTTCTGATATAAGATTTGTGTGACGTCACAGGGCAGTGCCCGTAAATTTCAGAAGCGTACGCATTCGCATCGCCGCAAACTGCCAAAATACCAGAGGTGTTTTGGCTTTCCCTACACCATCATCTGCCTAGCCTTTTCCCAAATAAACTCGTGAGCAATAAATTGGTGCAACTTCATCGCGCGTTGCTCACAACTATATTTTGCGATTTCCATGCAATGAACCATGGATTGTGGTATATCATTTGAAAGGATATTTTGATAGTATTCAAATTATACAAAAATATTTAAAAATAATTTTATTTTCATCCTAAATTTATGGTAATTGTAATAAGTTTATTGCTCGCGAGTGTATATTGGGGTCGGCTTCCAGTCAAACTTCAGCTTAATACCAGTATTTTACGTGGAGCGCCTGCCTATCTTAAGTATCTAACCTCCACAACCCAGTACTTCTTGGCAAACCTGGTCTTAGATTTTCTGGCTTCCGACAATCTGTAACGACTGCCAAAGATCTACAAATTACAGCTGTGATCAACGGCTTCGCGTGCTTCCCGAGGCACGAGGCACGGGGGAGTCACGGTATGTAGAGTAGGTCACCCATCCACAGACCGACCTCAGCATGCGTTAACTTTAGAGATCGATTATTATGGCTGTTGTTTTTTCACCACGAGCCCCTATATTATTTATTCACAAGTTTTTGAGATTGTCGCAGTACCATCTCAGCGAATTGTCGCTGCGACGGTACTGCGCCTTGAATTGGAAAGCTTTTTTAGGACGTGAATTGGCCGAGATGCCGTTAAACACATGTGTGCACAATACCTTATGATAAATTGCAATCAATGTTTTCACTAACTGTGCACGCTATTTTTGAACGTGACTGTACCCCCCAGTCACGTTTCAATTTTATATAAATTTTGTTGGTGCGCTCCCAGAGGTGACAATTTAACTAATTCTCTTGAGCCCAATTAACTCATTCCGTGAACTGAATTGTTTGAAGATAAGGAGAGACTGGCTAATTTAATTTCGGTTTTAAACTCTTGGTTAGAATGTAATTGTTTAAAATGGTGGTGGGTGATTGAAATAATTAATGTGAATGGTGTGAAAATAATTATTTTCGAAAGTAAACTGCCAGAGTGTGGAACTCGGATCTCTGCCAGCGTCTGTGTTACCTTCCACATATAACTCGTCTGCCTTCAAAGCAAGAGTGAACAGATCTCATCTATCGCTTTCCATTAGGCGTGATCGAGGTCAAGAGCAAGCCCATTCCTCAATAAAAAAAAGCTTTTTTTTTTATTAATGATAGGCACGCCGTTGACCACTATCTCACCTGATGGTAGGCGACGATGTGGTCGAAGATGGAGCACACTTGCCTAGAAGTAACCTATTCACTCTTGACTTAAAGACTCCCAGGTTGTAGCTATCAGGAAACACAGACTCCGGCAGGGAATTCCACTCCTTAGCGGTACGCACAATGAATGTATTCCCAAAACGCTTTGTGCGTGTGGGTGGGATGTCCACCATGTCTCTTATTTGAAATAATAAGACTTCTATTTCTAAATCTTCTTCCTATTTATTGTAATAAATATGTATATAATAAGCTGATGATTTACGTAGCTAAATTATCACAGCCACACGTGTCGATCTTCAATGTTAAGCAACGCTTGCCGAGGTCGGTCTGTGGATGGGTGACCATCTTTACATACCGTGACTCCTCCGTGCCTCGGAAAGCACGTTAAGCCGTTGGTCTCGGCTGTCATTTTTAGATCTTTGGCAGTCGTTACGGATTGTCAGAAACTAGAAAATCTGGCTCCAGTCTTGCCAAGAAATATCGTGTTACCCATTTAATGGATTGTGGAGTTCTAGTAGGCAGCCGCTCTACGTAAAATACTGGTATTCAACTGAATCTGGTTTGACTGGGACCCGACTCCAATATAGTAGGGAAAAAGCTAGGAAAATGATGATGTACGTAGCTTTTTCCGCGGCCTCGCTCCTATGGCCTGTCCTACAGGAATTGTTCGTTTTCCAAGATAAAAAGAAAAATGTAATATGCTTATGAAATTCAGTAATTTCTTAAAAAAAATTTAATGGTAGCCAATAAAATTATAGCTAGAATTATGTTTCGAAGTTTGTACTCACTTATGTTAACTTAGGTCTATATTTGATTTAAATATAATTTAAAATATTTTTGCACATTTGAAATGTAATATTTAATGTTTGTATGCCACCTACTGTGGCAGGACACAGAGACCCATTAATCTTGTAATTGTTCCACCTTTGTCACCTGTGTACACAAATAAACGTATTTGATTTGATTTGATTTAGCTTTCTATCAGTAAAATAATATTCGTAATTGGATCAGAGGGCCTGGCACGAATGTTTTTCACGTATTGTAACTTAACGTAAAATTTTACTGTAAGTATAATACTTATTTCGCACATAATATTGATTTGAATTGGATACTATATTCATATTTTTGTATGTGTATGTAATTGTGTATGTCGCAAAAAATTTAACTAAAATACTATGGGGTTGTATTTTTTTACATTCAAAATTCACTTACGTTAACGATACTGCAGTGTGATTCTGTAAACATGTCGAAGTGAAAACTTAGGCGAAGTGAACGACAAGTGAGCAATCAAACCATACAAACAAGATGGAATGTCAGCTCACTTGTCGTTCACTCCACTTAGGTGTACACTGTGAGATGTCGACAGAATAGACCGGCTGTAAACATGTCGAAGCTGTCGGCTTGGATGAAGTGATCACGAATGAATCCATGTAGGTAATCAAGTTGGAATGAGAGTTCACTTCGCGCTCACTCTACCTGAGTTTTACGACCGGCTATAATGTTACTATACGTGAAAATATTCTTACTAGGCCCTCAGCACTTAAAGATATTACCATCTACACTATATTTAAACGAACAAAAAATTTAACTATTTTTAGTACCGATTAGTTAAGATTGATGAAAATACCTACGTTACCTACTGACTTTATTTGGAAAAAATGACTTTGTCAAAAAACCCGACGCTAAAAACGACTAAACACAAACAAGTCGCAAGTCGCTTTTCAAGCAGTCTGATACAGTTATATCACAGATCTGAGGCCACAAACTTCATCAGACTGCTTGAAAAGCGCCTTGTTTGGAAGTTTTTAGATATTTCGCCAAAGAAATGAACATACATACAAACATACATACATACGCTCGAATAACATTACCCTCCTTCTGACGCAGTCGGGTAAAAAGTAATTTAAATCCAGTGTTGCAGAAACAAATAACACTAACAGTAGGTATTTAGCTACATGTAGCTAAACACCCCATAACAACGTTTTTATATTAGCAAGTTTCGCCAAACACGCGTTTAGGAGAAACTGTGTTCACATACGGATAAACTTGCCACAATACAGTTTGGTAGAGACAATAAAACCCTGAGGGCGGGTGTACGTAACCGTTGGGAAATCACTAATAAACGCCCTTGTGCGTTCCAGATAATAAGGCTGCATACAGACAGGCGGCTGCAACGCGGGACTTCTACCACAGGCTCCAAACAAAGTACTAGTCTTTCAGTGAATGGAACTGTCGAAATTTATAACGTATCTTTTCCACATTAAGACAGTGTTTGTCAATCTCATACATTTTTAGCAGTAAGACAATTGGCTTCGCAACGCTATCGTGAGCAGAATTTCACTTGTCTAGAACCTATGAAGACCAATAAAATTATTGCATTTAAAATCACTCAGTGAAAAGACGACATCAGAAATATAAAGAATATGGTTCGGGTTTTTTGACTAATACGGAACTCAAAATGTTATCAAAGTAGGTAAATTATCTAGTTATGAACCTTAATTTATTTAAGAACTGTATTAACTACCTACTAAAATACTGTATATGTATATATGTATTAACTACTTACTATGTTACACAAATAAAAAATGATTATGAGTATGATTATCAATTTATATGACACTTAAAAAAACTCTTAACTAAAACTAAAATAATCTAAAATATGGCGTATTTATAGTGTTCAATCTAATCCTATTTTAGTAAACACATTTAAGTACTTGTGTACTTCTTAACTATGTATACGTTTAATGAAGCTTTCATAAAGCTTTTAGTTATGAAGTTCTTAAAAAAACCTCTAATTATTTTTTTTTAGCTAACAAATGCTCATAAATCTTTTCATGAAGACGACTGGTGAAAAGATCTTTGAAGCACCCCACGGTGCTTCAGAGATCCTTTCCTGATGCATTCAAAAGAACTCTAGTAGCATACATGCAGAACATCCTGATTTTAATAGACTCATCTTTTTATATTTTGCGCTATCCTTATAGCTCATAAAGATTAGTCATGAATATATGAGTGAATAAATAAAAATATGGAGATCTGTACACTGTGCAGTAGGTGAACTTTACAGATTCAAGTTCTTCTGACTTAACAGACAGATGTATTGCTGGGATTACCATTTAGGCCCCAATAAGTTATGGCGGTTGACCCGCCAAGTTTGTATGCATCCTAAAAATATTTCCAAACGACGCTAGCTGTACGGTTTTCTCAAATAATACTGAATATTGTATTTACTTGTTACCTTTTGGTGAGATAACTGAAGATTCTTCGTGTAAACGTGTGTATTGTCTTACTTTTCTATCTCGTACTATGGGGAAAACAATAAGGTAAGTTTTTGTGGTATATTTACAACTGTTTGGGGCAAAAATAAAAGTAATATAAAATAGGGCTTTGCTGGTAAAAAAATCATAGTGACGTTACGCACTGTATTGTCTTCACTTTTTGTTTAAATGAAAAAATTAAAATACGTATTTCTTGGAAATCTGTCTGACAAATTAGATTTTTACACGACTGTACAAAAAAAGGAGGGTTACGTTTTTTCAGTAAAATACCGTATTTTCTATGTCCTGTAAGTGATCTACTTTGATAAGCAGCAACATAAGCACATAATTATAGCTTAGCCTAGCCATTGTGTTTTGTATGTAATGCATTAACTTAATCGACACTTTTTACTATTTATTACTTATAAGTTTTCTATAGTAAGAGGAAAGAGAACATGCTTAGCTTTTAAAAACAACTCCATGCCCGTCATTGTCGAGGCCCGCTAGGACCAAAGCCAGCCAGGGTGGCGGATTTTGATCGAAAGAGTCACCGTGGCCCTGGAACGCAAAGGGCATTAGGAGGAACACGGATGGATTTTAGTCAGTAAGAGTCTGACACTACCTTCCGCTCCGACCAGGGCGTAAAGAGTCATTTGAAGATTTCCCATCGTTAAAAAAACGGATACCATCTCTGTACCAAAGCTCATCAAAATCGGTAAAAGTGAAATAAACAAACAAACAAACTCGACATTTATAAATATAATATTTATAAACATAATAGGTAGGATTTTAAAACATTAAAAATTCATTGCCAGTCAGGAAGGCATCAAAAGTGCCGGTCAATTAACTAAGAACACGTGTGACTAAGCAATTGCAAATAGAAATGCATTTCCTTACTACACTCCACCACGACCAACTAAATATAACACTAGAGCAATTAATATCGATCGTAGGTGCAGTCGACTTTAAACCAACACTCACGGCAAACAGTCCATGTACACTGCAAAAAACACTAATGGTCAGGAAAATGGCTTTTAACAGTACAACTCGTTTGAATGAAATAAGATATTGTGGCTTGCTAACATTGGGTGAGGTGGTCTATGAAAATAAAACCCAAGCACTAGCTTTTTCTCCTGGTCCTTCCCATAGAAACCATGACTTTCCTGGAAAAATAGATAATGACACTTAGCTCTGTTAGCTTCCTATCAGTCAAATATATTTTGTTATCGGGTTTGGAACTACTACTTCCAGAGATTATTACCTTGTACAAACATTAAAAAAATAAAAATGGTTTGTTAACTGTGTGTCATCGTAACGAATACCGTCTATCTGTATTGATTTTTTTTTACGGGATTAATGTTTCACTTGGCCTTGTCCCGTTTTATTTATGACTTGCTTTTGCCCGCGACTCCGTAAGCGCTTATCCCATTTTTTCCCGTTCCCGCAAGAATTTCTTGTTCTCGTATAGCCAATAGTCTTCTATATGATTGTGGCTTTCATGTACAAAAAATTTTTTTTCTAAATCCGACTGGTAGTTCAAGTGATAATCGCGTACAAACAGTCAATCAAACAAACCAACCTGAACCAACAAACTCTTCAGCTTTATTACATTAGTATTCACAAGCGCAATATCGTCCTTTTCTTCAACACATTTCCATTATTCGTCATTCCGCCGTCACCCCTTTATCACGTCACATACGTCATTACGCTCTTTCACACAATCCGTCCATCAATTATGTACCTTTCTTATTTCCTCATACTAACCAAACGTTTTCTTCCACTCTTAAACAGATCTTTAAATAAGTACCTACGCAAAACTTTCGCCCGTCACGACTCCCAAAGTACCTTGATGTGCGTGTCAAACATGTCGCGTTTGTGTAAACAAGACGGTGACGAGAGCGTGACGAACCCGTGACGACGCCCTGACAAGTTTCCGCTAGTCAGAGCCCGTCTAAGTACGTACTTTAAAAGCTACTTACAGTCGCAAGGGTCCTATCAGTTCAAATCGGGGGTTTGGTGGTAGACATGAGTGGATAGCGGAGTGGAATAGGGAAGTCTTTATGTTTTAGATAAAGATTTGTAGCAAGTTGAACAATGGCACTTACCCGACGAGAAATTTTCAGAGTTGATAATTTGGGACTAACAAGTTCAAATCGCTCAAAATGGGCCTCATCAGAAGGCTTAAAGTCATCCAAAGGACAATGGAGAAGGCAATGCTGGAATGATGATATCCGCGAGAAAACCAAGGTTACCGACATAGCTCGAAGGATCGCCAAACTAACGTGGCAGTGGGCATTGCTCGCAGAACAGATGGTCGATGGGGCCGAAAAGTTCTGGAGTGGCGGCCGCGTACCGGAAGACGCAGCGTTGGAAGGCCTCCCACAAGGTGGACTGATGACCTGGTGACGGTCGCTGGTTGCCGATGGATGCGAGACGCACAGGACCGGTTGTTGTGGCCACATTTGGGGAGGCATATGTCCAGCAGTGGATGTCTTTCGGCTGATATTATGATGATAAAGTTCAAATCGCAATGACCAGCACCAAAAATGCGTAAGTATCTCATAATGGAAGCACACACATAATATACATTTCCATAATTTTATAATATTATTTGCGTTTATTACGTTTTCTAGCAGACAAAAGAAAGAAATAAAAAAAACAATTATTCTGCGACAGTCCATCCACATTTACTCATAAAATAAAAGTAACACTGAAAACAAAGTCAGTGTGTGCCTCACGGCTGGCGACGATGAGACAATTTTCAAATATTCATAATTTTGCAACGAGTAATGGGTACTTCTTCGTGGCCGGTCGCCAGCACGATGGTCTGACCAAGTGGAAGAAGCTACGTCCTCAAGCAAATTCCAAGAGTTGATGGCAACTTTGGGCCGAAATCGATGGAGACAGATTTTCCGCATAAAGGGGGCCACGATCCTCAGTAATGAGGGATCGACTGAAGAAGAAGGATCAAGGCACTTTAAAAAAAAATCACATAGCGATACACAATACATCACCTAAAACTAACTTACAAGATTTTCAGAAAACAAACATTCGAACATGTTTGTTTGAAGTCGGCTAATAAAATACCCTTCATCTTTAATCCATGGAACGAATAAGTGAGCCTACACGTAAACTAACAGAAAAATGTAATCATAAAATAACTAATACATCACCGTGATAAAGTTAAATTTCCCTAAGGGGTAGCAGGCAAAAAGACTTGATATCATGAATGTAGACAACGTCGACTGTTTACTAAATAGCGTTTATAGATACATGGCGATTAAGTTATGGGACTTACAAGTCATAGGATAATATGTAAACTAACATCATAAAGCATTGCCATACAACGTGGCAATGCCGCCAGTCTTTTGGACACACTTCCAGTCGACAGCGAAGCGGATGAATTTTTTGACGCCATATTTTAGGGTTAAGTTAGTTAGGATTTATAATTTTTATTTTTAGTGTATATAGTTAGTTCAGTATTTATTTAAAGCAACTGTTAATATTTATGTCTTTAAAATATATATATGTTTTTTGTTATGTTTGTAGGAAATAACCCCTAAGGGCCTGTGCACACCACGTTTTTTAAATGCGCCGTTGACGCGCGTTTTAGAAACGTGCGTCAACGGCGCGCTTTTATCCTACAGAGCTCTACAGTAGTGCGATTCTGTAGACATATCGAAGTGAACACTAGGGCGGGGTGCGCGGCGGGTGAGTTGTCAAACCATACAAATAAGATGGAGTGACAGCACAGTTGTCGTTCACTCCGCCTAGGTGAACACCGTGAGATGTCGACAGAATGGACCGGCTGGCTACGTTTGACTCGTGCGTATCGTGTCTGTATCGCTACAAACGCGCGTCAACGGCGCGTTTAAAAAACGTGGTGTGCACAGGCTCTAAAAGTACTGATGTCATTAAACTTTCATACACCTTCCTAGCCTTTTCCCAACAATGAAGTCGGTTACCTGTCAAACCGTATTCAGCTGAATACCAGTATTTTACGCGGAGCAGCTGCCTACCAGATCTCCACAACTTATTGGGTAACACGGTACTTGTTGGCAACGACAGCCGGGGTCAAACGTGCTATCCGAAGCATGGAGGAGTCTCGGTATGTTAAGATGGACACACAGGACCGGTTATTGTGGTGACACTTGAGGAAGGCCTATGTCCAGCAGTGGACGTCTTTTGGCTGATATGATGATGATGATGATGATAATGACGTGTTTTCTTTTACACGGATTTTAGTACTCGGCGTAATAACATGTTCGCAGCGAATGTTACATTACGGGCCGTAACACCGGTCAGTACCCAGGTGCTTAAGGTGCAAACGATTATAAGTCCAACTCCTATATCTTACGTCCCATTTACCTTTACCTGCAATTTAGTCAATACCCAACAGCTAAGTTATACTAGCGACGCTACCCGGACTACCCGGTGATTACACCGAAAACTATGCACATTACCACCTATGTTGTTTATGAACTGAACTTGTCCGAGTTTCAGCCAGTTTCACTGAGTTTCAGAAGTAAATTGTGGCAATTATCATTTGTGTTGAAACTGCGCAATGTTACCTCACAAATCTTCGTTGTTGTGGACCTCTTTTTGAACTGTTTGTCCGGAAAAGTGCTAGTTCAATTTAATTATAGAAGGTTTTTTCTATGAGCAGCATTGCTGTGTACTGGTGATGTACTTAAAAAATTATAACGTCACAAGATTTTTTTTTTATAAATACGTAATATCAACGACACGGTTGGCGCAGTAGTTAAGCGATTGACTGCTACGCTGCGTGTCGCGGTTTCGATTCCCGCACGAAACAAATAATTGTGTGGGCTGTAGGCGACAGTGAGAACTGAGAAATGAGACTCGCAACGCCATCTATCTCGACAGCTGCAAACTAGCTTGACAAAATCCTAAATCGCGATATCAGAGTTTACCATGCGATTAGAACATAATTATACAAAGCCCGAATATCAACTCTCGGGCAGTTGCCCACCGGACACCAACAACCGTCTGGTCGGAGGATCCTCCCTTTTCAACGGAGGTATGCGGGACTTTACTTTCTGTACCACTACCTCCAAAGCCTACAGATAGTTGTTCCTGGTCTGGCTGTTAGTGTATCTGAGATTATAATGTTTGTACCCACGATACAGGAGAATTCCTAGTGTGAAAAAAAAAGTTTTTTACACGACTTCGCTAGCATGATGTTTGGCTTAACAAAAAAAGTAGCCTTAGACCGTCTCCAGGGTCAAATTTTTGAGGAATTTGTTCAAAAGAGTCACCGCGGCCCTGGAACGCAAAGGGCATTAGGAGGAACACGGATGGGTTTAAGTCATTTAGAGTGTGTCACTCCTTTTCGCTCTGGCCAGAGCGGAAGGAGTCATTTGAAGATTTCCCATACTTAAAAAAGAGGATCCCATCTACCCCCAAACTATGTATATTACAAAACTTTAAGTCAGTATTTAGTTGTACATTTTCAATTTTTGTAATATATTTTGGTAAATTTTATATTTATTAAGTACCTATCTCAAGTACCAAAGCTCATCAAAATCGATGAAAACGTACCTAATAAAAAAACAAATTCGCATTTATAAATAGATAGGATGTTAAAACAAGAAGATTTTGAGTCACTTAGGAAGGCATCAGCAATCATCGTCCAGAGTTCCTGGAATCCGTGGAAAAAAAATGTAATGAAATAATCGCACTTTTTTTAACCAGCACAGTGGCTTTTTCAGCGATCTTGATCAGCATCAAGATCCCCCATATTCTTCAAACCACCCTTTCAAACCTCTCCACCAAAATCCATAGACAAAAGAATTTCTCCTTACGTCTCTGTAATAGGTCCCCAAAACAGGGTAATCCCCAATTGTTTATAGTTATCCGGGTAAGTAATCGCGTCGTGGGTATCTGTGGTTCGTACGGGTATTATAGACTTTGGTACTATACCGTATACCGGTATACTGTATTCTGTTTGCTTTACCTCGTAAATTAATTGGGCTTAGCGAATATTAGGCACCTTCTGTACAAGTTTCAAGCTGCTCTTGAATAAACCTAAATAATATCTACAGACAGTTTAAGTTCATTAGAAGGTCAATCTTTCAAGGGTGAAAACATTCATGATAATGAACCACTTTTCTACAAGGTGTTCCAGAAAGGTGTAGTCATATTTAAGGGTGATGTTGGGTGAAAAAATATCATAACTTTTAACTATTTTTTTTTATCCGTCCAGAAAAAACAACTGAAAACTTCCAAAGAAATGACTTTTCAAGCAGTCTCATGCAGTATGTGACATCAAATTTGTGATTGAACTAAAGTAAATGCCACCAACTGTATCAAACTGCTTGAAAAATCGTTTCTTCGTAACTAATATTATGTTTAATTATGCGAGCAGTAAATTTCTAAGCTGTGCACATGATAGAAGTGGTTGATAATCACGAGCATGTCACTTGCATCCGAAATATTGCCAAAGAGTCAAAGGACATTGTAAAAAATGGCCTATGAACCAACACGCATGAAATATTTACTATAATTACTAATTCTTTTAATAATGTACATTACTTATATTTTAATAGAACGGACACTTTTTAATTTCGAAAACATTTTAAAAAGTATTCACTTTCATCTTTAGCTTCCGTCATAATCCTCGGTGATAGTTCTATTATTTTTTGGTTCAATTTGAGGTTTTTAATAGGCAAAGGTATTATAGCTCATACAGCCAAGTCTTTGTAACAGCACTCCTAATAAGAGTTTGAAACAGACAAGCGTCAGTATTCTCAACACTTGATATACGATAATGATTATTAGTTACAAACAGTCCGCTATGATGTCGCGGAACCATAATAATCCTTATCAAAAAACTCGATTGAATGTGCTGTTTGAAACGAGCAATAATATCGACACTGACAGTTGACGAATTGACAGATGACAACATTTGACATTTGGTAGTAATGTCACTTGGCGCGCGCATTCTGTGCTCGATCTGCGTTTGCGTTGGTTGCGTACTGAATTCGTTTGCATTTTCTTACTTTTCCGATTTTATCTAACAACTCCATAAGACTCCCGACTCCTGGAGTTGAATGTCAACAAGCGCGGATCTGTCGTACTTACATCAGGTAATAAATGCTAAGTTATTTCTGCATACCGAATGTTTTTATTGACGTAATTATAACCTCAAAATCCGAAAGTGTTTTGATTTTTTCAGAATTCTCAAAAGTGTCCGTTGTTTTAATTTAGGTTTAATCGAATATATACATTATCTAAAACCCAAAGAGTAAATACACCTTCCTGTTGGATCTTAGGCGAGCTATGTATGGACGACGAGCAATGTCCATTCACTGTGTAATCTTATTGCGTCTTCGTGTTTTAAAAATAAATTCAACAGGATATTCTAGAACTCCAAAATGTACTTTATCGCGCAAACAAATAAAGATGAAGTTGACTGTTCACATTGTCGTTCCTCCGTGCCTCGAATGAATGCAAAATATTATCTACACACATTCTTCTAGTTTTCACGACGTTAAAGATTTTTCCCTGAACTTTTAAAAATCCTTACGTGTACTCTCTGATAGTAAACTAAGTATACCTCTTCGCAGCGAAGCGATTTCCTTTGCAACCTCAAAAGAAACCTAGGTTTGCTAGCAAAGTTGTTCTTTTTTCATAAAACAACTTATAGCGCAATGTCCTTTTGACAGTACAAAGTAAAATAAATACGATTACAGAAAGAATTGAACCAAGAAATGTGCATTGAATACAGCATGGCGCTCGCTTTTGTCTCTTTAAGTTATTAAATTTTCTTTCAGGGCGCAGACTTCATTACTTTACGGCATCTGTTCCTTCGGAGACTTACAACTAAGTCCGTATTACACGTCTCTCCTCCGAGACTGAACCAAATGTAAACTTAATAAGATAACTAACAAAGGAACTACAGTACATAGTAAAATCGGACGACCAACAGTACACACATACACAAAGACACTTGTTTGTAACGGTCCCTAAAGATCCGTGATTGCTGTGCTGTGATCACCAGACAACACCTTCACTCCAATCAAAGGAATCCAAACTTTACGTCCTTGTAAGAAAGGTATTTGACATGCAAACGTAAAGGTGTGTTTCAATAAGCATCAGTTCACTATTCCAGGCACGCTTTCGCTCGCGACACGGGAAATAATGGGGGGAGGAGGGGGTGGTAATGACCATCGGTCTTTAAGAGCCGGTGTAAATTCCCAAGGGAAATGCGCAGTTATTTAGGATACAGCCCTAAGTGCGCCGGTCAGGAATGCCCGAATTACCTCATACTTTGTGAGGTGAAAACCCAGTAAAGGTTACTTGGGAGGTTGTAAAACGGGCTTACGTTCCAACATCCACTGCTAACTGGACGGAGAAATTTTTAAATATTTTTCTTTTTAAAATGTAGAACACTGACGGGTATTTTCTTAGTGCATTTTTTATAACTCCTCACCTACTTTTAAACCTTCTAGTTACAGTGCAGATCTGCTTTTAAGACGGATCTTAGCAGCAAGGTGATGGGTAGCCATTTGTTTTCAACGAGAAAGAAAATCGCAACCAAAAAGGTTATCGACCTTCTTTTATATTCCTCCGTAGATACGTATATTTTTTTGAAAATATATTCTAACAAGCTACATGACCCGGTGAACTCTGTAACTAGATTTGGCTGTAATTTTTTTTTCCAAACAATAAAAAAAATATTCATGGCAGGTTACAGAAATAAAATTGTATCATCTCTTTTAAAAAAAGTATTCATATTCCCAGAATTTTTGAGTGGCCATCTACCACACGAAAAACCAATAAATTTCCCTACAGAAGAAAGCCAAGGGCTAACCTAACCTGCGATCCCTCTCTTGGGTCTCATAGAGAATTCATTATCCTTTGTTCCCAGCTTCCATTGCTCTCGAACCTTGGGCCTACTATGGCCGATAAGGGTACTTTGATAGTACTGCCTCAAATCTTACGGGACCGGTGTTAATGCATTTAAAAGAAAGATGGCTGCGCTATATTAAAGGTTAAGACGTAAATTGGGAGATTCTGGTCGTGTTATGCGTTTGTGGTAATGTTAATGAGGTAAATTAGTGTCGTGTGTAAAGGGGTTTTGCAGCCGTGTCCATGTCGTAGCGAAATTGTTAATTTGACCATTTTATGAAGTGGTCACCTCGGCTCCAACTTAACTTCAAACCCTTGAATGGGGCTCCTATTTTTCCTTGCAGGGTTTAAAGTATTCCTTACATGAATGGGATGACGGGTGCTAGAAAGAGCAATGCGAGCGATTGAAGCTCCAGTCATCATACGAACCTAACCTATCCGTGTCGGGGTGCCGACGACATTTATGCAATGAAAGATATAGCACGCCAAAAGACACACTGGATTTTCCATAGGATTTTCCTTCAAAATCCTTTGGAATATGATAAAATATTCCAAAGGATTTTGAAGGAAAATCCAAATCCCGTGCTTTATTTGTTTTAAAAATGTGTCTGTTTGATCACGTAAAATACGCAATGAATGTTGTTGAACTGCCATAACGATAGTCATGGCCATTGTGTGATTATAGTTGTTATCATTTCGTTAGGATTATTACTGCCAGTTTCGTCATTTTTTTAAAAGAACAAAGAGCACACAAACACTTGTACTTACACAAACACTAGTACTTACACAAACACTTGTACTTACACAAACACTTGTACACAAACACTTGTACACTATAATATCTCCTGCGTACTTCGCTAATCTCCGTTGAGATGGGAAATCATCAAATGACCCCTTCCGCTCTGGGTGGAGCGGCAGGTAGTGTCAGACTCTTAACTGGATAAAACCCATCCGTGCTCCTCCTACTACCCTTTGCGTTCCAGAGCCGCGGAGACTCTGCCACCGTGATCGAAATTCGGTCGGGAGTATTATTATTGTTCACCCAAAATAAGGAAAACGTACTTACAACTTCAAACTCTGAAACATTTTTTTTAAAGTTCTACTTGTATGAAATCTACTACTTTTACTAGAACATTTTCAAGATTAATGTGACACTATTCATGATCCATTAATTGCAAAGCCTTAATTATCGTTATGACAAACTATCACTAACAGGAAATAACACAGTAACTTGATCTACATAATTAATGCAGCGTTTGTCCCTTGTTTTATTTGTTTTTTCTTTGTTATTTCCGGAACTTTTTTGTGTACTTCTCTATGGTTGTATGTATGTATAATATCGCAGCTTAATCAGCCGTTTCATTAAAAGCCTAGCTTTTCATTGAACTTTAAATCATAATAAGTGCCATGGGCAAGTCATTAAACAATATTGAACCAAAAGGTGATAGTCGCTGCAAAATCGGTGCGTTTAAATGAAAAGGCTTGGCCACCAATTAAACGGCTGATTAAGCTAATTGGCTGCGACTTACTGCTCAAGCTCCGTCGACACACCGGTGTGTCACCTGATTTACGCGTTTTAAAACTCTATTATTACTATTGCGCAAGATAATAAAATTATATTACATGATTTTGAATTTTCACATATCGGGCGCTTGCACAGAGTACTTTTATGTATATGGAAGGCGCTTGAGAGGTTATTTTTTTTTCTTTTTTGTATTATAAGACTTTTTGTGCAAACAAACTCGCTACCTGCCAGTACGCAATGGAAAGGAGTATGTTGAATGTGAAGAAGTCAGACAGATTAAAAAAATCATGTTATCAGAAGCAAGACATAGGTCATGGACATAACATACAAAATCAGAAGGCTCAAATAGTGATGGGCAGGGCACATGATGAGAGGACCAGATAAATGGAGTAGGTAAAACTGTGACACGATGGTACCCTAGAGAAGGCAAAAGGAAGAGAGGTAGACCACAGAAAAGTCGGGATGACGACATCCGACAAGTGGCA
Source organism: Melanchra persicariae (assembly GCA_947386135.1). Classification (NCBI taxonomy): domain Eukaryota; kingdom Metazoa; phylum Arthropoda; class Insecta; order Lepidoptera; family Noctuidae; genus Melanchra; species Melanchra persicariae. Next base: position 20,903,908 of record OX376650.1, read on the forward strand.
GGAGTGATGTGGAATGGAGTGGCTCAAGAAAGACACGAATGGAGAAGGTCGGAGGAGGCCTTTGCCGACTGGCAAACAGATCTACAGGCAGTATCTAAGAAGCAAACAAAAAGTTTTAATTTTTTTATGTAATAGTTATGTACAGTTCTCGTCAAATAACTTTGCCCCTCTGAAGTTAGCCATTTGCAAAGATCGCGCAGGTGCAGTCACGTACGAGTCCAATCAACGGGGCTTATATGATCCGAAAAATTCTCCCGACTATGAAAATTGGCATGTGATGAAATTAGGTGATACAGATTACAGATGTACAATAATCCAACATTTTTTTTTACGAGAAGTTAGGTTATTTTACCTAAACATGAAAATTGCTTATGAGGCTCTGTGAATATTTCCTCAGGCTGAAATACTTTCTGTTTACGTATGAATGTACTAGTTAGAATAAGTATGTACAGGAATCCAACATTTTTTCGACTTCGGTGATACCCCAAATTTAACTTTTAACATTTTGCACTATAACTTCCCCCGGAAAATTGCTCTGCCAATTTTTATGTTTTCATATGTCTTTATGTCCCTAAATACATAGCTTTGTTTAGTTATCCAAAAGATTTTCCTTTTTAAACTTGTATTTTTTATTTTTGCTTAATTACGTAAAGTGAAAAAATCCTCCGTCCATTTTTATACCTTTATTAGTCATATGATTTTATATTAAAACAGATTTATCAATAATCCAACAAATTTTCCTTTAGGAAGAACATTTTTTTTTCATTTTTACTTTATTATCTACGTCACGCGAATAATTGCTCAGGTTAATTCAATACGTGTATGAGATTATCCAATAGGCCAATGGAAATTCGGCCTAATACAAAAGTTTTTACAATCTCAACCGCTCAAGCCCCGGCAACACAGCGGTGTGCGCCGAATTAATCGCGAATTGAATGTTTATTACCTATTACATAAGGTTTAATTCTTTTTTGGGAATTTTCACATGTCGGGCCCGGAGCGGATAATATAAATTCAATCTCAACATACCTTTATTAGTCATGACTTTATATTAAAACATATTTATCAATTATCCAACAAATTTTCGGACGGTCAATATTTGTTACGATATTTCACTGTTACGTACGAAACGAACGTTACTGTAGCGAAGGGTTGGCCATCACTTGACTGAAAATACTAATGTAGTAATGTAGGGGAGTTTGATGGCTACCGATATTATTACAAATATTTTTCTATAAATATGCACAACGTGTGTACAGTCAACAGCACATCAAGTTACCAAAAACTGACAAATTTTCTCATTTGATTTTGAACTTAACCTTCAACATTTTAAGAGTGTGTATTCGATTCGCGAGTCGCTGGGAGGGCCCGGCACGACCCTCAAGTCTGCTATTACAATAGTGTCAGAATGGTCTACCATTGATTTCATAATTGTTGATTTTGAAAAGTTTGATAATCTACTAATATAAAAGCGTCATTATGACTTTCCAATGGTCAACCACTGACCCTCCCATTGAAAGAAATGTCATAGAATGGTAATCTCGTACATAATGACAAATGACTGACAGAAGTATGCGGTAATCTGCTAAAATTTTGACAGTTCCTTTGATCAGTGACCTACCATTAGAACGTCCTTGTGCAGTCATTGCTTTTCAAAGTCATTGAATATTTAGAACCATGATGCTATTACGAGACCATTGACCGACCAATGATTGACCATTATGAATTTAGCAGACACGAACTTATTGCAAAATGACAATGGGATCGTGTTGGAATGACGAATTTATGAAAATACCAGACTTGGGGCCCAGGATCGGTAATCGATTGCGAGCGGGGATTTATAGTGTTTTTAAAATAATCGTGTAAAATAAATGAGTACATAAAAGGACTGACAAAAAAACCAGGATATTTAGCAATACCTTTATTTTCTTAAAATAATTATAATATTTATGTTTATAGTAAACCACTTTTAAAAAAAAAAATTGTTAAAGTTAACCGATTTTCTATATATTTTTTTTTAAATACTAATTAGCCATATTTTTGTAATTGAGCTATATAGTGCGCTTTGAGACTACATATTCAGTTGGACAAACGTATAATATAAAATATTTTAGCACATTACAATGGTTGTATTCGTCCTGAAAGATAACTCTGACGTCCATTTTTGTCAAACGCCAACTGTTCTTTTTAAAAGTGTTAACAAAAATTATATTTTTCAGAGTAGTGTAGTAAATTAAAACTTAATCTTTCTAAAACCGTAATATTCTGTGAAATAATCTGCTCACATCATTACGATTTTGATCTTGAAAAATTAAAAAAACATGAAGTTTTTGTCGCGAATCGAATACACGCTCTTAAGGTTTAAAATCATTTGGAGAAAAGACAATGCCAGATCCCGCCCCAGCAATTTACAGAAAATGTAAATTAATGAAAATCAATTGAATGAATCGTGGGGTCCGAGTGCTCATTACTTGTTTAAAGATCTGTCAAGAAGCGGCAAGGAGCGGCAGGGAGTGTCAGACTTTTACTGACTAAAACCCACCCTTAATCCTCCTAGTGCCTTTCTTTCCAGTGCCGCGGTAACTTTTTCGAACATATTCCGCAACCCTGGCAGGCTCTAGCCCTGGCGGGCCCCGTCTCCGTTGCTGACTGCTCTTTCCGGCGCGTTTGGAGTGAAACGCGCCGTCGACTCTGGCCTGACCTGACAGCGAGCTACTTCGCGTGACCCTACGGCTGGCTTTTACCTGGGACAAAGGATAATCATTGCCATATGACGTGGCAATGCTGCCAGCCTTTTGGGTACATTACCTGTGTTCTGCGATGCGGAGGAATTTTTCGACGCCATATTTTAGATTATTTTTAGCTTAAGTTAAGTCTTTTATTTAAGTATGTATTTTTATTGTTTTAAGCTACCTACATTTGCTTTTGTCAACGAATCTCAACTCTCGTTCACTTGCTGACTTTGTGCTACTTATAAAATGCTGCATATTTTATGCTTGTAAATTACTTATTTTAGTGGGACAAAGGTCATTTGGAGATCTTTGGCAGTCGTTACGGATTGTCAGAAGCCAGAAAAATCTGACACCAGACTTGCCTAGAAATACCGTGTTACCCAGTTAAATGGGTTGTGTAGGTCTGGTAGGCAGCCGCTCCACGTAAAATTCCGGTATTCAGCTGAATCCGGTTTGACTGGGAGCCGACCCCAATATAGTTTGGAAAAGGCTAGGCAGGTGATAGTGGGGCGAAAATCTATAGTTTCTGTCCTTTGACAGTTTCGTATAACCTGATGTGCGGTTGACTGTACAACGGCGTTTAGACATTCGCTTATACATATTTCTAAAGAATTTTTGTTACTTAAATTGTATGGATTTAAAATAAACGGACTTTGTGAACTATGCGGATTAATGGTCAAAAAGTTAAGGAGATTTCGAGTTAAGAAAAAAAAGTATTGTCCAAAGGTGTACCAGTTAGCTTATAATTTTTTTCAGCATCTGCGTCCACCAATACAATTTAATTAAGCTGTAGAAAACACTAATACACTTAAACATAAAATAACTCTTGGTAAAATCTCCGAAACGTGTGAAATAATAATTAATTCAAAAGATTTGCTATACCAAGGGTCAGCGCACATCTGGCGCTACCAAATGAGTGGAATTTACCCCCAGAATCTGTCAAGCCAGCTACGATGCAACGAATGCCACACGATAGCACGTTGGCAATGTAAAAAATGCATTAAAACATTGTGCGTCGAAAAAGGATGTTCTGAACAATACTATGCATCATTGGCCCTATTTGAGTTGGTATGGTGTTTTTCTAATACAAAAGGAAGGTTTTTTTTCTTTATAAAATGTCTTTCTAGACTGCAATAGATAGATACGTTAATAAAGTTTTTTCCAGAATTTTACTGCTAGGTTTGTATTTGGGTTCAAATGGCTTAATTTGTGCGTATTTGTGATAGAATATTAGATTTAAGAAAATATTCAAAATTTTCAATTAACCGCGCTTTTTCGTAAACCCGAAAACATATCGCTGCGCCTAAATGAGAAAACGTATAAGCTCACTGAAAACTGTACCGACTTGAAAAAAAGGAAGAGGTTCTCAATTCGATTGTATTTTTTTTTGTTACTTCAACAAACCCCAGTATAACATTACATTTTTTTATTACACAGCCGACACACACAACTCGCCGTTACCTTAGACCGTCGTTGCTAGCCGACGGTCGGCAATGCAATTATTGAGATTGTAAAAACTTTAGTATTAGGCCGAATTTCCATTGGCTTATTAGAAAATCTATTAACATACAGCGACTCATAACTTAATACACTCATTGAATTAACCTGAGCAATTATTCACGTGACTTAATAAAGCAAAAATGAAAAAAAATGTTCTTCCTAAAGGAAAATTTGTTGGATTATTGATAAATCTGTTTTAATATAAAATCATATGACTAATAAAGGTATAAAAATGGACGGAGGATTTTTTCACTTTACGTAATTAAGCAAAAATAAAAATACAAGTTTAAAAAGGAAAATCTTTTGGATAACTAAACAAAGCTATGTATTTAGGGACATAAAGACATATGAAAACATAAAAATTGGCAGAGCAATTTTCCGGCGGAAGTTATAGTGCAAAATGTTAAAAGTTAAATTTGGGGTATCACCGAAGTCGAAAAAATGTTGGATTCCTGTACATACTTATTCTAACTAGTACATTCATACGTAAACAGAAAGTATTTCAGCCTGAGGAAATATTCACAGAGCCTCATAAGCAATTTTCATGTTTAGGTAAAATAACCTAACTTTTCGTAAAAAAAAATGTTGGATTATTGTACATCTGTAATCTGTATCACCTAATTTCATCACATGCCAAATTTCATAGGCGGGAGAATTATTCGGAAGTCTCCATACAACTAATATCCTCGTTGATTGGACTATACACGGGAGCAAGCGGGACGCAAGCATGCATCGAACGTAAACGAGCGACTGACCAAAGAGTATAATAATACATTGGGAGAAGAGAGCCCTCTTGCACCATTTTGAAGCATACATGTTCGAAACGCCATCTGCATTTCTTGACTGGAAATAATGCTCTATACGTAGACACACACACATACATTGACAGGCATGTATGTGTGCCTACTTACGTACCTCTACTAAGCATTGTTTGATGTTATGTGATTATTCAAATTTTCTTAGCTGGCGTCATTATGTTGGTTAAAATGCGATTTTCGGACAATATAAAAATACATTTACTAAATCCCAATAAATAAAATGACGCAACAACAGCTAAGAAAATTTGAATGATCACTTAAACACCAAACAAGGCTTAATTTTGTCAGAATTTGTAACGCTTTAGCAAAATAACACACCGAGAAATATTTTTATGTTCCTAAAATCAACACATTTGTTATAAAATACTAAGGATCAATGAAAGAAAACAAAAAAATAAAATCAATATTTTATTGAAGGAAATTTAATTATTACTTTCTGTTTTTATAAAATTTGTGCTTATTATAATATTTTTGGGCTGCAATTTTGGTTTCATCTTCACCATCATACATTAATTTACCGGCCAAAATTCGATTAACTGACCGACACCAACTGTAAATTATTACATTTAATGACACATTCAAAAAATGTTTCATGAATGCATCACCATGGGCTGGACATTTATTTGGGCAATCCACAAACATATCTATAAAAGTAATTATTGTTTGTTTCACACGTTTTTTAGGCACACTTCTCCTTAGGCAAGAAGATGCTGTGTTTCTAACTTCATTGAAATAATTTTCAATTTCTTGGCTGGGATAGCAAAGCCATTTTTTGTTTTTGTATTCTTTGGCTTTAATAAATGCATTATTATTACTCGAACTGCCTAATACAGTATTTATGCAAGTTTGACAACTTTTTATAACACTTTTTAAACATTTTTTCAGAACCCAACCACAGACATAATTGCCCTGACCAGCATCAGTTGTATTTGACTGGTCAGAGCAAATTTCACTATTAAAATGAATTATTTCACTTTCTTCAGGAACAACAGGAGTATCAACCTTCTCTCTTAAAAAAAAGTCCAAAGTCTGGAGGCACTCATTTGAGTCCTCCTCACAGTTTGCCCTCCTAGAATGAGGACAATTAAAATTATTTAATAACAGAGCTTTGAAAGCACCTTCAAAAGCCACTGTATTAGGTGCAGTATTCCTTGCACCATAACTCCTGATGTTCCCGAAGAAATTTTCGACAGGGTCTTGGTTGAAATTCCGTGTCAACATTGCATCTAAACCATATTTTCTAGACAGCACTGCCCAAAGAGATTCCATGCCCTCTATGGTTTTAATAAGATTTGTTACAGATGGTATAGTTGTCTCGGTCAGACGGATTTTGTTTCCAACTTTAACTTTTTTAATATATTTTACAGTTTTAAAAACTTGTTTAGCTTTTTGCCACAGTTGATGATGCGGTGAATTGTGTTTCACAGGCCCTTTATAAATTTTACCATTTGGTATGAACATACTGCTTACATTTAATGAATCGAATACATTATCTATTAATAAAGTCATGTCTATTAATTGATGACATTCTTCGGGGAGATCCTTCCTTGCTGTTAAATGTTCTGTCACAACAGCAACACTATGGCTGAATATTTGTGTCGCTGATTTAACACGCATTTTGTTAATTTTTTCCGGATTTACGTGTTCTTCCGTAATTTTGTCAAGGAGACGTAACTCTCCGTATGATTTGTCGGCAGCATAAACCATTTGGTAATATTCCCATTTTATGGTTTTTTTGACATTTGATGTTACATATGTCATATCTTTATTCAGCAAATTATTTCTGAGACCTTTTATTAAATGAGGAGTATCATAAAGGGGAATAATACTCTTACCACTCACTCTGAATATTTCATGACGCCATTCTTTGCCTAGACGAAGATAGGCGGCTTTCGTTTTATTAACCAATTCGGTTATAGCGCCAACATTAACGGAACTTTGGTCACATACTGTGTTAACCACAATAAGGCTACTTTCCAGTGCGTGCTGGACTACGGATTTTATTAAAATTTGTAGTTCATTTTTTTTTAGTCCAGATGTAAAGTAGTAAGCAATTGGTTGCTTAAAATTATTTTTCACACCCTTCACCATAAAAACAAGGGCATGGTCAGCAAACGAGTCCTCTTGATTTGATGCAAACCCTTCCAGTTCATCCTTATGTGCATTATATAGCACTTGCGGCATAATTGACATTTCATCGAACATGAGACTGCAGAGTCGATCTGGCACATCCTTTTCAGCTAGCCCTTTTTTTATCTTTTCAAAGACAATTGGATTAATACCTGGCACTATTTTAATTTGGCTCAGTAATCGCTTCATAGCTTTTGCTGATGGCAATGCAAAATATTTGCACAACAGCCTGTAGCATTTAGGACTCTTTTTGAAAAGTGACAATGACATCACTTTTTCCTCAAGAGAAAACCGTCTCCCTTTCGATTTTTTGATGGACTGCAATTGCATGTGAACAAACAGTTGTGCTGGTTTGGTCATATTTTTTGTCACTTGTTGGAATGCAGCTTCATTGGACAATTTTTCTGCATTTGCCAAGCGTTTTCTCAATGATTGTCCTTTTTTGCGCAAACGACCTATTTCATTTCGAAGATACTTCAGTTTTTGATGAAATGGTCTCATTTGAATGCAATTGAACTGCGCACCAACACTTTCACGAGTATCTGAAAAATGCAAAATATACTTATTAACTAAAAAAAACCAAATATTTTATGTACTTAGTTACTTAAAACTACCTCTATTTGCAAACTAACTACTATGTGGAATTTCAATATTTGTGCAGGCCAATGCACAACAGTGGCTCAGTAATAGGCTTTAATTATAAATCATCATCATTTAAGTTGAGAGACGTCTATGGTTGGACATAGGCCTCCCCCAAGCGTCGCCACAGCAACTGGTTTTGTGCGTCTCGCATCCATCGAATTCATACGAACCACACCTTTAATTTTAATGCTGAAGATAAATTACCTTTGAGTGATCCTTTTTTATTGAGTTTGCTTATCACGCTATAATTATGCTCCATTATCACAAAATTTGTAGTAGCAGTGCAGTGACTTCTATCTGAAAACATAATATGTATGCAAGTTAGTATTTTTGGTTTAATTTTGAAATATTTTGTTTGAAATAAGGGAATAACCATACATTTGTTAATATTAGTCAAGCAAATCCCATGGTGAAATAAAAAATGGTGATTTTAGTATCATGATATTGATCCTTATCCATTTAAATGGTTTGATAATTAAGGTCGACTATGTCCGTGTAAACTACACTTTAAATTATTCAAATCGGACCTTTCATTCAAAAGTTACGACGGTAATAAACATGCTCGGAGTAAGAAAAATGTCGCGGCTTGAGCGAACTGGGGAGAATCGTATCAATGTATGGGGGTATAGGGGGCGTTGAAGTTTGTGGAGTACCTACTAAATCCACGCGGACGAAGTCGCGGCCGAAGTGCTAGTTGTTATATATTTTTATATTTAAATATTGTCTATATCTATTTATTGTAATAATGCGCGGAAGTCGGCTATTGCTTGAGGAACAAGGGGTTAAATAGATATGTATAATCCGGTATTGTAAACAATACCTGGTCAGTGGGTCATCTTACTTAGGCAATTTATAAAGTACCAAAATAATGTAGGTAATGTATGAAATATTATTTATTTTATACTTTGGCATTCAGTATTGTATAGAACACTATACAACACGCCCCAAGTATACACATTGCCAAGGTATAGTATAAAATACCTGAATTATACAGATTGCGGAAAATTATAAGAAATTCGTGTTAGTTACACTATTCACAACTCACTAGCTTATACCCGCGGCTTCGCCAGCGTATATGAAATATAGCCTATTACACTCAAGAATAAAGCAGCTTTCTATCGGTGAAAAAAGGTTAGCATTCGGATCAGTGCTTTCAGAGATTACCTTCTTACAAACAAAAAAACAAACTTTACCTCTCTAAATAATTTAATGTAGAAGAACGGCTGACGGCTGCACCGATTTTGTTGAAAATTGGTGGGGAAGTAGCTTAGAACCAGGAGGACATAAGATACATAAAACCCGTTCCCGTGGAACGTGACAAAACGTTCATGTAAGCGGGCGAAGCCCCGGGCAAGAGCTAGAGGCTGGTACAAAAAGTTTACTTACTATTTTCTTTACATCCAAAAGCGCAAGAGTAAGGCATTGTATCTATTTTGGTAGAGCACAACACACAGTAATAAATAGCGTCTTTTCGCAAAAGTGACAATTTACTATCGCAACTGAAAGATATTAGTTTTCGGGTAGTAATCCTACAATAGCACGGAGGAGAAACTCAACTCGACGTGATGTAGATAAAACACTCAAAAACCAGTAATTAAACACCAAATGGACACGCGAAAAACAAATAAGCGCAAACGCAAATTCGAATCGTAGCGACCATATTGTGTGAAGTTGCCAGAATTAGGTAACACAATAAGGATTTCTGTGACAAGGTTGCCATATTTGATAATGCTAGTAAGATATTAAATTTATTAACGTGATAGTTTTGATGTAAAATATTACAATTATTCTATAGATAAAACTTTCCATTAAATTAGAGAAATCTTTTATTTTAATTTCCTATTTGTATCTAAGTGTGTATTACAGAGACATCTGACCAATAGTTATCAAACTAATAGTTTCTACGCCAAGAAATGTAGATGGGGACTCTTTCTTTATTAAAGTTGTGCTTGTTCTAACTGTCTCCCGACTGACACATAAAATCGCGCCCCGCCTCCATGTCTCTTACGCATGCGCAGTTGCAGTGTGTTCGTAATTTTGACTACTACGCAGCCACTCGACACAACTTCAAAGGGGCAAAGATATTTGACGAGAACTGTATGTTTTAGTTAGATTTGAATAAAAGGCTATTTTATTATTATAATATGACAGTGTAGCTTTATCAGTCACAGTTTTTTTTTCTGAACTATAAACAAAACAACTAGATAAGTACAATCCATGTACTTTATCCTGCTCATACTGATATAATTATTGTATGACTAGTTGCACCCGCGACTTCGTTCGCGTGGATGCCGGAAAACAAAATGTGTCGTGTAGTGTGCAGTGAAGATGTGTGATAGATGTATAAGTATCAATGGATGTACAGTCTACTTCTTTTCGTGTCGATTTACTCCTGTCCTTGTCTGACATTGTAAGTGGCCTCTTGGACCGCTCTGTCATTAGCAGAGATCGAAATAGGTAGAGTATATTTACGTAACACGTTATACGTTTTTTCCGGTTCCGGTACTCGTTTTGTAAACATCACAGTGTCGACGCTCCGTAATTTCATTGCACAAAAACGGTTCAGTCATAATTTCTACAAGTACATCATATCCAAACAAAGAACTATGTGTGACTGAGTGTTATTAGCAAGAAACGTCGCATGTCTTCGGGGTTTTTAACAAAAATTTGGAAGAAGAAAAACCCTGGTGAATCTTTGAGGTTAGATTTATAGCCATAGACTAACTGTCAGCTGTTAAAGTAGCCTGTCAGCTCCATACGCCACATCTGACAGTGCCACCTCAGTGTTGTCAACGAAAAATAGAATTAAAAACTTCGCTCCATTACACGCAAAACATGGAAGAACAATTCCAACTGTTATTTGACAAGATGAAAATTGAAATGCAGAACCAAACAACTGAATTAACTAATACAATACTAGATAAAATGGAAGAAAAATTAAAACCTGTGTTAGAAGAAAATAAAACATTGAAACTTAAAGTGGAAAACCTGGCAAAGAAAGTGGAGCATTTAGAGAGAGAAAAGAAAATAAATAATTTAATAATCCATGGGTTAGCGGAAAAAGAGAATTCGACACTGGATTTAACTAAAAATATCAAGAAATGTTTCTTGGATGAATTAGACATAACAATAGAAGATTACGATATAAATAAAATCTACCGTATTGGCATGAGAAACAAAAATGATAAACCGAGGCCTACGCTCCTTTCATTAGTTAGTGGTTGGAAAAAGAATGAAATTATGAGGAACAAAAAAAAATTAAAGGAGTTGCATATAACAGAAGACTACTCAAAAGAAACATTAGAAATAAGGAAATCACTGCAACCCAAACTAATGGAAGAGAGAAAAAAAGGAAATTTCGCATACATAAAATACGATAAACTCATTGTAAAGGACAATTCAAGGGCCATAGATAAAAGGAAGAGAGAGGTATCAACCTCACCACAAGCTGATTTACAGCCAAGAAAACAACAAACGCTAAGTTCAGCTAAGAACAACAGAATAAATCCATTCGATAAGATGAGGAATCGAAACCACTCTCTTCCAACAATGAAACAATAGCAATTAGCTACCGTTGATCGGAAACAAGAAACTAATAAAAAACATAAAAATGGAAAAATAGAAAAGAACGAACCTCCCCCAAGCCGGCTGGTCCCCGTGGGGGAAAAAGACCACAACCCTCCAGCAAACACTGAAGAAACACCTAGAGTAATAAAACAACCACAACTAGCTCTCAAGATTGGAACATTCAATGTAAGATCTCTGGCATCGACAAAACGATTTATAGAACTGACATATCTGTTACAAAAAATAAAAATAGATATACTTGGCCTAGCAGAAGTAAGAAGAATGGGCTGTGTAATCGAGGAACACGAAAATTACATATTCTGTTACAATGGTAAAACACTCGGCCTATATGGAGTTGGTTTTTTAATAAAAAAAGAACACAAAGATCAAATAGTAAGCTTCTCAGCGTTGTCGGATAGAGTTGCTTTATTAAAAATGAAACATGACAACCAAACGCTTACAATAATACAGGTATACGCACCAACTGAAAAAGCCACAGATGAAGAAATCAACTCGTTCTATGAAACTTTAAGGGTAGCTCAAGGTCAGGCAGGAGAAAATGTCCTGGTCATCGGCGATTTTAATGCAAAAATTGGCAAGCCGAAAATAGAAGACAATGAAAACTTTGTTTTAGGCAAATATGGACACGGTAACAGAAACGAAAGAGGAGATAAGTTAATTCAATATGCATTGGAACATAAACTGTCAATTATGAACACCTTTTTTAAAGCACGAGAAAACCGTAAATGGACTTGGCTCTCCCAGTGTGGCAACATAAAAAACGAAATTGATTTCATTCTATCGAACCACCCTAAAAAGATAAGAAACGTAGAAGTATTACATAGCTTCGGATTCAGATCTGACCATCGCTTGGTTAGAGCTACTTTCATACTTGATCTAAGCAAAAAGAGTAGAACATCGTTCAAGGCACAACCAAAGCCATTGAGAACGGAAGAGGATATATCATCATATTTAATAAACCTGGATATTAAAATCAGGCAACTGGAAACACAACACGAAGAAGACGATGTTCAAACTTTTTATAATAAGCTAGTTAGCATTATCAACACCAGCCTCGCTTGTAAATCGGAAAATAAAAAGCCAAGAACCATTGACAAAATACTTAGCAAATCCACTCGAGCTCTTCTTGCAAGGCGAACGGAACTTTCGAAAACGAAACACAAAACTAAAGAAATGAAGGAAGAATTGAGCAGATTATTTAAGGCTACAAGTAGGTCAATTGATAAGGACTACAAAGACCATAGGAACAAAATAATTGAGGCTAATCTAAAAGATTACAGAAGCACGAAAAAAGCCTTTAAGAAATTGACCACACACAAAAACTGGATTCAAAACTTAAAAACAAAGTCAGAAGAAACCAAGACCAGACAAGAGATCATGCACTGCGCCACAAATTTTTACAAACAATTATATGAAAAAACCTCAAATTCAATTTGTTGTACCACTAAAACCGACGAAACAATGGGAAATTTAGAAGACACGACCAATCTGCCACCAGTGGATGTCATGGAAGTCACCAAACACATCCAAAAACTCAAGTCGGAAAAAAGCCCTGGTCCCGACGGCATACAAAATGAAGCCCTAAAAACTGGTGCTGCCCTGCTAGCCCGCCCACTTTCATACCTATTCAACGAGGTTCTCAACACAGATCTGGTGCCGGAACAGTGGAAAAGATCTGACATAATCCTTCTCTACAAGAAGGGAGACCCTCGAGATATAGCAAATTATCGCCCTATAAGCCTCCTTCCAAGTATTTATAAACTGTTCACATCAATCCTACAAACTCGATTGAGTCCGGAAATCGATAAGCTTCAACCGGTGGAACAGGCGGGCTTTCGTTCCGGATTTTCTACAACGGACCACATACATGTAATGCAACAAGTGATAGAGAAATACAAGGAGTTCAACAGGCCACTATACATTGCTTTCATCGATTACGCCAAAGCATTTGACACGATCTCTCATGATGCTATTTGGGAAGCTCTAAATGAATGTCATATAGGCGAAAAATACATAAGAGTACTGAAAAACATCTACAAGGGCAGCGTAAGCCAAGTCAAACTAGAGAAACGAGGTCCTGATATACCGATCTGTAGAGGAGTGAGACAAGGAGACCCTCTTTCACCCAAACTGTTCATAATAGTACTACAACACATTTTTAATAACATTAACTGGCAGTCAGAAGGGATTACAGTCAGCCGAGATCGACTTACTCACCTCAGATTCGCGGACGATATTGTTTTATTCGCTGAAACAAGGACCGGGTTAGAAAAAATGATAAATACTTTAAACATAGAAAGCGAAAAGGTAGGTCTCAAAATGAACGAGAGTAAAACGAAAATACTGACAAACAGCCACACAGGTATCATTAACCTGAACGGAAGGCCGCTGGAATATGTGAAAAACTACATATATTTAGGGAAGCAAATATCATTCGAAGACCAAAACGAAGAACAAGAGGTCGAACGTCGTATCAACATGAGCTGGAAAAAGTTTTGGTCTCTGAAAGAAATCTTGAAAGAAGGGTTTCCTCTCCCCCTGAAGAAAATTGTCTTGGATACCTGTGTTCTGCCTACCCTCACATACGGATGCCAAACGTGGACGTATAATACAAAAATAAAATCTAAACTAGTTGCATGCCAGAAAGCAATGGAAAGGAGCGTACTAAAATTAAGAAGAATACAAAAAGTAAAAAGCGAACAGATAAGACGAAAAACGAAAGTTATAGATGCCTTACATTATGCTCTAAAACAGAAGTGGCGGTGGACAGGACATATAGCAAGATGCACAGACAAAAGATGGACATTAAAGACAACTACGTGGGAAGGACCAACAGGAAAAAGGAGAAGAGGGCGTCCCAAAAGAAGGTGGATAGAAGATATAAAAGCTATAGCAGGAAGCGAATGGAGAAAGAGAGCAATGGACAGAGAGGCCTGGAACAAGCTGGAGGAGGCCTATACCCAAGAAGGGGTTCCAATCAATGGCGATAAATGCAGTAACGACAGCGATTAAATACTGTTCTACTCGTATAATTATAATTTGAACCACTACATACCACATTAAAGCGATACATTAATTTTATGATATAATAAATAATTAATTAACTAATAAAAATACTTAAAATATTTAATTAAAATGCATGTAATATATTTTTTTTGTAGATTGGAAATAAACGGGCTTTATTATTATTATTATTATTATTATTTACGTAACATAGAGTTGATAATACCTCCTCTAACATCCCGGAATCACAGGACATAATTTTTCCTGTAAGTAGTTAGCCGTGGATTCACCTGGAGCTTAATTAAAATTGGCATTAATAGTCGGAACTACACAGTTATAGGCACTGCAAGTGATTCAATAAACTGACATCTATTATACAATACTGGAACAACGAACAAACCAAGCTGCTCTCAGAGGTGAAAGTGGTTTCCCAAGGCTTTATATAGTTGAGTCGGTTTCTCCTAGATGGCGCTTCAAGGTGAGGTTTAATAAAGGATCCATTCTAACAGAAACAGAATATTTTTTTTTCGATTTTTCAGGGTTAGTCTTATAAAAAAACGTTGTTTATAATCATGAGTAGTTTCACCCACTGAAAGGTTTTTGGTGTTTTACAAATAACCCTGTATAAAAGTAACTGCAATAGTAGTCGCAAGCGGTACTGTTGAACATGAGATCCTGGGTTCCTTCCCTCGTCGAGCTAAATTATTTATTGGGTTTTTCCATCTGGATTTTTAGGGTTCCGAACCTATATGTGGAAAAATCGAACCCATATAGGATCACTCAGTTGTCTGTCTGTCTGTCGGTCACAGCCGATTTTCTCCGAATCTACTGGACCGATTCAGTTGAAATTTGGTACACATATTATAATCTTTTGTGACCCAAACACAGACGTGTAATGAAAATAAATAAATTTTGAAAATGGGGTCACTTTTTGGGCACAAATAAAAAAAATGTGGCTGGGTGATGGTACTAACAACGACTATAACAATAAACTAGGCATACAGAATTACAGATAACTACTATAACTTCATTGCAATTCATACCTAGTAGTTAAAATTTTTCTATTTCCTTGAACCGCGATGTTTCAAAACAAAATAAGCTTTGCACTATTGGTCATTTATCATAATTTAACACAAAAAAGATTCCCATCATCATAACATATTCTTCATAAAATTAACATTACTGCGAAATGTTAAAAAACATATTCTACACTGAATCTTTTTACACAACCATCGTACTTAAAAATATTATCGATACCTGAAATTTACCCAAAATGCCAAAATGAACCTTACAGCGATTACTTCAAGTGGCATTATCAAACATTCTAAAAGCATTACTTATGTAACTTTAGTAAGTCTTTATATCAGTTAAGAAGAATTTTCGTAATCGAATCAGTACCTACCCTTTTCACAACAAGCATATAAACAAACAAACAATTTTGCTCTTTTAATTTTATCTCTCACTCTAGTTCAGATAATTTTATTGACATAAAAAATGATGTTGATGACCCTTTGCCACCACTACTGCGTAAAACAAAACGTTAGATAAGGTGTGCTTACTGAATAAACAAGTTTATTTATATTCATAATTCATAATTCGAGAATCCATCATCAGCCACTCAAATATCGACTTTAGTATCATGTAGGTACTTAAAATCTGGGGGCTCGGGAGTGTCCTCACCCAGACGAGCCAAGCGAAGCCCAAGGGCACTACCTATCTTTTCTCGAAGAGCTTCGCCGTTTTTTTGACCCCTCATCATAACTTGGGTTTGGAATATACCAGATAAACAATATTCTCGGTATATGATGTCAATAGTGCACTTATTAAACATATATATTTTCAATTGCATAGCTCTTATACTTCAGATTTAATTGATATTTAAAAAACCCCGATTTCGTCACTGACTCACACCATGGGACCTATCCCACGGTGTGCGTTGGATAAAAATAATACAGCGCCACTTCACGTGTAGAAGATTTTATTTTACCAATTTATTAGCGTGATAATATATGCTTCTTTCTATTACTTAGCGTCTCTGAGGTAAACCGTGGACAGACGGACAGACGGACATGACGAAACTCTAAGAGTTCCTTGTTAATTACGAAACCTAAAAATGTTCTAAAAAGAATGGGATAAAATGTTGTTCGAGTAGTTTTTTGTCCCTTTTGATGAACATCTCGCATTCTAAAATTTAACCAACTACGATTTTTGTACGTATGGTGGGCACCAAAGACTACAATAGTGGGCACCGAATCGGGCACGCGAAGTAGCTCTTGCGTTATCAATGTCTATCTATGTCTGTGTTATAAACCATAAAGCAAACTTTTTTTTAATTATAGGTATCATTAATGTTGGCATTGAATCTTAAATTGAGCTATTCAAGTTCATTGTGAACATTAATTTAATACAGTATAGTCACATTATGTTACCGCATATTTTATTTCCTATAGCCGGATTTTTTTTACTTGCCTAACCAGAAATAATGTGCGTAACGAGTATTTTGGCGAACTTAAATATTGTAGATATTAATGTCAGTAGTGTTTTGTTTCTAAAAGGAACACAACACGTTTGAATTTTTGTTTTTAGATTAATGAATAATTGTAAATAATTTTAAGAACTTTAATTTCATACCTGGTTTTTGTTCAGTATTTTTATGTATTAAAAACAATATATTTAAGTTATAAAAATGATTTGGCAGTTATTCGTGAGTGTGATAATAGTATATTGTTTGGTGTTAAGATGGAAAGCGAGGCATCGGATAAAGTTCTCGAAATTATTCAAAAATAGTATAAAGTCTTTACCGGTACTTGGACACTCGTTTTGGTTCATCAAATGCAAAACTGATACTGGTGAGTTTTTTTCTGTATTTATTCATTTACTGGCGATTTTATTACGGGAATCATTATCTACCTTATTAGGTTTTTTTATGAATAGGAAATCATCAAATTACTCCTTCCGAGGAAGTGTCAGCCTTTTACAGACTAAACCCATCCGTGTTCCTCCAAATGCCCTTTGCGTTTCAGAGCCGCGGTGACTCTTTCGAACAAATTCCCCAGACAGGGTTGCGGAATTTGTTCGAAAGACCAAAAGGACCCTAATAACGGAAATCAAAAATCAGAAATGTTGTGATAAACTAAATTAAGCCGTGGGGTCCCAATTACATACTAAGAATGAAAGAAAGAAATAAATACATTTATTTAGCACAAACTCGATGGCACACAACGAGTTCACAGGACAAACAAAACAAAAGAAAAAAATTATCAAATCATTCTGTTTTCGAAATACTCTGGCCCTCATAATAATAAAAATAAAGATATAGGTACCAGGAATAACTACATATACATTTTCAAGTTTTTTTAAGTCTTCTAAAACTTGGAATAACTATTCTGTGTTTATAGAAGCTTAGTCTGTTTATGAGAGCTGGCGTATAACATTCTCACCATTATTACACCATTATTAGTATTTACCGAAAGGTAAGGCAAAATGTCAAAGTCAAAATTTTGTTGATTGCTTTTCCAGACCGATGGCGTTTACTGGAGATGTTCGGTCGGGAGGCGTTGAAGCAAGGTGGCGTTACTGCATCGTGGAACCTAAACAGACTTTTTTTCCGTAAGTAAATTACGAACTCAGAACCTAGAAGGTTTTCGTCAAAATACATGTAGGGAAATATCTATCTATCTATATTATTTACATCATCATCATCATCATCATCATATCAGCCGAAAGACGTCCACTGCTGGACATAGGCCTCCCCCAAGTGTCGCCACAACAACCGGTCCTGTGCGTCTCGCATCCATCGGTTACCCGCGACCCTCACCAGGTCATCGGTCTACCTTGTGGGAGGCCTTCCAACGCTGCGTCTTCCGGTACGCGGTCGCCACTCCAAAACTTTTCGGCCCCATCGACCATCTGTTCTGCGAGCAATGTGCCCTGGCCACTGCCACTTCAATTTGGCGATCCTTCGGGTTATGTCGGTAACCTTGGTTCTCTTGCGGATATCATCATTCCTGATTCTATCACGCAAGGAAACTCCGAGCATTGCCCTCTCCATTGCCCTTTGGGTGACTTTAAGCCTTCTGATGAGGCCCATTGTGAGCGACCACGTTTCGAATCCATAGGTCATCACTGGCAACACGCACTGGTCATAGACTTTCGTCTTGAGACACTGGTATGTGAGACGAGAAGATACCGCGAAACTTCCCGAACGCCGCCCAGCCGAGTCGGATTCGACGGTTGACCTCCTTCTCGAAGTTAGCCCTACCTAGCTGGATCGTTTGTCCCAGGTAGACGTACTCATCAACAACTTCGAGTGCAGAGCCTCCAATCTTGATAGGAGTGGGTGCTACATGGGTATTTACCATAACCTTGGTTTTGTCCATGTTCATTATTGACATATAAAAAAAGACTCCCTGTTTCCCTTCATAACTTGAAAACGACATTGCCGGTTTCATTTTTTTTTAAGTTTTCTAATACTTTGGGGACGCGTAAGCGGTTACGGAAAAGTTAAGAAAACTACGCAGAAAATGTTCATATGGGAACGGGAAAAAACAGGATATGCATCTACGAAGTCGCAGGCCAAAGCTAGTTAGTTACACAATTATAAAAGGGAAAAAGTACAGTCGTAAGAATAGTTCTAATAAAAACCCAAACAAGATTCTATGAAAGCTTGGCTATCAAATTATTTCGCTACAAATACGAACAATATTAGATCATTGAGGTGACCAGGCTGATGTAAAATAGCTTTTAAAAAAGTTCTTTTTTTAAAGCAACAAAAAAATATGGAGAAATTCTCTAATACGAATTCATTGTTTTATAGTTGTAGCGGATCCTGTGGTAGCCGAATGTGTGATGAAGCACTGCCTTGAAAAGGACGACTCCATGAAGCTGACGCTGTCTCTCGTTGGAAATGGCAGTGCAGTTGCTGATGGTATGAATACTTTCGAATTAAGAAATCCGCAGAAAGAAGGGACGCGACAATGTGAAGACGATTAGATAGATAGATAGATATGTATGTATGTATGTTTGTATGTATAACCGTTTCTTTGGCACGCCCGCGCCCTACAGCCTAAACGGCTGGACATATTTTGACATATGAGGTATCGTTGAATTCGTCAGAATAATAATTAAGGTAGTGACATAAAAATAAAAATTTACAAAATGGCGCCCGCAAATGAAAAAAAATGTAGGTACCTGACTCAGTAAAATGTAGCTTCAAGTTCAAATGAAGTTTCAAGCAGTGTGATGCAGTTCAATCACAAATCTGAGGCCACAAACTGCATCCGACTGCTTGAAAAGCGACTTGTTTGGAACTTTTTTGTCGTTTTTATCGGTCGGGTTTTTTGACAGTATTTTTTTTAATATTATCATGTTTTAAACAAAAAAAACATTGGCAATTTAATCATAGTCACTCGAATTCTAATGACTGTTGGGAAGGAAAATGCGCACTGTCTCCCAAGTAACCCCGTATCTGTACAATGATTTCTCGTAGGTATCACAATAGTCTACGGGAGCCTGTTTAGTAAGCATGATAATAATTGATAATACTTTTCTTATTCCAATGACCTTTACTAAATTTTATTGGTTCACCTTCTGTGAGGCCTATCTGCGCTCTGTCTTCCGGTAACATTTGCACATTACATCTAGATGAATGACTAAATAAATACGCACTGTTATATTTTCAACACTGTGCTTTGAGCTTAGAATCAAAAATCCAACAGCTATAATATTATCAAGGCTTCGATGTAAGTGTTTCCTAGTGTTAATGAAAACGGGTGTAACTGCTGATGGTCATCAGTAGCATCACTAGGCTGTGTCTGATGATGTAGAGTGTGTACTTAGTTCTTATTAAATATTAAGAAACATTCAAAGTTGATGTGGAAAATACTTACCTACATAATAATGTTTCTAAATTCAGTGTCTATTTAGTAGAAGGCCATTTTACGATGTTCTAGGCCTTCAGATAAATAATCTACTGAAGGCAATTCTTTGACGTGATTCATAAATAAATTAAGTACTTATTATTCTTGGTTACCTAAATTACATGAAATTAGATATTTTTGGTATAAAATATTCATATTTTACACAAATAACAGATGCTTATTTTATTCCAAAAATTATTTGTCCTCTGTCCTCCAACGCGCCTTTCTCTTTATATTTCAAAATATCACATCAAGCATTTTTTGACATTATGATAGCTTTATCTGTTACTTTGCTCATCATATCAGCCAATTGCTGTCCACTGCTGAACGTAAGCCTCCTCAAAGAGCGCCAACGATCCCGGTCTTGGGCAGTCCGCATCCATCCGCTGCCAGCCACCTTCTTCTAGCACATGTCCACTCTAACACATGTCTGCTCCATCGACCGTTTGTCCGTCTACAGGCCGGCCCACTTTGCTCTGTGCAATCTAAATAAGTCTATTACATATCAACTACATTCAGCATCTTTCTGACCTTGTGCCATAATGTT
Source organism: Melanchra persicariae (assembly GCA_947386135.1). Lineage (NCBI taxonomy): Eukaryota > Metazoa > Arthropoda > Insecta > Lepidoptera > Noctuidae > Melanchra > Melanchra persicariae. Next base: position 20,924,786 of record OX376650.1, read on the forward strand.
ACATGGGGTCGCCACTCGCCACAGTACTCACCTTATCTTTCTTTCATACTCCCCTGTCAACCTTGACGTTATAATTCACTACAACCTGACTTAGAACCACTTCCTCCTATCCTACATAATATTATGAGTAATTTTAAGTTTTAAGTATTGACTCAGTTCCAATGATAAAAAAAATATTTTTCATATCATTCCTCACAAAATCCACCCATCCTTTCTTTGGCCTCCCTCTCCCTCACCATCCATCTACATTAAAATTTATCACTCTTTCATTTACATGAATCTCAATCCTCGTCTTCACATTCCCTTTTAACAAGTATCTACGGTGTTAACTTCTTCTATGTTTCATCCACAGTACCAATATGGCGTCCTCGTCGCAAAATCTTGGTGCCAACATTCAGTCATAAGAATCTACTCAAGTTCTCTGAGATATTCTCCAAACAGAGTGTGATCATGGTGGACCAGCTGCAGAAGGTGGTAGGATATGGAAGCCTCTCCTTGTCTCAATATATTATGGCGTACGCCATGGATTCTGTTTGTGGTAAGTGTTCTTTCGAGAGTTTTAAACTATCGTCACAGAATAACTAATAGTTCCTTACTGCTACCGTTACAATTTGTTCCAGTTGACTTATTGGCTTCATAAACATATATCCGAGCCGAAACGCCTCGATAAGCCGTTGGTCACGATTGTAATTTCCAGATATTTGATAGTCGTTATTAGTAGTCAGAAGTCCGATTTACTGTTGCTGTTGTTCTATTGTGTAAAAATCTCACCGTACGAGAACTCATTTATTTATTTTTTTTTTATTTATTTATTTTATTTTTTTTTTAAAAAAAACGTTGCCCCACACTAGGAATTTCTCCTGTATCGTGGGTGCGTTTACAAACATACAAATTCACATACACAAACAGCCAGACCCGGAACAACTATCTGTAGGCCATACAAATATTTGTTCCGTGCGGGAATCGAACCCGCGACACGCAGCGCAGCAGCCGATCGCTCAACCACTGCGCCAACCGTGTCGTCCATGACTCATGCAAAGTGAACTTGAAGTGAAAGAAAATAAAGAAAGAAAATACGTTTATTCTGCCACAAATGACGCACAAAAAACACAAAATGAAAAGAAAATAACTTATCAACTACAAATTATTAAAAATCTGTTTTGCTCTTCAACTTCTTCACTTTGTTGTGAGTTGTCAATTCGTACAATCAGGGTGAAATGATAGTAAACCACCTAACTTTTCACAATGACGTGTCGACAGACGTTGACGTAGACATTGTCGTGTCGTGTTTTTTCTGTATAAAAATCTCCTTTGAGCACTAAGGTGAAGTGAGCTTGAAGTTAGCATTAATTCCGCACCGTCTTGATTGACAGATTTCACGTCGTGAGTTCATGGCGTTTACAGCCGGTCGATTCTGTCGACATCTCACGGTGTACACCTAGGCGGAGTGGACGACAAGTGAGCTGTGATTCCATCTTATTTGTATGGTTTGACAACTCACCCGTCGTGCGCCCCGCCCAAGTGTTCACTTCGACATGTTTACAGAATCGCACTGCAGAATAGACCGGCTGGTCTATTCAAGAGGTATCGTGCAGTAGTGAGTAGCAGAAGTCAGATTTGCAGAAGCTCCATTTAAAATACACACACACAGCTACATCCTAGTTAGACTGGGATCCGACTGAAACACAGCTGAAAAAAAAAACAAGGGACATAGGTACTAAACGAATTTATTTTATAAGAAACGATTGACCAGTCATTAATTTTATATTTCCAGAAACAGCCCTTGGTATCACATCCCACGCCCTACAGAATCCGAATCAGAAGCTGTTGGAAGCATTCATAGGATCTTGCCAACTGATATCAGACCGTATCATCAAGCCATGGCTGCACCTGGATCCGTTGTATAAGCTAACGACGGAATATACGCAGTTCATGGAGTACAATGATGTCGTATCCAGTTTTATTAATGAGGTAATTTTGTGAAATGTATTTGCTGCTGACACTTATTGTGGAACCGATGGATGCGAGACGCACAGGACAGGTTGTTGTGGCGACACTTGGGGGAGGCCTATGTCCAGCAGTGGACGTCTTTCGGCTGATATGATGATGATGACTTATTGTGGAATATAAATGGATTAGATTTGAAAATGCTTCAAGACCTTGAAAACGGCGAGTCTGACTTATGCATTTGACTTACGTCCGGTCTAAATAGTTATAAGAAAAAAATTCGAAAAAGAGTTCAGGGGGAAGGATATAGTGATTTTTCACTTTCTATAGAAAACTTAAAATCGCTCTCTCTCTCCCCCTAAAATCTTTTTCAAAAATGTTTTCTGATAACTATTTAGATCTGGATATCTAGCGTATGCATACCAAGTTTCATTAAAATTAGTTCATTCATTTCGAAAAACAAAGATTTGAAAGATTGCATGAAAAGCCGTACCGCGTAAAGCCTTACAAATTCCATTTGTTTTTATTTTTATAAAATTGGTTTCACCGAACAATAGAGGTTTTTTTGATGAGTGGCCTCTCGCAGGACAACCGGGTTGTCATCTGCTTAACTGGACTTGCCTGTGGCGGCCTTAATATAAATATTAAAGCCTCCAGCAAGGGCTTATTAAAAACTTGGACGATAGAGGTTAAAACCACAGATTTGTTATTAATAAGTTGAGAACTATTGTCCGACTGACGGTCAAACAGACAGACGGTGACACAGCTGGTCCTTTAGTGGTTCCGTGTTTTGATTGTTTGTGTTTTGAACCCTAAAACAATTAAATCGAAATTTGTCAATTAACAATGTAACAAAACGCCTAACGATATTTTCATGGCAATCAGTTTATCACAGCAGTTATACAGTTTTTGAACCTGGTACTAGCTTTAACACCGTAACAAACCTAGATTTTTAGTCTTGGTTTAAACCAGTACTTAAGCATTTTTTGTTAATAAGACCGAATATTTTTATTTTATGTAAAACCTGTATTGATTTTCTTGTGTTTACAGTGTATTCAAAATAAACGGAGAGAACTAGCTGGACAAAATAATTTTAAAAAAGATGATGAAGGTAAAAACCCTTGAGTTAACCTAATCCTGTTGGTTTTATTAAGTCATTTTTAATTTCTACTTCTGACCATTAATTTTGTAACAAAAAGAAACAGGCAAGCAGGTTTTAAGCATAGAATATAATGAAAATAATGATCAACACAACACAGAAACATAATTTGTATCCATATCTCCTCTTTTCAGACGACGACCGCTTCAAAACCTTCCTAGAACTCATGATAGAGTCCTCAGGAGGAGACAAGGGGTACAACGACACCGAACTTCGAGAGGAAATACTGACCATCTTTACTGCTGGAACCGACACTTCTACCCTTGGGTCCTCATTCACCAGTGTGCTGCTAGCAAGGCATCCTGAAGTACAGGAAAAAGTTTATCAAGAGTAAGTATCAGCTGATCGTTAGTTTGAACATCATATTTGTTATTTTTACGTCATGCTAGGGCAGACAGCAACCCCATTTACTCTTGGAACAAGTCACTAGAAAAACAATTATACAAAACTTTATTTTTTAAGTCGGTCAAAAAACGAATACTTTTTTTTACTATTAATATTTGACAACTATCCCACCTCATAAGGACACTAGCCTAGAAATAACCTTAACTTAAAGACTCCCAAGTTGCAGCTATCAGGATAATACTTTCCAGCTTTGTCACAGGAGGCCTCTTGGAGTCCCTCTAATGAATAATTATATTCACTTACCACCGTCCGTATAGTGTCGAACGTAAAAGAATAGCACCATGTCATCACTTCCCGTGGGTGTCGTAAAAGGCGACTAAGGGACTCACCAGAGAATGGGCAGCAGCATTTTCTGTAGGTACATTGCTACAGCTACGATATGGCAAACCCCCCCCCTATTTGGTCCAGGCCTGTGTCCAGCAGTGGACGTCTTTCGGTAAGCCTGTGGTAAGTGAATCCACCGTCTGCCTCTTTACCTTCCAGATATAAAATAAAATCATGAATACAGCAACTTACTCAAGATACGGAGCAATTAGCAGCTTTAAAATGAAAAGCCTCAAACTTGTCTAACAACGACTCATCACCATTTACAGGTTGAAAGATGTCTTCGGCGACTCGCAACGACCCGTTACATCTGAAGATCTAATTAAGCTCAAGTATATGGATGCTGTGATCAAAGAGAGCCTTAGGTTGTACCCACCAGCACCAACGCTATTGAGGAAAGTTGAAAAGGATGTTGTGCTGCGTAAGTATTTACCCAATAATATCTTACCATAGCTGCACTGATGTATGCGCGAGTATATGCAGGTGTCACATAGTTTGGCGCGAGTATAGGAAGGTTCCGAATTTGAATTTGAGTATTGTGAAATTCTAGCTTGTCAAACTTAGGAATTGAATTATGTTTCTTATACCTAAGTTACGACCTGCAAAAAAAAGTTTCAGGGAACATAGTTAATCAATTAAATCATGCCTTCTACAGTTACACAATATACACTGTTTTTTTATGGTTGGAAATCATCAAACGACTCCTTGCGCTCTGGGTGGAGCGGGAGGGAGTGTCAGTCTCTTACTGACTAAAACATTAGGTGTTTTAGTCAGTAAGAACTAACCTAACCTAACCTAACCAAGCCTTTCTCATCCTATTTTTGGCAAAAGTGACTAACGTAGCTCTACTCCTAGCCTCCGCGGTCGGTCCTGCTGTCTGTGCGCGGGCTGTATCTCAAGAACTGCAATAGCTAGACCGTTGAAATTTTCACAGAGTTCTATTGCCGCTATAATTTTCTTTCATTTTAATTTTCATTGTACATTTTTGCCCCCGTACTAGAAATGTGTTTTTTTCAGCTTATGATATGGAACCAGGCGTTATAAATATTTTTCTATCTACTCCATTTCAGCCTCAGGAGACACCTTACCCAAAGGCACAGGCATTTTGCTGAGCGTGTTCGCGACCCACCGCAACCCTCGCTACTGGGGAGACGACGCGGACCTGTTCCGACCTGAACGGTTCCTCGACGCGCAGCTCAAGCATCCTGCTGCTTTCCTGTCTTTTAGTTACGGACCTAGAAATTGTATTGGTGAGTTTATAATCGCTGTATTCATGTACAGTTGCTAGCACATCTAGCTACAACAATAAAACAAGGACTTAGTTCTGAATTCAAATTTCTTTTCAAGGACTTAGTTCTGGATTCAAAATTCAAACATGGAAATTAGCATTCGTTTGTATTCGGAAATGCGATGATTGCCGAGTGACGTTAAGAAAATAGTTGAACAGTACAAGTGTACAACTATACCCGATACAGTACAACTTGTACTGTATATTGTGTATTTATTTATTTACATGATAATTACCTATTTTTCCTTTTCTTTCAGGCTACCGCTACGCAATGATGTCAATGAAGACAGTACTATCAACACTTCTTCGCCGATTTAGAGTCTTACCAGTCTCTAAGCTGGACTTAGGAAAGCCTTTAGACCTGAAGTTCGACATCATGTTGAGAGCAGCAGATGATTTCCAGGTCATATTGGAGCCTAGGACATGAAAAGTACTTTTATTTTGTTCTGGGTAGTTGTTATGAGATCTGTATTGATTTTGTATTATTTATATTATAGTCGTTGATTTTATTCCAACTTTATTGTTTTTTTTGCTTATCTTAGGCAACATTTGGATGGATATGACACCGGATTATTGCAAACATCATAAGTTTATTCTAAACGGCGGAAGATTGTAAATATTTTAGTATCGATAAGACACGAAAATTATTGTAAACTAAGTTACTGAATCAGGACGAGATTATTGTATAAGAAATGACATATTCATACACAGTACATACAAAGTGAGTTTATTACATAATTTTTAACAATCTTACGGTGTCTGCAATCATCCGGTGACTGTTATATTTCTTACTTTTTCGAAGACTGTAATTGGTCGTTATAAATCCTTAACCTTCCTACTTAATAATATTATAATTTAGGCGAAAGTTTGTGAGGATGGATGGATGTATGTTTGTTACTCTTTCACGAAAAAACTACTGAATGGATCTTGATGAAATTTGCCACATAGGTAGATTATAGTCTGGAATAACACAAAGGATACTTTTTATCCCGGGAGTATGTTCCCTTAGGATCATTTTCGACATACACGCGGGCGGCAGCTAGTAGCTAAATACACAACTCCAGTTTATTTCGACTTTAAGAACTAGTTAATGCCAATAGACCACAGATCAGCGAAGTTATAAAAACTTGTGTGGGATAGTAAGCAGTGGATCCAGTTTTGTATTGCCTTTCTTGGTAGGCTGGAAATAAGCCGCCATTTAGTTCGATGACACATCGATTGGATAGGATGCTATTTAGTATTAGAATCTCTTACGGAAAACTTTAGTGCGATAGAGATTTGCAAATATACGTCCAAAATAAACTTATAGGCGACTCACCAGAGAATGGGCACCAGCATTCTCTGAAGGTACATTGCTACAGCTAAACTGCGATCGCCAACCCGCCTGCCAAGTGTGGCGATTATGGCAGCTCCCCCCCCCCCTACGTGGGGTAGGCCTATGTCCAGCAGTGGAAGTCTTTCGGCTGATATGTTGAAAATGATGACGTCCAAAATGACATAGGTACGGTGTTGTTTTTTAATCGAAATTATATTTTTAATGTTCACAGTTACAATCAATCTTTAGTTTTAATAATCACCTTACGTTAGCATACAATTGAATAGGAACCATATAAAATATAATTAAAATTTATTCATTTTAATTGACACTGACACTGATTTTAACTATGAAAATTAAAAATAAATGATTATATAACAAAACTCTATGTCATTTTGGACGTATTTCATACTTATGTGCTCAACAAAAACTTCAAATTATTTTTCATATTGAACTGGTGTTTGCAAAAATTATAACATTAAACTAATTAAATAAAAGCTTTTAAAAATAGTGGATTTCTTCCCCACAAATACTCGTACCCCACAACACAAACGTATACTGTAAGCAAAAAATTACCAGATAACAGTTACATTCCAGCTCTCCCTTTTCCCATGAAGATAAGGTTGCTAAACAGCCCACTTATTGGCACTGGTATTATGGCACAATGGGCACAGTTCCGGACATCAGAAGTCTAGTAGTTCCTGACAAGACAAGTTGCTGTTTAATTCTGGACAGGGGTGCTGAAACCAGGTGCTTTTTATTTATTTATTTTTATTTTTATTGAGGAATGGGCTAGCTCTTGACCTCGAACACGCCTGATGGAAAGCGATGGATGAGGTCTATGACAGAGCGAGCGTCGACGAAACACAGAAGGCTGCTTGACGCCGGCCGGACTCTGGTGGGAGGGTGGTCGCGAAGCAGAACCTACCACCGCAAGGGAAGGATTGGCCAGTCTTGTGAGGTGGTAGGTGAGACTGTCCAGGATGCGCCGAGCGAGAGGTTCAATTGTGTGATGGAACAAATTGCGCTACACGAGGACGCTGCTTCCTGCTATCGACAGTCTTGCTACGAGTATAAAATCCTAATATTATAGACTCAGTTTAGTTTCTGAGGTTCCATATCCGAAGGAACCCTATTACTAAGCTTCTGCTGTCCGTCCGTCGGGTCTGTCAGCGGATTGCATCTCATGAATCGTAATATGTAGGTAAAGAGTTTCATTTTTTTGTAGTGTGTGTTTTTACTATCGACTAGCTTATGCCTGCGACTTCGTACGCGCATATCCCGTTTTTTTCCCTTTCCCGTATAGCCTATAGCCTTCCTCGTGCATGAATGTGGCTATCATAAAAAAAAATATTCTAGGTTCTGTAGATCCAGAGATTACCCCCTGCAACCTCACAAACTCACAAACTTTTCCTCTTTAAAATATTACTAGCACTTCGCCCGCGACTTCGTCCGCGCGGATTAAGTGGGTACTCCACAAACTTTAACGCCCACTATACCCCCTTATGTAGGTTAGTTTTGGAAAATTAAGCACAAATATTTTCATTACTTACTTAGCTATTTCTAGTCAATCCATTTTTGACGTATTGACAATCGCGTACGCCACGCCACCGTTGACAGAATCTCACTTGTCTCGAGCCCAGGTTCAGCGCAACTGTTCACCCCGTTCAACCCGTCAGGGTTTGATTATGCAAAAATTGTTAGGTAGGTACATCAGGGGGCCTACCACAACCTCTTAAAACAATATTACTTTAATATTACTTTGCGTTCCGCTCTGTTGGATTTTCAACGCTCGGATCAGCGCCGAGAGTTGAAAATGCAACATCAGAAATTACAAAGTAATATTAAAATAATATTGTTTTAAGAGGTTGTGGTAGGCCTCCTGTTTCAATTATCCCGCTTTTAGTTTGTTCATAGCATTCCCACGTAAATTGAAGCAAGCAATATTATGTCCTCCCCTAAAATCTTAATCATTTATCGAAAATTTTTTAATGATGTTTCAGCTTCATCGGACCAAGCATTGATACGATTCTCCCCAGTTCGCTCAAGCCGCGACATTTTTCTTACTCCGAGCATGTTTATTACCGTCGTAACTTTTGAACGAAAGGTCCGATTTGAATAATTTAAAGTGTAATTTACACGGACATAATCAACCTTAATTATCAAACCATTTAAATGGATAAGGATTAATATCATGATACTAAAATCACCATTTTTTATTTCACCATGGGATTTGCTTGAATAATATGAACAAAAAGCGGTCATGGTGACTTATCCATAATAGTTAGACATATGGTATCGCGGACTTTATTGTAGATATTGATGACTTCTATAAAACTGTAGTACATCACTTTGCTCTATTGTCAATAGATTACGCAGCGTACGCGATATAAGGATTTTTTCTCACACCTAGGGTTACATTATCGAAGTTTTCATACGGATCCCTAACTTTTTTGAAAATATTCTATAGCCTATGTCCATCACCTATAATGTAGGATTCTACTGGTGAAAGAATTTTTCAAATCGGTCCAGTACTTTCGGAGCCTATTCATTTCAAACAAACAAACAAACAAACAAATCTTTCCTCTTTATAATATTAGTGTAGATTATAGATAGTATAGATGTCGCAGCCAATTAGCTAAATCAGCCGTTTAATTGGTTGACTAGCCTTTTCATTTAAATGTACCGATTTTTCAGCGACCTAAGTGACATCTTTTGTTCAATATCGTTTAATGACTTGCCCATGTCACTGATGTCGCTATTTAAACGGCACAGTTCAATGAAGAGTGTAGCCTTTTAATGAAACGGCGGAATCAACTAGTTGGCTGCGACATAGATATAAACAAATAATATAATTAAAAGGGGCCTGCACTTATTACTGAGGATCCTGGTTACTGGTTATTAGTCACTGATGAGAACAGCTGCTCTACAATATTTAGAGTACACCTGCATTATAAGTGTTGCACATTAAAAGTACTATTACAAACAAAGTGCATACATCCACCACAAAGGTCAATCACAAGTACCAGAAGGGACAAGAACAACAAATAAGTACACAATAACATTCATCATCATCATATGGGCCTCCCCCAAGAGGGGGAATTTACCATAATCGCCACGCTTGGCAGGCAGGTTAGCGATTGCAGTGTAGCTGTTGCAATGTAGGTACCTACATAGAATGCTGCTGCCCATTCTCTGGTGAGTCCCTTAGTCGCCTCTCATGAAAAAGTGATGGGATAGTGCTATTCTTTTACGTCTGACACCATACGGAACATATATTACTAGTGATTTAATGAACCCTTCTAAGACTATTTGTTAAAACCTGCAGCTTACGAGTAATTGTGTAATGCAAAAAACTTTTTCTCAAAAAAAAGAATCCGACTTCCAAAACACACTACAAAGTTCAAAATAACTTTAATTTCGGTAGTTAGTGTTTTTGTTTGCTTCTTCGTTATTTGACACCGACTTCCGAAATTATGTGGTACTGTGGTTAATAAAAATGAATGCAATCGGTGGTCATTGATTACTTTTAATTCACTTTTGGTGGCTTTTGCCGATATGTGTCATACTACCGAAGAAGCAGTAGCTTAAATTATATAAATCAAAAAATGATGAAAGGGTGATAATAACGATTAGTTTTATGTTAATGCCAATGCAGAAGTCACTCAAAGATGCCTCATGAAAAGGTCTATCGAGAATGACATCCAGATTGATCCTAAGAACTATGAAAAAAATAATCAATTGATATAGAAAACGTATCCCTATCAAGTTTGCCCACCCCTGCCTCAGTTCAGGCGAGTTCAGTCAACCTTCCGAGCGCTTCCCGGTCGCATCCACTCCTGCGCAACTAGTCGCTCCGTGAACGCGATCCACGGAACACTATCAAGGTGAGTCAATATTATTACCCTTATTCCAGTATTCTGAGTTACTATAAAATCTTCTTTATAAAAGACAGCTTCACAAACCGAATGGCACGATTCGGTTTGAGTAGAATTGAGTTTCCGTATGAGATTCTTTAGACCTTTAGATATTTATTTAAACTTGATTTACAGTAGTGGTACGTAGGTGGATTTAATGCAACAAGGCATTCTCTACCAGTCAATACACATACATACAAGAAATGTGTGCTAATAGACAATGTATGCTTGTTGATCACTACCACCAAATATTTAGTAAAAGTGACAGTACAGTAAGCATATTAAACGTAAAAGATAGGCATTCTTAGAGTAGGTTGTGTAACTATTTTTGCTTGCTGTACAATAAAGTATATTCATCTATGTTTACTTACAGAGTGCCTTATTTATAACCATAGTTAAATGTGAAGTATCTTTTTGGTATTCAAGCTCCTAGACCTTAAGAATATTGATGTCGTCACACACCAAAAACTATAAATTGTCGGGAATATAAACCTCCCACATAACAAAGTGTGGGGTTATATTCCCGACAACCTCGATAAAAGCTTCAACACCTGATCACGTAGCATTGCTACAGCAAGACAAAGAAAGTACGTAGGTATCAAAGGAAAGTTAGATTTCTAAGGCCGTGGGTTTACTACCATCGTTAACCAGAAAATGTTTTGTTCAATTAAGTGTACTTGTTCTCTAATCCGACACTTTTGCAGACCACAAACCGGCTTGTAGGCCAGTGGGACAAATTATTATATGTAATACTGCATTGTCGTCGCAAGAAAGAACATTATAAATAATATAAAAACCATCTTAATGTATAGAACATTTAGAGGCACTCGTGGCTGAATAATAACAGCCCCACGGTTCTGTTTTCGAGGTTATGCAGCGCTGCCGTGGATGGGTAACCATCCATTACATACTGAGACTCCTCCGTGCCTCAAAAAGCATGATAAGACATTGGTCCCGGCTGTCATTTGTACATCTTTGACAAACGTTACAGAAGCTAGAAAATCTGACACTAGTAGCAAGCTCATCCCATTCCCCAATTACCGTAATAGTATATTGAAGGCTAGATAGTCAGCCGTTTCATGTTATATACTGGTACTCAGTTACATCCGTTTAGGCAAGAAAAGGCTAGGCAGGTTGATTGATTGCATGGAACATATAAAAAAAAACCCATGTAAGTTTTATTTTCTTTAGAATTTAGGAGTAAAACAATGATGATTTTTCTATTTCAGATGCAGTGTTTCATCTGCGTCACGTATATGATAATCTTATGCAGTTCAAGTCCAACGAAAAATCGAGAAATCGCCACAACCCATGAGAAACGTTCCTTGTTTCGCGATGTCATTGAATCTCTGAGAATTCATTCTCAACTACCTGAAGATATAAATCAAAATGACGAAAACAATTTGTCCCAAAATTATGTTAGATACGGATATGAGAACGAACCGTCTTTACCCAGTGATGCTGACTACATTCCAAGAAGAAACGATAGAATTGAAATGCCATCGATGAAGTATCGTTTTCCAAAAAGCATCAACACTAGCATAGGTGATGAAAAAGTCAAGTCTAAAGAAGAAGTAGTGGTGTTTATAGACACTAACAAACATAAATCAACGACCTCTAAACCTAAAAAGGACAAACGACCGCGGCCAACTTACAATAAAAATAAAAACCCAAACAAGAATAAGGAGAACGAAGACGTCGTTGATTCAGAGGATGATGCTGATAATGAGCCTGAAGATTTCACACCATTGACCAACACAATGGCTGGACAAAGCCAGATCGGTAACAGAGAATCGCAAACAGTACTAAAACCAACAGTAATTGTCAATATTCGAGGGTCAGTCACTCATCGCGACAGTGACATTAAACTCGAGAGCAGAGAAGTGCCTAGCAACAGAACCGATCCAATTCAGAACATATTCAACATCAACCAAGAAATCAAGATAGAAAGAGAAGGAAACAAGAAAAAGCCTTCTAATGTTAAACAAGAAATCAAAATGATTGCTGCTGATGAAAATGCTAAAATTGAAGAAGATATGATGATGTGTGAGACAGCTACTTGGAAACCAGACAAAAGCCAGGAGACTCGGAAACTCGACAGTGTTCTGCAAATCCTGTTTTCAATTTAGAATAGGATACTCGAAAACATGGTCAATTTAATGTTCATATATGGCAATTACAAAACGTATAATAGTTTTAAAATTGTGTAATAATTGTGATAGACTGAAACTAGTGATAAAATGCTCAATAACACTTTGCCTTCTAACATTCAATTTAGATAAGAATCAATTTCGTTAAATCTTAATTCATGTATTTAATTACATTGTATCTCAAAGGTGTGTATTATTGAAATACATAATTCATCTCAATAGTGATCCTTTGCATTGATTAACTTGTATTTAATTTATAGGTTTAAGCTTTTAACATTATAATTAATTACAGTTATCATTTCATCGTCTTTCACTCCTATACATATAGTTAATTTTGAACCGTCTCTTTATGGTTTTTAAGATTTATTGAATAACGTCTTATTTTGGCTAAATATACATTTATGAAATGGAAAATAAATGTTCATTTAAAAAGCCTACTGTCGGTTATGGAGAGAAGTTTCTGCGATAGTCTTTAGAGATAAATGTGACTAATGTAATAAGAAAAAGGGTATGACCATCTTTTGAAATGCTTTCTTTTACATCGTCATAAAAGTATGTCAACAATTTGAACAAGATGACATTGGTATCTACTTGAGCTATTTTGCTACTAACTAAGAGTTTCTAAGATCTACAGAAAACAAACAATGTGACATCAGTGTGGATGTCGTTTTGGATTATGTCCGAAAGAGTTACCGCGGCCCTGGAAAGCAAAGGGCATTTCGAGACTACCGCGAGCATTGGATGGCTCGCCGTTCGATCAAAGCCAGGCTCGGATTGACAGCATTCGCGTTGTATTCCACGCGCGCCTCAAAGAGATGTCAGCAAAGTAGACGGGGCCCGTCAGGGCCAGAGCCTGCCAGGGTTGCGGATTTAGTTCTAAAGAGTTACCGTGGCCCTGGAAAACAAAGGGCACTAGTAGAGCCCGGATGGGTTTTAGTGAGTAAGAGTCTGACACTCCCTCCCGCTCCACCCAAAGCGAAAGAAGTCATTTGATGATTTCCCATCCATAAAAAAAAATAAAAGGGTGTGTATATGGAATCGAGCCACAAATTATGTATCCCTGCCATCTGTGCTCCATAACATGCAACTAAACTGACATGCGTTGCCAGCAACGATGCCGTGGAAGTGGCAATATTTAGAGCAACTCAAATCTAAGTAACTACGAAAGTTACCCAGTGATACCAACGACACGAATACCAAGCACAAAGATGCATAGTTGTTACATTTGTAACCATTACAATGTTTTTGCCGAAATCCTCCGAATTCACTGCTGTCATTAAACGATTGCCACCATCTTTACTACAGTGTTTTCAGGTCAACGACCCACTTTGCCTTATACATAATAACAACATTGTCGACGTCTCAATCTACACAATGCTATGGCCATTTCTCATCAACAGCAAACTGCGTGTCGTCAGTGGGAGCCGTGTTACTTTTCATACTTACTTATTTTTGCGTTTATGACGTAACTGCAGGTTTGAGTGCTTTTTAATTTATGTATATCAGCTACCCTACATCACCCTTAAATATGACCATGCACGTCTGGAACACCATGTATATTAAAACCATAGAAAAATATCTCGACATTCTTGATAAAAAAAATGCAAATAAAAGTTGTCACAGCCAACTAGCTTAATCAACCGTTTAACTGACTGCCTAGCCATTTGCTCTCTCGGCTCTGCGGCCTATTGACGTCCCGGCATTTAATTGAATAGCTAGGCAAATGACTCGCAATATTGTTTAATGACTGGCCTAGCTAAGATACGGCACAGGGAGTTTAGGGCACCCTGACATGGATAGTCGGACAGGTTAGGTTCGAATGATGCAGTCCGTCATGCCATTCATGAGGTGAAGTGGGTTCCAAAGCAGATGTTTTGACGCGTTTCGACTTCACGCAAAATCAATTTTACTTTTAGTTTTAAGGAAATCGATAAAAAGTTTCATATAAATGGCAATAAATTGTAAACATTGTGTCGTCGCGCCTATCTTTCTTTTCAATACAGTCCAAGAGTGACCGAGTTTTTGCTATGACAGCGCCTTAAGAGGGCGCCGAGCGCGCAGTGGCGCCCTCATCGTTTGTTTGGTTATTTCTTTTATTTTAGAAAATGCAGAAAATAAGCACGTTAAGTTGTGCTCCACCAGATTATACGTTAATTATTATAAACGGTAGTTTTATGACTGAGTGACCGGTGTTACGAGGTCAAAGTCAAAGTCAAAGTCAAAGCAATTATTTCAATTAGACCATTTACAGGCACTTTTGAATTGTCAAGGTCGGTCGGTCAAAAAGATGAAGCAAGATGAGGCGTAATGTAACATGTTACAAAGCGAGCATTCGTGCAGTCAGTACGTACGAAACATGCGCGTAACATAAAAGCAAGAAAGTTCTAGTCTATAATTGAAATCAGCAGCAGTTTTGTCGCCGGCGCCGATTGCTGAATCTGCGTTACGCGCCGCAAGCGTGCCTCGTAGCCCCGCTCCCGTCCCCGCAGCTCCTCCCCGCAGCGCTGCCCGACCGACGCGTCCATCTGACCCATTGGTCACTGTGAGCACCCCCACTGCTCCCCCCGCAAAGCCCGTGTCTAAAACGGAAACGGACCGGGCTGATGATGACGGCTTCGTGAAGGTGCAAAGGAGGAAGCGCCGGCAGAGTAGCTGTAAGAACCGCTGCGGCAAGGCTCCTGCGGAGCCAAACGAAAAACTGCGTGCTGCAAAGCCGAATACCCCGGTGTATATTTCCCGTCTCCACTACACCACTGATGAGGAAGACATCGTGAAGTACGTGCGCCAGAGGCTGAACTACGCGCCGAGAGTGCAGCTGCTGGAGTCGCATCGCAACGTCAACTTTAAGGCGTTTGTGGTGCGCATACCAACATGCTACCTGCATCAGGTGATGGAGGAAAGCTTTTGGCCACAGGATGTGGTATTCCGCCGCTTTCGCGGACAAGTGCCACCGGAACGCACAAAGACTTAGTGCAACCAAGTGATACTAACATAGTTTTAAGTTATTATATACTAACACAATTGTTATTATATGTACCTATAGTAGGTTAAGGTATTTATCTATGGGTCTTTGTAACCTGAAAATAAATGGTTTATTATTATTATTATTATTATAATATACTTTTTTTGATTGAACGTATTATTTATTTATTTATTTTTCGGAAGACTTACAGACTAATATACAAATAAATATTATTATATTATTATTATTAAATATTATATTATTATTATATTATTAAAATAAATATTATTATTAATATCATTATAATGACAATAATATGTAACTAAATTGCTAATTACAAGCCTCCACAGATAAAAAACAAAATTATTACTCCTTCATAGCCCAAGTTACTTACTTAATTATTTTATAATTCTGTTAAATTTAGTTATTCCCTCAAAGTTGGTTAACTTCGTTTAATCTATTTTTTTTTTTTACATGCCAATTTGTTCAAATCTTTTAAGCTTATCTAGAAAGCATCGAATCAAGTGTAGGCAGGTGCCTCTTGTACAAAAAATGGCTTTGCTAGGAGCTTCCTTAGCGTGCTTGCATTGGTGCAGAAAAGGTCAATGTCTTGGTCACAACAAATTTCGTTAAAACTGCGATTGAAATAGTCATTTCTGTTTTACAATCTTACTTCATTCGTTCATATTCGTTTGTATTTATTACAATGCACCGTTACCATCCTACGCTATTGTGACCAAAATGTCAGCAACCATTATAATATTAACCTGATATGGACCACAATCATTCTTGAATGTCTTTTCGCCTTTAAAATTATCACCACAACATTTTTAAGTTTGATAATATATATTTTGTCTTTGTGAGACATCAAGAAGGGATTTCACTTATCAAAAAAATTACTGCCATATTCATACAAACTTTATAACCATTACTTATATAAAATTTTCTGTGGAGAATTTGTTTTTAAAATCTCGTTTTTTTTAATCAGCCCATTCTATACCACTGCTGAGTAAAGGCCTCCCTCAACTCCTTCCAGATTTTTTTTGTCCCGAGCCACCTCGGACCAACCCTGGCCTCTTAAACAGTATTTCAACTAAGTAATGTTTGCACTATTTGTCTCTGCATCACCCAAAGGTTGACTGGTAGAAAATGCCTAAGGCATTAAGTCCGCCTCTGTACATTTGTGTGCATGAAGTTTAAATTAATAAATAAATAATGGTTAAAAAGTTTTTATGAATAAGGCTGTAAGTCTTTACCTGCGTCCATAATAGCAACTGTTCACTCTAAGTTCCGGATTGGCAGGACTAGATTCCAAATGCCAAATTAATTTAGCATAACAACTAACTTGAAAATGTTATAATTGTTTAGGACATGACATACCCACATTCATACATAATCAATAAACCAAAACATAGTAGATAATACCTACTTACGTTATTCTTATGAACATGCTTTAACACTTCATAATCCAGGACCAGAAATGTATTTAATTAATTGGTTACATGATCTACTATTGCTAGACCAAACTTATCTTATAACCACAGACAAAGAGAATGGATGGAGCGTTCCCTTTCTAGTAGGTATGGAGTAAATACGGGCAGTGTATGAGAGTTAAGGCTATCGAGAACGTTAAAAAACACTCACACTAACACTGCTTACAAGAGCACAAAAGGAGTAAGTATTGGCCGCTACAAAATTGTCACTATTATGACACTATTCCTCAGTCCATTCTCTTTGTCTATGCTTCCAACAATCAAGCTGTTGTATATTTCGGACGTCAAAATGTCAATGAGCATTAATAATATCTTCCTGATGTGAGTGTACCAGTCTCTTTGCAAGGCCGGTTGGCAGCAAATGCCGATCTAATTCCTTGTATGCCATTAAGATATAGAGCAAGCTCTGAATCAGAGATATCATAGAGAAAGAAGGTAAATGTCAAGGTTTAATTAAGTAAACAACTCTGTGACGATATGAATAAAGACTAAACAAACGAATTTATTGTAGGTCTAGAAAAGCCAGGAATGCAAAATAAATTAACATCTATTATTTATTTGGCATTCCCGGCTTTAAATCAAACCTCGGTCTTGCCGCTGCTGTGTCAAGACTTAGACGGTATAACGTTGGCTAAAACCACAAGTTTAGACATCTGCCAGTCTCTGTCTAATTATAAAATTTATTATACCTATACCAAAAGTAAAACAAAAGGAAACTTAAAACTAAAACACATACAATGGGCGGCTTTATCGCAATTCTTCCATATCTTATTCATGTTTTTATATTTTTCTAATTTTAATTTTGTTAAGTTAGTTGTTTAAATTTCTTGTGCATGCTGTGGTCTCCTTGAAGTGAAGGGGTACAATATCTAAATATGTAAATACTGCTTCTGCGATAAATTGTGTCTACCCTTTGTTGAAGATCCTACTTATCCCTTTACGTCTAGGTCTTCGTTAGGGCTCTAGGGCTCCGTTGACACAGGCGTTTACTCGTGCAGAAGAGCGTTAATGCCGTCTGGCATTTCATACAAACTTTCAAGTTCTTATTTTTAGAAATGAATGAACCGATTTTAATGAAACTTTGTACGCATAAGCAGGATACATAAGTCTTAAAAGTTATCAGAAAAGATTTTTTTTGAGGAAAAGATTGTAACGTTTCTAATCTTCCATTGAAAAGCAGGATCCTCTGACTGTACGGCTGTCGTGTCTGGTGGACCGGACGATGATTGCAGTCCGAGTATTTTTAAATAACAAGCAGGATATCAGAAAAATCGTTTTCTCGAAACCTGCAAAAGATCGGATTATTAAAAACAAAGAAAATTTTCTTACTCATGTGACCTTAGATCAGGATGCAAAAAATGGCCTCAAGTCTGCTATTACAATAGTGTTAGAATGGTCTATCATTGTTTTCATAATTGTTGTTTTTGACAAGTTTGGTAATCTACTAATATAAAAGCGTCATAATGACTTTCCAATGGTCCATCACCGACAGTCCATTAAAAGAAATGTTTTATTTTTTTTTTCAAAAAAAACGTTGCCCCACACTAGAAATTACTCCTGTATCGTGGGTGCGTTTACAAACATACAAACTCACATACACACTCACAGCTATCTGCAGGCCATACAAATATTTGTTCCGTGCGGGAATCGAACCCGCGACACGCAGCGCAGCACCCGCTCGCTGAACCACCGCACCAACTGTGTCGTCAAAAAATGTCATAGAATGGTAATCTAGTACATAATGACAAATGAATGACAGACGTATGCGGTAATCTGCCAAAATTTTGACAGTTCCTTCGATCAGTGACCTACCATTAGAACGTTATTGTGCAGTCATTGCTTTTCAAAGACATTGAACATATTTAGATCCACGATTCTGTTACGAGACCAATGATCGACCATTATGAATTTAGCAGATTACGAACTTATAGCAAAATGACAATGGGATCGTGTTAGAATGACGAATTTATAAATATAGCAGACTTGGGGCCCTGGTCAGTTGAGGGCGTTGAGGCCGGTGTATTAGTATCTATAATAAACTTAATTTTTAACAAGCAACGGTTCTATTTTATAGTCTAGTTTGTGATCAATTAAAAGTTTATTTAATTTTAATTTGAAATTCTGAATCTACACTAAGAGGATAAATTAATGGGATTTTCCTAATGGCATATTTAGTTTGATTAATCGGAATCGGTGAAAGAATAATTATGTACGTCATCCAAACCTTTGGGTAAGACCAAAATTATACATTAAATTAATAACAAAGACAGAAAAGCACAAACATGGCTTATAATAAACCATCGAGCGAAAGAAAAAAAGACAAAGAGAAAGCTAGAAAGGATAGTTTTAACTTAAAATGTAGAGTTTGGTAAAGAGAAAAGAGTTGATAACACAACAAAAGGAGAGGAGCACCTTAACTGGACACAGAAGATAATACAGAAAATTATCTGGCAGTGTTTCAGTTACTAATAAATTGTATATGGGTATCTACAATTTATTAATCAACACATCAATATTAAAGAGTGTGAATCATCATTTTCAGCCCTTCAATTAATTTGGGGCTTACATAAAGTTTTCTTCTTTCATACTTCTCTTTTATTCGTCTACATAAATTCATAATTGAAAGTTTCCTCACGACATTTTCCTCACTCTTCCTCAAAAACTCAGAAAATTTATAATTAAGATCATTAATTAAATAAAATTACGAGTTACGGAAACGAACACTCATAAAATAGGTTAGGTATCATAAAAATCATCACTCTTCTCCAAGCATTCGATTTAATCACCAACGATGATGAATATGTATGAAGACATAAAAAAATCCTTTGCGATCCGTCATTCAATTACAATGTCCTGTTAGAATGATCTAATTTCCTGTTTTTAAAGATCAAAGCGGTAAATTGAACTAAAAATCAAGTTTGTACCTATCTACCGAAGAAGTAACAAATCTTGATACGTCGCAGCAACTTGCTTATCAGCCGTTTAATTGGCAGCCTAGCCTTTTCTACGAACGGCAACGTTAAATCAGCGGCCTTAGTGACATCCCGGCATTTATTGAACAGCTAAGCAAAAGACTTGGCTAGCCAAGTAGCGGAACATAGAATACAAGGAGTTTTGGGCACCCCGACACGGATAGGTTAGATTCGAATGGTATGATACGGGAGATAGAGTGAGCGAGCGAAGCGAGCGAACTTAGCTCCCAGATAGAAATAGGAGCCCCGCAGAGCGAGGCTCCGTCGTCGAGGTTATAATGTTGAAATTGATAGTTGTTTGAATTTAGAATTCCCAAAATTAAATTTGTTACCGTATTCTATGAACGGTCTCAGCATCTGCCAGCCCATTAAATGTTGTAGTAGATGCATTGGCTGGATATCATTTAGGCTGGAAATTGAGGGCTGCGGATTTTGTTCGAAAGAGTTACCGTGGCCCCGGAACGCAAAAGGCACTAGGAGGAGCATGGATGGGTTTTGGTCAGTAGGAGTCTGACTCTCCCTCCCGCTCCACCCAGAGCGGCAGGAGTCATTTGATGATTTCCCATATTTAAAAAAAAAGGCTGGAAATTGAACCTATAACGGGGTGAAATGGGTATAAATCGTTCGTGATAAATCTGCGCAAACGAAGTCGCGAGCGAAGTGGTAGTTCAAAATATGTTAATCAAGTTTGTACCGTAGAAGTAACGAAATCTTGATGTACAGGATCATCAAAGATAATAAATTGCCAAAAGAGCCGCTTGATGGACATTATACTTAGATGGACAAGCAATCAATTTATTAATCAATCTATAAACTCTACAAGGTATTTTCGCAATCTTTTAGACATGGCATGGGCTAGATGCTAAAAAAGCATGAGCAACACTGTGCCTATATCTCGCCTTATCTCTCGCTGATTGATATCAACCTTTTTTATTCTTCGAACTCTTCCTTCTCTTTTAATGAACCGTAAAGGTCACGTGATTAATTCTGTTTTTTTCTTTGCCAGTCGTTTAACTGTGTGAGTAGAAACTTGTCAGTCTTCTGGTAAAATGTCACCGTGGAAACTTAGTTGAAGTCAAAGTGAAAACATTTATTTCAAACAAAAAAAAAATACAGTCGAATTGAGACCCTCTTCCTTTTTGGGAAGTCGGTTTATAAACTTTTGAACTGTCAAAGTTAGTCCGTCAAAACATGAAGCTATTTGCACGTTCGAAAGCTTAGATCTCTATGGAGAAGACTCCACGGAAACTCTTTCAAACTATTTTATGTTTGACAAAAATCCTGGTTACATTATCCTTGTTGCTTCTTTATTTGAAAAAATGTAAAGAAAGAAAAAAACAATTCTAAGTGTCAAATATTAAAATAAGTTTGTGACAGCTTAGAGACGAGTGGTCTCCACTGATGGCGCCCGTTCACGAACATGACGCGTGCATCAGCACCATTCAATGAGCGTGAAGAGAACTGTCATTCCATCTGAAACAAAGGGTTGAAAGCTCGCTGCATTTTACAGCAAGTTTTGTTGTCAGAACCTACCAACTGCTGTCAAATAGTGTGAAAGTGGAACTGTGTTAAAAATGCCGCATCTGCTCTCCTGCTAAAGTCTCACATCCTTCACCCTCCTGAACTAAGTGATACTACTAACGTGAAACATTCAACAGAATATCCGAGCACCAGCAGATCTTCTAGATAAACAGAAGTTGCTGAACAAGAGCTGGCGGTAAGATACAAATCTTAATGCTCACTAACGAAACACGCGCTTGGCGTAGATTGAAAGAACACACGTAAAATATACACAAATGAACAAGTAAGCCATGAAAGAGAAAAAAGTACTTGAAACAGAAATACTTGTGTATCGTAGTTTTAAAATAATTTCTTTTTTTTTACGAAAAAAAAAACCCGTTTTAACGTTGAGGTTTCCCTCCTCAAAACCTCAATTTCTTATACTAATATATTATGTACTTTGTTTCATGTTTTCCAATAGAATTATGTACCCAAGATTAATGCGTTATATCATTCATATGTCAAAACACAATCACAAACAAACCAGTTTATTTTGAACCCTCAAGACGGCGCTGTTTGCAAAGGCTAGACAACAAAGCATTTAATTTCGCATTGGAATATTTAGTTCCCTAAATATCCGTGACTCAAGATTTACTGGTCATCATTTTGAAGTTATTATTTTATACCGCTACAAGGATTATAATTAGTTTTCCTAAAGAAACACCAACATTTTGATAGATCGTAACAGTTACCAATAATTTATATTAATTACTATATAAACAAAAACTCGACGTTGATATTTGGGTCAGCAGTCTTTAAAGTTCAAGGTCAAGTTCAAGTAAAGTTAATTTAAAAGTGATTGTAATACGGTACTCGATCTTCTCATAGTGGTGGGCGTGTGCGGTACCGAAATATCGATATTGAAAAACTTTTCACAGTTCCATCCATCGCTTATCGTCAGGCGAGATCGAGGTAAACAGTAAGCTTATAAAGTTGCACTTTTCTAATGATTAGAGCCAAATTAGACAAAACTAAGATAAGAATACTGAAACGTTAGTTACTAACACCAGACTACTTCCATTACTACTAGTACTGATTAGATAGATATTAACATTTATATTCTATGTAGTAGATATAGATATTGTAGTTTAATCTAAAATAAATTAAAGGCTTTTTTTACTAAGCCAAGTCTGACTGGAAAACTTTTTGAGTTTTCAAAATACTGTAAAAGATGAAAGTATTCCTTGATGCACAATTTTTATATCCAGTTTAAATTGAAAGAAGGTACTAAGTGTAGTTCAAGCCTTTAGGAATCCTAAATACCTATGAACCTTGATCATTTACTTCACAGAACTATTATCTGTATTTTTAAAGCTTGATCCGGATTCTTAACAAATCGATTTTTCTATTAATACAAACATTTACAAGTTAAATTAATGACTGGTTGTATTAAAGAATGCCATAAAATTAAATTGCCAAAACTTCGTGCAATAAAAGAGCGTAATAAAAATAAAACACTCACCAAATTGATCTGATTCGTTTTTACCAAACATGATTAATGTAACCGCTGTCGATTCAATAAAAAAACTAATTGTTCATGTTTTAATATCGACAACTCGAAATTAAAAAAGGTTTGATCCTTCTTGATTGACTTAAGATAAATATAAATTATAATTAAGCCTACATTTCGCACATTAAAAGAAAAATACTAATTCCGACATGTTGGCAATTAAAACTGACGAAAAAATAATTCAACAGGTTTATCAACTAGTGCGAAAATAATCTTGAAAGAGAATTGTTCAAGTATGTGGATATTTTTAGAAGAATATCGACGAATTTGTCGTTTAAAGTATCAATTTAAGAGGTAGCTACTTTCACAATTCGCATCCCTGTTTTTTGGTAGGTACTAATGTAACTCGAAACGTATGAGTATCGATGAAATCTTTGTTGTTCACGTATGGGAGACTGACACTATCTTTTGTTTTAAGCTTGCAAGGTAATTCTCTTTTGCTTTATGTGACTTGATGAGTAAGTTGTGTGCTCCGTAAAGGTCATATACGGACGGGGTGAAAAGTATAAAAGAAAAGAAACGCACGTTTAATAAATGCAAATTGTGTTGTGCCTAATTAAACAAAATTAAAATGGGTTGAATAAAGACATTCTAAAAAAACGAGTTATAATTGTAGTTATGCATTTACAATAAAACATAAACATTTTTAGAATAAAATACTTTTTATTATTATTATTGTAAATTTTTATTAAGCCAAGAGCTCCTCACACGATCACAAAATAAAAATATACTAACATTAGTGTAGATAAAAGATCTCACATTCACTTTTCCATTCGAGATTTAAACTCGTAGTAAAATCATTTTCAAAGCAAAGCAAAAAGCTGGCGACTCCGGCGAAGCTTCGAACTCGCCAGTGGACAGCGATAGTGACCGCACGTGTTCCAAATCCAAATTTTTAGATACCGATACTCGATTATTATTTGGAAGTAACGTGTTTTATTTATTTTTATCGATAATAATTATACCTGGAAAGATGATGCGTCAATATCTTTTTGGAATTCTGGTGAGTACCCTTTTGTTACTTTTTTTTGCGATTTAGACCCTAATTTGAATCACTTAATTTTTTTTTAGACGAAAAAGGTTCTTAATTAAAAACACGGTAATAACATAGGTAATAAAAAAACAACAAATCATTTCATTTCTTCTCATTCAACATTGAAAATAATTATGAAACAATTTGTTGTTTTTTTAAATGATTTAAAAAATTAAGGAAATGTAACAGCGATAATGTTAATTATTGCTGTTACATTTCCTTATTTTTTTTAGATGCAATTATTTATTACAATTTGATTGTCATTTAAAAATGTGTATAATAAGGTTAGCAATTAGTCTAGAAAACTTTTTTTAGTAGTCTTTTATGTTGCTAAAATTTGTAATTTTAGAGTAGAAATTAGGTACCTACGAGTATGTCGGTATTTTTAAGATCTGATTAATAATCCTTTATATAATTCAAAAAAGCCAGTAGATTTTGGTTATGACTTTTAAAAGCGCGAAACTCACTTGACACTTCAATTAGGGTTTTACTGTCAATCAACAAAAAAATGAAGTAGTTTACGTTAAAAACTAAACTTTCAAGTACCTAACGGTTCACACTTAGGGCCAATTTTACCAATGAAACTAAACACGATCAGCGAATAAACCACGTTTATGAACTGTCAGTGTCATTATTTTTCTATGGAATATTTACACTGACAGGTCTTGAACGCAGTTTAGATACATACTGATCGTGTTCCGTTTCATTGGTGAAATCCGTGCTTAGTCTTGTCTGCAGAACAGATACATATTAGTTGTAAGTATTCGTGAAATCGTGACGATGTTTACAAAATTTGTTAGCATACAACATTCGCACTTGACCGTTTTACCTAGAGAGGAAAGTCAAGTGCTTTGTTTACACTGTATATACTTAAAGGTTGTTTTTTAAATAAATTTGACAGGAAATATTTAAAGCTAATGAATGGACATAAAAGTCCCTGCAAGTAAAAGTTTACTTGCAGGGACTTTTATGTCCATTCATCCATCGGGACTTGTCCCGATGTGTTTTGCTAAAACACACATTCGATTTTTAAGACTCATTTTAAGTAGGTATAAGAAATATACATGGGAAATCATTTAATGACTCCTTTCGCTCTGAGCGGTGCGGAAAGTGTCAGACTTTTACTGGCTAAAACCCATCCGAGTTCCTCCAAATACCCTTTACGGTTCAGAGCTGCGGTGACTCTTTCAAACAAATTCCGCAACACAGTTTATACCTACAGAATTCTCGTTAGTCACGGTAAATACAGACTAGCTAATGCCCGCGCCAGCCTGTCACCGCCTCCATTGTCCCATTTATCTCTGTGTCAAAAGTCATCAAAATCGGTGCAGCTATTTTGGGCGTGAAATCGTAACAAACAACGAACTCTCTTTCGCATTTTTATAATAATGAAGATAGGATTTTTGAAGCCAAAAACCAAAATGATACCGATTGTCATCATCTCATCATCATATCAGCCGAAAGACGTCCACTGCTGGGCATAGGCCTCCCCCAAGTGTCGCCACAACAACATCTGCTACCAGCGACCCTCGCCAAGTCATCGGCCCACCTTGTGGGAGGTCTTCCAACGCTGCGTCTTCCGGTACGCGTTCGCCAGTCCAGAACTTTTCGGCTCCATCGACCATCTGTTCTGCGAGCAATATGTCCTGCCCATTGCCACTTCAGTATTTGCTAAAGTACCAATCAAGATTCAAGAGTAACCATTATCTAGGACTTAAAAGTAAATGTATTACGTATTTGTAAGATAATGAAAGACTGTAGTTGAAGGTAAACCATCTTACCAAGAAAAATAAAACTGGCCAAGTGCGAATCGTACGTGCCCGTGGAGGCTTGATACCTTGTAAGGAATAATGTTTTGCAAAATAAACTACTCATTTGTATGCAACATAAAACTAAGTGATTAAAAAAAACTGTACTAGTCATGAACGTCCTCCAACCAAACGTATTTCCAATGCCGCCAGTCTCTTGGACACATTACCAGCTGACAGCGTTGAGGAATTTTTTGATGCTATATTTTAGTTTGCTGTAAGTTTCGTGTATTTTTAATTTAAGTTTTTTTCATTCAAGTCTTATGTTAGACTAAAAAAAATAATTAAATTAATATAAGAAACAGATTAAAAATTAACGTATTTCTGATTCTTTGCTTTGCAAACTCGAGACATATTTTGTGGATCATCAGTTCATATTGATAACATTAGTATTTCCTGAAATAAATAGCAGCAAGATGATCTTGTCAAAGTCACATTAAAAGGATTCTTGAATTGTCATTTTTAAACGGAACCTTAAAAAAGCTTAAATACATACTTACATAAATAGTACCTATAATTATGTATGTATATCATCCTGTATAACCTGCAAAACTACTATATTGTTGTAAATATCGACTAGTATGCCATGTCTGTAAAATAGTAAATGTCACTATTTGTACTAGTTATTGCTATTTATGTACTTGACGTTCGAAACTATTTCTCCTCGTTTTTTTTATTTCCATACACTTATATACCTACTTAACTATGCTCCTAGGTATAAAATATTCCTATGAAAGTTGTTTATGTAAATTTAATTAAACACTGCTTAATATTCTTCATATTAAAGTAACGAAACTATTATAGGATGCATCAGTTACTCAACTGAACTGAGCGCTCGACAAATCCTGGACCGTCTCACCAAACACCTTATAAGACTGGCCAATTCTTCCCATGCGGTGGTAGGGCTAACACTCGCATGGTTCGCGACCACCCTCCCACCAGAGTCAAGCAGCCTGCTATGTTTCGTCGACGCGTGGGAGTACCAGTGCCTCGAAGCATTTACAGGGCAAACTGGCTCCATCATAGACCTCATCCATCGCTTTCCATCAGGTGTGATCGAGGTCAAGAGCTAGCCCATTCCGCAATAAAATGTAATAAAAAATACAACTTATATAAACATTCTATTCCTAACTAACATTATATTAAATGCGACAGTGTGTGTGTTTGTTACGATTTCAGGCCTTAATCGCTGAACTGATTTTAATGAATGTTCGTACAGAGATAGATTGGACCATAGAGAAGGTTATAGGCTAATCTGCGTTCTAATGCGGGCGAAGCCGCAGGCAAAAGCTGTTTTATAATCATGATCACAGTCGTGATACTTTACTTAAACGTTTTACACAATAATGAAACTATAAAAATCAATTTATTCTCAGTCGTACAGATGTAAAAAAGTATACCAACTAGTCTAAGCCATTTCCTTAATATTTTCCGAAAAGACACGTCAACATAACTGCTTCTGATAAGTCACTGAGCTAAAACAAACGTGTGTACATACACACTTTTACTCCGACTTTGTTTTGAGCCAAAATTATATTTGTCAAGGTCATTGACATGAACGGAAAACAGAGGTTTTAGTCTGGACCCTTTGTCTTGGTAACCGGCTTTTCTAATGTCACTCATCACATTTGTGTACTAAAAACTACAGGAGATTAGCTTTGAATTATTTTAGTTAATAGACAGTCAATATTTTAAATGATAAAGCTATTAATTTTACTACAATACTTTACATACATTTTTGCAGTACTAATATCGAACAAAAATGGCGGGACACGACGTGAATTCAAATAACCTATGTTTTGTTTTTTTTTTTAAATACGGCGCTGTTGTACAACACTCGTTTGGATGATATTATGGTTATTATGACTCTGGTTGTTTTAATGTTGGCAATAAGCTGTTTCAGAAACTTTTGTAGAGGATTTATAGCATGGGTTTAGATAAAAAAACAACAATCTCACGTTCCAAATACCTTTGATCAGACAAAACTCTTTACCGGTCTATTATACAAAATAAACGTAAAATTCACACCAACGAGCACTTTCCATCTATTATCTCACAGCATCATAACTTAACTTACACTCGTTCTAAGACATTATGGACGTTGCGTGCTTAAACATTGCCCTCATTACCGACTATTTTAAACTTTCCTATGTCAGCAGAACGTGTTTTCAAAAGAAATGTCATAAAGTATCGCTTTTACTAATCGTTTTCTACTAATGAAAACAAAAGAATAAAACTAATACACATCATTATAGCTTCAAAATAAGTTTCTTGTTACTAGTACCTACCAGATTTCCACCTACCATTTTCTTTTAAATATTGATGTCCCTTTTAAGTAATGCTTATTTCTATAAATTTATTTTATTTATTTCTTTGTTTTTTGCACCGTATATTTTATATACACATCCATCGTTCTACATGTTTATCAAGTTCTAATTTCAAAAAGTGTAGAAGAATAAAATTATGTTCTTACGATTAGCAAAACATAATTTTCTCTTATCTGTTATGGAATAGTGATGTCACATATCGTTGTGGTTAAAACTATCGATACCACTGAATAAATTAAGCGGCGCTTGAATAAACATCATTGAATAAATCATGAAATAAATAAACGTTTTTTGCTTTTCCTTTGACGACCTATCACAATAAAATATGGAAATGATTGAGGATATATATTTGGTTATTACATATCTAATATAATTTAAAATGTAGGTCACTGTCAAAAGAATAAATATTTATAATGTGAAAATTTATTACTTTTTATAGGATTCTCAAAAAATATTTATGTAAATTGGATATTTTCTATTCATAGTAACAAAACATTTGTATTCAGATCACTAAAAAAGAAATAGCCGAATTTTGCAAACACTTTCACTATTGGCAATTCAATTCTGCAGCCAATGTTGACGATGTTTTCTGCACAAAAGATATCTTGATGTGCAAAACATATAAACAAACCTTTTAGATTTCTTCTTAAATTATTATTATACTTTGTAAATTAAATGTGTACATACATATAAAATGGTCTACCCCATTTGTAAATTAA
The DNA here is from genome assembly GCA_947386135.1 of Melanchra persicariae. Lineage (NCBI taxonomy): Eukaryota > Metazoa > Arthropoda > Insecta > Lepidoptera > Noctuidae > Melanchra > Melanchra persicariae. The sequence continues at coordinate 20,953,675 of OX376650.1, forward strand.
CGTGAAGTTTTGGATCCTTAAATTACTTGTCAATAAGCTCCGAAATAAAATATTTTTTTTAGTCCTGATGACTCAAACATATTCCTGTTGTTAGTTTTGTTGATAGCTATATAAATAAATAAATCAAAATAAGATATTTCTTAGTTTGAATAAACACTTCTGAAAATGTTTTAAACAATGGATAAAGATAAAATTATTGATTACTCTACCGAATCATTGTAATATCCAGCAGCGGCTGGCTATTGCTATTGTTATTTTTATATTTTATTTAATTTCACCGGAAAATGGCAAACGCCGTAAAATTGTAAAATATCGCGTGTAATTGTAAACTATTTTTTGTAATTAAGATACGGATATTATTGAATTTGGATGGGGTTTATTGTATACAAAACGATTTTTTTATAATATATCGAGAAGTTATAATCAAATCATGATTTATTACAATCTAATGGAGTCGGGGCCCGTCAGGGCCAGAGCCTGCCAGGGTTGCCGATTTTGTTCGAAAGAGTTACCATGGCCCTGGAAAGCAAATGGCACTACGAGGAGCACGGATGGGATTTAGTCAGTAAGAGTCTGACACTCCCTCCCGCTCTACCCAGAGCGGCAGGAGTCATTTGATGATTTCTCATGAGTGCAATTTTCCGGTAACATTTACTTACACAACAAAACATTTTTGAACTTCACACTCAACACTTGTCAAAATAAATTAAGGTCTCGAAGAATAACAAGTTTTTGGACACTTGATATTCATCGCCCTCAAAAACCGAGACAGACAATAAAACAATTAAGATTTATAACCGATACACGCCTGACCAGCTTGATCTAAGATTAGCTACCAATTTGGTATGCAAGTTAAGATTTGACCGATTTGCCCTTTTAAGTTAGCCGGAACTTAAGTTATTTGTGTTAAAAAATGAAGTCCATTATAGCCTTGTAAATCTTGACCGGAGTTAAATGCAACTGTTTAAGATAAAAATAAAGGATAATGTGAAATCGATACTTTTTCGATTTTTTGTACGGCTTGATACATCCCTAGTTATTTACAAAAAGTTTTTAACATCCCGTTTACCTAGTTTGGTAGAAAAAGTGGGAATTGTATAGAGTGGGAATATGGTCTATACTAATAAATTCAAGTTTTTGCGTTTATCCTTCATGTGCTCTTTCTTGTTACTTAGATTAAAGGAAGTGATATTAATTTGAATTATAACAGATTAGGTACTGATTTATGCTTCTGTCATCCATCAACATCGTCATTTCAGCACGTTTGTCATTTTATGCGAAGAATTATAGAAAATCCGAACTTAACATTAGTCGTTTCAATCTATTAATCACTCAACACTAAGGGCCAATTTCACCAATGAAACTGAACGCGATCAACGAATAAACCACGTTTATGAGCTGTCAGTGTCATTATTTTTCTATGGAATATTTACACTGACAGCTCTTGAACGCAATTAAGATGTACAGATCGCGTTCAGTTTCATTGGTGAAATCCGCTCTTTGTGTATCATCATAAGGTACGTAGTTTTTAATATTTAAGGAAACACTGATTTCAAAGGGCCAATTCTACAAATTTTTAAGCAACAACATTCGCAATCGCATGTCAGTCGCTAACTGTTAAAAAAGCCTTAATTTCCCTACATTTTTGACAGATAGCGATTGAGATGCGAACGCGTTGCTAGCCCTCTGATTCTAATCTGAGATGCGATGTAGGTTTTGAGGAAGACACTTTCAAAAGATATGTGAGTGTGGACCTTATCTACTTGCCCTGTTTCCTTTTCTCTAATTTATGGTTATGTGGACCTTCAAGCGAGATCTTAGACAAGAACTCGTTCGTATGCTAGAATAGTGTGACCTCTAGCCCTTCGAAGTTTTATGGACTCATGGTACAACAAAGAGAATAATGTAATGTTTGTATTATTATAGTTCTGAAAGTAAGGCACGTGGAGGTGAAAAATGAGTGTGTGTTGATGACAAGTTAGGGATTAAATGCACTCTGACCATTGAATCTGATTTAATTTTAGTTTTGAAACATTTTACAGCTTTACCCTCAGACATCAAAGAGTCATAATGCTCATTATATACCCAATCATGATGTGAAGTACCTTTTTTCTTCAGAGGATGTGCCCAATCCATTAAACAAATTCATAAATAATAATAAACCAATCCATTAAACCCGTTAACACCACCCGTTAATTTTATCCCTCAAGAATCATCATCATTATGACTAATACTTTGAGTAATTACCGAAACAAACACAGATACTGGCAATTAGAACGTCAACACGTCAATCAAATAAAGAAAAACCAAACAAAATCAAAGATGGCGCCTCAAAAAAGCACTTACTCCTAACTAAGTAGATTTTACACAGTCAACGATTGCGGTCCAATTTTTTGTAACCACCAATTGGCAATATGTACAAATAAGTAAAGTTAACGGTACTACTGCCAAATACCAACACAATAAGTGTACGCGACCCAGTAATTTCCATCTTAGGTGTACGCTGTTTGGAATAAGGAGCGGTCTCATTGTTGACGAAGCAGAAAACTTGTAGGACGTAAAAGAAATCTTAAATTGAAACTAGATGTTATAATAATGGTTTCAAGGAAACAATTTTTCGATAATCGCAATAATTTTGCACAAATTAAATTAATTGAAAAATATCAAAGAAAAGTGTATGAAGATGATTATAAACAGTCGAGACAGTACGAACTAGCTAGTGACGTCATCTAAGTGCTGGCTTCAAATTAATTTATATTAACCATTATTTGAATTTAGAATTACAGATAATTATCTAATTTTAGAACAACAAAATCTATAACATACAACAAAAAGTTTAAATTCCATAGCAACCCATTATTTTTTTACAATTGGCCACAAAAAATGCAGAATGCTTTAGTTCGATACTTGAGTGGGTGGGGATGGATTCAAAATATCTCAAATTAAAATTTTAAGCACATCTTATAACTTTAGAAAAAAGCTAAAAAGCTGCTGTGTGCTTTCTCGACGCATCTTCGCTCAGCTTTCGTCGTGACCTCGCCTTTCTCGGGCCGATCGCCAAAACAGTATCACCGTTTGACACAGTTACCTTTATCGACACATTATCCGTATTTGTTTTCCGTTATAATTTATACCGTCTCGGTAATTTAGACTCTACTTTACGATGCTAATAAAATTTCACGTTTGAAAAGTCGTTATGAGTCAGCTGATGGCCGTGTCGAGAACGATGGCTGTTTAGTAAACAGCAAAAAGTTCGTGTATTTTTAGTATTGTTAGTCTAAAAATACCAGTATTATATTATTATACCCCTTGGTAAGACTGGTGTCACGTTTACTGCCTTCAAACTATGAATCTTTTGGATGATAAATGATAAACTTCACTAGAATCTTACAACGATTTCATGTATTACCGTGTAACCATAGATATTGATGTCATTATCATTATTCTTAATTATCAGCTATTCATTCCAAAAAAAAATATTCCCAGGCCATAAACCAGGCCCGTTTAAAGCCACACCCTTCCAACATCATTACATAGTACGTACCTGTAATTACTACAAGGCAAACCAGCCTTCATTAAAAAAGCTACCATACAATTGTTTGTAGAAACATCGAAACCGGTAGGTGCGCAGGCGCCGTCAACTGACGCCGAGTTTCACTTCGATCTACAACCATTTCACTTTCTTTTAGTCTAGATAAGAAAAACAGTTAAAAAGACAAGATACATTTTACTATTCATAGTTTTTCAATATATTTGATTTAATAGATTGATTTATTTTTACACATTCGCCCCAATTATGATTTTTCTTGTTCGCCCCAATTATGATTTTGTCATCACATTTTGTGTTGTGCTTTTGTGCAAATGAGGCAAAACACGACCGTTTTGCCTCATTTACCTATTTTTGTTGGTATGGAAATCAGTGTTTATAAATTATAACATACTGACAGATGGGAAAATGTCGCTCATATTTCGGTTATCTGTCGCGTATTTAAATAAAAAAATCGATATGTACGCTAGAGATGTGGGCTTCTTAAATCATTTGAAAATACGAAATACCTACATTAAACTGTTCACATTTATAAAACCTTAGTTCAATGTTCTATGTGATTTTGGATTTGTAGGTTAAGCTAATATACGGTTATGATATTCTAATGTATCATCAAGTTTTGTGTTTATGGGCTCTTTGATGCTTGACTTTCTCTAGAAAGTGTATCAGTATCAACTGTGACTGTGACTGAGATACAAAATAGAACTAATGAGTACTTACTTGTTTGTCAATACTGATTAAGAGTAACCTACTGATATATTATGACTACTAGGTACACGCAATAAGCACTATCCAGGGGCTTGAGACAAGTCAGATTCTGTCAACGGTAGCGTTGCGAAGGCGATTGTGAATACGTAAAAAATGTGCAGGATTGACAGATGCTATCGAAATGTTACGTATAACGTAATCAAATTCCTACATTTTGACATTTCGACAGCCGCATTTGCTAATTGAATGGCACATTGTCTAGAGCCTCAACTGAATCCAGTTTGACTGGAAGTCGACCCCAATAAAGTTAGGAAAAGGCTAGGCAGATGATGATTATCTAGAGCCTCAGGTAAACATAACTGGCCAGTCAAAAAAATCTACAATCATTATAAAGAACTTGCGATCGCCTCGACTTCGCACGAGTAAATCATACACAAACCTTTCTCGGTTAACAGTATCACTTGTTTCTTATCGAAAACTATATCACAATCTGATGCGTAGTTTAGAAGTAAGCGAAGAAACAAATCTATATGCCGACAGCATACTTTGTTTTATTCTATTTAAAGATTACTTTCTGCAGTATAAGTTAATCATCATTATCATCATCATCATCATATCACCGGAAAGATGTTCACTGCTGGACATTACCCTCCCCCAAGTATCGCCACAACAACCGTTTCTGTGCGTCTCGCATCCGTCTGCTACCCGCGACCCTCACCAGGTCATCGGTCCAGCTTGTGGGAGGCGCGGTCGCCACTCCAGAACTTTTCGCAAGACACACAGAAAAGAAAAAATTATGCATTTAAAAACTAACAGTAATTAAAAATTTAAATAAGCTAAGTAAAGACATGAACATGAAGAGGCTAACAATATTATCCGTGCGAGTCCAAAAGGTCGCATATATCTCAGCACGTAGCTCAGTTTGGCGAACCTTCGGGCTATGTCGGTAACCGTGGATCTCTTGCGGAAATCTCCTTATATTCATAAATGAGTTAATACTTTTTACACCTTGCTAATGTTGCTGTAAAACTATTCTTATTGTATTTTTTTTATGAATTCCAGGTGCTGCTCGCGTGTTCCTGTCTAGAGGTTTCGTCTCGGCCGTCTAATAATGAGTAAGTTTGATGACAACCTAAAATAATAATCTCCATAAATTAATAATATTGTAGATAATGTAATAAGTACCTACCTACGTAACTTTTTAGCTATACTTTTACTACAACTATACATATTCGACAAAAACTAATCAATAATCATTTTTTTAAACTCGAAACTGATATCATTGCGTCCATTGTCATTTACCATGGCCATTTCATTCATTTAGAAATAGATTAATTCACTGTGAAACATTATTTCTCATAATGGATACATATTAATATGTATTTGAATTTAAATTCAATTAATCTTGATTACAATAACCTTTTGAAATACTTTTAAAACAATTAGGATAACGAAAGTGTATCATTCCTGAAAATGCAATCTTGTCTTGTCAAGAAAAAAATCAATGATTTCAGTTTCTTATAAAACGTAACGCGTATTTTAAATATATAAAACACTGAACAATCTGCTACGGTGTCTTACGGTGTTGTTTAAAACATTAACAACAACGGTTTTACAACAGTAGAAATGCACATCTATCTAGAACCAGCACAACTAACAAAAAAGTAGAGCTTTAAAAATATTAGTGAAAACCTACACGGGATCAGCAGTAGTTCAGGTATGGTTCACTTTGTTACTATATTTATAAGCTTCAACACCGCTTTGTGATTTACACGCTCAAAAAATAATGCTTATGGTTAAGGGGGACACAAATATTAGTAAATTAAATACATTCAAAAACTAACACGAGATATTGTACATTTCAGAGCGACGAGATCTAATGGTAACTTAAGAGAAGCCCCTGTTGCACAAGAGAGGTCACTAGCTTACGATGAAACTAACAGAGAAGTAGAAGATATTAGTAAAGACATACTAGAAAAGATAAAAGCTATAAATGATGCTCTCAAAAAACCGAGCAAGAGAAATCAATACCAATGGAATGCCCCGCATCAGACGGGAGGAGAATACGTCCTTGATAAAGACATTTTAGAAAAACTTCAACAAGTCATAGCTTCTGGAAAACTGAACCAAAAACCTAACAATATACAACAACAAGAGAGTAATACAATCTTCAACGATGATCTAGATGACACCAGATATTCAAGACAACTGGCTTCTTTACTATCAGGAAATCAAGCGCAAATGTCAATGGTGCCAGGTGCATACATCACGAGTATGCCTGTTCTTGTCATGCCATCTATGAACAACATGCAATCCATATACAGTAACTACATTAATCCGATGGAATATGCTACGAAAATTCAAACTCGCCAAGAGGGTCCATCACCTTCTCCGTTTCCATCTTTTCCAAGTCTACCACCTTTTCAATGGCCCTTCGCGCCATTATTTCCAATTCTTATAAGAGATCCATTACTCAGTATCATGAATGGCGGAGGATGGAACAATTTCATTGAGTATGGTCAAAACGCTGATGTTTGCAGGAAACAAAAATCCAATGAGCCTATTATCGAAGATGTTACAAAAAATCAAGATGAAGTTGAAAAAACTGCAAACTTAATTGTGCACCCAACTAGGAAAGGAAACTCAAGGCAAAAGAGAGCGGTTAAGAAACGCACTGTTGCTCATGGAAGTCAATTGCAAGAAATTGACCCAGCTAAACTTAATAAATTCTTTGCAATCAAACCGAGTTCTACTACTGCAAAACCTACAAAGCGAGAGCCTGTAAAAACACAAGACATCAAAACCGTTGGTGGCAATGACGGAGACGTCCGATTTCCTTTTCTAGATCTGTTTGGTCACAAACAACCATACAGACAGCCTACTGGGCCTGGTTTCTTTATAAACAGGCTGAAGGTTAGGCGAGGAGGGGTGGCCATCGCTGGGCCTGGAGGAGTAGCGACTGCTGGCAGAGGTGGGACCGCCATTGTGGGCCCTGGAGGTCTAGCTTACACCCAACCAGGAGGACTCGCTGTAGCCGGACCAGCCGCAAGAATCGTAGCATTATCCTCCGATGCCGACCTTACATCAGTCGCCCATCGTCTACAGGAACAAAGTAAAATAGATGGTTCTATTGCACAATTATTACAAGCTATACCTGAAGGAAAAATAGTTGCTACTGGTCCTATTATTTATTACCATCCTAACAACCGATAGTCATTTCTAACTAACCCACATGTATCATGTCTTCCTTCTCATTAAACTATTCTCTTTCTCACTTATTAGATTCTACGGACGAGGACGGCGAGGAGATGGAGAGTGGAGCAGATCAGTGAAGCATTCAGATCAGTACATATACGATGGGATGAATTTTCAGGAAAAGCCCTTGAAATTAGAAGATACGACATTCATGCTATTCATAAAGCCGATAGCTCACGCTCTGAACTCTCAAGGAATAGCTTTGGCTAATCCCATATCACAAGTAATAATTGCGAGGAATCAGAGTGGAACTATAGTCCATGCGCCTCTTGCGACAGCTGTGGCAGGCCCTGGAGGCGTGGCCCATGCACAATCAGACCTTTATCTATACGAATTTGTAAATCAATGATATCGGTATAATATAATTATCTAGGAAGTAAAAGTAATAATGAATTAGTAAACGATTTAGTTTCGGAAATTACTTTTGACTGTTAACTTAAAATTGATTTTCGAAATAATTGTAACTTGGAATAATATACGATTGATGTAAAACGCGAGAGTATAATAAATGTTAATTTTATTTTAAGTCATGTTTGTTTTATTTTATTTTATCTGAAACATTTCTAGTAATGTCAGGGTCAGTCGCATTATATTATTGTTGGAAGATATACTAATACTATAAATGCGAAAATAACTCTGTCTGTATCACGCTTAAACAGCTGAACGGATCGTCATGAAATTTGGCAAATATATAGCCTGGAATATGGAGAAGGACATAGGCTACTTTTAACGCGATAACCGCGGCATCTACGTGGGCAAAGCCGCGGGTAAAAACAAAATTAATAAAAAGTGAGTTCTGACTAAGATGAAGATTTTTGACCTACCTGCATCATCATAATAAATAAACCTTATAATGATTTAACAACGTATACAAATCCAATCAAATCCACCACCAGACCAGTCTAACAACAGAATTATTTATAAAGTTATGAATAATAAAGTTCAAGCTCAAAACATTTTTGTGATAGGTCACTATCCTAAATGTATTAGACGCAAATATAACGGTCACGCTCACGCAAACTACGGGAGTATTGAGCAAATTATGTAGAATTGATTCCCTGTACACCCACTACTTCCCAAATCTGGATGTACTGTTAGAGATTTGAACTTATGATTCATTGTCTTGTCTAGACAATATTGTTATATGGTCATGTTATACACACCTACAAAAACAAAAATAATCAGGTAAAGCATTTTCAACGATTTATCTATAACTTTTAACCTTTATAGGGCAACAGTACAGTACGTGCCATTCTACGGCGGAGGCAAAGGCCAATACTTGGAGATTAAAAAAGATAACCTTGGCAGGATAACGGGCGAAAAAATAGTCTCTGAAGAAAACATTAGCAGCGAAAATATAATGAAAAACAGTGACGAAAATCTCCTTGCTAAAGTCATGGCCAAGAACTTGCAAAATCTCAAAACACTATCTACAAACCTATTGAAGTTGCATACTCTTGGTCGTAAGACTGGGTCTCTTGGGAATGTTGAAAAGACTAGATTTAAGGCTCAGCTGGCATCCTTGGGAGAAGCTGCTTCGAACATCATAAAGCTGATTGAAGAAGTTGATGATGTTGATATGCTGTTCAAGAAGAACGTCAACGTGAGGACTAAGAACGAGGAGGATGATGATTATGTAAGTTTGTGTAGTTAATAAATAAGACCTGGTACTTGAGAGAGGCATTTGCCCGGATACCGGTCGGTCAGTATAAGACGGTAAATAAATAAAAAATAATAATATCTAACTATCTTTCACGATAAAGTGATTAAAAAACAAAAAAGACGATACAATGTTATTATATTAATATTAAAGAGACAACATCATCCTGCGCTGATAGCACCATGTTGCATTTACCCAAAGATTGCCTAACGTTGTGCGTCAGGCATCTTCAAGTGTTTTATTGATTCTAGTTTAATTCAGTATATTTAAATGTCCACACTCAAAAAAAAAATTAAATTTAGCACATTACGATGTTGAAGGCAATTTTCTGAAATTAAAGAAATATGCACAAACAAAACGAAAACTTTCTCCCATTCAGATTGTGGAAGAGGGCGTTGGCATCGATGCTGCCAACGATGAAGACGATGGAAGCAGTGGTGCTGAATTTCTAGAAAGAGGAACCATTGCTGAAGCCAAACCTGTTGGTAAGTTTTTTTTCCAATGTCTAATACTAAAGTTCAATACCGAAATAGGAACTGCGACGGTGCTGCCAACAATGTACATTGAGAAACTAAAGTAACTCCTACATAAAGTTGTATGGTGTGTGGTTGAGTAAACGACGCGACGCATGTAGAAAGTATCACATTCACCTTAGTAATGTTTATCATGGCAGCTAGATGTCGCTACTTGTACGTTAAGGCAAGAATTTAATCAAGCGTATAGTGACGATAACTTTGACCACAGAACTTTTTTAAGGCATGTACTGCCTCCGTGGTCGAGTGGTTTAGGCGTTTGCCTAGTAGCCCAGTGGTCGTTCGATTCCCACGGGAAGCATACTTTGTAAAGTGGTTTCCAGTTTGGCTAAGACATTGCAAGCTTGAATCACATGATTGTCTAATAAAAAGATGACTCCGTGCTTCGGAAGGCACTTATAAGCCGGTGGTCCCAGCCGCCAAATGGCGGTCGTCAAACCATGTCAGAGGCCATTGAGGCGATTTAGAAACTCTGTCACTAGGGTATGTGGGGTCGTTAGACCTTAATAAAAAAAAAAAAAAAATGAAAAAAAAAATTAAAAATTAGCCTTAGGTACTCTTAGGTAAGAAGTTATTTTCTTTGCAAAAGTAGCATGCTTCTGCCCACAATTTTGCTTGATGGAAAGCAAACAGCAAAGCACTTCTAAATAAACATTCCTTAAATAGTATTTTATTAACTTCCAGGGCTAGCAGTCATCGGTGAGAATGGCCTGGCAGCTTCAAGACCGATGGCCACAGCTGTAGCCGCGTCTGGAGTGGCATTAGCCAGGCCCATAGCCACGGCCATTGCTGGCGTGGACCCGGCAGCCTTAGGCATTAACTTCCAGATGAATCATGTGAAGAAGTCAAATCTGAACTGAGTCCATTAACTACATGTCTGTTAATAATTTTAGATAGCAAGAGAGTATGATGTGCTAATTATGTGTTGATAACTGTGTCGCTAACTTTACCAATTACGTTTAAATATATTTATCAAGTCATTTCTCAACAAAAACACGATGGAGCAGGAATTCTGCTTCTGCATTTAAAATATTTACGTTATTGTAAATTTGACTCAACATCAGTCTTGTACTGTGGTTGGATGATCACTTTAGTGATTTTGAGTAAATATTGAAGTTAGACTGAAGACGTTTATACATAGTTTCAAGGTATAGTAGGCATGACGCTACCTACTATAAGTACTAAGTTGGTTGATAATGACTTATTGTATATGCCTGACTTAAAGTAAGCACAAAGCAGTGATACTTTAGTCTTCAGGTTTTATCCACTGGTACTAAGTTTCATCTCATATTACCAGGTGACATCGTTTGCCCTTAGAATTAAGAACGCCTGCTTATGTTACAATTTTATTCCTGGGCCTGCAGTCTCGACATAGATAGCGATCGCCTACCGACCGAGTTCGTTCGATAAGTCCTAAGGCCGCCTGTACACAATAAATCTGGAACGCGATCCACACATCAGCGGCCCTACCATGACGTGTTAAAGCGTGAGTCGTTCGAGCGAGGAGGGATGGAGCTATACACCCTATATAGCTCCATCCCTCCTCGCTCGAACGACTCACGCTTTAACACGTCATGGTAGGGCCCCAGCTCATTGATTTTGATCGTGGATCGCGTTCAAGTTTGACTGTCTACGGACGTCCTTAGGACTTAACGACTGAATTCGGTCGTTATGCAATCGTTATGTAAGTCGAGACTTCCCGCCCTGAGGCCTATATAATAAAATCGACAGACGACAGGTGATATGTGGATATCAGAGTACCAATTCTACTAATTTTTAAATAACGTTCGCATTGACATCTCATTCGTAATCTGTCAAAAATGTAGGTATGGAAATTAAGGCTTTTTTGACAGTTTGCGAATGAGTTACGAATGAGAATGATGCTTAAAAGTTAGTAGTAGAATTGGCCCTGTGATAATACGTCAATTCTTCACATGTGACAATAATGTTATTTTTACTCAAAACTGTCGTATTTTCGGTTATATTAAAAGTAGTTATGTAGAATAAAATTTGTCAAAATGAAAATCGATACGTAAGTTTAGCAGTATTTATTTTTCAAAAGGAAATGAAAATTGTAACTCTGCATGTCGCTACTAGAATTAGATCTGCCTTAACCGTGTGAATGAGTGTGATAGTAATGTCTTTTGAAGACAAAAATTGTATTTATTATTTATTTATACTTAAATATAATAAACTTTGCAATGCGATTGCCCTTTTATTTTATAATTATATTACCTTCTTAACTAAAAACATTTTAAGTCTAATATTAAGATCGTTTTACAAACAATTTTAGCTTGTTTTAAGTAGTATTTTACTCAATATCTCGGTACACTGACCGCAAACTAAATGCATTTACTACGGCCGGCATTCCAACTCTAAGTATGCACTTAATACCTAATTATTAGTTTATGGTTCATTAACATTTATGAGCATCTTTAAGTTTCCTGGATGATCATTAACAACTTTCACAGAATTCAAACACGGTTACTATATCCTGTCTTTCATTAAATAGGTAACATGGTAAATTATTATTGCAATAAAATTTAAAAAAAAATGTTTGAAAGCCTTTTAGGTACCCACTGCTGAACACGAGCTCCTGGGTTCAATTCTCTGGATGGGCAAACTGTTATAGGATATTTTTTCCTTTAACTATGGTATTTTTTTTGTCAATATCTCAGTAAGCAGGCCTTTTTTATGGATGGGAAATCATCAAACGACTTCTTCCGCTCTGGGTGGAGCAGAAGGGAGTATCAGACTTTTACTGATTAAAACCCATCCGTGTTCCTCCTTATGCCCTTTGCGTTCCAGGGTCGCGATGACTCTTTCGAACAAATTCCGCAACAGTTAGCAGGCCTGGGCCTGGATTTCAGTACCGTTGATGGGATTTTCTCGACACCTGGAACAACTGGCAAAATGGGAATGAGATGTATGCAGGACATGCTATCCACATAATTGACGGGGCCTGCCAGGGCCAGTACCTGCCAACGTTGTGGAGTTGCTCGAAAGAATTACCGCGGTCCTGGAACGCAAGGGGGATTTGGAGGAACACGGGTGGGTTTTAGTAAGTAAGAGTCTGACACACCATTTCGCTCAGCCCAGAGCGAAAAAAAAATTGACGCTCTCTCCAGAGATTATGTTGTACACACAGCCGCGACCACGTCAATGCGCTTTAATTTGGTGGATCATCGGGCAGTGACCCATCAGATACAACACCAGGGATCTGAGGATCCCTTTTCACTTTATTTTGGTATATCCTTTATACACTTTCATTTCCGTGTAACAGGAAAAATTACAATAAGTATAAATCTCTTACAGGAAATAATAAGCATACAATGCATATACCTACACAGTGATTCAAGGATTAAACTCATATAGGAAATCCCTATGTATTCAAATTTCTAAAAAACTGCATTACCAATTGATGATTATCCGGCTTCGTCACTTTATTTTGTACGTGATAAAATAAAAATGCATGGTTTTCCTAGATATCAACTTTAACAAAAAAAATTGGTACCTAGTTTACAGATTTATAACAAACAACTTGTTTATTTAGAAGTAATTTAGAGTTAAAAACAGTAATTTTAAACATTTGTAGGTATACGTACATTGTACAAGTGAAGGCCGCGGGAATCCGCCGCGAGACGCACAGGACCCAAGTTCAGCAATCGATGACTTTTGACAGAAATGATGATCATGAATAAAGGATAAGGGAGAAAGTGTTCATCGGGTACCATAAACCCTCTTTTTGCTTCGCAGTAGTCGGGTAAAACTGTATCGTCAGTGATGTTGCAGTTTGCATGTCTGATAGATATAAACCCAGCAACATTCACTAAGCCAAAAGAAGACGGCCAGGCCGCGGGAGTCGGGAGTGGCAGGGCGACTCTCGGCCATCGTAGGCGCGGGCCTGCGGCCGGCGATCGATGGGCATTGTCCGATAAGAACCAGGCCCGGGTTGACAGCGCGTTGTGTTTCAAGTGCGTCTCAAAGATACGTCAGCAAAATAGACGCGGTCCGCTAGGGTTGCATTGGGTTGAATTCTGTTCGAAAGAGTCACAGCGCCCCTGAAACGCAAAGAGTATTAGGAGGAACACGGATGGGTTTTAGTCAGTAAGAGTCTGAAAATCCGTTCCGCTCCGTCCAGAGCGGAATCATTCAATCCAGAAAAAGGCCACGGGAGCGAAGAAGCAGGAATAACCTAGCTAGCAATTTCTTTAAATACCACCACCATTAACCATGTTTAAACAAATGAAATCATTATCTTTACTTAGTCACCCTATGCAAACAACAAAATAGCCCACACTTTATTTATTCAAAAGCCCTAGTTTTAGTGCGTAGTAAAATGAATTAATAAGGTGTTTACCAGATAAACTATTACCACGTGTTAGAAATATTTACATTTTCACATGGTCAGATGTTATGGTATATAGCGCATGTTACACTTTTTTGCAAACACTGCTGATTATGAATAGATTACTTTACATAATTTACAAGATCGGAGAGAAATACGCATCTGTAGGTAGGTACTGATTGTATTGTATTGTATGCAACAGTGATCCTTTATCCTCTGTATATATAATGTGGCAAAGTTTGAGGAACCTTAAGTTCGATGGTTAAAACTTTTGGTTAAAAGTGGATTTGAGAATCTTTTACTTTTGTAAATTTTAAACAAATAAATTGAAGTATGTTGGCAAAACAAATCAAACCCTGCGGCCCTTCCATGACGTGTTAAAGCGTGAGTAGTTCGAGCGAGGAGTGATGGAGCTATACACCCTATATAGCTCCATCCCTCTTTCTCGCTCGAACTGCTCACGCTTTAACACGTCATGGTAGGGTCCCTAAGACCTTATCAAAGTCTACGAAGAATCTACTTAGTCCAAATCCAAATCTCAGACCAACAAAAAAAGGTAGACAGCACACCGCGAACATCAAAAGTGAAGCCACAATACCGATCTCCTTCAAGTAAATACACAAGCTCACCCACACACGTACACTAAAACCATGCTCATCGCTCTTAGTACTTCACGAGCCGTCGTCTAGAAAACATTAATAGAAAAATATAATTATGCCTTCCTGTGTAGTAAAAATTTGTAAAAACAATAGCAAATCACATAAAAAGTCTCACGGAATCACTTTTCACTTGTAAGTACTTGAAATAACATCGTTTTTATTATAAATTAACTATGAATTTAGGTTACTTGGAACAAAAACGTCAACAAACGAAAGCAGTGACATTAAGTGTGAGGGTTGCCATAATGCGATTAAATATTTCCCCATTCGATTAAACAAATATATATTATTTCTTTCTTCGAGTTATATTCCTATTTTCTTTTTTTAATATATAAAATATTTTAGATTTGAAGTTTTTCAACACATTTGCGAGAAAACAGTACAATAGGTAATGAAAAAAACTTTTAGTTTTTAGATAGTCAGAAAGTCGCAACAATCTTTGACGTTTGTAGTATGTAAATAGCGCGAATTTGCAAATGGAACTACATCTTTCGTCTCATTTTCTCTTTAGTGTTAAATTGAGAGAAACTTATTGTGCAAAAGCGCTTCCAAGTAGGTTCAATCATTCAGCCTAATATTTTATTCTCGTACTTATTTATACTCCTATAAGAAAATTAAAAAAAAACTGTAAAGGATACGTACGGTGCTATTCAACGGAGTATGCGGTAAAATATGTACTTAGGTGAGAGTACCTATTTTACCGCACGTTCCATTGTGTGATGCGTTATATTTAACTTTCGAATAATATATACAGTCTTCGTAAATCGTAAATGCATTTTTTTGAGCAAATGTGTTGAAAAAGACTTTATTTGTTCATGATGAATAATATTTATTTAGTAAGCATGTTAAACATAACATTTACACGTTATTGTTTCGTTTGTTATGTTTTATCTTGATATTACCTACTTTTTCTTTAGTCAGTGATTTTGTTATGGTGGTCTTTTTTAATTTATTAAAGTTGATTAAAAATGTAATTACCTATTTTATTTTAAAACAATTTACATAATGACTTACGCTTGTTACGCTTCGACAACCTTTTAAAACTTAACTAGTTTACATTATTGAATGTAGGTATGTGTGATGTAAAAATTTGTTTTTTAGGTATAGATCTTTCTAAAAAACTAAGTTACAATACCATACTCAACAATATCTTACTTGTGCTGACTTGCACAATATTAGCTTACCCATAAAATATTATTTCCCAAGTTATAGGGAAAAAAAATAAAAAATGGCAACCCTTCGAGACACACATAGATAAAAAGATGGCTTCATCTTTGAAATTCGCAGTGCGCCGTCTACCTTTTTTTGTTGGTCTGAGATCCAAATGGATTCAGGTCAAACATCCTCTTGACGCATATCCACACACGTCAATTAAAAAATGCAAGCAATATGGTGACTTAGTTACGGGAACAAGGTAGCTGACCGCCAAACCAAGTAAACATAATATTGACTCCTCGCCAATGTTTGTGAGTCAACAGTTCGCAAGTCAGGTTCAAGGGAATACTGACTTGCAATAACGTTCTAGGAAAAACCTTTAAACTTGCACTGTGCCTACTGATTTACATACCTACTACGTAAACATACTGTGGTTTGTAAGCATTTTTTTTTTATTGAGCAAGCCCACCACACCACATTCCCAAGCCACTGCAACTTCTGAAAGCCAGAATCAATATTGGCGATCACCAGAAAAAACGCCGAGTCAATGAAGCTCGACGAGTCTCAGAGATGTCAAAATTCAACTGTCACATGATTCAACTGTCTTGGATCCCGCAACGAAATTAATCAGAAAATAACAACGGAGGAGTAGGAAAAAAAAAATATAATTTCCACTTCCCTCCTTATTAAGCAGGAGACAGAACAGAGTTAGGCCAAATAGGCACCAAGGGACATAATACTACTGGGTTAAGCCCAGTGCCAAGCACCACGGACGGTTTGTAAGCATACTCCTACTGGATAAGGAGGGAAGTGGAAATTATATTTTTTCCTACTCCTCCGCTGTTCTTTTCTGATTTATTTCGTTGCGGGACCCAAGACAGTTGAATCGGTTCTCCGGGACTCGTCGAGCTTCATTGACTCGGCGATTTTCTGGTGGTCGCCACTGTTGATTCTGGCTTTCAGGAGTTGCAGTGGTTTGGGAATGAGTGGCGGGCTTGTTCCAAAAAAAAAATATACTCGGGTTTAACTCCTTTTTTAAGCTGAACATGAACTTATTTATTAATTGCATAGTTTCCACATAGGCTCTTAGTTATTCCGGGCCGCGTTCGACCACTATCTCATCTGATGGTAAGCGATGATGTGGTTGATGATGGACTTCGCTTACCTAGTATACTTTGGCAAACAATTGTAGATATCAGGAAACACGGACTGGCCTTGTTTATGAAGAATACTAGCCTAGGATTTTCAAATTCAAATTCAAATTAAATTCAAATTATTTATTTCAAAAAAATAATTTGAATTTAATTTGAATTTGAATTTCATTGAACTGCGCCGTTAAGTGACTTGGGGAAGTGATTTAACGATATTAAACCAAAGATGTCACTTATGTCACTGAAAAATCAACGCATTTAAATGAAAAGGCTAGGCCACTAGTTAAACGGCTGATTAAGCTAGTTGGCTGCAACAGATACACTAGGGGAAAAATGGAGGAACATGTTACGAAATATGTCCTAACAACTACGTGGAATGTTGATCGCTATCGAATAAATATGATCGCTGAACTCGTAAGGGCCGCTGGTCGCCACTGTTGATTCTGGCTTTCAGGAGTTGCAGTGGTTTGGGAATGAGTGGCGGGCTTGTTCCAAAAAAAAAATATACTCGGGTTTAACTCCTTTTTTAAGCTGAACATGAACTTATTTATTAATTGCATAGTTTCCACATAGGCTCTTAGTTATTCCGGGCCGCGTTCGACCACTATCTCATCTGATGGTAAGCGATGATGTGGTTGATGATGGACTTCGCTTACCTAGTATACTTTGGCAAACAATTGTAGATATCAGGAAACACGGACTGGCCTTGTTTATGAAGAATACTAGCCTAGGATTTTCAAATTCAAATTCAAATTAAATTCAAATTATTTATTTCAAAAAAATAATTTGAATTTAATTTGAATTTGAATTTCATTGAACTGCGCCGTTAAGTGACTTGGGGAAGTGATTTAACGATATTAAACCAAAGATGTCACTTATGTCACTGAAAAATCAACGCATTTAAATGAAAAGGCTAGGCCACTAGTTAAACGGCTGATTAAGCTAGTTGGCTGCAACAGATACACTAGGGGAAAAATGGAGGAACATGTTACGAAATATGTCCTAACAACTACGTGGAATGTTGATCGCTATCGAATAAATATGATCGCTGAACTCGTAAGGGCCGCTGGAGCCCTTACGAGTTCAGCGATCATATTTATTATTCATAAACCCTTTAAACTAATAGTCACCCAATTATTGCAACACTGTTACCATTACTAGCTCATATGTACAGCTAGCATTAAAGGTAACAATGAAATTCCTACATTTGACCGCATATTACCTTTTCCATTATCTGTTAGTACACGAAACTGTCTACTTTACGCAATTTACATAAACGTCCGGTAAAGAAAGACATGAGGAGGTATTGTCCAAACAGGCGGGTCAGTGACACAATATTATGTCATACGAATATTAGTTGAAAATGTATGTAAATGAGACTTAATGGTCCATTATGTAGTTTGTTATGAAGTAACTTATCAGAATTGAGAGGAGTTAGAACATATGGGTTGTATTTATTCATCTAACTATATTATAAACTAAAAATCCTTACTGAGTTAACCCTAAAATATGGCGTCAAAAAATTCATCCGCATTGCTGTCGACTGTGTGTGCGTGTGCCCAAAAGTCTGGCGGCATTGCCACGTTGTATGGCAATGCTTATCCTTTGTTCAAGGTAAAAGCCAGCCCTTGGGTCACGCGCAGTGTCAACAAAGCGTCTTGAGAGATCTCTAAACAAGTTATGAGCACTCGGACCCAACGACTCGAAAATTTCAACCCCAAACGGCACGAAAATATAACTACCAACGAGGTTATTATATTTTCGCTGCTTGTGATTCTCCGCAGCCGCAGCGGCAGCAGCAGCACAGCACGAAGAGCAAGGGGTATTGCTTGATTTTTTCAAGCTATGGAGTACCAAAAGTGCTAATAGACCAAATGCTTTTTAATGTGCAGTCAAGTATTTCAGTTGCAGATATTCTACCTAAACAACGTTTACTTATATATTTCCCTAAATTAATTATAACCACATCACGTACATAACACATACTCGAATTAAGAACAATCTTGATTAAAACACCATCGTTATTTCTATCAATTTAGATCAATGCATTACTACAGTTAATCTTGTAGGCGTTATTCGTTTTGTAGATCAAGCAGTCTAGACCATTAGGCACTTATACAAGGTATATAAATACCTAATAGGTGTTTTATTAACCGCTGCAATATTACCAAACCAACATAACACTTTCAAAATATTTTCTTATGTTCGACGAGTGCAGTTTACATTTGAAGTAGTTTTATATCAGCTTGCATAACAGACTTTACATGACACCTTGGTTTCCGTTGCAGATTCGAAATGTAAATCTCACAAATAGACTAATTTATATTATAATATTGTGTGGGGTTCATAACTGAGTGAGGAGTTTGTGGCTAAATATGTAGTTACAGCCGTACGGGTTGATTCCCGGGCCTCAAAGTCACCCGAAGGATTGCCAAACTGAAGAGGCAGTGGGCAGGGCACATTGCTCGCACAACAGATGGTAGATGGGGCCGAAAAGTTCTGGAGTGGCGACCACGCGAATAAAACCCGGAAGACGCAGCGTTAGAAGGCCCAAGGTGGACCAATAACCTGATGAGGGTCGGAGGTAGCCGATGGATGCTCGCATTCATTGGCTACCTGCGACCCTTAAAAAAAGGTTAAACAACGCTTGCCGAGGTTGGTCTGTGGATGGGTGACCAACTTAACATACCCAGACTCCTCCGTGTCTCGGAAAGCACGTTAAACCGTTGGTCCCGGCTGTTATTTAGAGATTTTTGGTAGTTGTTATGGATTGTCTGAAGCCAGTAAATCTGACTCGTCTTGCCTAAAAGTACCATATCCCGCAAACAATGGGTTGAGGAGGTCTGGTTGGCAGCCGCTCCACGTAAAATACTGGTATTCTGCTGAATCCGGTTTGACTAGGAGCCGACCCCAATATAGTAGGGAAAAGGCTAGGCAGATGATGTTTTAGGACAATAGCAGTTAGATTCTCATTAGCCTAAGTCTACACCTATTTTGGTAACCTGCCAAGTACAACCATATATAGAACCAAGGAGATTGTTTGTTTGTGCATATAATCATTTGTCAACAGTCATCGCTTACTTATCTTTTAATACATCAATGTTTCCTAGTTCTTGTCAATGTGGTGATGAAGATGTATGGGGAGTCATGAGTCAAGAATTTACTGACAGTAATTAAATACATTCTTTGTATGACATCAAATTCTTCGTTCAAATACTAAGAATTTTTATTATGTTAAAGTTTTAATTGGGAAAATATGGTGTGTGTTTGTGGTCACTAACAAGATCGGTGAATGACTCAAGTTGTACCTAGATACTACTAACCTATGTAGTTTGATATTCAGGGTTCGTTTCAGAATTAACCCTACTTTAATCCCAAAGTTCCGTATGGTGTCGGATAAAAAAGAATAGGTAGTACCATCCCATCACTTCCCGTGGGTGTCGTAAGAGGTGACTAAGGGACTCACAAGAGAATGTATTCTCTGTAGGTACATTGCTACACCTACACTGCGACCGCCAACCCGCCTGCCAAGCGTGGCGATTGTGGCAAACCCCCCACATGGGGGAGGCCTGTGTCCAATACAGTGGACGTCTTTCGGCTGATATGGTGATGATGATGAATCCCATAGTTTGCAGGATTTCAGGCTAAAGTTGAGTTTGACACATACCTACTCAACACCAAATTCTCAATTCAGAAATCGAGGCTTAACATAAAAGAAAAAGTTAAGGAAATCAAAAAATGGAAAAACCAGCACGGACTACAATACATTGAAAATATATTGTACTATGTGTCATACTTTTTTTTAAGGATGGGAAATCAAATCAAATGACTGCTTCCGCTCTGGGCGGAGCGGGAGGGAGTGTCAGACTCTTACTGACCAAAACCCATCCGTGTTTCTCCAAATGCCCTTTGCGTTCCAGGACCGCGGTGACTCTTTCAAACAAAATCCGCAACATTATGTGTCATACTAGCGACCTGCTTTTGCTTCGCAACTATAGGTGGATTTTTAATTTCTTTCATTTTTATAGAAGACTAGGTTATGCCCGCGACTTCGTACGCGCATATCCCGTTTTTCCCGTTCCCGACACGAATGTGGCTATCATATACAAAAAGAATTTTCGAAATCCGACTGGTAGTTGAAGTGTTTGTTTGTTCTAACGCGCTTATATCTGGATATTAGCGCGTTAGAACAAACAAACACTTCAGCTTTAATAAATTAAAAATATAAATAGATAGATATATAGCATATACCTACTAGTCTGCTTATCAGTATTTGAGCTAAGTATTGGTTATAAAGTTTTTATGAATCTACTTCTTAACGTGTGGGCAGTAAGGTCTAACGACCCCACACATTCTAGTGTCAGAGTTTCTAAACCGCCTCAAGGGCCTCTGGCATGGTTTATTTGACGATCTCCATTTGGCGCCCGGGACCACCGGCTTATACGTGTCTTCCGAAGCAGGGAATCATATTTTTATTAGAAAATCAGGTGATTCAAGCCTGCAATGTCCTAGTCAAACTATAAACAACTTTACAAAGTATACTTACCGTGGGAATTGAACACACGACCACTGGGTCACAAGGCAAACGCGTAAACCACTCGACCACTGAGGCAGTTTTTATGAATAAGGCTGGTAGTACTCTACGGAGAATGATATATAGGTGTGCATGTGCACGTCCTATCGTCTAAATATTCCAAGGCTTCTAGCAGCTGGTTTGCTGATCTAGTAAGCCTAGATTATCAACCCAGCTCTCAAGTTACTCAACCTGAATTCATTGAACGAGTTTTGTGTAAAGTACGTAAGATATTTAGATCATCTTTATGGACATTGCTAAACGTCAAAAATATTACAACTATTGTTCTAGTCTCTCTTACAAACTGACCTAGTTCCATCATCTATAATAGCATTTTTGTTGATGTCCACATTAAAAATTATTAGTGCTTTTATGTGATAGCGCAGCAGCAAACTTTAAAAACTGCATGAAACCAAAATAACCGAATTTTCACAATTCGGTTCATTGGAGAAAATCTAGGAAAAATAGTTTATTCTGCATAAACAAAACGCACATTTTACAATTGAGCATGACAATTACTGTGGCCAAAAGGTCAGAATTTAGCAAAATAAGTCACGTTCACTGAATTGAGTTTTAATTCCTTTAAATAAAAAAAACAATAAATCATTTGATCACATCAATCGTGTTCCGTTGTCAGGGTAGGTTTAAAGACGTTCGAGCACTATTTCAGTCATTTCAAATTTCTTTCATATGTACCTACCTAACAGAACTTTATTTATTTTATTATTTTCATAGCAACTGCTTTTTTTTTCTTTTTTTATTGAGGAATGGGCTTGCCCTTGACCTCGACCTCGCTTTACTGTTCTCTGCACGGTTTTGTCACACCTGTATAGAAATAAAACGTAATTGTCTTCGGTGACTGCTCTGAGAGTGCCACAACACATCAGCTTCGCAGTAGACGCATGAACGTGAGATGAAAAGCATATTGCAATAGTTAAGGAAAAGAAAATGTACAATCACACATCTGGCTACAATGGTGAATTTCACATTTTTGTTATTATTTGTAGATCTTTGGCAGATTCAGAATCCAGAATATCTGACTCCAGTCTTGCCAAGAAGTACCGTGTTACCCAGTTAATGGGTTGTGGAGGTCTGGTAGGCAGCCGCTCCATATAAAATACTGATATACAGCTGAATCCGGTTTGTTATTTTTGTTTATGGGAGCCAACCCCAATAGTACCACTAATATAGGACCACTTTTGGACAAAGGCCTCTTTCCACCCCTTCCAATGGTGACGATTTTATGTATTTTCCTTGCAATTCTTAAAGAAAACGTCCAGGTCGACCCGCCATCGTCCCCTCCTTCACGGTCACCCGCGGCGCCATATCGCTGTTTCGGCTATTTTTAATTTCACATAGAATGTTATCAATGTCGTTATTTATCTATCCTCTAACTCATCTGCATATCAAAAAACCATAAAAACACTATCATTTTCTTAAATAAAATATAAGCAATAACCACCATTATTATTGTAAACCAAAAGATTTCCATAAGAAATACAAGTAGGCACTAGTCACTCATATTCGGAAACAGATTTTTCCAAAAGTTCGAAGGGATATGTGGCCATTAAGCCAAGCGTATGTTTATCCCTATAGTGCGCGCACGCAATCCGTGCGACTCATATAAGTGCGCTCGGGTCGGCGTGCGCGCATTGTTTCAGTGACCATTATAGTGCGCGGGTCAAGACGTGTCGTGACAAATATGGCTGGTACACTTGTAAGTAGTTTTTTTACAATATTTCTTTTAAATTAATTTTAGGAAATTTAGAAAAGGTCATTTAAGAAATAATCTTTTATTTTTATTGGTATTAAAAGAAAAGCATACCCTCTGTCGAAATTTATTATTCAAATTGTTGTCATACGTGAGGTTATGAATAATCATTAAAAACAACGAATTTTTTTTTTTTTCGACTGAATTACTTACAACGTGATAAAAAGGAAAGAATTTTAGTCTTTCTTTGCATAATTTTATCGCTAACGGTATTATTTTCAGTCAAGAGGTAGCTAACCCAAGCGAGCTTTGTAAATGGGTAGTATTTAACCGCTCAGGCCCAACATGTGAAAATTCCCTAATATAAAGTAAATCTTATGTAATAGGTAAATAAACATTGAATTCGCGATTAATTCGCGACACACCGGTGTGTCGCCGGGAAACGAGTGACTGTAAATTAAAGTTTTAAGTGACAAAAATAATTAATTTACGTTATAGTATTACTAAGTGAGCGACTGACTGCGAGTGACGAGAAATCAACAGAACAGCAACTTACAAACATTACTAGATGAGAAGCTTTATAATATTTGAGCGACCTAATATTTGTTTGTGTCAACGTTACGTCCTGCATTTTTTTAAATATTTGGCAAATGATATTTCTGGGTGGTTTAAAAAAAAATCCCGAGCTGGCATCACTCGCTCTTGCGCACCAAATAAAACACCAAAATGTTAAAACCTCAATTGGAAAAATCATCTCTATCTCAATATTGAAGTTGCCCTCTCTGTATTTCTAGTCGCTCACTTAGTAATTTAGCCGCACGATTAGAATTTTAATATCTGAAATGGATTAATTACAACCCACTTTTTGTAAGCTCGTTCTTGATTTTATTATTAATCAATATTCGTCGTTAGTTTAGCTAATTTTTCGCTTATTCAAATTCATACCGCTAAACAGTATCTCATCATCAGTCGCCAAGTTATTTTTTTATTCGATCGTTTTATAATTTCCCTTTGTAAATTAGTTTATACCAGTTAATACTAAAGGCCCATTTTCTAAACACATCGAACACACATATTCTATTCGGTACACCATAACAATGACTTGTTTGTGCTTTAAGCATAACGAATGGTACATAAGTTAGCGTAGCGGTCGCAAGTGCGATAGCTCAAAGGGTTCAGAGTTCGATATTCTACTTTTGCCAATAGATTATTCATGGTGTCTGCTTGAATTCAACTCAAAACTGCATGTATTTCAATTAAACTATTTACAGGCACTTTTGAATTGTCAAGGTCAGTCAGTCAAAGAGGTGAAGCTATTTGCACGTTCCAAAGCGTAGATCTCTATGGAGAAGAACGTGCAAGAAACTCCATGTACACTCGTTTAAATCAATGAATTGTTACAAAGTTGTGGTTACATTGTTCTTGTTGAAATTATTCTTATTAGGTGGAAACGATATAGAAAGACGTGCACGACAAAAGCGTCCGGAGCATAAAAGGAACAATTCAAAGTACTAACAATTAAAACAAACCGTGGCAGTTGAGAGATGATCAGTCCCAGCTGATGGAGCCAAATGATGAATGAAACACAAACGCCATCACCAGAGAGACTCTTTGAGTAAGCATGACGCAACGGAAATGGAAATAATAGACTTTCCTCAAAAATAAAATAATGTAGCTATTATATAAATTGCGGTGAAAGTTAGGAATATCGTCTGCCTACCCCTGTGAAGATAGGCGTGATACTATGGTATGTAATTAACGAATCATACTTCAGTATTATTTTCAAAACATACTGTTCGTCTACAAATCCGCGTTTGGTATTTATCATCCACATCTTTGAGTTTCCCAGGATACAATTTTTATTAAGTCCAATAGGCATTTTTTTGTTAGGATTTCAACCAGATTCCAAACATTAAAGGTTAATTATTATTGACGAAAAAGCTATGAAAATGTATCAGTTTCTCTAGCTTAATAAGGTATTTAATAAACATTCTTCTACGTCACTAGTTTAGAACTGACAAATTCCTAACTAGATTTAATAAAAAATGTGTCGAAATTGACCCTAGGCTTGCAGGGTATGTCGTATTCCAGCATACCCAGCATTCCCGACATCTTGTGTCATATAAATAGTTTTTGCATAAATTATATTTATGAAGAAGGAAATTATCAGTATTTTTTTTTTTCAAAGTTAGAAAGCTAGAAGAAAACTAAGTGCGAAAGCTTTTCTTAGATAACTGTCAAATTTTCTTGAGATAACATTGATAACATTTACTCATTATTCTTTGTTAAAAAAAATCACAAAACGACCTTCGGAAAAAAAATAGTAGTGTCATCATCACCAAAAAGAATAATTAGCAGAGCGTGGTTTCGATCCACGGACCTCTGGGTTATGGGCCCAGCACCCCCACCAACCGTGTCTCCACGTTGCCGTCGTGGTGGGGCTTGCGTGTCTCAGTGATCTTGGGGGCTTTGCCGGTAGAGCCACTCATGCCGGAAGGTCCCAAGTGAGAGACCAGACCAAGAGAGACACAAGAGGGGCACACCGTTCGGAGACTTGAGCAGTGTTCGGGTCCTCGGACGGTGTGCGTCTCATTGGCTTGCTCGCTGCTCTCTGGTACGCGTCTGATCATCAGACGTGACTGTGAGGGCAGCGAGCAAGCACTGAGAGAGAGGGGGAGAGGAGGGGAGATAGGGACCGCACCCTCAAAAAGGAAATTATGGACAGTTCTGCTAAACAGAAACTACCCCAGGGCGGTACGGACTGCACAGCGGTCCGAGAATCCGCCACGCCTCGTGCGTCAAGCCCCTCGTATTCTGGGGGGGGCAACAGGGCTGTCCACCAACCGATTGCCGATGGCAACAAGGGCCGAGGAGGCCCCCGATCCGGAACATTCTTCGCGGAATTGATCGGGTATAATTTTAGCCCACCCGACGAAGAGTCGGCCGGGCAGAGCGCGGGCAGAGGCGCGCTGTTCTGGGAGGAGGGCTCGCTTGAGCGTCGCGTGGGTGTAGAGTCGGAGTCCGAGTTGGACTCTGACGACCTGGCGACCTTCAGCTCGGCGGGCTCGGGACCCGAGGGGGCAGGGACTGCAGCAGAGGACCCCAGGTCCTTCCGGAAGCGGCCCAGACCGGAGGACGACCGGGGGTCGTCCTGCAGCGAGGAGGTGGTCTCGGCCCGAAAGATCCCCACCAGTAGGCGGGGTAAGGGCCGAGACGGAGGCAAGGGCAGAGTCCCTGCCTCCAAGGAGGCTGGCCATAGAGCCAATGCTGGCGGAACCCCCGGAGATGGCGGCCGTGGGGCTCCTGGTTCGGAGTCCTCCGGCGGTGAGCCGGATGACTCCGGACAGGAGCGGGTTCGGAGGGCCGGGTTTGCGGAGGTGGTGGAGGCCGCGCTTCGCGATGTGGCCTTGAAGAGGAAGCTTTCCTCTAAGAACAAGGCCATAAGTGAGGCGATGGCCTCCATTCTGGCGGCAGCGGAGGTTACCAAAGGTGGGCCTCCGCCGGACGAGATGTCCGAGCTGCGGGCGGAGGTCGCCCGCTTGGCTGCCGCCACGGAGCGTCTCCGAAAGGAGAACGAGGGGCTCCGCGCAGACCTGGCCAGGCTCCGGGGAGCCGGCCCACAGGGGGCGCCGCAAGGGGGGCGCAAGAAGGACAGCCAGCCCGTGCCGCAGGAGAGCCAGGTGCTGGACCTCGTGCGGCAGGAGATGGCTGCCTTCCAGGCGCGGTTCTCCGTCCTGGAGGGCATCGTCCTGCGCCCCCCGTTAGCGGCAAGTGGGAAGGCCCCTTCAGGTCAGAAAAAGGCGTCATATGCGGCCGCCGTGGCTGCCACACCGGGGTCGTCCGGCCAGGACAAAGGGTCCGGGCCGGCACCCGCGAAGCCGGTGCCGGGAAAACCGGACCCGGCCCCGGGAAGGAAGAGGAAGGGTGGGGTTGCTGCGCGGACGGCGAAGGCTCCTGCGCCGTCTGAGCAGCAGCTCCCCCCGGCTTCCTCGCCTTCAGCTCCTCCCCCGGCTCAAGCCGAATGGCAAGTGGCCGGGGAGAAGAGGAAGGCGGGAAAGGCAGCCAGGGCGGCCAAGAGGAGGGAGAGGAAGCGGCGGCAGAAGGCGCGAAGCGTCGCGGCTGCGCTGCGCCCCCCGAGGACCGCGGCTGTAGTTCTCACGCTGCAGCCGGACGCGGCGAAGAGGGGCGTGACGTACGCGGATGTGCTCACCAAGGCGAAGGAGGCAGTGAACCTTGGTGAGCTGGGCATCGTGGGGGGCCTTCGGCTCCGGGTCACCATGACTGGGGCCCGGATGCTGGAGATCCCCGGGGCAGCCAGCGGCCCAACCGCGGACGCTCTAGCCGAAAGGCTCAGGGCGTCCCTAAGCGCGGACGATGCCCGAGTGTCCAGGCCCACCAAGCGCATCGACATGCGCATCTTGGGCCTGGACGACTCCGTCACGGAGGCGGAGGTGGTGGCCGCCGTCGTTAGGACGGGGGGGTGCTCAGCAGAGGAGGTGAAGGCGGGCACCCTACGTCCTGACAACACGGGCATGCGCACCATCGTGGTGAGCTGTCCCGTGTCGGCGGCCAAGTCCATCTCGGAGGGCCGTAGGTTTTTGGTGGGTTGGGTTTCCGCGCAGGTCAAACTGCTGGAACCCCGACCTCTGAGGTGCTTCCGGTGCCAGGTGGGCCACCATGTAGGAGCACAATGCACCTCGGAGGTGGACCGCAGCGGTCTATGTTTCCGCTGCGGTCAGCCCGGTCACAGGGCCGGCTCCTGCGACGCCGCGCCGCACTGCGCAGTCTGTGCGGCAGCTGGCAAGCCGGCCGACCACTGGGCTGGGGGTAGGGCCTGCGCCCCACCCGCCAAAGCCGGAAACCGGAGAAAGCCCTCCGCCACCGCCGTCTCTGCCGCGACCGCCGCCACCGCCGCCGCTTCCTCCGCCGCCAAAGCCGGTTCCACTGCGGCTGCTGCTACTGCAACAGCCGCAATAGAGCCCCTACAACGGGCTCCGGAGGGGGCTGAAATGGAGTGCCAGTAATGGCCCCATTTCACCCCCTCCTGTTGAACGTCAGCCACTGCGCCGCCCAGGAACTGATGCTCCTGAGCATGGTGACTGATGCCTGTGGACGGCGAGCAATGGGTAGCTCGCCGTCCGATCAGAACAGGCCCGGGTTGACGGCGCGCTGTGTTCTACGCGCGCCAAGCCAGCAGTCGTCAGCATGGGTCGGGGCCCGTTAAGGCCAGAGCCTACCAGGGTTGCGGATTTGTTCGAAAGAGTTACCGTGGCCCTGGAACGTAAAGGCACTAAGAGGAGCATGGGTGGGTTTTAGTCAGTAGAAGTCTGACACTCCCTGCCGCTCCACCCAGAGCGGGAGGGGTCATTTGATGATTTCCCATCCAATAATAAAAAAAAAATGGGCCCAGCACGCTTCCACTGCGCCACTCTGCTCTTGCAAACTAACGTTGAAATACGCGACCGTCTTCAACATGACGCATTGTTAGAGCCGGATTTTGGCAGAGTTCCAATAAGAGTTGTGAAGAAAATTGAAACCAAATATTTCAGACATGCAACGTAATGTTATTACTTGTAATCATATCAACGAAAGTTTGTAGATAAAATATTGTTACGTTTACGGAAAATTTTCAGTCTAAACCATAAAAATCTTTTAAACAAGCAAAACTTCAATAACCCAATGTGATTGCGATGCCTCAGTTCAGGACAAGAGCCACCTGGTGAAGTGCCTCAAGTACCCATACACTAGTACTTTGGGAGATTTTATTAATACCCCTGATGCCGTAATTTACCAAGCATCTAAAGAGTTAATCATCGACTCAAAATATAAAGAACAATCAAGCGATGATTTAACTGATATTAAAACAAAAGACAACTTGTATGCAACTTCCAATTACGAGCCTGTACGTGCTTCCCCTTTCTTTTGATTTCGAATAATTAAAACTGGATAATAATCTAAAGACAAACATTATTTTCCACAATAGCTACACAATACAATCTAACTTCTAAACATTAATATACAGACATTAAACATTCGTCGTCGTTTACCTAGAAAACCACAACACGAACTTCCTTCACTCAAAACCGAGTAGCATAAGAGTAGTATATAGGCACAACCAGCGACGCGCGTCCCTAACTGCCCTCATACATAATTACGTCCAAATTACACTTTTGAGCTTGCGTTACACTATGTTGCAATAAAAGGAATCATTCAGACACTTACTTACCTCCATGCCTCGTGTTTAAGTACGTGTGACAGTTCGTGTCATTGTTCGTTTTGCAATATTTTCGCAACCCATGCGTTAGGGAAAAACTACGGTGGTCTTAGTTATCTGATGAATAGAACTGGTTAGGTAGTTATGTCGTTTTAGAGGACAATTTTGCGAGGATTCTAGTTCATCTATTTTAAGTTGGTGGCGAAATATGAAGGATTTTATGAGATTTTAACTGTGATGTGAGTGGCATATACGAGTAAATTGCCGTAGCCATGCCTCGGGTCAACTTAGCTCGTATTTCATTTGCCAAACAAGATTTTGCATTTTGACAGACTTTCAGAATTTATTTTGATAAAATATGAACTTTCAGTAGGCAAGTCAACTATTTTAATTTGCATAATTTTCACATTTCCAGCCATTTCTGTGTTAATATGCACGCTGTAATCTTCTTTGAACTTTTAAACTTTTAGTGCATTTATTATATTAAAACATGATAAAATTTATATAAATATAATATAAATTATTTTATATAAAATATTTAAAAAAAAATACATTGCGTTCTCACGTACATAACATAATGATTTTAAAAAATCTGCAATATTATCAAAACAATGCCTTTCTCAGACAATGCTCCGATACAATTAGTTATCAACCTTGTGTGGTTCTCACTGAGCAGTGAACGAGTGTAGGAACGGAGTTGAACGATCCCTTGATGTGTCACTCAGACAAAATTGCTATACGAAGGTCAAGGGCGGAGTGTTATTTGAATTTTATATCACATAAAAGTTATGTCAACTTGCGAGTTGGCGGAAAAATGTTTTGAGGAATCAAGTTCAATGTTTTTTGTTAAAAATAAATGGTTGTTCTGGAATTTTTCAGTTAAGTTTAGTAGGTGAATATATGACAAACCGTTTTAACCACCCTATTAAACTAATGTCAATTTTTTTTTAATTAAATAGGGATTTATTTCTAAATTTACAAATCTTATTTATAATTAATACTAATTTAACAATGCACACTTAAAATAAAATAAAAAATGAAAACTCCTAACTAAAATATGGCGTCAAAAGATTATTTTTATATTTGTGGGTATTAATAGTTATTTCGCAACGCTTGGGTCATGTAAACTACATACCGTCGGTGCGCTTGCCAAACCTGATATGTGCATTTTTTTGATTTTTCGTTTTTTCAAACAACAAATAAAATTATTGAGCTCCCATACACGAATGTAATAAGTTTTTTATTAGCATGGACTAAATTAGATATTTTTTGCCATATTTTGTAGTATTTTTATATTTTCAGAAGATAATAATTGCGAAAAAAAACGTTTTTTTTTGTTGTCCTGAAAAGTTCTTCAAATGCACATATCAGATTTGGCAAGCGCACCGACGATACGCATAGGACGGCAGATTTTCCCATGGTGTATATTTTACACTTTTTTATGTTTTTTTTTCTGCTCATCTCAAATCACATAAAATCAAGACTTACTCCCAATACCAGCAAGGCCGCATCGTCACATCGCATGTGACAAATTCCGTTTACGATTGCAGTGACCACGACTATCGCCTGTATGATATGGTAAGTGGGTGAAGGTCCGGACGTCAGTGACATACTAATGTGACAGCTACTTACTTACGGGCTTCCTTCCGTTTCGTATCATCAAATTACGTTGATGTGATTCGTGTCCGGTGAGGATGGGTTAAAATGGTGGGATGCTGTGGCTGGCTGCGTCTCCTACATAGCCAGATTCAACAAGAATATGTGTTTGTGCTTGTTGTATTGATTAGACAGTAACGCCCGTTGATAGTGATTCTCAACTGGGAGCTGTTTTGTGATCTTGTGCTCATCAGAAATGGAACGCTTGCTAAACCTACATGTATATGTTACGTCTCAGAATCTACGTTGTGTTGATACTGCAGTTTTGAGGTATAGAAACGTGTTCAAATACAACAACAGATTGTTTAACGATTAT
Organism: Melanchra persicariae; assembly: GCA_947386135.1. Taxonomy (NCBI): domain Eukaryota; kingdom Metazoa; phylum Arthropoda; class Insecta; order Lepidoptera; family Noctuidae; genus Melanchra; species Melanchra persicariae. Next base: position 20,985,161 of record OX376650.1, read on the forward strand.
ATAGAATTCTTTCGTAACGCTGCGATTATATTATGTTTTTAGGTAGAAATGTAATGGGGGAAACTTTTGCCCTATATAGTAGTACTTTCAGTATTGGATAAATTAGGAAAAAAATATCCACTGCACCAACAATACAAACAGGGGCGCTTTAACACGTCATGGTAGGGCCGCAGAACTCCTATTGAAGGAGTATCTATTTAATATCCTTGAAACAATAAATAGGAACTTACTACGTATTTATTTTTAGACAAAACAAATACATAGTTCATTTAACTTTACACATATATGTATTAAATTTAAACAAACACATAAAGCAATTTAATAAAAATAACAACACGTACTATCAATAAAGATGAGTGCAATTACACCCATTAACTTCAATTAGTTAGAAGAATCAACAAAGATCGGTCTTAGAACAAACGAAGTGAATATGTATGATGGGTAATTAATTGGGTTTAACCATACCGGTACATATACCGATGTTAATTAAGTAAAGTTCACAAAGATGACGTGGGTTTATGAATAGAAAACCATAAAGAAGTTTGGCTTTTAAACAGACTTCAAAAAGGAGTTTTACAATTCTGATGTTTAGTTTTGGAATATGTTCGGGAATTTTTTTTTATTATTCGAAAGTGGTTTATTACGAAATGGTGGCATTTAAATCGCGTAGAGATCTGATAAAGAACTTCGGAGATAGAAAGCGAAATAAATATGGACTGGTTGGATTTTTTGGGGGACAGCACTAAAAAAGAGAAAAATAAAACTCTATTTTACACAAAAATACAACTGACTTCCAAATAAAAACCACAACAAACTACAAAGTAACTTTAATTTTGGAAGTCGGTGTCAAAAAACGAAGAAACCACACGAGTAACACCGACGACTACATCGGTTGTATTTTTTGTAAAAAGTTTTTTTACGTCAGTAAGAAAAACAGAACCCGTGTCGAATCACTTGTGTGTCTGTCTGTCTGTCACTGTCAATTTTCCTCGAATCTACTGGACCAATCTAAGTACCTACAGACAAAAATACACACGAGTCACGTTTATACACACATTTTCAGGACAGGGTTACTTTTGGGTGACAAATTATTTTAAAAAAATCTTTCGGAACATATTGTGCGCGAGTCCGACTTGCTATCGACCGGTTTTGTTTTCATCATAAAAGTAGTCCGTTTCCATACATCCTAAACAGACATTACTTTTCGCATTATCGTCATTATATCAGTCGAAAGACTTCCACTGCTGGACATAGGCCTCCCCCAAGTGTCGCCACAACAACCGCCCCTGTGCGTCTCGCATCCATCGGCTACCCGCGACCCTCACCGCTTTTCGCATGCAGAAGATAAATAGATTAAACATATAATAGGCACAACCAAAATACCCTATTGTTACTTATCTTATGAACGAATAGTTTTTAAAGTACTTGTTATTTATTTGACCATTGTTGGTCAAAATAAATATTGATCGAAAAATGCACATGAAAGTGTCCATGTGCCCATAATTTTCAACAATTTGTTTACTACAGAGGGCTAATTCTACTAATTTTAATCTCAGTCGCAATTTGTCAAAAATGTATGGAAATGAAGGCTTTTTTGTCAGTTTAAACGACTGACATGCGAACAGCGTTTAAAAATGGCATGTAATTAAATCGATATCTGTATTTTCCCTTTTTTCGAACAAAATATTTCAAAGTTAAATCAAAAATACTGACTTGCACACAAATTATGCACACTAAATAAATCATATTAGATATACTGTTTAATGGTATTTGCAGAACTGTTTTACTGAACGAATATTTGGCTAATGATATTTCTGGGTGGTTTAAAAAAAAATAACCACGAAGGGGTGCCCAATGACCGGCTACTATTGTAACCATGATAACCACCTGCTATTTCAGGGAAGTGCAATTTAGAGTGCAAGTTAGTATTTTTGATAAACAATTCGTATTTTTGTTTTATAAATCATAAATCCGATGTATGAACCACATTTTTGGTGTGAATTCGATAAAAAGGTCATCTCGTTTTGGATGATTTTTTTAGTTTTTTTTGTAAGACATGTTTTCTAATCAATTGGGATTTTTTGCACAGCATTATTTTTTCTGGTATGCATTAAAATTATACAGATGTGCATTTAAAAATATCCCTTTAAAAATTAGTAGATTGGCACTCAGATCCAAAAACTCACCCTCAGTCTTTCGAAAGACATACGTTTCCCTCGCTGGGAAAGACGGTACCTAAAACTTCACAATAAAACAGTCTTGCGTGATTCCCATTATGTAGTTTGTGTATGCAAGCGTTAGTTCCGACTACAAAATGATATAAATCACAGAGAAATCATGTTATTTCCCTGTCCATTGTAGTGGAACCATTAAATAATGTGTTACGAATAAATTGGTTGTCTTGTGCGTAACCGAATTACAGGCTTATTTCAATAACTGCATTGTGTAATTTTACGGTTGCTTCTTTCTTGTATTAAGATCTGTAGACTAAGTACACTCAGAGGGAAAACAACGGTTTGCAATCCGGGAGTGCCGGCAGAAGTGAAAACTTGAACATTAACGTTATGCATTTTTGAATATTTTGGAATGGGTAGGGAATAATTTCGCACGAATTGCTTTATTTATCAGTAAAAACTATCATTTATGTGGTTGCATACAATATTCATTAATTGCGCTATCGTACACAAACATGACAATTTATATTACATAATACATTATCCGTCTTACGAATTTTCGATCAGGTCACGTGTCCTGACGCGAGTTTATTCATTTTTTACCCCTCCCAAAAGTGCACAACGCCGCTAAAGAAGTTTTCACTTTAAAAAATTGGTTATAGGTACAGGGTTTTCTAGAAGTAAGTGATCATATTTAAGGGTGGTTTTCTGTGGCTACTACAGAGTGAGGAAACCGTATCAAAATAAAAAATATTGACTTTTACAAAAGTAAAGGGGTACGCAGATGTGTACAAGTCAAGTCAACCATGGTTTTGGTAACCCCAAAACCATGGTTCTATTCGGGCATAACTTTACTGTTTATGAACCGATTTTGATGATTCTTTTTGCATTGGGTTTAGTTAAAGCTAACCTATAATTTCGGAAGTGGGTGTCAAAAACGAAGAAACAATCATAAACACCGACTTCCGAAATTATAGTTATTTTATACTTTGTAGTGTTTTTTGTTTCGAAGTCGTTATTTTTTTGTAAAAAAGTTTTTTTACTTTGGAAAAAGAGGAACTGTTATCTTTGTTTCTCATACCTCTACAAATCTTTACTCCTTTCAGCATTTTCTTCTGTAGCAGATACTCACGTTAGTCCTTCTTATAAGTATACAGTTCGTTTCTACTCCTTAATTGGACATCAGCTATTCCATTTCCTGCAAACTTAACCCCAATGAGTCCTACAGTGTTACCAACGTTAATGGCTCAGCTAATCCTAGCTAAGTGCAGTACTAACGATCATGAATAAGGAATAAGTCAATTAAAGTCCACACAACCTGTATGACATGCCAATGAGCTGGCACAAGCATGTTTTTCTTTGTACCATCATCAGCATTTAAATCTGTTCGTTACATAAATCATTAAAAAAAAACAACACACGATCATCGATTGAATGAACTTTGATGATTAGCTGCGATAGGCATTTGTTTTGTAATAAATGCCTATGCGTGAATTGATTTGCAACGTTATTTTATAGTAGTTGGATTTATTATTGTGCTTTATAATGTAAACGTCCGTCCCTTGTTAAAAATTAAAACATTACCACAGTAGGAATTTCTTCTGTATCGTGGGTGCGTTTACAAACTCACGTATACACAAACAGCCAGACCTGGAACAACTATCTGTTGTAGGCCATAAAAACATATCGCCAATCATGTCGTCTAAAAGAAAGTATAAAAATGGACAAATTATATGCCAAGATGTAGGCATAAAACCTTGGTCACTTTGAAACCTCAAAGTTCAAGCTTAACGTTTTTGTTCAAATGAAATTACCTCTGAGACTAACATCTAAAAACTTTTTCAAACACATAGTAATAACTTTGCCTGAACTTATAAATGCAGAATCCCATCTTAATACGCTAAGCTATGAAAACAATGTTTCGATAAAGACCAATAAATGATGTGGGAACAGCTTTCACACGTCATCAATAAATTAAAAAAGGAAAAAAACTATTTTGGAGGTAGCGGAACAGAGAGTAAAGTCCCGCAAACCTCCATTGAAAAGGGAGGATTCTCCGACCAGACGGTTGTTTGTGTCTGGTGGGCAACTGCCCGAGAGTTGATGTTCGGGCTTTGCATGTGTTCTAATCGCACGGTAAACTTTGATATCGCGATTTAGGATTTTGTAGTTAGTTCGCAGCTGTCGAGATAGATGGCGCTGCGAGTCTCATTTGTTGTGATGTTCATTCTGCTACGTTGATTTTTGTGGCGGCATGAATGCCGCTACATCACTCCCCTCCGGAGGCCGGAGGTCGATAGTGGATGAGTCGTCCATACATCTTGAGATGCTTGCCAGGCCAGTGGAAGGTTGGTTCCAGTGAGTCGGAACCGGAAGTCGCAGAGTGCTCGGTGAGTCGGAACTGTTTGCGGCGCCCCGATGCTGCTGCTGGCGTGACTGCTGGCGTCGACCAGGAGAGGTTCTTCAAGGCTCTTCATGCGACTGGCCGAAGGTGCAGTGTGCTTGCCATGGTGGGTCGGAGCTGTGCGACGTGCTGGCGTGACTGCTGGCGTCGACCAGGAGAGGTTTTTCAAGGCTCTTCATGTGACTGGCCGAAAGTGCAGTGTGCTTGCCAAGGTCGCTGAAGAGGTTGATGATAGAGGCTGAGGATGCTGACCAGGAATGCGCGTCCGCTGCATGCTGGTGGTCAGGATACCCGTAGAAGCCGAGGGTTCTGGCTGGCTGTATGACTCGCTGCTCGAGAGCTTGAGGTCAGGATGAGGAGAAGTGATGATGATAATGACGTCATGATGAGGTAGCTGCACGAAGGCTGCGCTGACGTTCAATGTCGAGGGTCACCAGTTTAGAGGTAGCGGAACAGAGAGTAAAGTCCCGCAAACCTCCATTGAAAAGGGAGGATTCTCCGACCAGACGGTTGTTTGTGTCTGGTGGGCAACTGCCCGAGAGTTGATGTTCGGGCTTTGCATGTGTTCTAATCGCACGGTAAACTTTGATATCGCGATTTAGGATTTTGTAGTTAGTTCGCAGCTGTCGAGATAGATGGCGCTGCGAGTCTCATTTGTTGTGATGTTCATTCTGCTACGTTGATTTTTGTGGCGGCATGAATGCCGCTACAACTATAATGATTACTATGATAGGCTCGTTTGACCACAACTGCTGGAAAGCAATGATGTGGTTGACGATGGACAAAAGCCTAGAAGTAATCTTCATAATGAAAATGGACCCAATATTCAACATTACACATTCTGTCATTGCAAATCAAGTGACACTGTTTGTAAAATATTCAAATTGAAGGAAACAAACAACATCTAACCAAGACAAGGAAAACATCCAACAATTACAACTCCTAATACATCGAGTGCTAATGAGTAATGAATGATCGTCGAATTTCGCGACGGTGAGGATGACGCGTCCATGTAATGTATGTGTCGCAGCCAACTAGCTTAACCAGCCGTTTCATTAAAAGCCCAGCCATTTCATTGAACTGCACCGTTTAATTTGCGACATAAGTGACATGGGCAAAACAAAAGATGTCACTTAGGTCGCTGAAGAATCGGCGTTTTTAAATGAAAAGGCTTGGCCACCAAATAAATGGCTGATTAAGCTTATTGGTTACGATATATGCAATGATTTGACCTCAGTAGTGATGACCTGTTTGAAGGCTGGCTAAGGAGACGTATAGAAGGCTAATTAAGTAGATGTACGGAATTGGAGAAATTATCGTCGAATTTCGCGACGGTCACGATGACGCGTCCATGTAATGTATGCAATGATTTGACCTCAGTAATGGTGACCTGAGTCAAGGCTGGCTAAGAAAACGTATAGAAGGCTAGGTAGACGTATGGAATTGTAAGTGAGTGACGATTAAGATGGAGTGTTGAGATAACGAAGTGGTTTGGAATGTCCTTCGTTTTAAGGAGAATTTAAATCTTTTATGTCGAAAGTATTTTGCAGCTTTGCTAACAAATAACATTACATAATATCGCGCCTGCAGACCCCGAATGGTTGGGCTGAGTTGGATCTTCAAATGAACACCTTACAACCTGAGGTTAGTTTATTAAATTGAGGATACAAAGATCAATTAGGCACCTACCTGGTTTATAAAAATGAATTAAGTCCCAGACCACCTTACTGCGTAAACAAGCCTGATTCATTGATTCAGACCACATTATGTTTACTCACCAAGATAGATCAACACCGTCCCAATTAAAAATTAACCGCAAAAAGCTAAAAAACAATTGAATGCAGTTGGTGGCATTTATTTACCTAGTACAACCATAGATTTAATGTTACCACTGAAAAGTGACCTATTTGGAAGTTTTTTATAGTTTTTGCCACAGAACAGATAATCTGTGGTTTTTGCGGACGGGTTTTTTATCAACGCATGTTGGATCATTGGACACCCTACACAGTGGTTCAGCCGAATGGTGCTAAACGCAAGCATCTTATGCGTGAGCGAGCGCGCCGTCAGCTAAGACTGGTCAGCTAGTCATCTCACAGCTACCACGGTTTATTTGTCAGTTGGTGGCATTTATTTACCTAGTACAACCATAGATTTAATGTTACCACTGAAAAGTGATCTATTTGGAAGTTTTTTATAGTTTTTGCCACAGAACTGATAATCTGTGGTTTTTGTGGACGGGTTTTTTATCAGCGCATGTTGGATCATTTGACACCCTTCACAGTGGTTCAGCCGAATGGTGCTAACGCAAGCATCTTATGCGTGAGCGAGCGCGGCGTCAGCTAAGACTGGTCATCTAGTCATCTCTCAGCTACCACAGTTTATTTTAATTATTTGTTCTTTGAATTTTTTTTTACTCCGGACGCTTGATTGTGCAAGTCTTCTACATCGTTCTGACATATGTTTGAATAATTTTCACACGAATGATGTGACCATAATTATCATTGTAAAAAAAATATTGATTTAAAAGAGTGTCCGTGGAGTTTCTTGCACGTTCTTCTCCATACAGATTAATGCTTTGGAACGTCCAAATAGCTTCCCGTCTTTTGACTGACCGACTTTGATAATTCAAAAGTGAAAAGGGTTTATTGAAATAAGTGCTTATTTTTTTTTTATTTAGTTACTGTCCTTTTGATCCCGGCTTAAATACATACACCGATTGATAAACAAATTACCCTCCTTTGCGCTACGCTGACGGATAAAAAGCTCCTACACCTACATAATGATCAGTTTCTCTTTTATTTGCAGTACCTGATAGCGGCAGTGGTGGCAGCAGTGAGTGCTGCTCCCCCTGTGGCGCAACAACGATACCCGCAGCAAGCGGGGCTCCATCAACTCAACCCGTAATTACTTTTTTTTTTTAAACTGCCCCACACTAGGAATTTCTCCTGTATCGTGGGTGCGTTTACAAACATACAATCTCACATATACAAACAGCCAAACCCGAAACAACTATCTGTATGTAGGCCATACAATTAATATTTGTTCCGTGCGGGAATCGAACCCGCGACACGTAGCGCAGCAACCTATCATTATTACCTCCGAGGAGCTCGTGGCTAAATAATAAAAGCCGCACCGGTCGATCTTCAAGGTTAAGCAACGCTTGGCGAGGTCAGGCTGTGGATGGGTGACCATCTTAATATATTGAGACTCTTTTGTGCCTCGGAAAGCACGCTGGAAAGCAGTTGGTCGCGGCTATTGTGATTTGTAGGCAATCGTTACAGATTGTCAGAAGCCAGAAAATCTGACACCGGTCTTGCCAAGAAGTACCGTGTTGACCCAGTTAAAGGGTTGTGGAGGTCTGGTAGGCAGCCGCTCCACGGAAAATACTGGTATTTAGCTGAATCCGGTTTGAAGGAAGCAGACCGTAATTAAGTTGGGAAAAGGCTAAGCAGATGATGGTTTTTTAAATTTTATTACTTTTTCATAAATTATATGTTTATCCCAGTAACTGGGTTTTGGAGGTTAGATAGACAGTCGCTCCACGTATTTTTTTTTTTTTTTTAATAAACGTTGCCCCACACTAGGAATTTCTCCTGTATCGTGGGTGCGTTTACAAACATACAATCGCACATACACAAACAGCCAAACCCGAAACAACTATCTGTAGGCCATACAATTAATATTTGTTCCGTGCGGGAATCGAACCCGCGACACGTAGCGCAGCAACCTATCATTATTACCTCCGAGGAGCTCGTGGCTAAATAATAAAAGCCGCACCGGTCGATCTTCAAGGTTAAGCAACGCTTGGCGAGGTCAGTCTGTGGATGGGTGACCATCTTAATATATTGAGACTCTTTCGTGCCTCGGAAAGCACGCTGGAAAGCAGTTGGCCGCGGCTATTGTGATTTGTAGGCAATCGTTACAGATTGTCAGAAGCCAGATCCAAAGCCAATCTGACACCGGTCTTGCCAAGAAGTACCGTGTTACCCAGTTACTGGGTTTTGGAGGTCAGATAGGCAGTCGCTCCACGCAAAATTCAGATGGATCTGGTTTGACAGGAAGACAACCTAAAAAAAAAATTAACTTCAAATATTATAAAAGTTGGGAAGAGGCTGGTACACGATGTTCCATGATGTTACTTATCATGGCGTCGCATTACGGGAGAACCGGTGGCGCAAGACTCGGCCGAGACATGACCACGACCACTCTGCCAGGAGTGCACGGCTAAGAAGAGCGAGATCATTTTTCCCTTGCATGGCTAATAGAGGCTGTTTTGTAGCCATCCAAGAGAAAAATGTTGTGAAGGAAACGTGACGACACTAATGATTTGTTTGCCTCGAATTTTCTAACAATAAAAAAAAAAAAATTAAAATGGTGAACTGGAGCTATCAAAATTATGATGATTAACCAATCGAGACTTGAAGCACAAAATGTTTTGAGAAATAATAAGTCTAGCCACACTTTTATTTTATTAGCCACGTGATCAAACTTCTCATTTTATAACTAAGCAACGGGAAAATGATAGCCTCTAATAAACTAATTCGTCTTTTTTACAACGCCAACTAAATATTCTAAGGAAAGCGTCAAATAAAGATCAACAATTATATTAACTTGTCCTTTTTATTTATACATTGCCACCTAATTACTAACTCAGCCACGGAATTTATATCTCATCACCATTTTACAGCGAGTTCGGGATTTGGGGCACCCCGACTCGGACTACTCGGACTCGGTTATTTTTTTTATGATACTAATGAAATAGAAGCTAATAGAATATATTTTTTGATGTCTTTTAATAGTATTTTAGAAGTTTACTGCTTGAATGCATGTTACAAATTTAGATGCTGAAAAATAACCACCATGCTGAGTTGTATTTAGAGTAGCTTGCATAGAAGATAACTAGTGGCTAAGATAGTATCATTCAGACGTTCGTTAATTGTGGCTGACTTAGTAATTTAGAAGGCAATGTAGATTTTTAGAGGCAAATAATGCTATTAAAAAGATGTCTGTTTAATTAGCACCCAAATGTTTTTATTGCCAACGAAATAAGTGTAATGTAAACCTTTATGTTTTCTTATTCCAGGCTGGATTACTTTTTGGAGCAGCCAGTAGATAATTATTACAGACAAGCTGAACAAAAACAAGGTAAGATTCATACTAAAACCCTGAACCATACTAATATTAAAGTCCGTTGCCAAAATATGTCAATGCTGGAGGTAAGTTTTTATTTTTACGGACTTACTCACGGCTGTCTGTTTCGGAATTGCCAAAGAGAATATTTGAAGATAGCAAGCGCACCTAACAGTCATAAAGTTGCATTGTGTACTGTATATTCCTTAATATGACTAACTCTCGCTGGTGAACTTCACTAGAAAATGCATGAGGATATATATTTCCAGTTGTACGAGAAAGCAAACTAATATAAAAATGTTTTTTTTAAGTATATATATATCTTACATAAAACTGTTTTATCGTACAATGAATCTTTCAGTTTGTAACAGTTTTCCCTGAAGGAATTATTCAATGCATAGTTGTCAAAGGGTAAAGGAAAATCTATCAGGAAAACTATGGCAGGCAATAAAATCTTCAACGCGTGTTATGCATTGGTAACTATGATTACCACGATTATGAGATCATGACATGTCCCTAGATAAATGCACTATTTATAGCTATTTTAGAACTAGATGCCTTCCTTGCCTAAGTGAGGAAAACAAAATTTATTCCTAACATATCACATGTTGCCCGTGCTTAATAGACTGAGTTGTTTCCTTAGCTCTTCCACTGAACTGGTCATTAAAATAAGACGTGTTTTTATAACCTATTTGCCAAAATCAGTTACAGAAGTACCTACACGAGATCACTCACTCACTTCCAAAAGTTATTGACGGTTGTTGTGTCTGGTGGGCAACTGCCCGACAGTTGGTATTCGGGCTGTTGTTCATGTTCAAATCGCACGGAAAACTCTGACATTGCGATTAAAAATTTTGTCAAGTTAGTTCGCAGCTGTCGAGATAGATGGCGCTGCGAGTCTCATTTGTTGATTCTGCTACATTGATTTTTGTGGCGGTATAAATGCCGCTACAATATTATTGATCTCACTACTTACAAAGGGTGATTTTTTGGGGATATGAACTTGGGCTTGGTTTTTTGGGGGATTAAGTAATTACGAGTAATTACGAGCCCAATTTTGCTTATTGTATTCCAGTAAGCGCCAACGGTCCCCAAGGTGCGCCTGCGCGGCTTGAGTCTTTGGAGCCAGACAGTGAAGTGGAGCTGGTGCCAGGAGTGCAGCAGCCACAGCAGCCTCCACAACAGGTACATTACACGCATGTTTGCCCCGAAGAATAAGACAGAGGTCAATTGCTTGTCCAGGCCAGTGGTGTTTTAGTCCCTTTTAATATGGAGTGAGTCTGTCATACATAAATCGAAAACAAATCTACTGGTAAAAAATACTGAACTGAAAATCTAACGCCACTTTTCCCGATTTAGAAAATTTGACCAAAGACCTAGTGCACAGTAATAGCATTTTCGACCATTGGACCAACTCGAGGCAGTCATATATTATGAAATTTGCCTTAGGAAACTAAATAGCAAGACGACGATAATCGAAGTCATGTTTATTGTTAAGGCACTCATTTTATAATAATAAAAATGTTTGTTTCCGTCGGATTATATTAATGTATTTCATTTTCAGAACCCAGTAGCTCCAAACATCCCTGGATTATTGCCCGGACAACGAGTGTTTATTGTACACATGCCAATACCTGGATACAGGTAAAAATCTGTCCATTATGAAACATTTCTTAAGTGACGGCTTCGTTCGTTAAGTTTTTTTTTAAAGTTTAGTTTAACTTTCGCAAAAAAGTAGCATATAACCGTTTCCTGTGTCCCTTCTATTTGCCAGTGTTGAGCGGGAGGAGACAATTGATAATTAATTACCATCCAAAAAAAAGGTCCCATTTTAACCAAAGTTCATCAAGATCGGTTCAGCGATCGGTCAGCCTGTTTCATCCCTCTGCTGGGCAAAGGCCTATTTCTCATTACAAATACAAAACTCCGAGTACCAACGTCCTTTTTATGGATGGGAAATCAACAAATAACTCCTCCGCTCTGGGTGGAGCGAGAGGGAGTTTCAGACTCTTACTGACTAAAACCCATCCATGCTCCTCTTAGTGCCCTTAGAGTTCCAGGGTGTCGGTGACTCTTTCGAACAAATTCCGCAACCCTGGCAGGCTCTGCCCCTGACGGGCCCCGTCTACTATGCTGACATCTCTTTGAGGCGCGCGTGGATCACAACACGCCGTCGACCAGCGCCTGGTTATGATCGGACAGCGAGCCACCCAACGCTCACCGTCCGCAGGCCTACGTCCTACGCCTCCAATCCCACAAATAAAATGAAATGTTTCTTGTTTTAGTCCCGGCAGCATTGGAGGATACCAACCTGTGTACATAGTTGCTGCAGGCCCACAAGGAAATGGTAGATTCCCTGGAAATGGTAAGTTTAAAAAACGATTTTTTCAGAAAGACGTACCTATGTATTTATTGTTTTTTTCACACACTTTAATCTATTAATTAGTAGATAGAAAGTTTGTCTTGCCTATGAAAGTTATTGGTTCATGGGTGTTGATATTATCTGGCTTTTTATCCTGATCTTATCAACCAAACGTCTCGTCCAAAAGGAATACACACAGAATGCCGATCTTAAGTTATGTTAATCTGTACTAATGATCCTCTTTTATTAGGTTACCAAAACGCAGTTCTCCTGGACCCATCAGGTCAAGGCGTCCTAAACCCGTTCGGAGCTTACCCTAGAAACTTGATTCAGCCTCAAGTCCTGGGTGCTCCCTTGGCCTACCCCAACAGACCTTATGACCTCGTCTACCAGGACCAAGGATTAGCTAACCCGTAAGTACCTACCATTTCAGTTGTGACCCGGTGGTCGTCGGTTCGATTCCCACGGGAAGCATACTTTGTAAAGTTGTTTCCAGTTTGGCTAGGACATTGCAGGCTTGATTCACCTGATTGTCTGATAAAAAGATGATTCCGTGCTTCGGAAGGCACGTATAAGCCGGTGGTCCCGGCCGCCAAATGGCAGTCTCAAACCATGTCAGAGGCCCTTGAGGCGGTTTAGAAACTCTGACACTAGGGTGTGTGGAGTCGTTAAACCTTACTGCCTAGGTACACGATAAGAAGCTTACAGTTTCTAGTTCACCAGCCATAAAAATTGAATGATTAAAGGAAATATAACATTTAATTGATTGCAAACCAATTTTGAAATGTAATGGTTATTGGCCTTTTGATTTGGGCAGTTATTTTTGAAAATAGTGTTCACTTTCTACTTTCATCTGTGATTGTTTTAATTCGCACCAAGTCTTTATGACAGTCAAGTTCTTAAAAAATATCTATATTTGTAGGTACCTACAAATATGGGATATATCTGTGATCACGAAATCTAATAATTAAATTATTTCGATGCTTTCAATGCAAAGCGTTACACAGTTTTTTAAAAAAGATACCGGTCGGTTGAAAACATGAGCGATAGTTATAGTTACATAAACAATAACTATCGCTCATGTTTTTGACAGACTTCAAGAAGGAGGAGGTTATATGGTCGATTGCATGTATTTTTTTTAATCTGTCTTAACAAGCTTATTTAGTGTGAAATTGTAACTTTGTTTTCATCGACAGCGCCGGCCAACAAATCCAAGGAGAAGCAGGTAGAGGACCCATCCACTTCTCACAAAATGTCGGACTCCAGGGACCAGTCAACCACGCTGGCTACCAGGGACCAGCTGCCCAGCTTGCCCACCCAGGAGCCCAACTTGTTCACCCAGGTGTCCAACTTGCTCACCCAGACCAAGCTAACACGAGAGCACCTAATGGTAAAGACCGGCCATGCCTGACTATTATTATAAGGAGCCCTGCAAAAATATTAAAATTGCTTTTGAGGTTGCAAGAATCACATCGTTGTATTTTATTGCTATGCACACTTCAGCAAAAACTAAGTAGGTATACCTATTTCTAACAATCGAAATGAAAAAGCCTGTAGAACTTACAAAGATAAACTCGGTCTAAAACGATGAAAGCGATATGAATATAAAAAGTTCAGCCTAAGTGACAAGGTTATAACAAAAAGTGACAAGAGAAAAGAAAAATCTTAACACAGATTTTTTTTCTCTATTGTACTGTAGCTATGAAGAGAACAGGCCTGTGCCATATTAAAGGTTAATTATTCTATATATAATTTAAGAAGATAGTAATGATTATTATTTTTAACATTCCAGGTGGCCTAGCTCAACTTAAACAAGAAAGCGAAGAAACCAAAGAAGCAGTCGAAGCCAAATCGAACCACCGAGCACAAGCCCTCACACGAAACAAAGCGTAGCTCAACGATACCAATTAGCTTAATTCAATTAAACCAATTGAAACCACACCAGCTCAAATATTCGATTCAGATGTAGCAGTACTGAATCAAGTGATTTTAGTTTTAGAACTAGTATTTGATGCAATGATTGTTAAAGTGTACTTTGATGTAGGTGATTTTATGTTTGTTACCAGTTTGTAAAATAACAATGCAATTATAGTTTCTTATATTTATTACGAAAATTAAATGTTCGAACCTAAATTTGTTCTATTTATTGTAACTGAGTGTTGATGTTGAATTTCTTCGATCTTATAAGAGAGAAGATCACGTTGGATGAGTGTAGGTCAGGACCTAAACTTACTTATCATATTATTTTTTGGTCCTTCAATCTATTTAATTTTATCTTATGTTCTATATTTTCTATATAAAGCCGGTGTGAACGTGAAAAGAGTGGCATTGCAATAAATTAAACTCCGCCCAGCGTATTCCCATGAGCCTGTATATTTAATGGGCTTTACATTTTTTGCATCAGGTCAAAGATCACGTTTGGTAAAATTTATACAGCCCACGAGTGCGAAATTGACTCTTCTAATGTTAACAAAAATATTTACTGTCACAGTACTGACATGTACAGATAATTATGAACCTGAACTAACGATTTTATTTGTAGTACATGAGATACAAGAAAAGACGTAGGTAGTATATGTCTATAGACTAGAAGATTGAACAAGTGTAATCAGAGAAGTAAATTCATATTAGCCACAACACATATACTCTCAATTCTATTACCCCGTTCCCTCTTAACTTAACTCTTAAGTAAACAGCAATTTCCAGTAAATTCCTTAGAAAATCAGCACTAGCAACTGTACAACTAATATGGAGCGACATCGCCCTACTACCAGCAGTCAGGACCGGTCGCTTTCTCCTATAATAAATTAACAGCGATGCGAATTACGGTGCCATCTATCAGATAAGTGACTAGTACTGCCGAGTCGTTTATACCTTCGTCATTTTCAAATTCTGATAAATCTAGCATGAACCTTTCCCCAACTTCTAGTTAGTGGTAGAATCACTCACTCTATCTCTGTTACCACTTGGACCACTCTGTCTTGTCTGCAAATAAGTGTCATATTGTAAAATTGATTTGATGACAAAACTGAATCACTAAAGGAGATTCCTTTGCGAAGGGAGCAAGCAAAACAAGACCTTACGGTGTCGATACAATTTTAACAGTGACTGTACCAACTGGTAAAATTACTCAAGATTTATCACCAGCACCATTTTCCTCTGTAAGGTGAAGAACGGTTACATTAAATATGTCAGCTCCGTTCATGCATGCAATAAGATTAATGATTTGAGCGGGTTTTCTTCAGTCGTTGTAAAGTATCATAATTTGACAGGTTGCAAATCTGTCAGTATTGTATGCTTACGTTAGATATTTAGCATGTATTTTATGGTCCTCTTCATCTAGATTGGTCAGAATAGAGCTTTTAACTGAGACCAATTTAATAAGTCACATATCATACTTCTTGGTGTTTAATTAAATATTAGTAGATACCAATACAATTATTTTAGGACGAAGTAATAAAAGTTATATTTTTCAATGAAAACTACTAGCTGGTTTTATTTTTTGCATCTTTTCTGGTAGAGTAAACAGTCTTTCTTTCTTTTTACAAAATTTAGAGGATTGCGACCAGCAGTAGTTTGGCTGAATCGATGGTTATGAGACGGATTTCGAGAAGGTTTTTTTCTGAATAGAAAATTAAGACGTTAGAACGTATTAAACCCAAAATCGTAGGTGTCGATTGCAGTCGTGTTATTTTTTTTTTCTAATTATAGGCACGCGTTTGACCACTATCTCACCTGATGGTAAGCGATGATGTGGTCGAAGATGGAGCACGCTTGCCTAGAAGGAACCTATTCACTAGATATCAGGAAACTAATGCCAAAGTTTGGGGAAAGATTCTCATAGTCTAACATAATTTTTCTCGTAATAGCATCTTAAAACATCATATAGGCGCAGAAAGGGAATTAAAACGTAAAAAAAGCTTCACGCAGGAAGTTAAACTTTCCGTAAAGCCTCAAAAAACGAAAGTGACCAAAAACTCGTTTATGCCAAAACATTAAGATTCCTCCAATACAAAACGTCAATAAAATAATTAATTTTAATAAACACTTCCTGAAGTGAAATTGCCATCATTAACAATATTAATACTTCCTTGTGGAATCTCAGTTTTATCTGCGAAACTGCTACCGTTAGCACTTAAGTTGCATTTTATCGTCTCTAACGGAGCCTCATCCTGTGGTGGCGTCCAATCCTATAAAGTATAACATACAACAACATAGACTTGCCATCTACAATCATTTACACCACCTCTATCCCCTTCTAATAAGATAGAGTTTGTAACATCAAACAGTTCTCAATTTTCATGTCTAAAATTGTCAGCTTCCAAGAATAGTTTCCAGTTTATGATCTCCAAAGGAATCGGACGTATAATTATGGCCACTTGGAAATGTGATTGGACATAAATTACGGATAATTGACTCAAGATAGACGTGGACGGTTTAATTCAATTAAATTGTAATGCTGTTTCAATTATTGTGTGTTCTGCCATTAGTCTCTCGCCGTCTCTCTGGTCAGGTATTTTGCTGTTATGTTTTAAATATGGTAGTTATGATGGTCGGAAATGGCGTTTTCAAAGTTTGATCAGAATGTTCTCAGCACATGTGATACAATACAACTGAACAATCTCTTGGAGACGAATGCAAGTATGCAACTTTCAATACAAACATCAACAAACAAACAAACATCAATATTTTTATGTAGTAAGACTCGGTTTTCTTAAACGTAGTTCAACGACAGTTTATCTTTAGACATTCTCTATACATGCATTTCGCCAAGATAATAACCATAAAACATATCAAATTACTCACACTTATCATTTCGCTAAAGTAAAAATTCACAATTCGTTCCAGCTAATTGGCCATCAAAATTTCTATCATTAAAAACAAATAAAAGCTAAGAACAATAGCAACAAGCCCACAAACCGCATTTTGTTTATTTTCATTGACCTGCATTGTGATGACCTTGATACTGCATCATTATATTACCATCAATCACGTACGCGAGCTACTCATGATGGATGCCCATAAATATGATTTAAAACTACATGTGCAGTAATGTGCAAATTATATCACCTCCAGCACAGTCAAATCTGGTCTTTAGAGTCTACGAGTTAAGGTTCATCGCTTTTGCACAGCATTGACAATATAGTATCTCCATCTTTTTATTCGGACTTTAATGGCCCAGTCAAAACCAATCAAGCTTGAACTATCTACATGTTCGCCGACATATAACTCAAAACCAAATTTTGTTGACGATACTCGTCAACGAAGATCATCAGGTTTTGGGCGTCTGATAATGATGACTCACTTGAATTAAGATGGAATCGCTTTCCAAAGGAAAGGTGTCGAGAGATCGTTGCAATTATCAGACGTTCGGTACGATGCGAGGCAATTATGATCTTTTTGCCGTGGACCCGTTATCTTGGCTTAGATGCGCGGCAAAAACGCAACTGGCGCAGTGTGGAGTCTTTCGTCGCCGTGGGCGCACGCTAACGCCTCGCGAACTCTCTGAGACACCATGTCCCCTCGCGCACTGCTCGTACTCGTCGCTATAGCCTACCTTGCGCAGGCCGCGGCCCGCCCGGTCAAGAAGACTCTTAACTTCAACATGTTTTTGCTCCGACCCAAAGAAGGAGCGTCCGACAGATTCTTGCTGTCAACCGACGGGGTGTCCCGGTTCGGGCCAATATTGGAGATGTTCGTCCAACGCTTCCAAGGGTTGATGTCCGTGAAGCTGCCACAAGACCAGCTTAACGGTATATCTGTTCCTGATGCAGCGTCAGGAGTGAAGGGTGAGGTGCCTATTGGTAACAATGCGGAAAATGAAGTTGATGGTGTTCAAGAGTCCAAAATGCCGGGAATAGTGGTGAGGCCATCGCGCACAAAGCCTGGAACTTACGAAGTTGAGATAGATATGGTTGTGGACGATGGTCAGCCTGATGAGAAGACGACGTAGGTAGCTGATGCGTTATGTGGTAGATCCGGTCCAACAATCACAGGTGTGGTTGCAAGGAAACAATTGAGTACGACTTTATAATTAGAGCACGTTCGATAGCAGTGGAGAAATACAAAATAAAAATATTTTTATATCAATTAGTAGTTATATAATCTCGGTGTATGATATAACATGTTGAGTAAATATTTTCGTGCTAGTTTACAAAAAGTTGTTGGAAAAAGTCGTTACGTTTTAAAAATGTCACTTCCGTAGATTTATTTGGTCTTAGTATCGTGATATCTTTATTTCTGCATTTATTAATATTAATTTAGTTTTAAGTTGGAGTCGTAATATTATTTATTCTGTTATTCTTGCCATATCATTAAGGTTTAGAGTTCGTAATAAATTATTTTACTATTTTTGTGCTTTGTTTATTTTTCTTGTGGCTTACAAATCTGTGTAATTATGTTAGACCTATGTAATTAGTTGTTCATGGAATAATTTAGTTCTTAACTTGATCTTGTTTTTGTTATTTTAATTTTCTGCTGATGTCTCTTAAAAGTTTTCATGTCACTGCGTAGTTTATTATCTGACTGTGCTTGCATTCATTTAGAAATCCACTTTGTTATGTGTTCATTTTGAAAGATTTCACTTTTAAGGGCCGATACTTCAATTTTATTATCCGATAACCTTTACCGGAGAAATAAAAATTGTGATTTGACGGATTTCGTAGAGAAAATGTGTGAGACGGCTATTTTTATTCTTCATACTTATAAAAATTATGTGACTTAAAAAAAATACAACCGAATTGAGAATATCCTCCTTTTTTTGAAGTCGGTTTTAAAAGCAGCCCAATACTATTAACAACTTACGCACACAAGTTCTTAATTCATTTTGTGTGCGTAAGTTACACTCTATCTCTTGTCATCGAAAAGTATTGAAAAAAGTGGACCTTCAATTTATTAAGCTTTTTCTGATCCGAAAAGGTTACTAAACTCTTCAGTTTCTTTTTTCAATACTTTTATTTTTGTCTGTATTTTTATTATTGGTTCTTCAACCAATAATAAAAACACAGACAAAAATAAAAGTCAATTGATACTTAGATTACGGTAGTCGGTCGTAGCTTTACTTACAATTTTTCCCAACCCTTCAAGAATAAAAAATGCATCTTTTTTCTTTTTACCAATTATGACGGCAATAAATTGAGCTTCCCTGCCTGAAATGACAAAAACGATGCCATTTACCACAATAAACAATATACAATAGAGGTTCTTGAACTCTACCAGCCATCATAATTTATCAGCATTGCTAATTGCTGTCAGGACCTTTCTTGATGACTTTATTGTTCTTTCATAAAATACTGTTAGTGTTTTGTTTTAGCAAATGGGAAAACGACTTTCTTTTCTGGGTTGAACTTTTTCCAAGTATCTTACAGTAGGTATAGATGGTATCTTTCCATGCGTCTGGAATCGGGACTGTCTGCTCTACGAGACTGTGTATTCCCTTCGTTTCTAGACAATATTATCAAACGCAGTGCTTTTCAAACTAATATTATAAATTCCTGGTTCCTTAGCACCTACCTCTAAAAGAACCATGGCATAAAAAGGGCATTAGGATCATTTTAAATGGCAAATATTTATAATATTTAATCGAAATGATTCCGTTGTATGTTCACATCTTTGGCTTGTGATAAAATAACTTACTATTTATTATATACTTACTTTAATGTACAACTTATAGTAAGCACAGGTGGTCTCATCGCACAGGGCTTCTTCTTTCAGGCCATGTTGGATGGACTGAACAAAAGGAGATATATTTAGGACTGACAGTGTACCAACATCAGAATCATAATTAAGAAGACATATTATTATACTGGTTGTTGTGTTTTTGTCACAGAGAAGCGTCGCACATGTGGTGGGAGCCTTAAAACCCGCACTAATCTAGATCGTTGAATAACGTACTTTCCTTCTCAATAAGAAGGAGCCTGAGAGACAATCCCCCTTTGAAATATGGCTACATATTTATGTAGACAAGCCCTGTACCATTAAAGTCTGGACCCATAACTTAAAAACCATAGAACAGTTAATAATAAAACAACAGCGTTGTGGCGCAGAGATAAACTAAGGCCCATCACATTAACGGGACGCGCGGTTACTAAACCGCACGATTACCGTCGCGTACAGATTGTGTTGTGCAACTTTATGTAAGTTTATCATGATTCTCTTTCATTATATATTTGTATTTTAGTTCTATGACTATACAGGATGATTGGTAATTAAGTGCGTTACTTGTAATGGGTTAATCTAGAGCTGATTTGCAACGATTTTGACCCCGAAAACTTGGAGTGCATTGTATAATGGTTTTTAAGATTTTTTTTAATTTGTTACCTTACGACCAAAAACTGCAAATGGTGAGAAATACTTTTCGGATATCTTTTCAATTAATAAGTCCCTCAAATAACAATTTATAAAAAAATATAGCTATTTCTTTGGAAATAAAGTGTCGTAAAGTTCAAGCTATGATAATTTCATGAAACATCTCTTGGTTATTGAGGCAGTTTACTCAAAATAAATATATGCTTGACGTAAAAATTACACATTACACTTCCTTGTTTAGGAAGCTTTCTAAAATAGTATAATGATACCCACTTTTGGCACGTGTTGGAAAAATAAACTCAATTGTTTCCGTCAAGGTATTACTTTGATGGTACTTGGTGGAACACATTTTTCGATGTACACCTTGCATATTGCGAATTTTCTTAATTTCGGTATGTTATGATAGCTACTTGACTTAATGCGACTGGTTCTGGTCGTCCAAATCAGTCAAGATCTGTCACCACCAGATGTTGTTTGCTCGTGCTATCAAACCATGAAATGTTCTTTACTTATAATAAAATTGTTTGTCCTGACTATCAACGCACAGTCAAAACTCCGAAGTTTAAAAAGCTGAAAGGAATACCTATAGGTTTATTTTATAACTAGCTGTCCCCCGCGGCTTCGCTCCCGTCAACTGGCTACCTACCTACCTACCCTACACCTAAATGCATGCACATAATTCTATTTTATTGAGGTACTAGCTGTGCCCGCGACTTCGTTCGCGCGTGCATTTCGTATTTAGGAAGATATACACTTACTCACTAAATGTATGTAGGTACTCATCATGATTATGACATGACTTACAAAATTACGAAGAACGAACGAATACCTATTAACACTTAAAAAATTTCTTCGTAAACAATATTACTTGTTATGTGATATTCATCAGTACGTATAAACAGGCTTTGCGCGCTGCTTACTTGCGACAAAGCGACATACAGCCTGACCGTGCGAGATACAGGACTTCCGCAGATCCACACCAACACGACTAATAGTTTGTCCCTGAGCTTGATTAATGGTCATGCCGAAACTATCAGAAGAAAAGTCTCCGCAGAGGACATAGTGGAGTATACGGTGGAGGTCTGCCCTGCTTGGGCAGAGCATCACCGTGTCCTCGTCGAGGCGATCGGCTGCGGCGTCCTGATTCATTCCAAGGTCCGGAAAAGAATATAAGAATGAATGACAGCACGATTTGACAGTTATTCCTAGTTCGGGACTAATCGTAAGTCCGTAGGTGATACGAAGTAGAAAACGCCCAACACTAAGGCCGAAACTACAGACTTCGGGCTTAAGAGAGTAGACCCCCTCAGCCGCCGCAACAGTAAAAGACAACCCGGGCGTTGCGTCGGGAGTCGCAGAGCAATTCCCAGCCACCCTAAGTGCGGGCCCGCAGATGGCGAGCGTAGGTTGGCTCACTGTACGAACACTACCAGGCTCGGGTCGACGAAGCGTCGTAGCCAGTGTTGCGGAATTTGTTCGAAAAGTCACCACGGCCCTGGAACGTAAAAGGCATAAGGAGGAATACGGATGTGTTTTAGTCAGTAAGAGTTTGACACTCTCTTCCGCTCCAACCAGAGCAGAAGAAGTCATTTGATGATTTCCCATCCATAAAAACACCCACAACGGATAGAATAGAGTAGACAATCCGTTGTCCTGGCTAAGTTTGCAAGCCTAGCTCCTCCCAAATGTACAAAAGCCACCAGTGTGCTTCACAGGTTGAGCGGAGAGACGACCGATAGATAATACTCAAGCCGCAAGGGAGTGATAATCTGAGACCTGTCCGGCCCCGGCGACACACCGGTGTGTCGCGAATTAATCGCGAATTTAATGTTTATTTACCTATTACATAAGATTTACTTTATATTAGGGAATTTTCACATGTTGGGCCTGAGCGGTTAAAGTCAGCTCAATTACTTAGCACTCACAAACCTATATTTACCACCTGTATATGCGCCTGTATAACCTATCTTCGCGAGTTCTTCTGTGGCGTCATTGCCCAGGGATCCACAGTTCGCCTTGAAGCTTTGGAGTGTGAAACCCGCTACTGCTAATTTCTGGCCCTAGGCTGGTCACGACGAATCACCAGCTGACTGGGAATTGAACAGTTTTGTTTCAAAATAAACAGAAAATAATTAGGAATGAGGGAGATCCTGGGAAAGAAATCCAAGAGGTGAAAGGCTCACCGAGTCGAAGCTCCAAAGTCTTGAGCATCGAAGCCGAGTTTTTAGCCTGTCGGTTTTGTATCGGTTGCATTTTGGGGAGTGTGCGACGGAATTGCATAGTTTAATTCCGCCAAGCTCGTTCTATCATCGCACCACAAGACGTACGGCGGTACGCCACCGGTACACGGTGGATCTCACACCCACGTGAACAAAACGTTTTGGAAACACATGGCGTGGAATTCCCTGACTGAGTCCGTGTTTCCTGATAGTTACAGCCTGGGAGTCTTATCAAGAGTGAGTAGTAGTGGCACTCTGGTGTAATTTAAGGTAATGGCCACACTAGCGAAAGTGCACGAAACACGGAAGTTACACGCACACTATTCGCATTCTGATTTGGTGCATCTCTGGTCGGACACACTCGAAGCTAACATCAAATTAACATGATTATGCAGACATCGTAATGTACGCACAACGGTGCATGGAACACTTCTCTTTGTAACGTCATGGGATTCTTGGAAAAGACAATGGAACTAAGGGTTACTAGTATTTTTGACCCTGTGTGGGGTCATTTTTGGGAAACACGATTGCTCAGTTTACTTTTTGACTAGAAATAAGTGGAGAAAAGGTATTTTACATCCAATCTTCAAGAAAATTTATCGCAATATCATCATCTGCCTAGCCTTTTCCCAACTATGTTGGTGTCGACTACCAATCAAACCAGATTCAGCTGAATACCAGTATTTTACATGGACCGGCTGCCTACCAGAACTCCACAACCCATTAACTGGGTAACATAGTACTTCTTGGCAAGACCGGAGTCAGATTTTATGGTTTTTGACAATCCTTAACGACTGCCAAAGATCTACAAATTACAGTCGGGACCAACGGCTTAACGTGCTTTCGAGGCAGGGAGGAATCTCGCCATGTTAAGACCCATACACAGACCAACCTTGGCAGGTGTTGCTTAACCTTGAAGATCGACCCGTGCGGCTGTTATTATTTAGCCAGTTTCCTTCGCAGTGCAATATATATAATACATATATCTAGGTATAGAGGGCTAGAGATTGCGGTGTTGTTCGAAAGAGCTACCGCGGTCCTGGAACGCAAAGGGCAATTGAAGGAACACGGGGGTATCAGACAGTGAGTCCGAGTCAATATAGACCTGCTAATTCTTCCTTCTTACCTTCTAAAGCTGGCAGCTTTTTGATGGTACTTAAAACGCATGATAACGCATCACAGAAAGCTACTATGGAACTCATTCACAGACATTTATCAATAAATCAATCGCCAGGAAGACACATAAAATCGATTGATACTATGGAGTGTAATAATATTATCATACATTGACAAATACGCAACGAACGCGAAAGCTGTACGCAATGCGCATTTTAATTATATGAGTAATAGTTTAGTGAAGCAGGGTTAGTAAAGTTAGCCGCACCTCCGTGGTAATACTTGCTCTACGAAAATAAATAGCAATTTTTTAAATATGCTTTGGCTTCGCATAGGTCTTTTTATGTTTTGTTTTTACTATTGATAGGCACGCGTTTGACTACTATCTCACTTGATGGTAAGCAATGATGTGGTCGAAGATGGAGCACGCTTGCCTAGAAGTAACCTATTCACTCTTGACTTAAATACTCCCAGGTTAAAGCTATTAGAAAAACACTGGCAAAGAATTCCACTCCTGCACGCACAATGAATGTGTTTCCAAATCGTTATGTGCGTGTGGGTGGGACGTCCACCGTGTACCGGTGGAGCATCGCCGTAAGTATTGTGGTCCGATGATGGAACGGGCTTGGCGGAATTAAACTAAGCACTCCGGTCGCACATTCCCCAAAATGTAACCGATAGAAAACCCACAGGCATTGGGCATCGAAGTCATGTTAAGCGTATTATTGTCAGTCATCGCGGCAGACCAAGGCGAAGATGGCAGGAGGAGCGGCTCCTACCGAAAAGAATGGCCGTACTAGGAAAGTAGGAAAGGACAGAGTTGTGTGGAAAAGGGAGAGGGAGGCCTTTGCCCAGCTGTGGGACAAATATGCTAGATAGATACCTCGATATTGTTCTTTATCCACCGCAATTCGCAAACAAAATACTTTATTTTACATAAATAGAGGAGTATTTATTCATTGAACCAATTCTTTTTTCAAACTTAACTATTATTCTTAAGTTTTGTTTCTTTCTGAAAAAAACTTTTTCACCAAAAAAAACCGACTTCCAAAAAAAAACACTACAACAAAGTACAAAATAACTTTAATTTCGGAAGTCGGTGTCAAATAACTAAGAAGCAACTAAACACCGACTACTGAAATTAAAGTTATTTTGTACTTTGTAGTGTTTTTTTGGAAGTCGTTTTTTTTTGTGAAAAAGTTTTTATTTTTCACTTTTTAGTGGTACCCACCTAACAACACCACTGGAAAGTCACTTCTTCTTTTTCGTCGTTCCCTCACTGCTGAGGATCGCGAATTCGCG
Source organism: Melanchra persicariae (assembly GCA_947386135.1). Classification (NCBI taxonomy): domain Eukaryota; kingdom Metazoa; phylum Arthropoda; class Insecta; order Lepidoptera; family Noctuidae; genus Melanchra; species Melanchra persicariae. Next base: position 21,010,175 of record OX376650.1, read on the forward strand.
ACCACATACGACGCGTCTCCAAGCCATGCGGTCTTCTGCAATGTGGACCGCTCTGTACATGCTGCCTCCAACAGCCTTCTTTATGGCGTCGGACCATCTTGCCGGTGTTCTACCTTGAGCGCGTCTTCCTTCGACCCGGCCCAATATCATGAGCCTTTCCAGATTATGCTTGGATGAACGCATAATATCTCCGAAAAGGCTGAGGCACACTCCTGGCATATTCCAGAAAGCCGTTTGGTGATTTTGAGTTCTACCAGTATGGACTCATTCGTTCTCATGGCGGTCCATGGTATACGAAGAAGTCTTCGCCAACCCCACATTTCATTATGCACCATGTCTCTGCTCCATACAAAAAAAAAATAGAGAATACCAGAGCATGGACCAATCGTATTTTGGTGTTCCTTCGGATGCCACGGTTTTTCCATATTTTTCCCAGATTGGTCATTGCACTTTTGGCCATACCAGTCCGACGGCGGAAACATTTCTTCAAGGCAGCTGCCCTCACTCGTGATCAAGGATCCAAGATACACGAACTCATCGACTTTCTCATACCCGTCAAGAGAATTGCATTTTTTTCAAATCAGTCGTAAATGACGGAGATATGAGGTAACAAACACAAAAAAAAATACAATCGAATTGATAACCTCCTCCTTTTTTGGAAGTCGGTTAAAAAAAGATATAATTTTATCAAATTATTACTACATTTATTTACTAACTGTACCTACCTACAGTTTGCGGGTTGATTGCATGGCTTTAGCGATGATTTTGATGATCTATAGGAACCCTTAAGTTGAACCACAAACAAGTTAAGTGGAACCCATAAACAATTTTCTATACCAAGCCAGGCTTGGTATAGAAAATTGTTTATGGGTTCATCCGGCAGTCTGGACAGCATTATATATGCAATAAACATAATTATTTTATGACGCTTATGGCCAGCATATTTTATGCTGAAACCATGCTAAGATTTATTATATTTAAGCGAGCCCATTAGTGTGAGAACTGAACATTACATGGGGCTTATATACCACTATCTATAAAGTCTTGTCTAGTCATGGGATGCATGAAGGAGCCTCCTCGTGTAGCGCAATCTGTTCCATCAGACACTCAACTGAACCGAGCGCTCGGCGCATCCTGGACAGTCTCACCTAACACCTTATAAGACTGACCAATCCTTCCCTTGCGGTGGTAGGGCTAACGCCCGCCTGGTTCGCGACGACCCTCCCACCGGAGTTCGGCGTCAAGCAGCCTGCTGTGTTTCGTCGACGCGTGGAAGTACCAGTGCCTCAGGGCATCTTCTGGGCACGCTCGTTTTCATCATGGACCTCATCTATTGCTCTCCATCAGGCGAGATCGAGGTCAAGAGCTAGCTCATTCATAAATAAATTAAAAAAAAACGTCTTTTCCTATCTCAGAGAAACTGTATTTTTTCCGTTGAAAAGTAGCTCATTGCTGGGTGTCCCCAGCAATTTAGGAATAAGTGTATAAATAACAGTCGTGTCTAGCTTTTTCCCGCGACTTCGTACCTATTATACGTGCATATCGCGTTTCCGAAAAAATTTCGGGAAATCCTCTCACAGTGCTCCCTTACACTCCCCAAGGAACCTAAATGCCAAATTTCAGCTTTCTACGACTAGTAGTTTCGGCTGTGCGTTGTCTGTCAGTCACTGTTCTGGAGTGGCGACCGCTTAGCGTGAACCGATGACCCGGTGAGGGTCTTGGGCAGCCGATGGATGCGAGACACACAGGACCGGTTGTTGTGGCGACACGAGCGGGGAGACCTATGTCCAGCAGTGGACGTCTGTCGGCTGATACGATGACCTACGTATTCAATCAGCCGTTTCCCAACTATATTGGGGTCGGCTTTTAGTCTACGAACGTGATTTCTGAGGCACGCAGAAGCCTCAGTATGTAGTGAGTGGTCACCTGTCCACAAACTGGACTCGGCAAGCATTGCTTAACCTCAATAATCGACCCGTGCGGCTGTTATTATTTAGCTACGAATAAACTTTACGTAAGTAAGGTATAATTCCTCTTCGATCTCCAGATGGGAAAACATTGATCTTTTTGTGACGAATTAAGCTCTAAATAGACTAAAAAGAAGATACTGAAAACCAAAAACGACGATGAAAACCATAATCACTAATATAACCAAAAGGTTGTTCACGCTCGCCCACTACCGCAATAATCCTTTGCAGCAAATTAGCTATTACGACTTGCGGAAATGACAATATTTATGGGTGCTATGAACTGCTTATGTTTTCAGTCATAATCAGCTTATGACCTAAGAACCTATAACTTTAAAATTGCAACAACATAATAGTTGATGGTTTAGCTAAATATAACAGTAGATCGCTAATTAAAGCCACGCCTCTTCGGCGAGGGTTGCGGGATTGCTCGAAAGAGTTGTTGCGGCCCTGGAACGCAAAGGACTTTTAGAAGAACACGAATGGGTTTTAGTTACGAAGAGTCTGACACTTCCTCCCACGCTGCCGCCGCCGCTCAGAGCGGGTGGAGTCATTAGTTGATTTACCATCCATAAAACGGCCCAATCTCTAGAACGTACTCGTAAATTGTTATAAAAATATAGAGGCAAATTGTCAAACGCGTGAGTTGTAGGTAATTGTTTAAATGAGTTTACAAAAGCTAATCGGAACACTTGACTTGCGTTTAATTAGTCGAGATTCTTTTTCAGGAACCGGTATAAGTGATTACTTTGAAGATGTTTTCAAACAAACAAATTGTTGACTGACTGAAATGGTTTTAGAGTGGCGACCGCGTACCGGAAGGCTTAAAGTTAGGACGCCTCCCACAAGGTGACGAGATGTATGGAGATCGTGGAAATCCGCTGATTACGAAAAACACTGACAGGACCGGTTGATTTGGTGACGATTGTGGACGGTCATGTCCAGCTGTGGACGTATATCGATTGAAAATTGAAATGATGATGACTATAAATAATAAAGTAATTTACTTGAATAGAATACTTTTCAGTCTGCAATTCTGAAAATGAGCAAAAAGTTTTTCAGTGCCAATGAACTGTAAGAAAATATAATGTAACGGGGTTGTAATGCTCGTATGTAATGAGTGTAATAAGCACTTAGTTGTTTTTGTGCTAAATTAATGAGAAACCATTAAAAGTTATGCATGCCAATATTTCACCTCGGATTAAAAAAGTACCCACATAATATCTCTTTGTTTTTTTTGTCCAAGTAATGTTTAACATTTGCAAAGATAAACATTTGCTTTATGGTACAGGGTGTTTGATTTTTGTCAATAAATATTCTGGACACCTATTGTTAAATTCGTTGTTTTTCTTATTTCTGAATATTGCAGTTCTACCTACGAAAAAAAAAACGAACCTACGAAGAAAAACGTTTTATGTGTGACGGATAAAATTATTTTTAACGTTAATATTTGTAGGTATGTCATCATCACGAAATTAAAATATTACGCGTTGAAAAATTTAAACCGCTATTTAAGGAAAAAAACTAACACAAAATACTAAATACAAAAATGTAGCTTTCTGAATTGATTTCTATGACAAACTGATCCTGGGATCTAGGTAAACCGGGTCAATATTCTTAATCTGTCTGATTGTTCTAGGTGGTCGATCTATTGACATTCAATACGTTAGCGAATATAAATGTCTCTGTCGTGTTACTTCTCATGTTTTTAAACATTTTGACACCCAAAATGATGTAGTGGAGTGTTCGGTTTTTGCACGACAAGGTGTGGGTCCGCGTGATATTAAAGTTATTTGGTATTTTATAATCAGGTAAACAGAACCACACTAAATATAACCACCACACTTGTATTCATTAAGAACGTGTACGCCGTATGTCATTTCATGCTTTCAAGTCCTTATTCTTCAAAATAAAGGAACCGATTTTAACGAAACTTGGTATGCATACGCTAGATATCCAGGTCTAAATAGTTATCAGAAAAAATTTTGAAAAAGATTTCAGAGGGAGAGAGAGGGCGATTTAAGTTTTCTTTAGAAAGTGAAAAATCACTATATCCTTCCCCTGAACTCTTTTTCAAAAATGTTTTCAAATAACTATTTAGACCTGGATATCTAGCGTATGCATACCAAGTTTCGTTAAAATCGGTTCCTTTACTTTTGTTTGAAGGTTTTGAAGTCTCCAGACTGGTACCCACGTGTTAAAATGTTTTGAAATGAAACCCCAATAGTAATTTACCAGGGACGAAGATGGAACTCAGAATACTCGGCAGAGACGCTTGCAAAGAGAAACGTAATTGTTAATAAAAAAAATATATTAAAATAATTTTGAACACCGTCTATAATTTTTGGAAACAATGAACCCCAAAAAGAAAGCAATGCCCGCCGTAAGGTCAGGGCTGGAAGAGTAGGTCGCTGTCACAGCTTGAATAATAACACAGCACCGAACGCACATACAGACATACACTTCCTCACCGGCAGACAAACGGTCGCTCCCGCACTTCCTAGGCACACGAAAAAAAAGAAAATAAAAAATAGTTAGAAAAAACAAACTGTCAAAGTTTACCCGCTTAAATTAAATTTGACAATTCAATTTTTTATTTGGCAAAGGGAATCAGTGTTTTCATCCTGTGTTTTGTTATCGAAGTTGGATTCGCAACGGTCACGGTTGACATAGAAACTACCAAGGGCTTGTGACTTGGATATACTCGTAGTTAGATACACTCTTGGTTCTCTAAAGTAGAGAACTATAGAGCTAAAGCTACGGCTGTGAATTAGAGAAGTCAACCAAGTAGTGCTACAATAAGTGCAAAAATGAATAACAAATTAGTGGTGGTGTTGTACCTCTGCATTGCTTCGGTAATCAGCGCACCGATGCAACTGCCGTACTTGCCAATGCAGTACGGGATGCAGCCGCAGCTTCCATTCCTGAGGAATATGGTTCCAAATCTGCAGTCATCTCCCGTGTAAGTATTACTCTTGTGTATTGTATTACTGATCTTCCCGATTTGTGGGTTCGATTCGCATTTGAGACGTTTTAGTTATCTGTTCGATTTTTATATTTGTTGCCTAAACGATGTTTAATTTAAACAGTGTGTTTATTAGAAGCAACTATTTTGCTCTTACTTAGGTTTCGAATCTACCTGTGTTAACGAGTACTTCATGCCCTACGGCTTTGGGTGTTCAGTATCAGAGAATGCATAGTTCCTTATGCTAAGCCACGTCCTTTCTTTCTATCATACAAAATGGATACAAATTCACCGCGTAGGCTAGTAGTGCACGTTGAGGATGGCACATTCCTTTGAATATCTGGTCCTAAGAGATGCCGGTTTCCTCACGATGCTTTTCTCCAAGGTTTTGAGAGTAGCATTTATAAAATAAATATCACAAAGTGAAATATCTGTCTGGATCCGAACTCACAACTTAGAACTCGTAAGTCGGGGCTGAATTCACTGGGCCACCACTTCTCAGAAAAAAACCAAATACAATTTTCTTGAAATCTTTCTTAAATCCCTTTACATTATTTTTGTTAATTTGCAAGAATTTCGCAGAACTTGGGTATGCTTTACTTGCATTTGATGTTTACAAAAGTCACAGTTAAGATGGCAAATATGATTCGAAACATGTTAGTGGAAGTAAATTTACCAGTTATACGGTTTGTGTACATTTGTTGTTCTTGAATCGAGTATACCATACTAAGTTTAAAACCTGAGCTTATAATCTCTTCCAGACGATCTGACATACCACATCCCCTATAGATAATCTATATTTCGGTGCAGATTTAGTAGTTATAACTAGAATTGCGTTTTGACTAAGCGTCTTGGATACAATGCACGAAATTCACAAAAATTATCGATCAATTCCAGGTACCCACAGCAGCAGCAGCAGCAGCCATTGGTCATCGTCCTGCCGAACGCAGCTTCCAACGCAGAAGCTGATGACAGATACGTAAACCTCAACGAACAAATAGCAAACGCAAACCTCAAAAGTAACAATGGACACGTAGACGAGAGCAAAGATGCCATTGTTGTAGATGCTAACCCAAAAACACCAGAAACTCAAACCAGGAATGCAGTAGTATATCTCCCTGACGAAGGGAGATTCTCCATTGGACAGATTATATCATACATTCCCTTCCTGCCAATAGAAGTCAATGTTCCTGATACAATCTCCTGGATTACGAACCTGCTCACTGGAGGATGGTTCAGGCCTCAAGGACAGGTGCCTATCGGAAACATGAAGACGCTACCGAACAGAAGTCAAATGCCAGTAATCGTGATGCCTTACCCTGGACTAATGCCTGGTATGAATCAATAAGTGAATAGTGATGATGAGGAGTAAGGAAGACTGACTGTAAACTTAGTGACTGTTGCTATTAAGAATAGTGCTGGTGTAGTTTTAGAATATGGTGGTAAAGAATGGTTGTGTCCATAATATATTTGAGTAATTTTAAAATTGGGTATTTATTTGAACTTTTTAATTTACACACAACGAATCGAGTGCCCACATTAAGAGTCCCATCAAAAAAGCCTGTATGTGTAACTGAGTACTGAAATAATTGCTGACTAATTACTAATGTTTTTTACCATGACATAGCTCTTGCTAGAAGTCACTTACGGTCATGTTTAGAACTCTGGCTACGAGTACCGTATATGTGGATTGTGGATGATGAGATATATGAGGATAGTAGTGTATGACTATGTTATTTTGTGACTCAGTGTATAGGTATAGTTCATATAAACACATAGTACCTTTTCAAACAAAGTAATAAGCCATATTTTATGCAAAATGCTTTATTATTAAAAAGTAATAATTATTACAAATTGCTGTCATAAACTGAAGCCTTAAATAACATACATATAATATTTTACATTATATCTAAAACGTTATGGTAACAAAACTTAACTCTTAGCAAGGCTGAGTTCAAGAGTCTAACCAGAAAGAAAAAAAAAATGCTAACTTAGTGCTATTGTGATTTTTTTTAATGCTGAAAAAGTTACACCATCAAACTCTAACCTTGCTGCTAGGAATTAAAATCAATCCAAAATAGCAAATAAAATAAACCAAAGAGTATTAAAAAAACAACAACAAAAAATATACATAATCAGTAATCACAAATCATAATTCTACTTTCAATCAAACTACTTCGGATCAAAAAAGGAAAAGCGATAACACCGCTCCTAAAATGGCAACGTAAATAGTACAGGCCGATAATCTAACGACAAAACATATAGTGTGTTCTTAATTAGGATACCAGTGTCATACAAACTACCTCATTAGACTATCGGCTAACTAAGGGACTCATAAAACTAATATCTTCATGGCCGTATTCGGTTTCAACCTACTGAACTATCAGTAGGCGAAATCAAAGAGCCATTGAAGGCCTAGAAAGTTTTCTGCTAGATATAACTCCGATAGACGGCACAAATAATATTGAAGAATAAATTTTCAAGTCATTGAAATCATAAATCCAAATTCGTTTCTAGAAATTGTCAAACCTTTTAGGTCTAAATCTAACTTAACAAAGTAAACATTTTTAGGCAAAATCACAATTATAGAAGACCTAAACTTAAACATATGAGGTTCTATCCAAAAATGTGAAACGTAAGTGTATTATTAATTGCTGACTCCTACGGTGTCGTAGTCGACGGGTTTCTGGGAGTCCAGTTCCTTCTTGGGGACGATGATGGAGACTGGGTAGTTGAAGCTGTAGAAGAAACCGTGGGGAGGACCCTGGAAACAGAAGAAAATAAGTTATGTGATGAAGTTTTCGTGTAGAGCTGTTTTGGGATATTTTTAACGTCTTTTATTTATTTATGTATTTAAAGCTTTATTCACAAAGGTTCAATGTTGGACTTATTGCCTTAGACATTCTCTACCAGTCAATCAAGGGTGGTGATATGATATGATAACATAAGAGGTGTATTGTCATAATTTCTCACAAGTATTCTCAAAACAATATTCCTCAGTGCAGCGAATTTAAGCTGCAAATCAACGCAGGCGCAGAAGCCATTCTACTCTTTCCTCCTCCGTCTAATTTCTTCTTCTAATTCTACCGGTAATGTAGATATATGTATAACTGGTAGGATTATCCACGATTTCTTGGTATTTTATTACGAACTTTCTGTTCACGTGGAAGATTTTTTTTGCTGTAAATTTATTCAAATTGCTTACAGTAGGTTCCGGCTCTTCAAGTTTGCCATCAGGTCCAACTTGTTGCTGTTGTTGCTGTCCGCCGTATTTCTGTTGTGCGTATTGCTGTTGTTGGTTGTATTGCTGTTGTTGGTTGTATTGCTGTTGCTGATTGCCTTGGAAGCTTTGTGCCTGAGCATAGGCCAGGGCTTTGCCATCACGAGCCTGGTACTGCTCTGGGGCAGGGGCCGAGACCACGACACCTTCGGGCTCTGAAGCTTGAGCTTTGTAGTCGTTGTATTGTCTGTAGTAGAAAAAGATTGTTAAGATTGATGAATGTTTTAGTCCTTTCGTCTTTTGACTGGAATATTGTACTTTATATTTGATTCTAGTGAAAAAACACGTTAGGTTTTTATCATTATTCATAATTAGGTTTCCCAGCGTTTCTAGTTCGAGGATACATACATTCCTCTTTGTGAGAGGAGTTAAAAGAGCAACTACTGCAAACAATAATAATTATAGGTTATTGTTTGATCCTCCAAACAATAGATAGTGACGAGGTCAACAACATTTCACTTGTCCGAAAGGGTGTTTTCACTGCGACTATAAATAAACGTCTCAAGTAACTCACGGGTAATTGTTAACTGGGGGCTGGACAGTGGGTGCGTGAGAGTTGGCCTCAGCTGCCTCCTTCCATGCCTTCTCGAAAGCCAGACGAGCTGCCAATAGTTCAGGGGTCTCTTCCGCGGGTTTCAGTACGACCTTCGGGAGGTTGTCTTCCTGGTGGAAGCCTTGGCTGTCAGCGTAGTAACGGACCTGACATTAGGAACAAAGTTTAGTTATGTAGTCATGGTAAAATATAGGTATTTTTTTACAGGTAAGAGGTGAGAAGACAGCCTCTTTGGTTTAGCGGTCGCAATTAATACAATTGAGCATGAGGTTCTGGGTTCGATTCTAGGTTGGGAAAAGTTTTATTGGATTTTAGCATCATGATTTTTTTGTAGCAGCCCGGAGTCTGTGTTTTTGTCCGATGTATGTGTATTCGATGGATCTTAAATATAACTAGCGAGAATTCGTTTGCTGTATGAAATGTACGACTATGTCAAATCGCCTCTAGCTACGCCATATTTTCATGACATACCGTACATTTAACATATTTTGTTCTGAACCATCATCTTTAAACACTACCGCTGAATGATCAATTTTATTTACCTTGACGAGATCCTTTTGGCCGGGAACCTGGTAGACGTATGATCCAGAGACGACTCCGGAACCCTCACGGTTCTCCACCTTGGAAGACTGAGGGGTCTCGTAGCCGTAGGCGTATTGACCTAGACCGTCCTGGCCGTGGTACTGGGCTGCGTTGTAGACCTGCAAAATATGAGCCAATTTGTAGTACTGAATATTTTAAGCAATGAAAAAACATAAAAAAGAATCTAATATAAATTCAACCTTATTTAGATTACAGTCAAGAGCAAACCCATCTCAAAACAAAAAAAAAACTAGTCGAAACGTCAAGTGTTTGTTAGATTTAATCAAATCCTGAACAAGTTCTGTCATCACTTTATTTCTAGTACTTTTTGAGTTTATACAGAAAGTCAGTAAGTCTTTTATACAGGCTGTTTCAGAAAGGTGTGGTCATATTAAGGGTGATGTTGGGTAGCTGATATTATATTTTATATTTGATGTCACCAACTGCATCCGACTTCTTGAAAAGTCATTTTTTTCGGAAGTTTTTAGTCGTTTTTTTTCGAAAAAAAAAAACATTTTTTTGTTGTTTTGATATTTTAAGCTACCCAACATAACCCCCTGTCCGGCCCCGGCGACACACCGGTGTGTCGCGAATTAATCGCGAATTTAATGTTTATTTACATATATGACGGGGAACGGGCCCCCTTGTTGTTTTTAAAAACAGTGACGTCAGCAATGCTGACGTCACTATTCCATAATCATAATGGTGCTGGTGGTGGTTACACATATCGGAAATGAAATACTTGTTTTCAGTATCAACTTATATTCTCGCTGGTGGATAGCACACAAATGGCACACAGTAAATATTTGTCAACAACAAAGAATGACTCACGATATTACGGAGCTCCGCACCGTCCGACGGCTCGACTTAGAATGACTTGTGAACGGTCGGGCGTTCGTATTTATACCCTTCGGTTAGAGTCGTTACAAATCTATCGACTCATGTTTTCTTTATGGTTCGTTTTTAAATTCTTGATTTAATTTTACAAATCATAAAATGAATTTAGAAGTACAAATTAATTAGTTTAATAATTTCTAGGAATCAACTAATAAAGTTAATTAAATAATCGTTTGAGTGACTTTTACCAACTTCAAATAAGCAATCACACAGTATTTGAACTTAGAATAATCAAACTGACGCTCGATTACGCCTTTCCGCCGGCATTCATATTGATTTATTCGACGCTTGATTAAGCCTTCGCGCCGATACGGCCATTCTGACAAGCGGTGCGCGCTCTGCACCAGCTTGAATGTAGCTCTTGATAGTTTTAGTCAAAGTCAAAACGTTCATTTCAATTAGGCCATGAAACGGCACATTTGAACGTCATCATTTCCATTTAAAATAATACAAAGTGACTCTACCGTCCGTTCACAAAGGTAGATTCTATGGAGAAGAACGGACAAGAAACTCCATAGTTACTCTTTTCAAATAAATGTTTTACAATATTTATCGCGGGTCTCAAACCACGGATTTTCACGGATTAACGGAAACCAATCTCAAAGAGATTAGTATCCGACATCCGTAGTCAACCAATGTTGCACTATGGTTTAAATGTTAGGAGGGTCTTGTAGATTTTTCAGAGAGTCTCGCAGATTTCTCGGAGAGTCTCGTAGATTTCTCGGAGGGTCTCGGAGTTTTCTCGGAGGGTCTAGTAGATTTCACGGAGGGTCTCGTAGATTTCTCGGAGAGTCTCGTAGATTTCTCGGAGGGTCTCGTAGATTTCTCGGAGGGTCTCGTAGATTTAGTCTTCTAATCTGAAACAAGTTATGGTATTTCTTTGAGATTGGTACCTGTAGGCAAATGTTGAACTATGGTTTAAAGATTAGGAGGGTCTCGTAGATTTCTCGGAGGGTCTCGGAGGGTCTCGGAGGGTTTCGAAGATTTCTCGGAGGGTCTCGTAGATTTCTCGGAGGGTCTCGTAGATTTCTCGGAGGTTCTCGTAGATTTCTCGGAGGGTCTCGTAGATTTCTCGGAGGGTCTCGTAGATTTGGGAAGATGAACAAGGTCGATGCTGTGCTATATACAGAGGCTCTAAATGGTAAAGGTTAAGGAGTCATTATTTCTTTATAAAAGCAATTTGTTACTCGCCTTTTGTTGTGGATGTGTGTTTTCTGTATTTGAGTTTGTGTTTGCTGCTCTTGCCTTTGTTTGTGAGGTGGAAGGCACTGATTGTGTTGCCCCAGCTGGCATTGCAGGTTGTTCATCTTCAGCTGCCGATACGGTTGCCTGATCACCTGGTTTTTGGAGCTGCAGCTGATAATGCGCAACCTTTCGTGGTCATCCTGTTTGGAAAGGATGAATCTTTTGGCTGATTAAATCGGTGTCTATCTTGATTCGCAGATGGGGCCATTTTTTGTTGAGCAAGTTGAGTCAGGGCTTCCATATCCACTATTTGGTCATCAATATTAACGAGACTCAGGAGTTCTGGAGGCACACAATGTTTTCGCCAGGTCTTCTTATTCGTGTGGGTAGTAAGGTCTAACGACCCCACACACCCTAGTGTCAGAGTTTCTAAACCGCCTCAAGGGCCTCTGACATGGTTTGACGACCGCCATTTTCGCCAGGTGATGAGAGTGAGTGGAGCTATTCCAGTCACACGCTGAGAAGTACAATTTAATGCCAACTGCAGTTCTTCGAGATCACTGCCACTGCTCGGCTGACTCCTGGCGTAATATAATGGATGTTCATTCCAAATCGATCACAGTAGTTTTTGAATCCCCCCCAGGAACTCTCTTCTTCCATCAACGATGATTTAGGCCGGTGTACCCAAGAGGTGCACAAGGCGATGCAGAGCAGCGAGAGTGTATTGAGGGCGTTTGTTGTCGGCGTAATAGAACATCACATACTTCATGAAATCATCAATCGTGACAATGACTTATTGATGTTCATTTCCCAGTTTACCTTTAAGGTACTCCACCTCAAAATCGTAATTTTGCAGGAAAGCCCACCAGCGGAGAATCTTTGGGAGGAGGTCCTTTTTGTGTTTCGACGCCTTAAGTGCATCACAGTCCGTTATGACCGTGAACCTTCGTCCGTAGAGGTATTGTTGGAAGTGTTTTATGGCGCGAACCACTGCTAGAGTCTCAAGTTCGTATGAGTGGTACTGACTTTCTGCTGCAGTTGTTCTCATACTCATGAAAGCCACAGCTCGTAGTCTTTCATCAATAATTCGGAAAAGTACTGCACCAAAACCAAGACTACTGGCATCAGTGTACAATTGTATGGGTACTGCCTCTTGAAACAATGTCAGAACAAGAGTCGATATTTAAGCATTGTATTGTTGTACTTCTTACATCTTCATGTTTCACCCTATTCCCATTTTGCACCTTGTTTTGTTAATTCGTACAGAGGCACCATTATATGGGAAGTTTGGGATGTATTTTCTGAAGTCATCAGCTAAACCGTTGAACTGCCTTACTTGTTTTTGACAGTTTTTTTTTTTTTTTTTTTTTTTTTTGTTTTTGGAACTGGTGCCTTGACGAGAGCTTCCACCTTCCTAGGACTTGGTTGCACATGTCCATCTGAGAAAACGTTTCCCAGATATTCGATGGTTCACTTGAAGAAGCTGCATTTGTCCGCATTGATGGAATAGCCAGCTTGCTACAGTGCCATCAGAATGCGTTCAAGGTGTAACAATCCTTCAGTAAAATTCGTACATTTGCTTAGTACATCATCAAAATATACTTGCACAACCGAGCCAAGGAGTGATAACAGGGCCCTATTGATGCAGCGTTGGTAAACTGTGCAAGCATTGCTCAATCCGAATGGAATCGTGAGGTACTCATAAGAGTCCGTCTGGTGTAACGCAGGCAGTCATCTCAATTGACCCTTCTGCAATTGATATTTGGTGAAACCGGCTGCCAAGTCCAAGCAAATGTCTGTCGCATGGTTTGTTTTCTTGCAGATTTCATAGCTCTGGGATGATTTGTTCTGGTTGTGGTTGCTTTTGCGTTGAGCAGCTCTATTCGCAAACAATTCGAGATTCCTCCGTGCCTCGGAAAGCACGTTAAGCCGCTGGTCCCGGCCGTCCCTTGCAGATCCTTGGCAGTCTTTTACGGATTGTCAGAAGCCAGAAAATCTGACACCAGTCCCGCCAAGAAATACCGTGCCACCCTGTTAATGAGCTGTGGAGGTCTGGCAGGCAGCCGCTCCACGCAAAATACCGGTATTTTGAGATTCAGCTAAAGATTTGACTGGGAGCCGACCCCAATATAGTTGGGAAAAGGCTAGGCAGATGATGACTTCTTGCCCATTGTCCAGTTTATCCTTTGTCACTCTTTTTCAAAGAACCCAAGCACGTGACAAGAACAGCAATGTTCATTGAAGAATCGTAAACAATCGGAACCTGAAAATATACCGTGAATGTCTGTTTTCAGGCTCAATCGTAGTAATCAGATTGCTGCATAGTTCTTCCCATGAAGATGTAACTGCATCATCCAGTCGTCAACCCACATCCTGGCACGTCCTTTGTAAGCGGCATTTTTTTATACGAACGTCGAAATCGTTCAATTTAAATTGGTCCACAGCCTTGTCTGTAAGCTGACACCATTCACGTACGCCAACGTTGGTATCAGGATCATTATGATGGAAGTTAGACACCCTTAATTCTGATTTTAGATTCTGCTGACGGTGCACATACCCGTTCAGACATTTTCTGCATCATTTCCATCATTTGCATGAAGAATTGTGGTGCCTACCACAACCCGCCGAAGGATCACGAACCGGGGCGTGAATCATCTCGTATTGGATACCCAACGAAGTGGTGGGTACCAGAATTGGTTCCATTTGTTGAGCAGGAACAGTTCCAGGTTGGTCAGCTGGTGATCGAGCTGATGAGGAGGTGGTTTGGATTGGATTCTAATCCAATCCCACTTCTGATGACGGGGAACGGGCCCCCTTGTTATTTTTAAAAACAGTGACGTCAGCAATGCTGACGTCACTATTCCATAATCATAATGGTGCTGGTGGTGGTTACACATATCGGAAATGAAATACTTGTTTTCAGTATCAACTTATATTCTCGCTGGTGGATAGCACACAAATGGCACACAGTAAATATTTGTCAACAACAAAGAATGACTCACGATATTACGGAGCTCCGCACCGTCCGACGGCTCGACTTAGAATGACTTGTGAACGGTCGGGCGTTCGTATTTATACCCTTCGGTTAGAGTCGTTACAAATCTATCGACTCATGTTTTCTTTATGGTTCGTTTTTAAATTCTTGATTTAATTTTACAAATCATAAAATGAATTTAGAAGTACAAATTAATTAGTTTAATAATTTCTAGGAATCAACTAATAAAGTTAATTAAATAATCGTTTGAGTGACTTTTACCAACTTCAAATAAGCAATCACACAGTATTTGAACTTAGAATAATCAAACTGACGCTCGATTACGCCTTTCCGCCGGCATTCATATTGATTTATTCGACGCTTGATTAAGCCTTCGCGCCGATATATACATAAGATTTACTTTATATTAGGGAATTTTCACATGTTGGGCCGGAGTGGTTAAATATGACCACACCTGTCTGGAACACCCTGTAGACAACATTATAAGTTAAAATTAGCAATATTCGAAAAAAATATCAATAGATAGTTATTTACCTCTTCAACATAGTCCTCGGTGTTCTCGATCTCCTTTCCATTCTTCCAATAGTGGCCAAGGGTTGGGCCAGCCTCAGCGGAACGAAACCTAGGGTCGTCGTAACGGACCTGAAACAAAAATATATCAATTTGGGAACTTCGTGTAAAATGATTGTTATAAGCCTACCGTTTTCAACAAGCATGTGAGTGAATTGAATCACGCATTTGAGGAAACCGTTAACAATCATCTCAATTGGGCCATGTAACGTGCTGAATTATTTTGTCATGGTATAATGGTATTCTTTTTTCAATTATTTAACTATTAGGTACTGAGGGCCAATCCGCTCAAGCACCGGCAACACACCGGAGTGCGCCGAATTCATCGCGAATTTAATCTTTATTTACCAATTACATAAGATTTATTTTTATTTGGGAATTTTCACATGTCGGGGGCTGGAGCAGAACGTTCGCATTTGCATCTCAGTCATTAAAAGGGGTCACTTACTCGTACTCGTCATTATGATCAACTTTTAAAATTCATGGTAAAATTTGTTCATAATGACCAGTTTAATGACCCCTTTTAAGGTATTCCGTATATTCTGTTACACGTTGTAAATGGCATGGTCACCATGGATCAAACTCGGCCAAAGTTGCTAAACCTAGTTTTCACTATAAAGTAGATATTAAATATTATTGAAATATAAGATACTCACCAGAGGCAAGACAGCAGTACGTCCAGAGAGCTGGGGCTCGTTGAACGGCAACTGCTTGAGGTAAGACTGCGCCTCTTCAGGAGTGATGTCGTTCTTGAAGATGAAGTTGGACTGAGGCGCACCTGAGGCGAATACCGCCTGAAAAAATTAGACAAAGAAACATTTAATTACAAAGGTATAGCTGAGAGGGAATTATAACTGGATACCCAACAGTTTATATATATAAGAAGTTTATTTCAGACCATCATCATAAAAAAGATCCATATTTTTTGTTAGTAAGTACTTAAGAACTATATTAGTAAAACACAAAAAGAAAGAAAAACATGTACAAAGGAAACGCACTCAGACTAAAAATATGATCATCAAAGTAAAAGATACTATTGTAGTCAACAGACAGAAGCATTAAATGCACTTCTAAAAAAAATCCAACTTCAAGCAGATATAAAAGTAAATAGCCACAATTTCTTGTCTAGGTTGCGCAAATGCCAGTGCATATTTAATTTCTTTCATTTTACATGACAATACAACTGCAGACAAATGCACATCAATAACTCAAAAACCTCAAAGTTTCATCATCGTAACTACTAATAACATTATACATTATAATGTTAAGCAGGATCTTAAAGTGTTTCAAGGTTACAACATAATAACGAGGTATAGATTAGAGATGATCCCAAAATAATAAGTTACTACAACTTGACTGACTCATCAACTGGCTCCAAGCCGGTTCATTCACAGCCGGACTTTGAAATGGATATTAGATGGTGAGCTGTTTACTTTTTGATGATGATCTTATTGGTTTTGTAATAATGTAAGACGACATTTCGAACGAAAAACATGATACTTCAAATCTTTAAACATGAATGACTAATGTCCCACGAAACCACTTTTCTAAGTATGAAGCACTATAGTCTGATGATATACGTCTTCATAAACCTTCTAATTTTAAAGAACTAGACAGTTAAATAGATCGTAGTTTACTTAAAAGTCTGGAAGTCCATAATTTTTTAGCAATAATTTTCGCATGACTTGGCAAACGACAACTCTTCACTT
Source organism: Melanchra persicariae (assembly GCA_947386135.1). Lineage (NCBI taxonomy): Eukaryota > Metazoa > Arthropoda > Insecta > Lepidoptera > Noctuidae > Melanchra > Melanchra persicariae. Next base: position 21,026,878 of record OX376650.1, read on the forward strand.
CACTTATTCTATCAGCAACCGTTTCTTCATATAGTCGCAAAAGTATTGTGCAAAAGATAAAATATACTACGATGAACATCAATGACCATACAGTGGCCTTAACATAATTCATGCTTATTTCACATCAACATGCACAATAATGACGTCACAATATTATTCATATTGACACTAACAATTTTAAACTTGCGGACGTAGATATTTCTAGTTTATTTGGAGACTTCGTTATAGCTTAACTGAACTAAAATGACGCAGATAAGTTAGGTAGGGTTGTTAATTTAGCGCATGATATTTAGGGTTCAGGCACACACAATATCATGACTGTTTATCCTGAATGGTTTGTAAGAGGTTTTATTAATAGTGGATGTACTATTAACAAACGTACACAACACAGTCACACTTTGCGAGTTGTGTTCAATGGAGTAATTCCTGATGGAAAACACAATAACACTGTCGAATCGATAAGTGATTCCAGAACCCTTAGCTCAGCAATGACGCGGTCACAAGAGTATCAAAATGATCAATGATGGCTCCAATGACCAATGACAATTCTCAAAAATCTGTATTTTCAGGGACAGTCGTATTTTTTCTGTCAGTCACGTTATAATGGTTAGGAGTTTCACTAACAAGACGAATAAATTTTCATTTGATGATAAAGAGAATTAATTAAGTACTACTGCGTCTGATTTTGTACACGTGTTCCTTATGTTAATGTAAAATGTAGGATGTTTTGATACAAAGTTGTATTTTGATAAATTTGTGATGAGATCAGCGCCCTGTTCGCTGTTTATTCATCTGTCTGTCCGTCAGTCGCATTTTTTTATTACCTACTTTGTTGCTGTTTTCTTGAGTTAGGATTATTCATATTTCTATTTTCAACGTCTATATTATGTTGATTATGTTCAATGTTTCTTTATAAGCCATACACATGCTGGCTCATGATTTGTCCTTTATTTTCTGTTCTTATATGTTAAACTTGTTTTTTGTCTCATGTTCTAGACTGACCTGAAAAACATGTTATTCAAATTACCACTTTTAATTTTATACTATTAACTTATGGTTCTGTAGAAACATTTTCCTATACCTATCCGTAATAGAAAAAGCACACATGGTCGTCTAGTCGATAAAAAAAAAACAAAAATACTCAATCCTGACAGTGAAGGTTTTATTTGGTTTTAGTTAAATAGTTGATAAGTTATTTTCTCTTAATTTTGTGTGTGTGTGTGTGTCATCGCTGGCAGAATAGACGTGATTTTTTTCTCTCAATTCTTGTGGTAATAAACCTTGGACTTTTTACTTTATATAATGTTGTTGTTAGTTCATGTCTATATTTTTAAAGAATAGGTACTAAGGTATCTACACTAATCATACTATCATCATTGTCATAATTTACTTCACGTCTCGTTATCACCTACTAAGAAGTTTAAGTTTATAGCATAAACATTTTCTCTTCCATTAAAGATTTCTATATAACTTTAAAAGAAAACTTATTACTCGTTGTGTCAATTAATCTCACAATTTGATGATCTTCCATATCTCAGTATGTACTCTTGCGATGTTTTGTTCAACAATTTATAAACTTTCGATTACAACCACCTAGGTATTCATTTTGAAAGTACGCTGCTTAATCGTTTCCATTTCTTCAGTAACTGTGTTTCTGGTTTTAACTTCAAAGCTAGGCTAGGCTGTGTCCAATTTATTAATGAGTATTCGTTCCAGTTTGTTTATATTACCTAGTTGACCACCACAAAACCATCAGTTCAGTTTCCGCAAACCACTAAACTTATTGACCAACAAACTGGACACAATTTACAAGTCATTTTTACGGGCATGTTAACAACGTCACATTGTTTTCAATGCTATTGTAGACAAGTATTATTTACAATATGCATTATAATAAATTAATTTATGACCTTTGTATGTCAACAGTCCGTGGTTCTAGATTTGTGGTAGTCATGTCAGACATTTGTCAGTATTTATTAAATATCGACTTGTGTTGGCAACATTTATCGTCTGTTTCACCACATGTTTTCATTAATTTGAAAGATACTGCTTCTGCTTTTCCGAAACCGGACCTCAGACTTTCTTTTATAACTATATCGCGATTTATGCAGTCCTTATTACATTAACTGCTTCAATGTATATCTTATCCTTATAAATCTTATAATTATATCATTACTATGTTTTCTGTGTACATAGTAACAACATCATTATATCGTTCGGTACATTTATGTGCATCACGTCCTTAATGTACAATTTATGCAAGAGATAGTTCTCATTCATTAGCTGTATTTTTCCCATTAGGTACTTTTTTATTTTGGGTCGATTGGTCTTAGCACGTAACCTTTAGTATCATTTTCATCAATAAATAAGCTCGTTATGGGCAATTTCTGAATTTGAATCACTGTTCTTTTTATGAATCCCAGTCTTGTTAAATTCATTCGTGCAATAATTGCCAAATATTCGTTTACTGGATATTCCAGTTAGGCTTCAGCATCCTCAATTGGATAAATTAACTGATAGAACTACGTCACTACGGCCAACGTCACAAGATATGTGTAATAGTCACTATCGAAGAATATTCACGTCATTTTATACAATTACGATATTGCAATATCATCGTAAGTCGTAACTGCAATGGGCTTGACTGATCTTTGAACGTAATAGAAATATTATAATAATCGATGTACGTCATTCCAGAATGTTAGCAAGAACTGAATCTGATGTAAATTGAATAAAATAAGATAATATCAATTTATAACATTCTGGAAAACACGCGACGAAAGAAATAAATCGTTGACCCGCGACATGTTTTTTTAATAAGACATTGAATTAAATAAAATATTGAATAATTTAGCATTATAATGCAGTATATTTTCTATTACATAATAACAGGTTCCTTAGACATACAATTAAAAATAATGATTGCATCATATATTCCGTATCATTATTTGAATAATCCAAAGGTATCATTCCACAATTTATTTATTTATTTGGCTGGCTGTGACCTTGGAGGAATGATAAGAAATAGCCATACAACGTGGCAATGCTGCTAGTCTTTTGAGCATGCTACCAGACCCAGTGGACAGCGATGCGGAGGAATTTTTCGACGCCATATTTCAGATTATTTTTAGTTTTTGTTAATAGTTTTTTATTTAAGTGTATATATACCTAGGTACTTGAGAATTTATATTTGTTGAATATTAACTTCTCAAGCGCCGGACATGTTACAATTCCAAATTTTATAATAATGATTGCGTAATAGTACCTATAAAAACGCGAAAATCACGCGACACACCGGGTGTGTCTCCGGGGCTGGAGCGGTATATATTTTTGTAGACGAGAAATCATTTTATTACTACAATTACTAATACTCAGATCAGAAATTTATTTATTTGTTTTATTCAAAAAATACATTTCAATTTCTACTAGACAAATAATTATGGAAGCCGGTCCGAAAGTACAATGTTCTTATGGTACAATCACTAGTGCATTATGATTGCCACATACCAGGTTATGCTGTACTAAAATACAACACTAAAAGCACGTTGTATTTAACACAATAGTATCTGGAACAAAACTGGCCGACTTCGCTTTGAACACTTGTGGCAAAGAAGATTCGCCACACATCGTGACTTCGAGATTTAAAGACTATTGTGTGCCTGTAGGATTATGTCTGACAGCTGAATTGTGTTGGTGGCAAAATATATAAAATTTGTGTATTTTAGATTTGTATGTTTTATTACCTTCCTAAAATTAAGAAAATAGTGCGAAGGTACAACTTTGACACATTTGTGCCGAATACTTTTTATTTTCATTTATGGATGGGAAATCATCAAATGACGCTTTCCGCTCTGGGTGGAGAGGAAGGGAGTGTCAGACTCTTACTCACTAAACCCCATCTGTGTTCCTCCTCATGCCCTTTGGGTTCCAGGGCCGCGGAGTCACCGCGGCCCTGGAACCCTTTCGAACAAATTCAACATCAATATTATGTCCTACATAAGAAGTTATTTTAGTAGTATGTGGATGAGGCTTTGCATCTGCAACAGCCAAATGTTAAGTTCTTCAAGTATATTTACACAACTTGTCTGAATTGAGTATTTGAGTTAAGAACTTGTCGAACCATACTTTAATGCGATGACAAGTTTTCAAGCTCGAATAGAATTTGAAAAATGACTCATCAGAAATCAGAGGTAAGCCATTAATTTTATTAATTTTTTATTTTTGAAGAGTCTGACTCGTAAACAACATTTTTATCAAAAAATATTACACGTATCAAATTACAATACTTAATTAATTTGTTTTTGTTTGTGGTTTCTTTTACAAGATGTGATTACAATTACAATGTCGTGATATTTTATTTTATTTGTATAACTACCTGATATTTTGTCGGTATTAAGGATCACAAACAAGAGATCGTTAGCGAACTAAAAAACATAATTACAGCCGTAAAGATCATCGATATTTTATAAAACCAATTTATACAAAAACTTATTTAATTAATGCCTAATAAAAAAACTGTCCAAGAACCATCAAAAGGCCTTTGAATACATAATTACTAGAGTCCGAATACTAAAATCACTACAGCAATTTTGGAGATTAATAATGACAAACATACACACGTTAATGATCACGTCACTACGGTTTCCTTCAAATGCGTATCCCTGATCAAACGACTAGACAAGCAATCTTAAATTGTACCTATTATAATATATACCCAAAAACCGTTTCACAATTAATGAAAAAATTTTAATCCTCAAGTTTTTTGCAAAGATCATTAAAATATTGTGGTTTTACGCTATTGGTGATAATATACGGTCATTTTAGGGTATAAACACGTGCTTAGTTTTTATAAACATTTACATTGGTACAATATAATGTATAAAGTTGAAACATAGATATTATGACTTATTATTGTCTTCTCATCCGGGACTTAACATTATCAGTTACCTATTTGTATTATTCACGACAAATTTAAGTGGTTTTCAGTTACATAATCAATATTATGCTATGTCACGTATCTGTTCTAAATATATCGTGGCTAAATAATACTAGCCGCATGGGTCTATCTTCACGGTTAAGCAACGCTTGCCGAGGTCAGTCTTTGGATGGCTGACCATCTTAATATACTGAGACTCCTCCGAGCCTCGGAAAGCACGTTAAGCCGTTGGTCCCGGCTGTCGGTTGTAGATCTATGGCAGTTGTTACGGATTGTCAGAAGTCAGTAAAGATCTGATAGGTACTTCTTGGCATGACTGGTCTTGCCAAGAAGTTCCTACCGTGTTACCCAGTTACTGAGTTGTGTAGGTATGATAGGCAGTTGTTCTACGTAAAATACTGGTATTCAGCTGAATCCGGATTGAATGGAAGCCGACCCCAATATAATTGGGAAAAGGCTAGGCTATGCTGATGATCACGTACCTATGTATATATTCTGAAGTGAGGCCTTCAACACGACTTGAACAAACTCGTCTAGATTTGCTTTGCTTAAAACTAGACCTGCGCTAATTTGCTGAGCAAATACTGACTAATTACTTCGTCCACAATATTGAAAACTAGATTTTCTTACTCAGGTTGGTAACCAAGGTCCAAAAAACGCATTTCAGCAGATAAGTTCCTTATTTTAAACAGCTGTTCATTTTCACTTTTGTGTTCAGAGACATCATTTTTAAATCCATCCTTACCATTCATACCAATCCATATTGACTGAATAGAAAGATAACTATGTCTGTCTGTCTGTCTATCTTTATGTCTGGTACTTCCCTTGAGATAATTTTCGACATTCACATACATTCGCGCATTGGCGCTGGTAGAAGCTACAGGATGCTAAAAAATAATTCTTACTTCTATGCTTCTCGTTAGCACGCCATAATCGTCAATGAGGATCTACCTCATTGACGATTATGGTGCGATCTTAATTATAAGAGACGATTATAGTGTCTCCTATACCTTTTTGTGTTTTACGCGTATTCCTAACTTTTTTGGTTCATTAACAGCATGGCTTATTGCTTCTTCCTAATCAGACAAGCAACCTACATTGAATTTGTGTAGACATTTCTAACTTCAATGGTTTCTGCATCCCTCAGCTGTAAATTCCTTAATTAAATTCCTATCACCAAAGATGACAACATGCCATTCATAAATCCCTTGTAAATATTACCGGCGGTCAAGGTGTGTTACGTAAATAGAACTCGATACCACCACAAAGGTCGAGGAAGTCAGTTCCGTATTCAACTTAATAATATAAAAAAAAAACTCTTGCGTTACTGATTGCCTGAGTGATTGTGTGACTGAGTGACTGATAGACAACGCAAAGCCGAAATTACTGGTCGTAGAAAGCTTGGCATGCAGGTTCCTTGGGGAGTGTAGGGGAACACTCAAAAAGGATTTCTCGAGGGAACGGAAAAAAACGAAATATGCGCGTACGAAGTCGCGGGCAAAAGCTAGTTATGAATATTATGAATGCCAAAATAAGCTAAGATTACCTACTACTCGATAATCATTAGGTATTATGCTAAACAATGAGTAGTAGAAATACTACTAACTGCTATTGATGTAGCCTTGATTTTTTAAATGTTCACTTATTTAGTGAGACTTGCGTTTTGTTGTGGTTCAATATTGGAAAATGAGTTATGGAACTCAAATGGAGTTGGGCAGGACACATGGCAGGTCGAGGTGATGACAGGTGGAGTGAGGCAGTGACTCAGTGGTATCCAAGGACTGGTAGAAGTAACGTTGGTCGTCCGGAAGCGAGATGACATCGTTGCCATCGCGGGTAGAACTTGGATGAGGGTGGCACCTCTCGCTGCCGGCTGTAGTCCGTTCTATGGTCGGCGGTGAGGAGTCCTGGGACACGGTGGTCTCCTTCTGCGAAACTGTTATCGCGCAGAAGGAAGCTGCGGAAAGGGAGAGGGAGATTTTGAGTACTCTCCCGGCCCGTTGCTGGCGCACCGGGCGTCGGAGGAGGGCATACGCTGCCCTCCTTCTGCCCCCCTAACTGGGTCCAGGGGCGGCGGACTTGGGGATGTCCGTTGCCCCCCCATTCATCCGGACCCGAGGTGGCGGCGTGTGGTGTTCCCGTGCGCCCCTCTGACGTCAAACACCACCTCACTCGCCACGAGATGTGGCGGGCCGGCACCAGCCGGGGATTACGGAAGTCGCATACGTTCCCGCGATAGAGGCGGCGGAGGACATCCATGAGGATTTCCCCCCGTAAAAAAAAAGGTCGCACAGGAAAAAGACGCATATGCCCCAGCAGAGTCGGGCTGTGGATAATGATGTTAATTTTGTATATGAATCGTTTTTTTCTAATAGTCTACTGTTTTTTAAACAAAATGCACTACTTTTTTTCTGACTTGTTCTCAGGTTCTTCATGCTTGCTCACTACTGCACTTTTCTTTGCTGGGCCTTCAGTTTAATCTACTCTTCAAAAAGAGGTCCTTTTTATCACTTATTTATATCAAGCTAAATTATTTCCTACACATGACTTCAAGGAGGAAAATCTATTAACACAAAGATGTACCTATAAAAACTCAAGATTAATTCCAACTATTGTAGGTATATTTCACTTAGCGATGACCTAAGCTGCGGTCACAGTCGTTTATTTTAATAGGTTTATTTATCCTTCCTTTTACGTCTTCATGCCTTTCTAATCCTTAAAATAGATCGCGTGACATACTGATTTAATTATTTGAAACATAAACCATCCTAATTTATTCACTTTGGTTTAAAAATTTTACTAAAATTAAATTAAATTTAAAAAAAACAATATTATAATTTTAGATGGAAAATCCACAACCACGTGTAACAAAAAAACTGCTAAAGAATAGCAATTAAAATAATTTATGTTTTTGTCTGACCTTACGCAAATTCTTCAAATTGTTTCTTTAATTTATTCAAGATCCGAAATCAACAACAGAAGTAACAAATTATGCATTTTCAGACTCATTGATTTAAAGTTCTAAGACTGGTAAGATGCTAATCTATGATTGATCAATTATTGTGGTAAGTAATTGATCAATCCTTAATTTACGTTAGTCGATGTGTACAAAATCCATTATTTCATATAGACCAGTAGACAGGCACTTTTGAATTGTCAAGGTCTGCTAGTCAAATAGACAAAAGCTAGTTCTGCCGCGCTAGCGACAGGAGCAGCAAGTGGTTCTGCAGCAAAACACGCTCACCGACCCTATCTCCAGCGCTGCAGTGCATGTTCCAAAGAGTAGATCTAGCGGTGTCTAGCTTTTTCCCAACTATATTGGGGTCGGACCTCAACCACCTAGTTACAGGCTATCACGAAACGATCTGACGAGACTGGTGTCAGTTTTTCTAGCTTCTGACTATCTGCAACGACTGTCAAAGATCTTTAAATAGCAGCCGGGACGTATGAACGGATTAAGGTGCTTTCAGAAGCACGGAGAAATCTCGGTGTATAATAAATGGTCACCCATCCACGCACTAACCTCGGCTACCAATCTGTGTTAGTGCGATAGACAAACGTTGAACTCTATTTAGGAATCATCGATTTTTAGGCCACCTGCGTTCTGTCTGCTTCTATTTTCGTCCCTAGTTTTACGAAACCCTGATCTTTAACCTTACCAGGTTCTGCATCATTAATTTTGTTAGGTACCTACATACGCATCTTTATCCAACTCTTTTTTCTTATATACTAAATTGATTACGAACTCATTTACATAATTGACGACACGCTTGACCTTTGTATTTTGGAAATATATTGTCTACCTATAATATAAATTAGTTGGCTAATGTAAAAAATAGTTGATTTACGTGAATTGATTGTTGCTTCATTAATGGAACTGTGATCCTGTGTCTTTTTATTGTTATGGTAAGCGCTAGATAAACTTGCAATGGAGTACATTGACCTTTTCCTAATATCCCTTCGGAGATACCCGAAAATTAAATTATGAAATGTTTTTTTATTACTAGAGAACGTAAAGGATCACGACAGAAGTCGATTCAGGACAGCTTTATGACTTTATATCTGTTTTGAATATTAAGAAAGTCAATAAATGTATGTGGGTCAATAACCGTTACTGCTGGACATAGGCCTCCTCCAAAATGGGGCCCGGGGGTTTGTCATAATCACCACGCTTGTCAGGCGGGTTGGCGATCGCAGTGTAGCTTTAGCAATGTACCGACAGAGAATGCTGCTGCCTTTGTCGAGTCTTTGGTGAGTCCCTTAGTCGCCACTAACGACGCCCACGGGAAGTGATGGGATGGTGCTATTCTTTTAAGTCCGACACCATACGGAACATGCATACATTACGAAACGGTAATGGTTAGGATTGGTAGAATGAAGCTCCGTTGCTTGTTTAAACCGACAACATCAAAGCAGCATCCAACAAATTACACTCTTCTTCAACCAAAACACGCATCCCATGAATCATAAAACAGCCTCCAGTAAAAAATACTTACACAAATATACGTAACAAGTCTGATTTAGAGGCTGTGACGTAATAACTTGAGAAAGGTGACTGGTGCCACAAAAAGCACAAATCACTGCTTGCGAGAGCTTGAAACTGGTTTGGAGCCGTGAACTTGAACGGGCAATAATGCAAGCAACGTTGCGTGTGCGGCTAGGAGCACAGCGGTGTGAGGAGCGGTTTCTGATGTGATAATTTTGAAAGTAAAGCCTCACAAACTTAGTAAGAATTGTGGTGGAAAAACCAACGAGAAATAAATTGTGATAGACAGTCAGTATTATCATCATCATATCAGCCGAAAGATGTCCACTGCTGGACATAGGCCTCCCCCAAGCGTCGCTACAACAACCGGTCCCGTGCGTCTCGCATCCATCGGCTACCCGCGACCCTCACCAGGTCATCGATCCACCTTGTGGGAGGCCTTCCAACGCAGCGTTTTCCGGTACGCGGTCGCCACTCCAGAACTTTTCGGCCTGATCGACCATCTGTTCTGCGAGCTATGTGCCCTGCCCACTGCCACTTCAGTTTGGCTATCTTTCGGGCTATGTCGGTAACTAGATGAATAGGATCGGTTGAATCCAAAATCGAGAAGATTTTTTTTAATTAAAGAGACAAGAAAAAATAATCTATCGAAACAAAAAATCAGTTTTTATAGCTCAAGACCGCCAAAATTCGACCTTGCATAAACAATTAGCATTCAATGTGAGTAAACGTAATTCTAGACCAGACCGTTTCAAACGGTTTGCTCCGAACTCCGAACGTGGGTTTTCAAAACGGATCGAAATTTAAATGTAAATATTTTATTGATTTTGGTTGGTGCGTGTACTAAGGGAGATCAGATTTTACGGTAATGCTTCGAAATAGGCTTCAAGACATTAGAATCCCCTATGATATTGTGAATGTAGCTACACTACCGGTACCGTACAAGAAGAGGTAGTGGCTCAGTGCAAGCAATCTTTTTTATTTCTCTTAGTAATAAAGTAATTAAGAGTCCAAAGATAGTTGCAAACCTGAGGTTTGCGGCACATACATTCGATCAAGTATTTACAAAAGCACACACTACAGGTATCGTACAAGAAGTGGTAGTGGCTCAGTGCAAGCAATCTTTTTTTTTCTCTTAATAATAAAGTAATTAAGACTCCAAAGACTTGCAAACCTGACGTTTACGGCACATAAATTCGATCAAGTATTTATTAAAATCACATTAAGTAAAGATAGTGTTACACATCCTGTTATACTTTTATGTGAACTCCATTTTTCATGTAAGCTGTATGATAAGTCTTGATTTTTACAAAATTTATAGGAATATAGGAGTAACTCATGGACCAACTCCTCCAACATACCACAAATAACGCCAAAAACTCGCTCGGACCTGTCTACCATCACGAACATTAAAAGGATCGAACCTCCTATTAGCCCCAAGGTTCGTTCGAAGGTCTTCAGGAACAGAACGATGACACTCATGAATATGAATGAACATCAAGAAATAAAGTGAGCTGTCTCCTTCATCGCGTTTATCATTTCAACACTTAGCATGATACTGCGGTAATCAGTCACTGATATTTTCCTGTTTCCTGTGTTAAATTAAAATGGATATAATGCGCAAACGACATGCCATCGTGTTATTGAAAATTCAAATAATACTGAGCATCTGCAGACTTGGATAGTCGAAATCGCGCCACGTAAAATTTTCGTATTCAGGTGCACCCCGTTAGCCTGAATGCCAAATATTCACCGCAAAATATTTCATCAAATTTCAAAAATATTCACATCAAAATAAAACAAAAAAAGTAGTACATAGCAATGTTACGATGAGGCAATTCAAAAATCGTATTCATCAACTTTTATTTAGGCTCAGGAGCACATAATAGAAACTCACGCAGACTTTTGAAGAAATCTATAAAATATCTCGTGTCACGGTGTTTGTGGTCGCACACCTCCGAAACGGCTCGACCGATATTTATAAAGTTTTAATGTAGATTTGGTAGGTATGAGAATAGGTCGTAAAGTATATTTCATACTTGATATGCGCGTACGAAGTCGCGGGCAAAACCTAGTAATAAACAAATAAGAACATTGGCCTCCCGGATAAACAGCCATAACTAATGATTCCAGTAATATCTCACGACACTGTCTCTGGCAAAAAGATCGAGCTGCCTTTCTCTTCGATAGTAGCGCTTACTTACCTGTCACTTCCACTTTAAAATTACATATAAATTGCATTATACAAAGTCATAACAATTCATGATGTGTACCTTACTGAAGTCAAAACATATAATTTATGACAAAGTAATAAAATTTAAAAAACCATCATCTGCTTAGCCTTTTCCCAACTTAATTGGGGTCTGCTTCCTTCAAACCGGTTTCAGCTAAATACCAGTATTTTACTTGGAGCGGCTGCCTACCAGACCTCTGCCTACCAACCCTTTAACTGGGTCAACACGGTACTTCTTGGCAAGACTGGAGTCAGATTTTCTGGCTTTTGTCAATCCGTAACGACTGCCAAAAATCTAAATGACAGCCGGGATCAACGGCTTAACGTGCTTTCCGAGACACGGAGGAATCTAGACGGACCCGGCAAGCTTTGCTTAAGCTTGAAGATCAATCATTTCAAATCTTATTTAGTTGCTTCGCTCAAAGATTTTATTTAAAACTATTTTGCTTTATTATTTTCATTAGCATTTATGTCCTATGTCTTAGTCATCTGAACTCATATATTCAACATATTTTATCTTGTTTTATTTTAAATAGTTTTTATGATGTCAGAATTCTAAGTTCGTTTGACTGACAGATCGACATGTAGAGCTATGTTCTTCTAGCTATGTCTAGAAAATACTGCAACTGACGGTAGACAGGTATTTCAGGCCATAATATTCCCCTAGCAAATAAAGCAAAATTTTTAGGCGTTATTTTAGATACCAAATTAACTGGCAAACCTCACATAAATTTTCTTATTCAAAAATGTGAAAAAAAGATTTCAATTTTAAAAGCTCTTACGGGTGTTTGGTTGGGTGCCCATCCCTACACAATGAAATTAGTGTACAACGCCTTGATTCGTAGCGTTTTGGACTACGGAACGTACCATCTGTTTCCCTGCAACAAAGGCGCATTGGCAGGACTGGATAGGGTTCAGGCCAAGTGCCTTCGGATCGTCTCTGGATGCATGAAGTCCTCTCCCGTTAACGCATTGCAGGTCGAATGCGCTGAACCTCCCCTGGCCCTGAGACGGCAATTTCTCGCCTCCCGCTTTCTGTCCAGGCTAATTTCTAAATCATCCCATCCCCTAATTGCCAGATTAAATGAGTTAGATGCCTTATGCAGAAACTCGAATTATTGGAAAAATAAAGAAATTCCCTTAACCCTTAAAACGTTTCGAAAAGTAAAAAATTTAACATGTCCAATTTTCCAGTTTCCCCGATTACCTCTTTTTAACTTCGCTTATGAAGTAATATGTTTTACACCCAAAATTCTATATGATATTGGAATATCGAAAAGATCCCCATCAGCGAATTCGGCCTTCAATGCGGCCGTGGGCGAACGTTGGAATGGTTTCCAATTATTTTTCACTGACGCTTCAAAACTAAATAATGAAAATAACACCGGAGCTGCAGTTTATTACCAGAATTCCAGAATTGTTTTACAGTTTAAATGTCCTATGGAGTCTTCTGTATTCACTGGCGAGTGTGTGGCTATATTGGAAGCGTGTCTTTTCATAGAGTCGCACACCAACATTGAGAAAGCAGTAATTTTTACAGATTCCCTTAGCTGTTTGCAAGCCTTAAATCAAAGTCCTTTTAAAAGTAAATTACACAATCCCCTTATTTTGAAAATAAAAAAATCCTTATTATCCTGCGCTATCAGTCAAAGAGATGTTCAGTTAGTTTGGATACCCAGTCATTGTGGCATCACCGGTAATGAATGCGTTGATGCTTTGGCTAAAGATGCCTGCTCATCTGAAACTGCCGACCTTTCACATAACACCCATCTGAGTTGCGATCTGTTGTCCCTCCCAAAATACGATCTCCAGTGTTCATGGCAGGAACAATGGAACATGTCCGGTAAGAAGAAGGGTAGATTTTTCTATGCTGTCCAACCAACAATAAAGCCAAAACCATGGTTCTTTAATTTCAGAAAGGTTTCCAAAACGATTATATCTGTCCTTTGCAGAATCCGTTTAGGTTTCTGCTGCACCCCTGTTTTTTTGCAAAAAATTCATATACGCGACTCCTCTCTCTGCGAGTGCGGAATGGGGGAGGGTACTTTAGACCACATATTCTTTGAATGTACTAATAACGCCCCCTCACTGGATTTATATGGCCGGCTCCCCAGTTTCAAGATCCCTCTTCCGATTAACTTTCCCTCTCTTCTAACATATTCCTCTCCAGAACTGCTTGTGGCGCTGATGATTTTCATCCGTCACAATAATATCAAACTATGAGTCATACACGACTCCAAATCTCTGTATGTAAGGATGTGGCATATAATAATTATAATTTTAATGTATTTTAACAATGTTATTATATTATTTACTTATATCTATTTTTTGTGTTTGTTTCAGTCCCATACTAACTCAACAAGTATTCAACTGTACCATCAATAGAATAATCTGGTTTTTGCCTACCTACTGTTCACTATCCTCTTTTATTAAACACACACACTTGCTTTTCCAATCTACTTTAGACATTGGCAGAATAGTCGACATCGGCTTTGCTTGCCATATAAAAGAATAGAATAGACGGTAGACAGACAGACGGAATCAAACATTTCGTATTATAAATATTTGTGTACGGAATTCTAAAACCAAAGATGAGTATTATTCAATAATGTTTTTTGTTCCTAAGGTGATTAGTTTCACGGATATCCCCAAAATATTGATTGATGTTCTTATTATTGTATTGCCCATTTAGTTTTTTGTTGTAAGGTTAAATTCGTGTTGTTTTGATAACACTATAATTATAAGTTGTTATTAAAAGTTCAACGACGTAAATTAACTTAATGTCCAAACTATGACACAATTTTAAGTGTTTGGTAATCTTATGATATGAAATCCTCATCGTCGTTAACGTTATCTACTTATTACAAAGAATGAAGACAAAGCACAGATTACCAGATAAATCACTCCATAAAAAATGTTTAATACCTATTGCTTTAGTAGCCTACACCTGCCAAAGTACCTGTGAAGTACCTTGAAGATAATGGTAACCACTAGGAAATAAAACAAGAACTAAATACGTTGGCACTTTGCACATCTATAACACTGGAAAATGAATAAATGTGTTTCAGAATACAAAATATATGTAGGAACTGCCACATTGGTATTTAAGATTCACAACTTTTTGAACACCAAGTGTCTTATAACTTGTAAATTAAACTTAAAAATTCCATTCAGCAAAAAACAGGTGCAAATATCGACCTTATCCGGAACATATAATCACAAAAAGAAAAAAGATATTCGTTTTTCCACTCCAACCACTGAGATATTAGCTCATTTACACTTTACCTTCGACGACTCTGGTTTTACAAGAAGTCGAAGTAAACAAAAGGACCCGTTTTAAAATAAAATTAAAAACATGTTTTCTGAGGAAAATATTCTATTAAAAGACCATAACTTACTAAGATGCTTTACTTGAATAACAAGGAAACGACAGCTAATATTTAGTTTACCTATTTATTTCAAGGAGCGGAAGTAATATTAGCGAGTCTGTTTGTCCCGTCTGCGTATTTCTCAGAAATGGCTGAGCTGTTTTAAGTGCGATTTCGTGCTAATGAATTTGTGACATATTGGATTATATTATTTGGTTATAACAAGGTCGTGGTCGTTTTGAATTTTGCCAAGTATTTAGGTAGGTAGAGTTTTTATGGCTTGATTTTTTATAAGAGTTTTAAATTATTGGTATGATGCTTTATAATTTGCATTGGACCAAAGAATAATATATCTAGTATCTATATGATTTTGGAAACATTTTACATAAAGCCTATGTAGTAGTAGTGTAGGTACATATTATTGCGATTTTTTTGCTTAATTTACATGAAATAAATTGTTGATGTTTCTTAAAATTTCCTATCTGTTTTTTTTCTCATAACTAATTCTATGTGTATGATTGGCATTTTTTAAATTTTATTAGTGTAACTTATTATTCTTATAAGTACCTATTGTACACTGTACTTACATTTAGAGCAATTAAAATTCTGATTCTAATTCTGAGGTACCTATACATGTATTTTTAATGAACATAGTCATAGTAACTTTTATGTTAATTTTGTAAAGTTTAGATATTCTCATTATTACATTATTCAAGAAAACAGAGTTTTCTACATTATTGCAAGCGTACCTCTAAATTCAGTTTACCATAACTTTTTAATAGTTTTTGGATTTTACAGTGTCTATTCCAGACTTGTCAATCTTGTCATTCGATCACAAGCAAAAATGTCAGAATTCAGCCCAAAATTATTGTGAAACAAATCTATTGCTACTGGTTTCTATTGAAGATTAAATATCAGGTATGTTAAGAATCTATTGTATGTCTAATAAAACTATTGCAGTCCGCAAATGCCTTAGAAGATTATATGCTATATGGATAACTTGAGGAAGGTGATTGAGGGATCTTGGATGAGAGAGTCCATTGGTCATCGCATAATTAAATTTACGGTCAGTCCTTTTACACGTGCAGCCTGTGGGCTGATTATTAACAGAGGGTATTTAGTGACCTGAGAGTGCAATACAACAATGCATTAATAATGCTGATGGGGTTACAGCGGTATTGCAGTGCCTCGGGCATGTTTGCCGCGGCCCACGTAGACAGCTTCGCTGCAGTCATGCTCAAGCGTTGTACCTCTGTCCTAAAACGCATGCGTGCTATTACCAACGGCATCCTGTGCGTATTATCGTGTCGGACCGGTGGGATTTTCCAATGCTTGAGCGCTGGATACGACTACACACAGTCAAGTATACACGCGCACGAGTATTTGGTCATGTTATTTTATTTTTATATTTAGTTTTTTTTTTATTGTCATGTCTTGTCATAACTAAATAATAATTAACTTATCATGTGCCTAGTGCTGAGACTCTGGCCTCCTCCCTGTGATAAGGAGTGTGCTCTTGCATACTCCGCTTGCAGACCTATTTTACTATCTTGCAGACCGATTTTAGAGTAGCCATATTGTAATGCTTCTGGTTCTAAGGTAAAGGATTACGAAGAGTGCAATTTTCAGTCTGTTTACACTAATCATATATCATTATCTGCCTAGCCTTTTCCTAACTTTATTGGGGTCGGCTTCCAGTCAAACCGGATTCAGCTGAATACCAGTATTTTACGTGGAGCGACTGCCAGACTTCCACAACCCAATAACTGGGTAACACGGTACTGTTTACACTAATCATATATTATGTAGAAGTGTAATAATTGTATAATTGTTCAATTATTTTTGTAGTAAGTAATTTCATCTAGAAGAATGTGAATAAGAAAAAATCGTATTCACTGCATTCTATATTGTTACTTAAATTGTTATAAATAAGGTTTATAGCTGAGTACAATAACGAGCCCTAGGCTGTTAGGACACAGCAACAGCAATTATTTCATTACTAGCTGCCGCCCGCGGTTCCGCCCGCATGAATGTCGAAAATTATCATAACATCCTCCCGAGATAAAAGTATCCTATGTATTATTCCAGACTATAATCTACCTCTGTGCTAAATTTCATCAAGAACTGTTTAGCCGTTGTGACGTGATTGAGTAAGTAACAAACATACAGATATCCAAACATCCAAACTTTCGCATACTGAAAAAACTGTCAAATCGTGTTGTCATTCATAGTTCGGGTTAGGGACTAACATAAGTCCGTAGGTGATACGGAGTTGAAAACGCCCGGCACTAAGGCCGAAATTACGGATTTCAGGCTTAGAGAGTAGACCCCCTGGGCCGCGGTGACTCTTTCGAACAAATTCCGCAATATTTCAAGGGATAGATCGATAAGTGCATATCAAAGAGTACAATGACCATTCTCAGTTCATTATTTCTATGAATTATTACGCTAATTAATTCTATTGCCTTGAAAAGCGGGTTAGTGATCGCTGTAAATAGATGTTAATTGACATGAATAGTAATTATTAACAAATAGGATGCTATCTCGCTATCTGATACACCTGAGACGCCTTTTAAGGCCTCTGTAAAATATTTTCTGATTTAAATATTAACGAATATACGTTATTATTTGATAACTTGGAAGCTGACAAGCCCAAGTAACATGGGACGAGGGCATAAAGATGAAAATCGACTTCTAGAATCAATCGCTTACTTGCACGTGACATTGAGGTCAAGAGCGCGCCCATCAGAAATGAAAAAAGGGCTTCAGGGGTACCTTAGGGATTAGGGACCATTCAATTTTACACTACGTACCTAGTTAGTATTCATTATTTAATTTGTATTATTTTGTAGTTTGTGATCAATGAATAGAAATAAGTCCTCATTTATCCACAGACCTCTTGAATTTTGACAGCTGTGCGCTGCACTACGGTCTCTTTCACGCAGGCGTGATTCACTGATCTGTGCATTTACCAAACAGCCGGTCCATTCTGTAAACATGTCGAAGTGAAGGCTTGAGTGAAGTAATCACGAAGTGAGCTGTCATTCCATCTTGATTAAGGGATTGACAGCTCACTCCGTAAACACTTCACCCGAGCCATCAATTCGACATGTTTACAGAATCGCACTGCAAGCCTTTTGAGCATCATTATAGATCATGGCAGTGTGCCTGCGTAACATCGAAACACGTCTAGTTCTTCAACAATACAAGTAGTGTTTAAATATTAATATCAAGGAAACTTCTCTTTATAAATTTCCAATCTTTCAATATTGTAACAATTTAAAATAATATACCACCAAGAGAAATGTTTTGCCCTAGAGCGCCGGGCGTGCATGTGTTGCGATATTATCGAAAATTGGTTTCCGGCCGCTAAATTGTTTAAGATCATATTTACATAAGATTTACTTTATTAGAATATGGATTTAAGAAAAAACTATTATGGTTCCATTTTTCCCTTCAGGAACGAAACTTTACTTTTACTTCACTTAAGTTCTGCCTCCAAAACATGACCAACATTCGATTTTGACAAGGTTGATAAAAAATATCGCAGGATTTTAAACCGTAAATGTAAATTAATTAAATTTAGTTTCAGCTTTCTAGTGCTGTCCAAATAATTAGTAAAGTCATTAGCATTTAAAATTGAAAATAAATATTTACTGATTGAAAACCGAGAATTCTACTTACGATTCAAATAAAACTCGAAAACCCCAAGGTCTTGTAGAACTGTAGAACCAATGAGATGCTTCTAGAAATTCACACTTAAGTGTGTCACAAACACGAATAAGTCGCATTCCTAATAACTTCAACCCTGACTTTGAATATAAATTTATTATCACTTGCTAGTGAAATAAAAAGCAACTTTATAATTTTATAAACGCTTCTACTGGACCACTCAAATAAAAAGAGAGAATTCAGTACCTAATCTACCTACCAAAAATATAGAATTTATCAGCTTTATAGTATTTATCAAATGTCATGTTACTTTTGGAATTAAACTTTGTCACGTTTTTTTTTAATTTGTTCTAGATATTTCAGGAAAATTAAACAGAGGTTACTGCCATTTTCATGTCTCAAATCAACCCCTCTTGATGTGATAAAAATGAATATGTTTCGGAATTATATTATTCTATTTTCAACTTTACCATTTCTATCATTGTTTCACCTACATGTGCATTCTGTGGTCTCCTATAGATATAGGAGCACACGTAAAATAAAATAGAAGCTTCGCTTTACTATGACTTCTAATTAATCTTCGTTTCTTTCGTAAAAGTCTACCTAGCCTTTTCCCAACTACATATTCGCACACCTAGATCTGAACAGGTTTAACTCAAAAAAGTACTGTTTAAGGAAAGACGAAAATCTTATAGATTTATGCTTTTATGCTTTTTGAAAAAAGATTGTAAGAATATTGTGTTTTAATCATATTTGCGGCCAAATTGGATTTTTGTAGTTATTTCCCTATTGCTTAACAATGTATTTACTTATATTTGTTTCATTATTTGGAATTGAGCCCGTATTGGGGAATTTTGCCATCTAGCATCGAGTAGTGGAGATATTTTTAAATTTGTTTTATTGGTCGGTAGGTGTTGAGTTATGAAATTCGTTGGTGTGCATTACTCAAATATTTCAATTTTTGAGAGTTAGCTCCCTTTGCATCTAGGTGTGTGTATGCTGGGGTCGACTTCCAGTCTAACCCGATGAATCTGTGTACCAGTATTTTATCTAAACTACCTAGGTACTTTATAAATCTACAAGGTATGATTAATAGTTACATTAAACTCTCATTAATCTTGCATTATTCTATTGATGCGTTCAAAGTGTAAACAGCATAATAGTCATCAACAAAAAAGCTTCGCAAATAATTATCATTATCATCAAAATCAATTTACCTATAATCACATAGATCACGTTTATTATCACGTCAAATCACGTGTGATACTCGGTTACACATCGTACTACATAATAGACACACTTGCGTGCAAAAATATTGACCCACCCCGAGGTCTTCTGTTTGAGAGGCTACAATAACTCAAATGTATTTTTGCTGGGTGTCTGACGCCCAGCAAATGCTGAGATGGTAACCCTTTCGGTATAGGCACAATCAGCACAATTTTACTGTGTCGTTGTTATGTTATCGTTCTCTTTTTTACTATGTGTTTGATGCTGTTGTGTTGTGTCTGTGTGGAATAAATGTTTTCTAATCTTTTCTAAATCAAATCGTAATTTTACTTATTGCTGTTCGGTTATAAACACTTTAACTTGAGTTTTTAACCGGCTTAAAAAAGAACTTGTACATTTTGCATAATTTTCTTGAAAACATAAATCAATTTTGTTTCGATACCCTTTTGCCTACATATTTTCAATTCAGTGAGGTTTTAGTACATAGGTTATGCATTAGGATGTTAATAACTGAATATTTTCTAAATAACTTGGGTCGGTTTGTTGCACGCAAGTGTACTCAACATACTCTAACTAGTATTGTCAATAACTCATCATTTCGATATACGTCAGATGTATAGATACCTACTTGTGTAAGAGTACATTGTAATTCATAAATCTATGAAAAGAAGTTGATTAGTTATTTCATTGTAGACGGCATGACGACATTATCTCCAACGTTACCTATCATGGTCTAGAAGGTTACTATTCATAGGACTTCAGTAGTATTTATAAACAAAATTATTAAATTAGAAATTAATTACACAAAACCTGTCGCGTTGCAGCACTAAAGTTTCTTCAGTATTTTCAGCCCTAAAACACTTTGCCTTACACACCTATATTTTTTTTACTCTTTTACATAAAAAAAAATTAAAACAATGTTCACAAACTACAGGACAATTGGAGTCATTGTTTTTTTCAGTTAAAACCAATTATAAAAATCAACGCGAATATTAAAATACACAAACCACATGTGTGTGTTTGTCAATTATTTCTTTTTTCTTTAGTCCTCGTTACCGTAACTTAGGAAAAACCAAAAATGAATTTACAATTTTATCCCGCTTTAAATTCTCATTCCCATTCAAAACAAGTTCCTGAAAACCCCAAAACCAAAATTAATAATATAGGTAAATAATTATGTAAACTCACCACTGCGGCCAATATCGTAAAACGTAGCATATTTATTCCTTCAGTGTTCACAATAAACTAGCTCCTCACACAATTCAAATATACTAATATACAACCGTGAGATGCGCTCGCGCATCTCCTATATATCGTCGCAGCCTCCTCTGACGTCACACTTCCCCCCCTCACTCCTCCTCCGAACTTGTTCCGAGACATCTTCGCGACATTTGACCTTCGTTTCACTTACATCGACGTTTTTACACCAAACGTGTATTTATTTGTTTTAAACGCAGCGATGTATGACGCACGGTAGAAACTAGTTTTTGGCTATGACTTCGTCTGAGTATTTTTTTTTGTCTGTGTTGCCTTTTTTCTAGTCAGCTTTGGTTTTGTATTAAGCTTAGTAAATACTAATGCCTAAATGCTAATTTTGCGGTTCATTGGCTTGTCGTAAAGAGGCCGCCTGAATTGAATTTATTCCATGAAGATATCCTTAAAAACATTGCAGGCAATATAATAAATCTCGGTGATTATTTTCAACTCAAGTAATGGCCTCAATGGGTATCTTAAGATTTGGGTAATAAAGAAGATGTTTTCTGGGTATTTCTTATTCATTGCGTTCAATGGTATAAGAATGTCTTCTGTAATCTTTCAGGCTTACACATCATGCTTTCGTTTACTAATAAACTGTATGCATCCTGATATTCCTAACTATGCAAATTGACAGAAGATGTTGTAATTATTATAAATATTGATAGGTTTGCGTTTGACCACCTAATGGTAAGCGATGATGTTGTCGACGATGGAGCACGCTTGCCTAGAAATAGCCTATTCACACTTGACTTGTTCTGACTTGAGACTGAAGCACAGACTCATGTAGGGGCTTCCACTCCTTAACTGTACGCACAATTATGGTACCTATTCCCAAGCAATATCTACGTCTTAAAAGATGCATAAAGGCAAGAAGCTCCTCATCGTAGTACATCCAACTCCTTTCCTCTCCTGTTTAATAACCAGAGCGCCCATTCTACTGTCTTACTTTTAGAAAACGTACGCATTCACATGTCAGTCGTAAAATGTCAAAAATGTATGGAAATTGAGGCTTTTTTGACAAATTGCTAATGATATACGAATGCGAACGTTGTTTAATTTGTAGAATTGACCCTCAGAAGTGTTGACAAAAGATATGTTTTGATATAAACTTTTGTATCCATGAGTTTAAAATATTCGCCACTACCAGAAATACTTTTAAATATTTAGGGCAGTTAAACATAAATCTTCCTTTAAAAAGATTTTTAAAACTCACAAGGCTTCCTGAAAAATCCGAATTCTATGTTTATTTATTCTAAACACAGACTCATACAAATTCAAATGCTATTTTTAACTCGGAAACTGATCTGTGAATGGAGCGTTTGTTTTAAAAATTCTCAATGTACCTCGATCTACGTAACGATTGTCAAATCATTTTATTTGTATTGGACTATTTTAGGTGCTCGACGTTGTAGTACCCTATTTTAGTTTTTAGACAATAATTTATTTGCAGTCAAGTCAAAGTCAATTAATTTAATTCAAATAGACCATTAAATCTTAATTTGAACGACTTTACAGTTTGATAAAATATTATAGTGACTCTAGTTGTCCATTCGCAAAAGGTAGATTCTTATGGAGTCGAACGGACAAGAAACTCCATAGTTAATCTTTTCAAATAAAGGTTTTACAATATTTTGTATGTAACATTAATCGATTGATTATAGTCTGCAGAAACAGCTGAACCGCAGTCCTCACTACACAGTCTTACGTAATCAAGAAATGGGTATGTATCCTTAGATTGTGCTACAGTAAAATCGGCTTCACATTACTGTGTTATATCGTGCCGTACCTCCGTCTGACGCAGTTGACTGGCTACAAAACTCGTCATATGACGGAGGCTTGAACAGATTCATTTGACTGGAGTATCCTCCACAGAGAACATTATACTGAATGTATCCCGTTCACAACACGACACACACTAATGTGCACGGAACTCTAGGTTTTTATTAGAGCTTGAGCTGTGACTGAAGTTTTATAAGATCTTTTAAGTTTTGAAGTGTGGCACCGCATTTTAGGTCCTATAATACCCTAGAGTTTGGGACATATCTGTTTGGACAATGGGATCCCCAATTTCCCCTAAGGTCTCCCCGAAATCATACCCCACTCAGATGTCCGATGCACCGGCTGCGTCCTTTAGAAAATAATGTTGCCTACAGAGGGAGATACTTAATGTTTTCATTCGTTTCGCTCGCTCATGGATTGACATGGCGGGATGTTTATATCCCTACAAAATCTTATAGGTGTTCCAACTGTAAATCGTACAAACAGACAGAGAGTTCTCTTTCACTTTATTTACCAAAAATACTCGCACGTATGGATTTTTATTTTCATTCCCAGTTTAGGGTAGCAATTAATTTTACTACTACAAAAGTCTTCAACCACTTCCGCGTTACTTGAAAATAAAAACCTGATGTCATAATTTATAATTAACATTCTCATGTTTACGCATTATAAATCAGCATCGATGTGAGTCACCGGTTAAGGAAGAAATTTTTCTCCTGTGATGATACCGAGGCAGTGGTTCTTAAGTGTTGTATTTTATACACACCTTTTTTTAAGGATGGGAAATCATCAACTGACTCCTTTTTCTCTGAGCGAAGCGGAAGGGAGTGTCAGACTCTTACTGACTAAAACCTATCCGTATTCCTTCAAATGCCCTTTGCGATCTAGGGCCGCGGTGACTCTTTCGAAAAAAAAACGCAAATTTTATACGCAGCTGCCATGTTATCTCAATTCAATTCAAGCACAATTCTTAGTTGACTGGTAGAGAATGTCTAAGGCTTTAAGCCCGCTTTTGTACCTTTGTATTGCATGAAATAAATCTATTATTATTTAATTCCCCTTCTCAGGGTAAGAGCTTTCCTTGTCATTCTTTTTTTGCGATCAGTGGTTTTATTCAGTCTAAGACACTATTAGTTGTGGGAAAAACACAGAAGGTTTAGTTGTCAGAGTATGAAAAAACCTATTTAATTTATTAAGGTTCTGATGCCAATGCCCTAATAATAATGATCACCTTTAAAACTGTGATAATGTTATCCTATACGGACACAAAATTCATTAATAAAACATACGCAGGTATTACGTTTCAATTGTGAATTTGAAATATTACTCAATAAATCTTTATAAGGTAGGTATATTGATTTAGGTAATTTAAATAGACGTATAAATTAACTTAAAAATATCCTGGCTGTCGAAGAAGAAAAGACATCAACTATTTTTATTAGTTTATTTTTTATTACATTATTTTATTGAATTATGAACTTTGTTAGCATACTGTAATAATCATGATTGATGAGAAATTTGTATAATATTAACAGTTCTGTTGCTCCTTGTAGTGTAGGTAGGTACTTATGATCGGCAAACTAGCAAATTTTCTAGTTTCCCGATCGTGAACCCATAACGATAATTCATACCAGTCATAGCGCAACATCCCACCTGTGCTTGATTGTATTTTTAGGGTTCCATAGTCAACAAGGAACCCTTACAGTTTCGTCATGTCCGTATGTCCGTCCGTCTGTCTATCCCATGGCGTGGGGTGTTATTGGGTAGGTCGTTAAGAAATATTGCGGGTGTGCGGAAACTATTTTTCCATCCAAGGATCCGTTTGCAAAATATTAAGCTTTAAAGAGCTAATTTTTGCTAAAGTCAAGTGTCCCTAATGCTGTGGATGATAATGATGACCTAAACCAAGACTTTTGTATTTACATGCGGTAATTTTAATATGATTCTTACCATGTCCAAGTTTTTTCTAAAACAAACAAAGCTACCTACCTACCTTAAAAAGCTCGTCTTTCCACATACCTTCCTATCTTTAAAAAGTTTGAGAAGCAATACATCCGGGTTGGTACCTACTCTTAACGCGGTTTTATGTGAGACTGTCATCGCCATCTTTTTTTAAAGGGTCGTTTGTACCTGCTACCTACTGGACAATGTTCTGATGTTAATAATACAAAATGCCAATTTAATGAATAGTTAACGTTTAAAGTTTTTGTATAATAAATTCAATAATATGTCTTTTAAATGATAATCTTATATTTTAAAGCCTTTGTATTTTTCAATCAGTGTTAAAATATCCTTTTTGCTATAAATGCAGCGTTTTATTGGTCTTTACGACTGATCTTTCACCATCAACAGTCATCACTGGCGGCTTCTACCCACTGCTGAGTAAATGCCTCCTCTCTTACGTGCTATAACTCCGTAATATGTGAGAATCTCTCTTTTACTACTATACGGCAAAGGTGTGTCCCTACTCTGATTCCATTGCTATCTCTGGCCAGAGCCAAGGACCAATAATTGTTAAAGGAGTCCAGCTCATCCAGCCATCTCCGCCTGAGCCAGTCCCTTACCACTAAGATCCTGAACCTGAATACTCGATTACATAAGTAAATAAATTACATTCAAAAGCCAACGTAATGAACTTAGACAAGTACTTACATAACTCACACAAATGACAAGATCATTGCCCTCGAGCTTTTGTCGCCAAAAATAATGGCGGACCTCCTGTGGCACCCATACATCTTATTTAAACCATATCGTCTTCTTTAAATCTAATATTGTTATTCGGTTACTGTGACAAAAAAGGCAATCGAGAATATGTAATAGTGTCGTGTCCAATGGCTTTGAGTTTAAGGCTGGTGCATGTAAAAAAGTATTTGGCATGATAATAGTGATGCCTATCTTTGAAAAGCTCTGTTTCCGGGTGTCTCAAACAATATTGGCTTAGCTAATCTTCAGTTTTCAAGGCGGGTACCATACCATGGTGTTTATTATAAAGACGACAGTTAGTTGCATAATTAACCAAGATTTTGATGATTCCAAGTTCAATTTAAAACATAATTTTCCTGTTCATTAGCTTTTCATAATTTTGTAGCCAACTATGTAGTTTGTTAATTCTTTATTAATATTGTTCCGATCGTCCGTAAAAACAAAACCACTATAGGATAACTCGGTTTTCTGTCTATCTGTCCGTCTATCACAGACGGTGAGACGTGCTACTACGGAACCCTGCGCGTGGCCGGACACGCACTTGACCGGTTCTTTATTTCCTAAAACTTTATGCACTAGTAAAACACTATAAAGCCGGACTCAATACCATCGTAGACATTCGCTGTCATACCTACCTATGTTTATGTAGGTATCCTAACAAATTGGCCATAGTCACTTCCAAATACTGCGAAAATATTGTGTCAAAACTCATAACAGGTTCTAAAATTCTCTGAAATTACAATAGGTAGTCATAATTGCCGCGTCATCATTGTGTCGAATTCAATTTAAAAAGACAGTCATACTAACTTAACGTAATATGACAATATACCCACAAAATTCATTGCAACTTGCATCTTGGTAGACCTTCAAACCACTATAAAGTTGACGCAGTTTTCCGGTAGAAAATATTTAATATCTGACGTGGCATCCCTAACCTGTGTCGCCGACTGGCCGTAAACCGATTACACCCGCTAGCGTAGTGATGATACTCTAAAGTTCAAGGCCACTACGTGAAAGACAGCGACACTTTAGTCAATGATTAAAAGCCACGTCTTTTAAATCAATATAAGAGTATTGTAATCAGTTTCAAGGTGAGGAGGGAAAACCCTGTCGTTTCTAAGAAAAGCTAATCCATACAGCTTTAGATTTGTTAGATCTAATCCGAGCAAAAAGCCATTAGTGAGTCCCGTCATATTGTGTGGGCTTGAGACCTAAATACACTATTCTGGAATGTGTGGTGGTTTACAATCAACCAATAACAAGCCAGGATCCAACTTCATTAACACCTGGGCCATGGGAGAGTCCCACCATACTGAATGGTCCTTAAATCTAAAGACACCATGGATTATTTGGTAGTTGGCACCCAATAACAGTCCAGGATCCAACTTCTTCAATATCGTCATCATTTCAGCCGAAAGACGTACACTGCTAGACATAGGCCTCCCCCAAATGATGCCACTTCGACCAGTCTAACTAGTACCTCAAAAATATTCCCTGCAGTCAGTTCCGTAACTATACTACACCAGAATTAATTCATTTTCCCCATTCTTTAGTCTTCATTCTAATATATGTATTTAGGAACGGCGCAACATGTCTTTCTCGTCCATTCCCCTCTTCTTTTATAACGATGATATCTTCAATTTAAAATGTTCATTGATTTGCTAAACCTCGGTTTTCTGCCAGATGTACTTACATAATTATATTTTTATTTATCAAACTTGACCCGACATTCTTAACTTCTTGAACGCCAATTATGTGGGCGCCGTCGATAAAGTTCAAGGTCTATGGATGAAAGATCGCGATGCGCCCGCGCAACGCATCACGCCGGAAGACAGAAACGTTACGATTTAAGAATAAATTAGAATAAAGGAAATATATAGTAATGCATTTTTCCGTTTTTTCAAATGGTGGATTGTGTGAGGAATGAAATGTGAAAGAATAGGAATTGAATGAGAGCGTGACGGTTAACAGGGGAATATGGAAGAAGAAAAACGTGTTGCACCGGCCCCACAATACTGTGACTAGATGGAAGACAAAAACGTGCTGCACCGGCCCCACAATACTGTGACTAGATAGAACACGAAAACGTGTTTCACCGACCCCACAATACTGTGACTAGATGGAAGAAGAGAACGTATTGCACCGGTCCCACAATACTTTGACTAGATAGAAGAAGAGAACGTGTTGCACCGGCCCCACAATACTGTGACTAGATGGAAGAAGAGAATGTGTTGCACAGGCCCCACAATACTGTGACTAGATGGAAGAAGAGAACGTGTTGCACCGACCCCACAATACTGTGACTAGATGGAAGAAGAGAATGTGTTACACCGGCCCCACAGTGACTAGATTGTCGTTGATTGTTGCAATGCTGTGACTAGATTAACAATGAATAAGAAGATGATGAATCCTGAAAGCATTTTGAATAACGCTGCATATGCATAGGAGCATTTCTGGCCTCGCACAGGCTTTTTTTATGTTGTAAGCTTTCATTACTTATTTATTGGTGTCAGTTATTCATTAAGGCGAGCCTGACTTGAGCGCGTAGGCATCTAACGCTTACCTCAGGCCCCGCAAGGAGTAGCAATACGTAATAAGTTACGATGCGCGGGAGACGCGCGCACCAAGCGCACCGCTCGCTCATGAGTTCACAGACTCGGGTAGGTACTAAGTTCCGTCACAGGATAAAGTAATGCAGTAGATCAACTTGAATTGATTAGTATAAGTTTATTTTGTTTTATTTTTCTATTAAGTATTTTTTAAGTTTATAGATTGATTAAGTACGTATTGTACAAACTTGAATCCAATTACTAATCATTAAAAATCAGTAAGGATACTTATTGATTTTAGAGTATATGGTGGATTTAAAATTGACTGACACGAAAATTATGAATACGAGTACGATACAAAACTACGCGTCGCGCGCTATTTGGCTTTGGTGCGATACCTTCGTAAAAATCAAGTAGTAGGTAGGCACACTCCCAGGGTTGCGGATTTGTTCGAAAGAGTTACCGCGGCCCTGGGAAGAAAGGCACTAGGAGGACTAAAGGGTGGGTTTTAGTCAGTAAAAGTCTGACACTCCCTGCCGCTCCACCCAGAGCGGGAGGGGTCATTTGATGATTTCCCATCCTAGAAAAAAAAAAAAAAAAAAAAAGGTAGGCACACTTACTTTAGGAAAATTATGTTACAATTCTTGAATATTATAATTCAAGAAAGCTTAAAAGTATAAATGGTTTGGAATTTGCCTAAATGCTATTAAAAAAACAAAAACGTTTTTATATATTTTAATCAAATAGTTAACATAATAAAAGTTACCAATGCAACTGGATAAAATTCGTTGAACTGTAGCTGTCTCGGTTTGCATGGACCTAGCTGAGTAGATTGACACGGAATATGGTCCTTGGATTTGCTTGGACCTGGCTGCACAGGCTTATCATTAACATTTTCTTTGTTTTCTTTCAATATTATGTCTCGTATTGGCATACCGCGATTTTGGCGCGGATCCAAAATCTCTGGTAATATACATTTCAAATAAAAATCTATAATTTTTTTCTCCATGTGCACCCGCCAAAATTCGTCATCTCTTGAAATATTTTCTACAACTATTTTTCACCGGACCATATTCCAAAAATGCATTGGTTCCTTTCTGTTACGTGAAGTTGACCCTGCACTTGGTAATACCAATTACTTTTTTTGTTTATAACTCTGGTATGTTTTATTCTATCGAATTTAAATATATGTATTTTATTTTCTTCAATAGCAGCATTTCCGTTTTCTAAATGCTGTTATTGGACATTTAATTTCAACAATGGTGTCGTTCCGAACTATACCGTTTGGGGTAACCCCAATAAATGAGTATTATTTTGGAGACAAGTCACGCCCTTCCGCATGCTCTATTGACCTGTAACGCAAATTTTGATTTTGATTTGTTGGTAATTAACAAGTAAAATTTTAAAAACTTACAAAATATCCCTGTTCAATAAAGATAACGGAGCTACAGTGCCAAAGACAGATACACAGGCACACAGACGCACATACACAGAAACATAGATAGCAAACCGTTTTAAATATATAGGATAGAATTGTAATAATTACGTAGGTACGTACTTATGTGGGGGTGTGTGTTTAATTTCTTTATGTATTTTTAATGGTGTTATAATAATGACAATGAGATACTTACTATTTTATTCAAATCTTTACTAAATAATATTATAAAGTGGAAGTGCGCTAAGTGCGCTGTGGTAATAGCTAATTATACGTAAGTACCATGTACTACAAAAATATTGTTTTTCATTCGATCTAAAAAAAAGTCCGACGTTACACCTATATCTATCTCTTATAAATAAGCCACACTAAGGCATTTTATGTCAAATAATTTATTTAAAAATTAAAGGTGGTTTTTCAGCATTAATATTAGGCAGGCATATTAATCCTTACTAGCGACAGTTACTTCATCATCAAGATAATTTTATGAAGATAAACTTTGTCTTTTACAGCATGTTATTTGAACTCACCGTTTAGGAGATAATGTAAAATTAAAATAATTCAACAATGTTATTAAATCGAACGGGCGGTGCACGAGACGCGGCCACCAAACGAGAACGCGTCGAGCGTGCGTGACTGCGTGCGACGCGGTGCGAGAAATTCTTTTTTGTATTATGATTATGAATTTATGATAGTTACATTCATGGGGAAGGCTGTACGGCTATACGGGAACGGGAATTCCTACGGGAATGAAGAGTTCCGTTACCTATCTCCGAAGTTCTTCATCAGATCTTCACCAAATTGAACTGGGATCAGTCCGGGAAGATACAGTTCCAAAAAAAATAGAATCATCAAAATCGGTTGACAATTGGCGAAAATATCGCTGAGCAAACATACAACAACAAAAAAACAGTCGAATCGAGAACCTCTTCTTTTTTGGAAGTCGGTTAATAATATACAATACAATAGTCAATTAAAAACAGTTTAGTGTATGTAATTTATAATTTCTATGCATTTTTCCTCTTGCCAATAAACACCGATAAAGTTACGCATTGGATTAAAAACTATCCAAACTGACCACATAGTTTTTTGTATGTCTTGTCATAACTTGATACATTGTTAGTAATTAGTAAGAGTATGGACTCTAGTGTACAGCGCATAAATGAGCTGGTCCGGTAGCCTAAACGTTACCAAAAGTATGTTATTATAATATTTTCATAGGAAATGGTCATATTGTAACACTTTTACGCTATGGCACGCGACTCACGAGTGCGCTGCGCGTATTGGTTGGCATAGACGAGACCTACACAAACGTTGCAGACACCATAAATATTATTATTTGTTGTGTTGTGGTGGCTTTGAGTAGGTTTAACCTAGCGTATAACTACACTTATATTTCTTCTCTACATGAACACCAAAACATTATTGCACCGATATTCAACTCTCATGTAGGAAATACGAGCTATTATTTTGGCATTTGTTTAGGAGTAAGATAAGTGAAAACGGACATTTCTAATAAATAACAAATATTATAAGACTTGTACAAACTCTCCGAAACCATCAAGACTAACGTAGCGGGGTGAACTACCTATTTGACATTTGAAAACAGTAAATCATTGTATCATGTGCGCGCGAGGTGGCTTTATGCACTCTGAAATAGGGTTCAAATTCAATTGTTTACATACTTGATGCGGTTGGTAAATCTATTTCGCGCGAAAACTAAACCACTAAAGCGCACGTCTTTATGCGTATTGAAATAAGGTTTAAATTAAACTGTTTACATGTTCGCGGTGTGTAAATTTATCTGTTCCGTGTTGGTACTTACCTAGTTAGTAAAGTAAATTATGTATAATATACCTATATACCTTTTTGTTTATTCAGCCAAAGTTTATAAAAAAAAAGTAGTCACCGCTGCAACGAAGAGCCGTTGATGACAACTTTTATTCCCCCATTTTTTTTACAAAGTTATAGCTACATCAAATAAAAACTAACTATATTACAACTGTTTGAACACTAAATTGTATACAAGTATTATTATTTAACCACTCGACACGTGAAAATTCCAAAATAAAAAATAAATCTTACGTAAATAAACATAAACATTAAATTCGCGGCACACCGGTGTGCCGGCAGTGCTCGAGCGGTAATCAATTTAGGCTTAGCCAGTAACAGAACTTAGCGGGGGTGGCGGGATCGCAAAAATTGGCACACGTCCGACCTCCAACACGTTCCGCTCGGGACTAAATGACACGGGGCGCGCGCATGAAAAGACAAAATCACTTGATTTTGGAATTAGTGGGATACGTATTTTCATATTTCACATTATGACGGCCGATTTTTATCACATTTTTTACGACCTTTATTGTGGTATAAGTTTTATTACTCAAAACCTTATATAACTCAAATGAAATGATAATTACATCTTGGTTTTGACTTGTCTTTGCGATTTAATTGGATGCAGTAAAGTGCAAGTAATCGTGTATAGCACGGCCGAAATATCTAGATCGAAGTGTGAAATGTGTAATATATTTTTTTCAAAATTTAAATCCGTGTTCTTTACGAATAAAACACAATTTTACACAATGCAAAACAACGTTTTTCCGGATAACCTGGCCTTAATTTTATTTTGTTGTTTGTCCTGTACGAGTACAAAATACGTTTTTTCTTTATCTTTAGGCTCCTACTCAGATTTAGGCCCATATTCTAAAACGTAAACTCCAACTCAACTCGAACTCCAACTCCATCGGAGCTTGTCATAAATTGAATTTTTCGCATTTGTTTTCTCATCTCTCGAGTACGAAAACGTCAATAAGACAGCTTTCATAGATATTTTCGTGCTTATGTTGGAATTGGAGTTCGAGTTGAGTTGGAGTTTACGTTTTGGAATATGGGCCTAAATCTGAGTAGGCATAGGAATGTGGGTTTGCGTGCTCTTATTTATTTATTTATTTATGAATGGGCTAGCTCTTGACCTCGATCACACCTGATGGAAAGCGATAGATGAGGTCCATGATGAAGCGAGCATGCCCAGAAGATGTGGTACTCCCACGCGTCGACGAAACACAGCAGGCTGCTTGACGCCAAACTCCGGTGGGAGGGTGGTCGCGAACCAGGCGGGTGTTAGCCCTACCACCGCAAGGGAAGGATTGGCCAGTCTTATAAGGTGTTAGATGAGACTGTCCAGGATGCGCCGAGCGCTCGGTTCAGTTGAGTGTCTGATGGAACAAATTGCGCTACACGAGGAGGCTCCTTCATGCATCCCAACTCACACTTCATGCTCTCACACTTCATGCTCTCTTGCCACGAAGTAGCCTAGGTCATCATACCGTTCACCAACCTAAAGGTAGGTAGTTAGGTAGGTACTAGTATTCGTATAGTAAAACACGGGAATATTAAAAGGGTTGTGTGTCACTATAACGATGGTGACAAAATGTGTTCCATACTTATAAAGTTATCATCACCCAAAAATACATCAAAAAAAGGTCGTTTTTGAAAAACACTATTCTCGCAAGTTTCCTGCTAAATTGGCTTAAACTAAAATTAGATCATGACAAACACTTGTACCTACCTACATACTTAAAAATCAAGTTGGAATGCCACAGAGAATTCTACATAATTTAAACATTACTTCTACGTAAATATTTTTTTTTCAAACAGGAACTAGGGTTTACTAGTAATCAAGGAGACTAAATGAATGACTAATACGTAGGTACCTACATATTTCACCACATTTACGTTATCATATTTTATTAAAACAGTTTCATCAAATTAATACGAATTTCGCGGCTATTTTTTCACAAATCATTCTATGACATTAAAATGTGGTCAAACTGAGTTTAAATGGTAGGAAAAATATAATGAAATTTTTTTTAGGATTGGTAGTTTTAGGTGATTCTAACACACACCTGTTTTTTTTATTTTATAGACACAAAACAATTTAAATGAAATAATATCAATTTGAGATTGTGGTCGGACTAGCGTTATTTTAAAATTAAGTTAGTTTTATGCTATGTTTATCCAAAAACAACCAACAAATATGTTGAAATACCTACCTACAAGTAGGTATTTACTAACTTATCTATTGTTAAAAAATATGGAATAGTGTCTAAGTTACGAAGTTAGGTTTAAGATAAGGTACAGTTAGTAGAGACTCTTCAGCAGATCGTTAGCTAATTTACGCTTTAGCACTTGCCCTAAACAATAAAATCGATCAATAAAATATTCTGATAACCAAATCGTTCAAGAAGACATGCAGTTAAGATTACTTCAATAGAAATCCGGACCCATAACCTAACCTCTTTGGAAATATTTCCCCGCGGCCATCTTTGGGAGTCTGCAATCTATGGTCCCTATAATTACGTCATTGACTCAATGATTGTAGCTTTTAGCCATGAATAATGGTTATCGCTGGTTGATGAAATCGAATAGCATTTGGTTTGTAATTATAACTTCCGACTCGGGCATGCGTGTTGATAAATCGAACAGGAACTAACACGAAGCTTTTTTTTTGTCTGATCATTTTGTGCTTGGCCAGTTTAGAGGACTATAAAATTCCCACTTTCCAGAAATATTTGAATATCCTTATCAAAAAGGTTTAAGCCGCGGGGAAGTACTTCAAGAATTTTTTGATATTTCTACTGCCAAGCAGTTTTTTCTGCTACAGTTGAGGATAAGGTTGCTGTAGAAATAAGGGGGCAAATGAATATTCGACGACTTTTTCACTATTGTGTAATGTCTGGGCAATCCTTATGGTGTGTTCTGTGTCTTTTTCAGGTGTGTAGGTGGGCAGTTATATCGTACCAAGTCGTTTTTTACGAAATGTGCGATGATTCCAATATTTCCCCTATTAGATGAGTTTCGCAAACAAATATTTGGATTAAGGGCAAGAGCATGATGAAATGAGCTCCAACTACATCGACTGCAGTGTTCCTATAGCTCCCTCAAACTGTATATGGTTTTGCACAAGGAATAGCACAAGAGATGGGATATTGTTTTCCGTCATAGGTCGTCAGCTTGTATACTCATAGGTTCTTGCATCGCTTTGTCCGAAAGACACTGATACCTAAAGCTGTGTTAATTTGACTGATATAAATAACCTGGCACAAAACATATCGAATGTTTTGTTCATAAACTTAAGTTCGCCGATCGCTTTTTTACATAAAAACGTCAAACTCCTATATACCTAATTGTCTGACCCATTCACTAATGAACCCGGAACTGTTCGATGCGAATTATAAAAGCTTGGAATTGCCAGTATTATAAATCATATTGTCATGCATAAATATTACTAGTTGACAACCTTATCAGAGATACCTACATCGTGATAACACGTTTATTTAAAAAAATATGATTTCATTATTTTCCAGTAAAGTGAGGATGAGGCAATTTTCGTTAATATTTTTCCGTTTCTTTTTTTATTGGTTAAATTATCAGTAGGTAATAAGAATAATAAATAACGCATAATGAATAATTAGTAGATGTGAGGACCGTTGCTTTCAAAACGGTAAAGGCCATCATAGTAAGGAAAATGGCAAGTCCTAGAACCAAAACATCCAAGAAAATCACGTGACATACCATGTAGCAAACCTTTTTTAGCTAGCGTATCTCCTACACACTCACTCAGTAGCTGAATGGGCACGGTTGCCACGGCAAACTGCCACCATTGTGACAGCGACTTTTTCAGCGACGATTCGGCACTGCACACGCTCGAGGAGTGCCTTGCCAGAACTTCGACTTGTCTTGGTAGCAATAGTGAGGGCCTTGCTGGCAAAGGTTAAAACTGCAGAGAAATGGCCTCCTTTTGTGAAGCCGTAATGGTCCAGATGGAGGCGAGGATAAATCTTCAGCCGCCATAATAGCAGACGCAATACTAAAACAATGGCACATTGACTCCATGAGTCGACATTACGACTAAGGGCCTGTGCACACCACGTTTTTTAAACGCGCCGTTGACACGCGTTTTAAAAACGTGCGTTGACGGCGCGCTTCTATCCTACAGAGCTCTACAGAATTCGTCTGACTCACGTGTGCGTATCTCGTCTGTATCGCTACAAACGCGCGTCAACGGCGCGCTTTTATCCTACAGAGCTCTACAGGCTGCGTCTGTATCGCTACAATCGCGCGTTTAAAAAACGTGGTGCCCTGTGAGGTTATAAAAAGGCGTCGAGGAGGCAACCACCTCGACGCCTAAAACTTCGAAACCTCGCCTGCGTCACTTAAGACAGGTAATTTTGGCGTAAGGCGGTGAGGTTGGGCCTATCTTCGCAGCAATCCAAAAAGTCTCATTACAGTCAAAAATAAATTGACCTCGTGAAGGCAAACAAGATCGAACCAAGATTTAATATTTTATCTTTTTCCCCCAGGTATTCTCCCCAGCATGGGTGCCGGGCAGTCAGTTCGTACATCAGCCTTCCAGCGACCTAAAGCGACCTCCACGGAGTCTTTCATTGACGAAGAGCCTGATGATCATCACATTAGCATCTCGAATAAAATGGTTTGTACGAATTTGTACCTACTTTATTTTTGCACAAGCCACTGCTGGGATAGGAAAAAGCCTCTTCTCTGTGAGAGGACCTGGGCCACCACTGGCATCACCACCACCACACATGTCCAGTTCGGGCTGGGAACAAGCCGTGTGCCCGGTTTTCCCATCATTAGCTAAAATTACAATCCTTCATCTCCTTTGGGGAATAATTTGTCAAAAACCCTTCCTTTCTTCGTACCTTCGTTATAAATTATGGTACTCTTGTGTGAAATCACAACCTGGGCTCAGTTACTTCAGGGGGTTAGGCTGTTCATTTCCTATCAATGAATCCGAGATTTTTACCAACTATCCTCTAGTTTGTTGGAGCGACGATCTTCGCAAGTTGGCCATTATAGATGCGTGAGAGGTGATGAGAGTTGAGGTAAGTGGTGTGAGATTAGGCAGACTTACGGCCAGCAATGAATAGCAGGCTATTGATGATAATTAAGTAGAAGATATTTCACAATTAAATAATTTAGATCTATAAATGCTCCAGGTGGAGAGATTGGTGGAAGATGCAACCCTGGCCGGTGGGGCGGCGGCGGCCACATCCCAAGCTAGACTACCCACACCTCGCGGTGACTACAGGGACAAGATTTACATAGAGAAGCTCAAGTGCATGGACGAGAGTCATTCTGAGATAACGGGGTAGGCACTTTTTAAACAACTAAAACTTGACCTTGAAAGTCGACCTGTAAATGTTCCCAGCGGTGGTCGATGCTGGCAGTTTTAATACTTTTTGCTAAATAGTTTAGAACCAGCGCTGACGAGCTCTATCAAACGCCCAAGCTCGTATCTGAATGCCAGCTGCCTGCTTTCTACTTAGTTTGTTTTTTTTTTTATTTGCGGCAGCGGTGCAATGGCTGTCTATGTCGGTTACCATAGTTCTCCTACCTACAATTTTATACCCTGCCTATAACTTTGGCGGATACCAAAGCTGCTAATTGCGTAAATTTTATTTTCGTGATTTATTTTAGTAACTGCATGCCGTCAATCAGATATTATTTGGATAGGTACGGAATGTAGTAAGCTCACAAAAGCGTTATTTTATCAGTATTCCCAGCTCTATAGTTCGCACATATTTTCCTGGATTTGGAGGGATATACCTATGTTGTGAGAACTATTGTAGTCTTTGTTGTGAGATCTAAATCGTTAGATTCGCCTCGTCAGAAATTGGTCGCGTTTTTGTTTCGTTTTAACACCTCAGGCATACTCGAGAGATGTTACTATTGACTTTATTGTCATAGAAACGCTTTTTTTATCAGAATGGACACGTTTTCGCGTGACTTGGTTCGGTGTCGGCAAATCATCAATCCCTGGCCTTTATCCCAATATATTTGAGGTCCGCGCACCGTCTTCTTCTCTATTATTCGTCATCACTGTCTGTAGCCACCCCCGTTTCTGGACATATTATCTTTGACACAGTCCACCCATCGTTTCTTTGGTCTTCACTTACTCTCCTATAGCCATCCAAAGCAAATCTAACGATTTAAATCTTTGATGTCTACAGCCTCGCTCTGTGTCGCCGCCTCTCGCTGGCTCCAGACGGTAGCAGTAGCCTATGTCACGCCGCCCGCCGCCCCTCTTCTTTTACCGCCATAAGGAAATCATGGACTTATAATCATACTTGCCAAGCACAGCAACACACAGCATCAGTAACACAGTTGGGTAGGTGATCATATACTTAAATGAAAATATCTTAGTAGCCAGAGGCAGACACGTTAGAATAATTGCCTTAGGAAACACCGAGAAGGAAATAAGTAAATCTCTAAAAGCTATTAAGAAAAACCTTGAATATTTCTTTTGGTCTCATCATTCATTTTAAACCAAAACTCTTCTTGATCAAATCTAGGACAAGATATACATAGGCACCTAGGTAGGTAGACTGTTATTTGATTGCTACTTTCCATCGCAGGCGTAGAAGACAGTTTGTGTTCAGATCGGCTGTATGGTATGAGCATGCCATGCAATGAATGAGGAGGAAATGTCGTGAGGCAAGCTGTTGAGGCAAGCTGTTGACTATGAATGTCAGCCCCATTCATATTATAAGCTATAAGAGTATAGGAACCCATAAGAAGCGATGGATGAAATGGAATAGAAGCTGTTGACATCAGATATTTAAATCGTTGGATTTGGATACTTCGATGGCTATAATGATGGCGGGAAGACCACAGGAAAGATGAATGAACTGTGTGAAAGATATGGCTAAAGATGTCGGGGGGATTTCGATTAGGACTCTGGGGGATCTCGATTAAACTAACGAAGTTGGAAGAGGACATGCTGCAACGACCCCAAATTGAAACAAGGGCAGAAGGATGATGACATGCCTTTCAATTGTTCCAGAATCACCGTAAACGATCTGAGCGCGATAGCAGCCCGTATAGACATGCGTACGTCTAACATGGTGAGCGTGGACCCGGTATGTGCGGAGTGCAAGCAGAAGGTCATACAGTGCTACGACGACGCAAAGATGGGCGCTGATGTTATCAAGTGTTGGGATACTGTGGGTAAGTTCTATTGGGAATCAATTATCTGTCTAGCCTTTTCCTAAATAGGACTTCCGCGAAACTGGAAGTCAAGTAAGATTAGGCGAAGAAGCAGCTAATGGCGAAATCAGTCAATCTGCCTAGACTTTTCCCAACTGGAGCAGTCCTGGTTGGAGTCTCCTTTCAGTCTAACTGGATGCAGGTGAATAGTGTATTTTGTATGGAGCAACTGCGTGACTGAGATTCACATCTGGGTAACAGCAATCCCTTTGATAAGACTGATTAGTCTAATAAATGTTTTCTATTCTAATAATAATCCTACACGCTTCGTTGATCTAGTCGTCAAAAGGCTACTGTTGAGTATCCATGAGGTCCTGGGTTTGATACCCGGGTAGGGCAAGGCGTAATTGGTTTTTTCACCTGGAATTATTCCGTAGCAGCCCGAAGTCTGAATTCATGCCCTGTTGACAGTAACAGCAATAGGTTCGCCTCCATTACATAACTGATGAAATCTGCCGAACTACTTGTAGATGCACCTTTCTTCGAGAAATACACAGGCATGATGTTATACAAATCCTTGACGTATTATCCGCAGGAGCGTTCACGAAGTGCGTGCAGGACGCGGCGACGTCGCGGCTGCGCGCGCGCACCATGCGGGAGGCGCGCGAGCGAGCGCGGCGCACGCGACACGTCGCGCACGCTAGGGAGCACGCGCTGAGGGACCTCTCCTCTAACTGACCACGCTATGCTTGTTCTCACTAACATTAAGAAATAACTAAGTATTTTTTCGTCTTCGCACGCAGTCTAACCTTAAATATTGTTGCACTGTTGGATTTTCAACTCACGGCACTGAGCTGGGTATTAAAAGTTTAATAACGCGCTTTTGTAAAGAATTTTATACTTGAATTTAAAATTCCAAGTTATTTGAACCCATCGATGCCAAATCAAAAATCGGTTTTAGATTTGTGTAAATATTCTTAGTTGATTTTGAAGTGATAATTTTGTATTAATATACCTTAGTATGTAGCAATGGAATTTGCACTTTGTCTTGTATGATTTAGAGTTCGTTGTTCCAAAATTTTATAATTATCTCGAAATCAAATCTTCTGAAATGAAAGGAGACATCGTGTTAGTGAAAACGGGCATTTGTCTACCAAAAGGCAAACATTTCTGAGACGGTTCTCAGGGTTCGCTGGGCGATGAGGGTGGGATGCTAGCTCGGGAACTGTCTCCGTTAAGCGGTAAGCCTTTATAACGAAAAATAATAACTATGTGAAGAAGCGTGGATAAACTCTAATTAAG
The DNA here is from genome assembly GCA_947386135.1 of Melanchra persicariae. Classification (NCBI taxonomy): domain Eukaryota; kingdom Metazoa; phylum Arthropoda; class Insecta; order Lepidoptera; family Noctuidae; genus Melanchra; species Melanchra persicariae. Next base: position 21,066,834 of record OX376650.1, read on the forward strand.
GAGAGATTCACAAATCACACGATGACTACGCTAAGTAAGAACATTATTATAGATGACTTCATATTCTTTTGAAACGTTTGTAAAAATTTGCCAATATCAATATCGTGAAAATTTCATTTGATATAAGGTTCATTTTCGTATGAACGCTTACTTTGTAAAGTAAAGGAAGACCGCACGTCTGAGTAAATGGGACAAATATCAAAGCGTTATCAGTTTGCGAGTTACGTTTCTTCACAAATTATGAGTTGCTGCAAGCTTCAGCCAACGGCTCCGCCCGCGTGGAATTAGGCCGGGACTCCACCAAAGCGGAGAGGAGAGATGTGTTGAATAAATCAATCCGATTTCGTTATTTCCACATCTCTTCTCCGCTTAGCCTACCGGATTGGTTTCAACACATCTCCCCTCCTCTCCGCTTTGGTGGAGTCGGCCTTAGTGTTTTCTCTCTATACGGTACCTTACGGTACGTTATTCTCATGTATAAGCAAGCTACATTTCTGAAAAAAATCATCAAAATTCATTCAGTACATTTGCGTGACAGAGTAACAAGTATCCATTAATGATGATTTGATAATTAAGTCAAAGTCAAAGCATTTATTTCAATTAGACCATTTACAGGCACTTTCAAATTGTCAAGGTCGGTCGGTCAAAAAGGTGAAGCTATTTGCACGTTCCAAAACGACGATCTTCAAGGTAAAGCAAAGGTTGCCAGTGTCGGTCTGTGGATAGGTGACCATCTTGACATACCGAGACTCCTTCGTGCCTCGGAAAGCACGTTAAGCCGTTAGTCCCGGCTGTCATTTGTAGACCTTTGGCAGTCGTTACGGATTGTCTGAAGCCAGACAATTTGACTCATCTTGTTAAGAAGTACTTTGTTACCCAGTTAATGAGTTGAGGAGGGCTGGTAGGCAGCCGCTCCACGTAAAATACTAGTATTTAGATGAATCTGGTTTTACTGGAAGCCCACTCCAATAAAGTTGACAACCGGCTAGGCAGATGAAACACACATTTTGGTTAAAAATTATGGTCAAGTTAAAATGGGTTTTTTGTCAATTTTTTAGTTATTAACTAATGGTTATTTATGTGACCAACTGCGAAGCTATATATTGATCGAAAATAACACATTTATTAAATTTACGTGGCCATTATATTTAACCAATGGGTAACCACGGATCAAAAAGCTCGCCCTTCATCATCATCATATCAGCCTGCAGACGTCCACTGCTGGACATAGGCCTCCCCGCGCGTGTTGCCACAACAACCGGTCCTGTGCGTCTCGCATCCCCCGGCTACCAGCGACCCTCACCAGGTCACCGGTCCACCTTGTGGGAGGCCTTCCAACGCTGCGTCTTCCGGTACGCGGTCGCCACTCCAGAACTTTTCGGTCCCATCGACCATCTGTTCTGCGAGTAATGTGCCCTGCCCACTGCCGCTTCAGTTTGGCAATCCTTCGGGCTATGTCGGTAACATGGGTTCTCTTGCAGATATCATCATACCTGATTCGATCACGCAAGGAAACTCCGAGCTTTGCCCTCTCCATTGCCCTTTGTGTGACTTTAAAACTTTAAGCCTTCTGATGAGGCCCACTGTGAGCACAACATTTCGAGTCCATAAGTCATCACTAGCAACACGCACTGGTCATAGACTTTCGTCTTGAGATACTGGTATGTGAGACGAGAAGATATCACGCAACCTCCCGAACGCCGCCCAGTCGAGTCTAATTCGACGGTTGACCTCTTTCTCGAAGTTGGCCGTACCTACTGGATCGTTTGTACCAGGTAGCCGTACTCTTCTACAACTTCGCGTGTAGTTTCCAATCTTGATAGGAGTGTGGGTGCTCTACATAGGTATTTACCATGACATTGGTTTTGTCCATGTTCATTTCAAGACCCACTCTTTCGGACGCTCTACTGAGTCATCGAGCATTGTACTGAGGTCCTCCATAATCTCAGCCATGACGACTAGGTATATCGTCGGCAAATCGATGGTGAGTGATGTACTCGGCATTGACATTAATTACAATGCCTAGCCTTGTCCAGTCCAATACTTTGAAGACATTCTCCAATGCGGCAGTTAACAGTTTCGGAGAAATGAAGTCTCGCTGCCTCACACCCCGCTGCAGTAGGGTAGGTTTCTAGGTCTGATCCTGAAGTCGGACTGACATGGTGGCGTTTTTGTACAAACACTTAAGCACCTCGATGTACCGACAGTCGATCTGGCACCGTTGGAGAGACTGCAGCAAAGCCCAAGTCTCGATCGAATCGAAGGCAAAAATGGAGACTAACATGCATATCTTTTTTTTTTAAATATTCAAGTGAATAATAATATTATACGGTGTCGATAAACAATTTTATAACACACTAGCTTCTGCCAGCGGATCCGCCCGCGTGCAAGTCGAAAATAATTTTAAAGAAACATACTACTGGGATGAAAAAATCACATGACTGGATCTTATGACAATTTTTTTTCATAATTTCATTCAAAGCTTTTGAGTTAGTATTTGGAAATTATGTCTCAAAATAATAAACATAAAATATTTTTGTATTCTTGGGAGTCTGGATGTAAATATTACAGTTGCAGTTTAATAAAAGTTATTATGCTGATTATTTTTATTGTATTTGACTTATTGATTATGCTTAATTTTATAAGATTACATTTTTCAGGCTTTGTTCAAATATGACCCAGAGACAGTGAACAAATTGAGCTGCTTTAAAAGACGAAGGTGAAGTCAGAGAAAATAATTGTTGCCCGTTTTTACCCTTTGGATACGGAACCCTAAAAATACTATATTTCTCCCAAAAAAGATTGAAGAGTTAATGGAGACTATGGAGATTTTAACATTTTTGACAACTCTTAAAAAAATTAAACTTCATTATACGTGAATTTATTATTCCAGATTATTTGAATCCATTACTGCCACCACTAACAAGTTTTGGACTTTAGCGTTGTGTATTTTAAGTTGATTTTTAAATGACCAGTTGTATTAAAAGGCCCTAAGATAGTATGGGTTGCAATGGAATTTGTACTTTGTTGTGTATGGCATAGAGTTTGTTGTTGCATAATTTCATAACAATCTCGGATTCTGAATTCAAATAAAAGCTTGTAACTATGAAACTGAAATTTAGACAAAAATATCTTGTTTGAAGTTGTCATCATTTGCATCTCGCAAATGATGACAACTTTACACTGATAAACAATAAATGATCCTGACTGCATTATCAACTGCTATTTAGCATGAACAGCGTCTTTCTGTCGTAGCACTAAGAGCGAAATTCGAAGTTCTCCGCCTCTGACCCCTATCTACCAACAGCCCTACATCACATTTAGCCGTAAATCAATTAAAAGAAACTTTCTTCTTAACATCATCAGGACTAATTTTACTTCTGATTTGCACTGCAACTTTGGGCATGCCAATATCGGTGCTATTGTGTTCTGCGTTAGCGTCAGGTCTGCCGGCGGGCGAGCTGCTCGTCCTGCTCGTCCTGCTGGTCCTGGCGCCGGCGGCGAGCTGCGCCAGCTTCCTGCGGAGCTCGCGGAGCTGCGCCGCGCTGGCCAGCTGCGCCGCGCCTCGGGACAGGACTTCGGCTCTTAGTTGTTCGCACTCAGATCTGGACAGTGAGAAAGGGATAGAAGGCATTGTGGCTATGTAGCAGACTTGTTGGTGACATTGACTATACAAGGCGCCAGATAAACTTACAATAAAGTACACCTAACCCTAATATCTATTCGTAGATACCCGAACAACAAATTGTAAACCGTTTTTCATTCCTAGAGAACGTGAAGTATCACAATAGAAGTCGATTCGGGACAGCTTTGTATTTATTTCTGTTTTTGATATTAAGAAAGTCAACAAATGTATGTCGGTCAATGACCATTATTACACATTTATCTGATGTCTACCATAGTTGGGATACTAAACAGCATAACACGCGGCAGTTTCAAACGTGGTATGTTCATGTCAAGAATATAAATGTGGATGGACAGAGGGAGGCCAAAGAAAAGATGGATGGATTGTGTGAAGAGCGATAAGAAATAAAAAGGAGTTAGTGATAGCGTGATGGCTGATAAGACAGAATGGAAGAAAAAAACGTGCTGCGCCGACCCCAACTAACATGGGAAAAGGGCAGAAAGATGGTGAAGTAGGTAGCCTATTTTTGTTCAATTTCTGTAAATATTATACATTCTTCTTTCTATAGGTGAGAACCACACAGAAGTTTCCGATATTCACAAGATAGACACAAATTCTAAGCGGTGAACTTTAATTAATAATATGTAACAATGATACTTAGCGATAACATTAATCAAGGGATTCCTAAAAAATATTCTGTTTGACCTCCACTTTATTTTATCACATGGAAATCCTCATGTATGTCGTTGACTTGGGGCCTAGTTAATAAAAGTGAACTCCACTTGGGATAGATCACTTTTATTAATTACAACACCCCTTGGCCGTTGTTAACTTTTTTGGTGTACAATAAAGTACATTCTATTCTATCCTCATGCTCCCCTGGAAAGGTTTTGGTCTGCAAAAATTCCTGCAGATTCTGTCACCCACCAGGTCCTAATCTGATACTTGTATAAAAAACTATCATCTTTTAAGGCGTGTGTGGTGGACTGCACTGAAGGACTGAAACAAATAAGCTGTTCGTGGAAGACGTAGAAGGTACACATACTTCAAATGGTCCAGCACTCCGGGCAGCCAGCCGTTGGCGGTCGGCTCGGCCAGCTTGCCGAACCAGCGCGCCAGCTCGCGCCGCTGCTTCTCGCACGCGCCTTCCAGCTGCGAGATGCGCTCCTCGTAGCCTTCTGAGAGTCACGAGTAAGGATGTCAGTGTGATATTAACTACAGTTCGCGTCAAATAACTGTGCCCCTCTGAAGTTGGCTACGAGTGGCTGCGTAGTAGTCAAAATTATGAACAAACTGCAACTGCGCATGCGCAAGAGACATGGGGGCGGGGATTATAGCGGCGCGATTTTATGTCTCAGTCACTCGTTTACGTTCGATGCATGCTTGCGTCCGCTTGCTCCCGGCTACGTGACTGCACCTGCGCGATCTTTGCAAATGGCTAACTTCAGAGGGGCAAATTTATTTGACGCGAGCTGTACACCTATTTAACACTCGACCCAAAAGAGTGGTGTAATAATAGGGTATTCTACTGAAAAAATGTAATTACTCCGTCAGATAGATTTCCAAAAAATATTGGACACGGATTTTTTCACATTAACAAAAAATTACGAAGATGCAGTGCGTTGAGAACTCGCGTGACGTCACTACGATAGTACAATTTTTACTAGCGACGCGACGTCACCAGCCGAGGGGGGGGGCTGGTGACGTCTTGAACGTGTGCTTTTGATCTTTATCATTTTTAGCGATTTGAAATGGCAAAAAATACGTGTCCAATATTTTTTGTAAATGTAACGGATGGACAAAATAGAATTATATTTTTTCTACATTATTTTTAGCTATATTCTTAGCCAAGGGTATTTATAATAAAATTACCCTAGGCTGATAAAAAATCATTTTTCCAAAATATCCTAGATTTCCCCTTTTACACCACTCCTGATGAAACAAGGCAACAAACAACTGACAATATTTCGATAGTAATGTCTAAGTCCCATTTAATATGAGGTGAGCAGCAGGTCTTTAGCTGGCCCTGGAATCGAAATCTAAGCCTGCTCTCAGAGTGCCTACCAGGGTTGCGGATTGAACGTAAAAGGCACTAGGAGGAGCATGGGTGGGTTTTAGTCAGTAGAAGTCTGACACTCCCTGCCGCTCCACCCAGAGCGGAAGGGGTCATTTGATGACTTCCCTTCCTCAAAAAAAAAAAAAAGCCTGCTCTCAGAAGTTGTATCCTTTTTTTTATGGGCCAAGCCCACCTCACTATTCCCAACCAGTGCAACACCTGAGAACCAGAATCAGCAGTAGCAACCACTAGAAAAACGCCGAATCAATGAAGCTCGACAAGCAGGTACCGGAGAAACAATGCAACTGTCGTGGATCCCTGTCATGGAAAAAGAACAGAGAATGTAGAAAAAAACGCATGGGAATGCATCCCATGCGTTTTTTCTATATTCTCTATTCTTTGTAGAAGTAGTGTAAGAAGTAGTTGTGTAGCGTGTAGCGCAATTTGTTCCATCAGGCACTCAACTGAACCGAGCACTCGGCGCATCCTGTACAGTCTCATCTAACACCTTATAAGACTGGCCAATCCTTCCCTTTTTTTATTATTGATAGGCACGCGCTTGACCACTATCTCACCTGATGGTAAGCGATGATGTGGCCGAAGATGGAGCGTGCTTGCCTAGAAGTAACCACCCTCCCCACCGGAGTCCCGGCGCCAAGCAGCCTGCTGTGTTTCGTCGACATGTGGGATTACCAGTGCCTCAAGGCATATTTCTGGGAATGCTCGCTCCATGGTAGACCTCATCCATCGCTTTCCATCAGGCGTAATCATGAGCTTAGGTCATTTCTCAATAAAAACATAATAAAAACACATTTTCAAGCAGGAGACAGAACAGAGCTAGGCCAATAGGTACCAAGGAACATCTACATTAGTCTTACTTGTGGCCATTATGCCAAGGAGTGAATGCAGACATTCATACTGAACACAATATTGCTAAAGAAAGAAGTTGTTTCCCTATATTTCAATGACTTACCAATAAGTTCTCTGTCATAGTGAGCTGATGCTCCTGCCTGCTGCTCCCAGACTGTCTGTTTCTCATGCAGTAAGGCATCCACTTCAGCTTGCTTGTTTGCCAGCTCTCTTCTTAACTGGAACCACAAAATAGCTGATAATAACATCAAAATCAAATAACAATCTTTGACTAGTAGACTAAGCACAAATCTGATTCAGTAATTTATTCAAAATTTTTAAATGGTAGCCAATTATGCTATTTATTAATTAAGAATTTTATATTTTGAAGTTTGTACTCACCTATGTTAACTTATGTCTTTGTTTGTTAATATAATTTAAAATATTTTGGAACATTTGAAATGTAATTTAATATTAATGTTTTGATTTGATTCTTCATTCAAAGTTAAAATATAGTATCTAAGTCACCAAACTCCTCCAAACAGCTGGACTGAATTTGATGAAATTATTTGTGCATGTTTGAGTGTTGGATATTTTGTACTCGCAGCTGCACCCAACAGGTGGTGCTGCAATTAGGGTTCTAGATTTTTTGGGTTCCATACCCAAAGGCTAAAAATGGGACCCTATTACTAAGAATCTGCTGTCTGTCTGTCTGTCACCAGGCTGAATCTCATGATCCGTGATAACTAGACAGTTGAAATTTTCACAGGTGATGTATTTTTGTTGTCACTATAACAATAAATACTAAAAACAGAATACAATAAATATGTATTTAAGTGGGGCTGTCAAACAACAAACGTGATATTTTTGAAGTTTTTTATAGATTATGGTACGGAACCCTTTGACCCTTTGCGTGAGTCCGTCTCACACTTGGCCCGTTTTTTTTCTTATGAAAAGCTAATGCTTGTGCATGACATCTGTCAAGAATTGTCTAGTTAAAATTTAATTGCAATATAAATAAATTACCCTAGAATTGGTTTGTTTCATTTGAATGAGATTTTTTGCCATTTCCTGCCTTTTGTCTTCAACTTCAGCAAATATGGAATTTCCTTTAGCAGCTGAAAAAACAAAAAGAACATATTTTTTATTAATTTCAGAAGTGTGTAGGGTCCTAAATGGTCCAAGGGTCAGTGGGTCATCTTAGGGACGTGATCAGCTGAAAAAATCAGCTACAAAATTAGCAATTAATTAATGTGTTTTTGTATTGTAGGATGTATAATGTAAACCTAAAAGAGGCCCATGATTATTCTCAAACCTAAATAGAAGAAAAATAGAGGATTTTAATTTACCATGAGGTTGCAAGTCCTGTTGTGTGTCTGTGCACTGATGTAGCATAGCTTTGGCCTCTGCTAACTCAGCCAGCGCAGTAGCTTCACGCTCATTTGCTGCCCTCAGCTCCTCCCGCCGCAAGTCAGCCGCTGCACGCATCTCGCCCATCGTTGAAATCAACTCATCAGCTTTTACACGCCAGGAAGCAATTTCCATTCTCGCTTCTTCAAGCGCTTCTTTCGCTACAGCCGCATCAGACAACGCGCTGTTCACAGTTTTACGCGCCTCTTCCAATTCGGAATTATCGCGCTCCGGACTTTCTCGCACTTTCAAAGACTGTTCCTCTTTCAAAGTTCGGATTTTTATTTCGAACTTCTTTATTTCTGCTGCATGCCTTTCGGTTATCTCCGTTCGCTCTTCGCGCAGTTCAGAAATTTCTTCTTGTAACGTTGTTATCCGCGATGTAAAGTCATTCTTTCGACGAGCTTCATCAGCCTGATAACTTTCTAACTCTGCGTTCAAATGGCTCTGTACATCCAGTGCTGTCTGATAACTTCGCCTAGCATCATGAAGCTCTTGTTTGGTCGCTTCATAGCTGCTCGAAAGGTTGTCGTATTGTTTCCTAAGTAAATAATACCGTTCACTTAGCTCACCGTTTGTTAGCTCTTCAACTTCTGTACAATTAGTGGTCTTGTTGCTGATAGTGGAGTAATCCATCTTAGAGGAACATAAATACTGACTGCAGATTGATTATCTTAAGTTGTCGTAAGTACAGGATTGTATTTTATATTATAACACAAATAAATATTTCACTTTCACTAATCACGAAACGATGTAAACAAAACGGACTTTTCGAATTCAAAAATTGACAGAAGAAAGATGAAATCAAAGGAAGACGTGACCTTATTCGTCCTAAAATCGAGATTAGAAATTCTTAGAATTCGGACTTTTCACTATGGTTATGGCCTCATAAAATGGTGACACTTTTTTAGTAATATTCATCTAGAAAATAAAATTATAAATTCATAGTCCCGTTACGAGTCAAACCAAAGCCGGTTGTTTTGTTGTTTTCTGGATTCATTCAGATTTCTGAACGGTGCAAATTGCTGTCAAATGTGACATTAACTTTGACAACATTCATTATTACGTTTTGACAGCTTTGTTTCAATACAAGGGGCGGAGTGATAAAAATTTTATCACGAAAATAAGGAAAAACACCTTAAAACACTAATATACACACAATGTCATCTCCTCCTCCTACCAAGCCCCCTCGGGGGGTTAAACAAGGAAAAGAAACAGTGAGTATTACAGTATTTCAGCGTCAATCATGTTTCCATGGGATTCAAGAGATAAAGTAAGGAATTTATAAGTTTCTATTGTTATTGGCATTTATTTTTCTATTTTCTTTTAAAGAAAATTATTCTATGTTAATACTGTGTACGTAAATATCGCTCAATTGGCGAAATAAATATGTTTTTTGCAGCACAAACCAATCTGTAGTTCAACAATCTTTATTTTGCATCGGAGGACGTTAATTAATGCCAACATTTTCGGCACACGTCAACTGTAATTTCATCTAGAAAAAATACCTAGTATACTGCACAAAAGTCACACTAAACCATATTCAGTACAAAATTTAAACAAGTTGCACTTTCCACAGAGCGGTTTGCTTATGTCAGTGATTCGCACCCTCTCTGCAAGTGAAACAAATGAACAGCGAGAGAAAGAGAGAGCGAAACTAGAGAAGGAGTACAAGAAGAGTGATGCCAGACTTGATGAGCTGGTGGAACAACATGCTCAGGAGATCATGGAAGTTATGCAGGTAAACTAAAAATAATTTAATAACAACAGTTAATAGAGAATTTATTAGTGTAGTAGGCTTATGACAGCATGGTAAATGTCTGTGTAATGTACAGTGGCATTCATGACTTCATGAGCCTTGTAGGTGGCAGTCTAAAATAAACACTTTATAATATAGACAGACACATGGAAACTGCATTTGCACCTTGGATGGGGTTATCTAAGTTTCTTCTCTGACCAACAATCAGATGTGGAAAACTACTAATAATACATAGTATTTTCGACTTTGCTTTCAAACTACATTGCTCTATCCTCAAGTGGTCAAAGTCAATTAATTTATTTGAACTAGACCATTAAAAGTCACTTTTGAATATCAAATTACAGTTTAAAAATAAAATATTATTATGACTCTAGTTGTCTATTTGCAAAAAGAGATTATAGAGAAAGAAGAAGAAAGAAACTTCTTTACAAATTTCACAACCATTGATTTATATAATTAACAACAAAGAATCAGTGTGTGACTTAAATTAAATATAAAAAAAACAGTAGGTAAGTACACCTGTAAACATAGTAAATATATCAATAAGTTTGACTTTGTCTACTACACTATGGCCTAGATTGTCCTATGGAGCACGCCCAGCATGTTTCCAAGCATTATGCGTATATTATTATGCATGTATCTTTAATATAATCATCTAGTTTGTAATACTTGTTATTGAGTCCAGCCGTTTCCACATAGCTGCACGCTGGCGGCAGCGAAAGAAGGCTGCAGGTACAGCGGTTCATCCGTGAGCGCACACCACCACACCACTCTAGTCAGCTGTTGTATGCTTCCATGCCGCTGCATTCACACTTATTAAATTTCCATACCTTATATTAATATTAATCACGTATAAAACAACCGTTCTACTGTTTGTAATACATGTTATTCAGTCCACTATTATAGCAGAACCTATCGTTGTAATTTTCACAGAAATTCGGCAGTGTAACCTCCGCGCTCTCAGTATGGGGGCAGCACTGTGACGCTGTAGTAGCGCGGCTGGGCGCTTGTCGTGGTCTACTGCGTTTGCGGCGTGACGACCTGCGGAGACTGTGGGCGGACGCCCGGACGCATCACTATGCGCTGCAGATGTTGACTGACATGTGAGTAGATCTACTTCAAAGAACACATAACATAAGATCATGCCTTTAATCCCCATAAGGTTTGGTCAGGCAAACAAACCAAAGCAAATCTTGCTCGGGCATTAACATATTCATGTGCGGTGTTTTTTTAACTAAACTTGTTAGTCATACTTAAAGTAAAATAAATTAATCAATAACGCCCATACAACTGCTTCTTCCTCAAAATCTCGTTTACATTATACCTATACATTTTTATGGTGTGCGCCGAATTAATCGCGAATTTAGTGTTTATTTACCAATTACATAAGATTTATTTTTTATTTGGGAATTTTCACATATCGGGGCTGGAGCGGTTAAGCAAATGTATGTAAGGGATCAGTTCCCATGTTATAAGTGTTTAAAGCTTTAACAGAAAATTGGATCTTCAGTCTAACGTAAGAGTTCTTTAAAAGTTTTTTTATTTTTCATTATTATCAAATGACACTTCAAATCATTGAATCAATATCGTTGACAGAGAGCGTGTAGTAGTATCGGAGCGAGAGACCCGCGAGTCCCTGTCGGCGGGGCGCGTGCTGGCGGCCGCGCACACGCTGCGGGCCGCGCTCGACACCGCCGACACCACGCTCTCGCATGTCGACGCTCTCAACGGCACTAGACAACATTTGCAGGTATTATTACTCACTAACCATAAGACAGACAGTTGGTTTTAGTGGCTAGTCAGCCACACCTGTTGGCTATTAAACAGCCATATATTTTTATAAACATAAACTAAAGTATTGAATAAAAAAAAACAGACAATAGGAACGCCTACCCTAAACATTGGCTGGAAACAAACACCTCTATTCAAATTCCTGTTTAAGTGATTCTTAATTCAAATTCGCCATAGAAAATATTGTTAATAGAGTCTGCTTATCAGTATTTTAGCTAAGTAATGGGTATAAAGTTTTAATGAGTAAGGCTATAAATCTATATCTCTAAATGCCAGTAAAGTTGGATAATTATACCAACATTTGCTGAAAATTCATGTGTCAACAACACAACACTACTAGTAGAAGAAGTTGATGGAAGATCAATCTACATTTATCATTTTTTACCATTTTATTATTTTATTTATTTATTTATTTGCAGCAAAAGAAACGCGAGCTAGTAGAAGTGATAGTCCGTCGTCTCAGCGAGGCGGTGTACCGAGATGAACGAGCGCCATTGACGCGACGTGTATCGGCGAGAAGACGCACTGCTTTGTTATTGGCTGGTAATATTTGCTAAACCAACATGTTTTAAAACTACGAGTATAAACTCAATCACAAAAACGTTAAAGTTCAAGTTTTATTGCAATAAGAGTATTAAGATCTTTGGCATGATAAGTTAACGCGCTTATAGAGTTACTATTTTGCTCCTACTGCTGCCTGCCCTTGTCGCAAACTATTTGGGTACTTATAGTGTTGGAAATTTATCTGGATAAATACTAGAGTCCATATTGGTAATTTGCTACTCGGAAAACCATTAAAATTACACCCATGACGAAAAGTTGACAAACTTGGTCGGCGCCATCTTGGATGTTGATTTTGAGTCCTTAATCGTAATTAGCAACCCCGAAAACCGTTAAAATTGGGTATAATTTTTACGGTTTTCTTTCACGTCCATGCGTGCAAGTGGATTGGCGCAAATGTCTTTCGCGGAAATGTCTTTTGCGCAAGTGTCCTGTTACCGGTGCAGTACCCGTGTGTACGATATGGCCTTTACGATCGCAATTCTATTCATTTGTTCAGGTAAACGGTGTCAATTCGTCGGGATTAAACGTGAAAATGGGGGTTCCCCAGGGCTCAATTTTAGGTCCTTTTTTATTTTTAGTATATATAAATGATTTGCCCCATTTATTGCAACAAAAACTTGATATGGTGTTGTTTGCCGACGATACCTCTTTGATTTTTAAGATAAATAGACGGACCAATAATCTTGACGTCATAAATAACGCCCTAATGCAAGTCCAAAATTGGTTTACTGCCAATAATTTAGTTCTAAATGAAAAGAAAACGAAATGCATAAGATTTGCCTTACCAAATGTCAGAGGTAGTGATTGTGACATAGTATTGAACGGGGAAAAACTTGAATTCGTCGATAAAACAGTTTTCCTGGGAATTACGCTTGACTCAAGGCTACAATGGGGTCCTCATTTAACATCTCTTGCAGGACGGCTAAGTTCAGCAGCATATGCTGTCAGGAAAATCCGCCAATTTACGGATGTAGATACCGCGAGACTGGTCTATTTTAGTTACTTTCACAGTATCATGTCTTACGGTATTCTACTATGGGGACGGGCTGCAGACATCGAGTCTATTTTTATACTGCAGAAAAGAGCCATTAAAGCCATATACAAACTCGGCCGGCGCGATTCTCTAAGGGAACTGTTTAAGAATATTAACATCATGACGGTACCTTGTCAATACATTTACGAAAACATTATGTATGTTAGAAAGAATTTACATCTTTTTAGTAAAAGAGGCGACAGACATAATTATGGTACTCGAAATAGGGACCAATTAGTTCAACCAGGTTTCAGACTGGCTAAAGTAGCCTCATCTTTTATGGGGTACTGTTTAAAATGTTATAATAAAATACCTCCCCATATATTAGAACTAAATGAGACTAAATTTAAATCTTGTATTAAACGCACACTATGCAGGCAAGCATATTATAAGTTAGGGGAGTATATTGAAGATAAAAATGCTTGGCTCAATGCTGGTCCTGCTCCACAGCCACTAGGGCGCACAAAGTAATCTGTTAGCATTTGGAAATATTGTTGGACCGGATGAAGATTGTAAGAAAGCAACATTTTTTATTGTATAGACTCAATTTATTTAGCATTGTATAATTTCATGCATTAACGGCACATGTGTGAGTACTATGTAGGTCCCTCAAATTTAAACTATAATGATCATTTTGGGTAGGTCTTTGACTTGAATGTACCCTGGCGATTGGGGATGTCATGCTCACTCAAAAGTCTGGCTGATGGTGGCGTATGCGTTGGATCATTTGGCTCCCTTAAAAAGGTCGAGCCGAATGGTGCTAGCGTATGCGTCATGTTCGTGAACGGGCGCCGTCAGCTGAGACTGGTCATCTCTCGGCTGCCATGGTCTATTTTAATTATTTCTTTGAATTGTTTCTTTTTTACTCCGGACTCTTTTATCCTGCACGTCTTTTACATCGTTCTCACATATATGTATAATTTCAATATGAATGATGTAACCATAATTTTGTAACAAAAACTTATTTTTAAAAGAGTGTCCGTGGAGTTTCTTGCGCGTTCTTCTCCATAGAGATCTACGCTTTGGAACGTGCAAATAGCTTCATCTTTTTTTTTTGACCGACCGACCTTGACAATTCAAAAGTGCCTGTAAATGGTCTAATTGAAATAAATGCTTTGACTTTGACTTTGACTTTGACTTTGAATACTCATTGCGTTAATTTCGTTATTGAACAGACATATTTGTGAAAAAATGAAACAATATATGAGAAATTTATTTCAAAATGAAACGTGTCTCAAATTAAATTGGAAAAATGACCATGCTGCATGCTCAAAATATGTTTCACCATTTTGAGTATTTATACCAAAAAATTGGATAGAAACGAGTATTTACCCATTTCGGATAAATACTCGAGTATTATTTATCCTCCGCCCATCACTATTTGGGTATGGTGCATACAGCATGTTTACTTTGACATAAATATCTCAATTAGCTGATATTGCAATCATAACTTTCAATTTATTCTTTAGATCTAAAAAGTTTTTTTTATTATTTTTACTCGTTCTATGTATAATATAAATGCTTTTTCTATGAATGCTTCTACAGTCATTAGTTACAATGGTCTTCTTTCCAGAACTAACCAAAAGTGAGGAAGTAACAGATGCGTACTTACAAGAAGTGACTCCCGAGTTCGAAGCCTCTCTGTCGGAAGAGGACAAGACCTTCGAGACTACCGTCATGATATCGTTGGAGGCTCTCGGAGTGTTGGAGCAGCTGAAGGAGGCTACCGAGGTAAGTGACAGCCTCATACTTACAAGAAGGCACTCCTGAGTTCGAAGCCTTTTAGTCATAAGGAGTATTAGAACAGCTCAAAGAGGCTACTGAGGTACAGCCTATTTCATAAAACTTGAGTCAAGTCGAGTCTTAGAAGTTTAGTTATTTTTTTTTTTATTAGAGATGGGTTTGCTCTTGACTCTAGTCAATTTCAGAGATGACAGAGAAAGTCTACGATGGAGCGAGCTTACCCAGAAGGAGCCTGTTCACTCTAACTTTATAGAGATTAGGGTTGTAAGCTTCTGGAAACACAGACGCAGGCAGAGAGTTCCACTCCTTTGCTGTGCGCATTATAAAAGACGTTTGGAAACGCTTAGTGCGAATTGGTGGAATAGCTACAAGGTAGGGATGGTAAGATGCAGTGCGTCTGGATGTCCGATGGTAGAAGGGGGCCGGTGGGATGAGGTCGTGGAGTTCTTGGGCACACTCACCGAAGTACAATCTGTAGAAGACCGATAAGCAGGTAACCTTACGGCGATGAGCCAAGCTATGTAGCTTGGCATCCACCAGTTTTACGTCACCGATACGCCGCTTAGCTCTGCGTTCCACCAAGTCAAGCGCGGCAAGCTGATACTTAGCCGAGTCATCCCAAAGGTGGCTACAATACTCCATGCAGGATCGGACTTGTGCTTTGTTAAGGGTTAAAAGCTGTCCAGGCCTGAAGTATCGCTCCACCCTATTTAGGATGCCCAGCTTTTTGGGCGCAATTTGGGCTTTATACTCGATGGTGGCGCCGAAGTTGAGACTGGATGTCAACTCCATGCCTAGGAGCTCGAGCCGATCAGTCACAGGAACAGATGCACTCCGAAAAGTAGGAGCTTGGTCAAAACGACTCCTTTTTGCGGTAAAAAGACACGCCTGTGTTTTGGTAGCGTTAAAAGTGACCAGATTGTCATCACCCCACTGGGAGACAACGACAACTCAAGGAACAGACTTCATCCCCGCCGCTGCTGACAAATATCTCTCTGAAACCGTACTGTCATCTGCGTACCCAACAAGACCAGGCTGAAGTAGGTCATTGATGTGCAGCAGGAAAAGAGTTGCAGAGAGAACAGACCCCTGAGGAACTCCGGCATCAATAGCCAGGTTAGAGGAGCAGCCGTCAACGACTACTCGGATCGACCGTTCACTTAGGAAGTCTGATATCCAGCTACAAAAACCAGCAGGGATGCCATAAGCAGGAAGCTTGCTGAGTAGACCTGCGTGCCAGACCCTGTCGAAAGCCTTCGAGATATCGAGCGACACAGCAAGTGCTTCGCCGTGTCTCTCGATGGCTTCGCCCCAGCAGTGCGTGACATACACAAGAAGATCGCCAGTTGACCGTCCCCGTCGAAAGCCATATTAACGGTCACTGAGGAGATCATTGCCTTCATGGTAGGTCAGCAGCAACCCTTTCCATAACCTTGCATAGGATGGAGGTAATGGCGATCGGACGGTAATGCGCAGGGTCAGCACGATCTCCCTTTTTGGGCACCGGTTGCACATTCGCAAGCTTCCATGATTTCGGCACCGTTCTTTTTTCAAGAGAGAGGCGGTACAGGCGTGTCAAGATAGCGAATCTGCTTGGGTTTCTTTGATTAAATCAGGTTTTTTTTACAAATGAATAATGTATAAAGCTAATAGCCGATACTGACTAATTGCTATACTGCCTTATAATGTTGGCTCCACTACAAATATTGTAATATAAGACTAAATTAAAAATATAACTCAAATAATTTACAACTCTCTCTTGAACTATACTTACATTGCACGATCTGTGCTGTAACTAGCATCCAAGATCGACCTGTGTAATATAAAAAAGACAGTGACAGACATCTTTGCAGTACTATTTGTCCATTAGATACATTTATTCAGATAACATAAGTAAACCTCTTATTATATTCTTCCAGAAATTTAAAGTCCAAATCCAACACGAGCTACTAGAAGTAATAGACTCAGTCTCGCGCCGTATCATCGAAGAGGGCGAAGTGGAGGCCGACGCCGATGTAGACGAGGACGGCGAGATAGCCGACGGGGAAGGAGTGACAGAGACGGGGCGACCGCTCGCCAGGCTGGTCACGAGTCTCGGCGAAGAGTTCCGAGCGTGCGCTACGAGGAACAAAAGGTACGAGTTTATAGTGACTTAAAAGAACAGAGATTAAAGATATTGAAAGTGTGACAGAGGAATAAGCTCCTTAAGGTGAATGGATGAATGCTCTCACTGCCATTTTGTCGCTAGATGGCGACACATCCACAATTTCGAACATTTTCAATTTTTACATCTAACATAGAGAGTTTTAATAGACAACTTTATTATACGCTCCACCTTGGGCATTAACTTGATTTTTTTAGATAATCACTATGCTTGTTAACTGCTACCATACAAAGATTACAGCAGAATAAAGATTTAGCCGCATGAATTTACTCTTTACACACACATGCAAAGTAAATAGTAGTAACTTTCGACACCACTAGATGTCGTTTTATTCAAAAATGGTTGGAAATTAAAATGTCCAGAGGACCAAATTGTTATATTCCAATCTATTTCTTATGAATATAACCTTAGCAATGATTATCATCACGCTATACTTTCGGGAAGCTGAGCAGCTAAAAACCTTGACATAAATAAGGTCGGCTATTTGGAACAGTTATCAACCGTACAAACAGACTGTCGGTTTAGAGACTGCCTTCCATTAGGCTTGGTGTGGGTTCAAATCTCAATAGTTGTATTTATTTTTGAATTATTTTTTATCTTTCTTTATCCTTACCAAACCTAATATTTTCAAATGTTAATAATAATATAATTATTGGTCTATGCATATTTTTGTTTCTAGGCTCGATATCCTGTCGGATTTGGTGGTGAAAAGGTATCCCTTTTCACCATAACAAATTATTCAGATAAATTATTTTGGGTAATAAACATTGCATGTTACGCTCTAACATCGCAATCAGTAAACATGGGCTCGGCGTACGACTATGCACCGAAACTCACACATCTGTGATCAGTGTCATCACAGTCGCAACCTACTGTTACCGATAGATAGACAAGGATAGAGATAGGAGACGGCGCTGTCGTGCGAGCGAAATCGCGTTAGCTGCCGAATGTTTACGATTATGAATGACATGGCATGTGGTAGCGTTAGCAAATAAAATAAAAAAACATTAATTATTTTGAGGTACTTAAAAAAAGAAATATTGTTCGCTTGATCGCGCTAGGTTACTAAAGCTTTACTTCTGCCTTTGTTTTCGGACAACAACAAGCCACTTTTGTCTCCTTAATTCATCTTTAGGAAACCTGAATAAAAAAAGAGCCTTAAGTATCACCATTATGCATTTATGTATAAATAAATAAAGAATATGGCTGCACATGACGTGCAGTTTGGGAGTTACGAGGAAGCCTTGAAATCATAACCGTTTGCTTTGCCACAGTCGCGTAATAAAGATAACTAAATATAGTGAAGTAGTGATTCTGCACTAACAATTAGGTACTAAAAACTAGACTTTGTCTTATAAAAACATTTTTTTTAAATAAGTACCTATTGCGTAAAACATAACTGTTATCAATTATCAATAAAATCGACTTGAATTTAAATAATCATGGTTGGTAAAACAATAATAATAAAAAACTATTAATATGTTTGAAGAAATTTGTGATGCTAACCTTACGCAACCTCGGTCTGGTACTAGTCGTCGCGCGCGTTGTTTACAAAATCTCTCAACAACTCGCGAATTGTGCGTATCGTGTCTCTCACGCATGTTTTTAATATCTATCTCGCTCTCACAAACATGGCGAAGCAAACGATAAAATATTTTTGTTATTTTCAACAAATTAACATTTTTGGCTGTATTTACGAGTGGTGTGTACTACTTGATACAGAAAGTCAAGTGATTTTTTTTCAAGTCTATACAGTGAAGGTAGTTCAATTTACACGATAATTAGTAATAAGTACTACTATTTAATAACAATTTACGAGATACTGATAAAAGCTAACATGTGGGTAGAACTAGGTAAGTATATTTATTCATAGTACCTAAACAAAAAATCTCTAATAAAATTCTTTGCCTTAAAAATCTAGAAAAAATATAGGTATGTTTAGGTATCAAATAGGTACTAAATTTTTGTAAAGGCGAATTGAAATTTTTGAGCCCTTACGTGGAGATCCTAAATGTCGGCAGTCCATCCTGACATCAGAATGACTCCCCATTTTTTAAATTCATTTTCTCAGTTATTAATTAGGCACCAATTATTTATACAAATGTATCAAATAGTAGCAAATAGGTATTAGATTTTAGTAATATTTTTAAGCTGATCAGTCATTTTGGCCAGTCATTCTGAAGGTCACATCAATGATTTTCCGTGCGCGACTGAGTGCCAACTACGGGCAATCACTTAGTTGAGTAGGACCACTTGCTGTGACTAAGTCCCGTATCTAATGGTAATAAAGGTATATTGTACCTACACAGGTTGTTGTAATGTGACTGAACCTAAATAGTACCTAACGTGTAAATAAATTGTGACGTGTAGGTACTAAATAAATAAAAGATTATTTATGCAATTATTCGTCGCGATCTAAGAATGTTTTCTTTAGGTGATACAGTCGTAACATTCAGTGATTAGTGTGATTACTGGCGTTCTTTGGTGGAATGGTTTTAGATGGCAAAGCAAAGGGTTGTTATCAGCTTAGAATATCGTGGTATTAGTTGGTTAGAGTAGGTACCTACCTATGTAAGTACTCGTATGTGTCACCGGATAATTCCAAACATCGTAAGATTGTAATAAATCTTGTTTATGTTTTAGACTATAATCTATGATTATGTTGAGAACAGATAATGGATTGTGGAGGTCTGGTAGGCAGCCGCACCACGTAAAATACTGGTATTCTGCTGAATCCGGTTTGACTGGAAGCCAACCCCAGTAGGTATAGTTGGGAAAGGGCTAGACAGATAATGTGTTGAGAAGAGATAATTTCGAATACACTGAATCACACCCAAATTCAATAGTTTACAATACTTGTCTTATCTAGAAGAAATTATAAGTAAGTAGGTACTTGTAAATATACAATCTTACGCGACTTATAATATTACAATCATGCGACACAAATGCAAAAAAATACATCATCTGTGAAAATGTCAACTGTGTAGCTATCACGGTCCGTGAAATACAGTCTGGTGACAGACAGAGAGACGGACAGACAGACAGACGGACCGACAGACGGACGACCATTGCGTAGGTAGCTAGGAAAAAAATAGGTAAGTTTGCCTACGCTGATCGCCTGATTTAGGTATAGGTACCCTAAGTATACCTACATGAACTTTTTTTCTCTGATTTGATTCAACCCAAACCAATGAATTAATAGTTAACCGTGTCAGAAAATGTTTTATCAGTACCTACTTACATACAGTGGAAAGATTTTTAAATCTTTAGGTAGGTAGGCACTATTTATTTAAAGTAGATAAGTAATACAACAATAACATTAGTATTGTATCTGTGTGAACCAAAGGCAGATCGCAGATAATTGTTTTCACTTTCTAGCATTATTTCTCATTCCCTAAAAAAAAACATTTCATCAATCATAAAATGTAAAATCCGCGGGCAAACCCGCGCGCCGGCGCTAACTTGCTAGAAACACAATTTTGACACACAATCACGCATGGACTGGAACAATTTGGCAACACGCGTTGTTGCCAAATTGCGTCTTGAATGGCAACGTCGCATCGCCGCGTCCGTCACTCGACAACCTTGGCGCTTGTTCGAATTTTCGAACAGCGCCATCTACTTAAAATGTTCACCGCACGTAAACTCGTAACACAACAGCAATTAACTTTTTCTCGGTGGTTCTATAAATTTCTGTCAGATGGCGCGATTCAGGTCACTCACACATGTAAAGATTTTTCGTTTTTTATTGGGTCTAATTCTCATAGAAAGACTGTTTTTTTTTCTAAAATTTGGGCGACACGCGATCACAATACATTATAAAGTCTCATTATACTTGCTTTTATTCTGCAGAAACTGTTTATTTACGGAGATTACAGCTCCTGAAAAATGTATGGCGAGGTCTCTTTAGGGATCCCCCTTAAATTCTTTTATTTAGTTTTCTTTTTGGTCTTCTACAACTACTTTTATTTATTTCAGACTGCTACAACTATGGAGGGCTTCTTTACAAAAGTATCGCTTGCCTGACTCCTGTCTGCATACTGAGCAACATTACTGGAGCGCCGTACAACAAGTCGTAAGTTTTATATTTCTCTTGTTTTATTGAAACAAGACAAGTTTTTATTTTGTCATTTTTAGCTACTATGCGCTCGGACACCTGAACACGTGCCAGCGGGGCCCCCGCGCGGTCGTACTGCCGCTCGGGGGCTGGAGGCGAGCAGCCAGACCGACACCTGAACACGTGCCAGCGGGGCCCCCGCGCGGTCGTACTGCCGCTCGGGGGCTGGAGGCGACCAGCCAGACCGACACCTGAACACGTGCCAGCGGGGCCCCCGCGCGGTCGTACTGCCGCTCGGGGGCTGGAGGCGACCAGCCAGACCGACACCTGAACACGTGCCAGCGGGGCCCCCGCGCGGTCGTACTGCCGCTCGGGGGCTGGAGGCGACCAGCCAGACCGACACCTGAACACGTGCCAGCGGGGCCCCCGCGCGGTCGTACTGCCGCTCGGGGGCTGGAGGCGACCAGCCAGACCGACACCTGAACACGTGCCAGCGGGGCCCCCGCGCGGTCGTACTGCCACTCGGGGGCTGGAGGCGAGCAGCCAGACCGACACCTGAACACGTGCCAGCGGGGCCCCCGCGCGGTCGTACTGCCGCTCGGGGGCTGGAGGCGAGCAGCCAGACCGACACCTGAACACGTGCCAGCGGGGCCCCCGCGCGGTCGTACTGCCGCTCGGGGGCTGGAGGCGACCAGCCAGACCGACACCTGAACACGTGCCAGCGGGGCCCCCGCGCGGTCGTACTGCCGCTCGGGGGCTGGAGGCGAGCAGCCAGACCGACACCTGAACACGTGCCAGCGGGGCCCCCGCGCGGTCGTACTGCCGCTCGGGGGCTGGAGGCGACCAGCCAGACCGACACCTGAACACGTGCCAGCGGGGCCCCCGCGCGGTCGTACTGCCGCTCGGGGGCTGGAGGCGACCAGCCAGACCGACACCTGAACACGTGCCAGCGGGGCCCCCGCGCGGTCGTACTGCCGCTCGGGGGCTGGAGGCGACCAGCCAGACCGACACCTGAACACGTGCCAGCGGGGCCCCCGCGCGGTCGTACTGCCGCTCGGGGGCTGGAGGCGACCAGCCAGACCGACACCTGAACACGTGCCAGCGGGGCCCCCGCGCGGTCGTACTGCCGCTCGGGGGCTGGAGGCGACCAGCCAGACCGACACCTGAACACGTGCCAGCGGGGCCCCCGCGCGGTCGTACTGCCGCTCGGGGGCTGGAGGCGACCAGCCAGACCGACACCTGAACACGTGCCAGCGGGGCCCCCGCGCGGTCGTACTGCCGCTCGGGGGGCTGGAGGCGAGATCCGCGCGTGTCATTGTTCCAAGAAAAAAGCATTCGTGAATGTTCACTGTCAAGCTACCCTGCATCAAAACATTAAATTATCTTAAAAAACTTTATTTATTCTGTTCGCAGCTCCAACTCCTCCTAACAGAATACCTAGAGATTGAGAGCGTAAACTTGGCAGCTCAACGCTCAGTGGGCTCAACAGTAACAGACACGACAGAACTGCGACTAGCTGACTACTTCGCGAAGAAGAGGCCGCAAAGACGACGGGCTAAGTTATTCAAACTATCTGGTAAGTTGATTACTAAATATAGCACAACGATTAGAAAGTACAGCTTAGCAGTAAAGACACGCAGCTCAACACTCATTGAGCACAGCTCAACGCCTAGTGAGTTCAGCTTAACACCTGATGAGTTCAGCTCAACTCTCAGTGTTTAAAGCTCAATGCTAAGTCAGCTCAACAGTTACAGATACGACGAACGACGATGCTCATTTTGTACGTCGAACTCGCAGGCGTCGTCGTGAGAAGGCGCCAACAAAATAAAATGATCGTTAGCAAATATTAGACAGTATTAAAATTTATTTTCGTTGTCACAGGTCCCCCAGCCGTATCGCCGAGTCTGTCAGCCCGTCGTCACAACTACCCACTAGTGTGTCGGGCCGACCCCGCTCACCTACACGCGGTGCTGCCCGCGCTGCACCCGCTGTGTGCCCACATCGAACCTGTCACTGGGTGAGTACTAACGATGTCGCCGAGTCTGTCAGCCCGTCGTCACAACTACCCACTAGTGTGTCGGGCCGACCCCGCTCACCTACACGCGGTGCTGCCCGCGCTGCACCCGCTGTGTGCCCACATCGAACCTGTCACTGGGTGAGTACTAACGATGTCGCCGAGTCTGTCAGCCCGTCGTCACAACTACCCACTAGTGTGTCGGGCCGACCCCGCTCACCTACACGCGGTGCTGCCCGCGCTGCACCCGCTGTGTGCCCACATCGAACCTGTCACTGGGTGAGTACTAACGATGTCGCCGAGTCTGTCAGCCCGTCGTCACAACTACCCACTAGTGTGTCGGGCCGACCCCGCTCACCTACACGCGGTGCTGCCCGCGCTGCACCCGCTGTGTGCCCACATCGAACCTGTCACTGGGTGAGTACTAACGATGTCGCCGAGTCTGTCAGCCCGTCGTCACAACTACCCACTAGTGTGTCGGGCCGACCCCGCTCACCTACACGCGGTGCTGCCCGCGCTGCACCCGCTGTGTGCCCACATCGAACCTGTCACTGGGTGAGTACTAACGATGTCGCCGAGTCTGTCAGCCCGTCGTCACAACTACCCACTAGTGTGTCGGGCCGACCCCGCTCACCTACACGCGGTGCTGCCCGCGCTGCACCCGCTGTGTGCCCACATCGAACCTGTCACTGGGTGAGTACTAACGATGTCGCCGAGTCTGTCAGCCCGTCGTCACAACTACCCACTAGTGTGTCGGGCCGACCCCGCTCACCTACACGCGGTGCTGCCCGCGCTGCACCCGCTGTGTGCCCACATCGAACCTGTCACTGGGTGAGTACTAACGATGTCGCCGAGTCTGTCAGCCCGTCGTCACAACTACCCACTAGTGTGTCGGGCCGACCCCGCTCACCTACACGCGGTGCTGCCCGCGCTGCACCCGCTGTGTGCCCACATCGAACCTGTCACTGGGTGAGTACTAACGATGTCGCCGAGTCTGTCAGCCCGTCGTCACAACTACCCACTAGTGTGTCGGGCCGACCCCGCTCACCTACACGCGGTGCTGCCCGCGCTGCACCCGCTGTGTGCCCACATCGAACCTGTCACTGGGTGAGTACTAACGATGTCGCCGAGTCTGTCAGCCCGTCGTCACAACTACCCACTAGTGTGTCGGGCCGACCCCGCTCACCTACACGCGGTGCTGCCCGCGCTGCACCCGCTGTGTGCCCACATCGAACCTGTCACTGGGTGAGTACTAACGATGTCGCCGAGTCTGTCAGCCCGTCGTCACAACTACCCACTAGTGTGTCGGGCCGACCCCGCTCACCTACACGCGGTGCTGCCCGCGCTGCACCCGCTGTGTGCCCACATCGAACCTGTCACTGGGTGAGTACTAACGATGTCGCCGAGTCTGTCAGCCCGTCGTCACAACTACCCACTAGTGTGACGGGCCGACCCCGCTCACCTACACGCGGTGCTGCCCGCGCTGCACCCGCTGTGTGCCCACATCGAACCTGTCACTGGGTGAGTACTAACGATGTCGCCGAGTCTGTCAGCCCGTCGTCACAACTACCCACTAGTGTGTCGGGCCGACCCCGCTCACCTACACGCGGTGCTGCCCGCGCTGCACCCGCTGTGTGCCCACATCGAACCTGTCACTGGGTGAGTACTAACGATGTCGCCGAGTCTGTCAGCCCGTCGTCACAACTACCCACTAGTGTGTCGGGCCGACCCCGCTCACCTACACGCGGTGCTGCCCGCGCTGCACCCGCTGTGTGCCCACATCGAACCTGTCACTGGGTGAGTACTAACGATGTCGCCGAGTCTGTCAGCCCGTCGTCACAACTACCCACTAGTGTGTCGGGCCGACCCCGCTCACCTACACGCGGTGCTGCCCGCGCTGCACCCGCTGTGTGCCCACATCGAACCTGTCACTGGGTGAGTACTAACGATGTCGCCGAGTCTGTCAGCCCGTCGTCACAACTACCCACTAGTGTGTCGGGCCGACCCCGCTCACCTACACGCGGTGCTGCCCGCGCTGCACCCGCTGTGTGCCCACATCGAACCTGTCACTGGGTGAGTACTAACGATGTCGCCGAGTCTGTCAGCCCGTCGTCACAACTACCCACTAGTGTGTCGGGCCGACCCCGCTCACCTACACGCGGTGCTGCCCGCGCTGCACCCGCTGTGTGCCCACATCGAACCTGTCACTGGGTGAGTACTAACGATGTCGCCGAGTCTGTCAGCCCGTCGTCACAACTACCCACTAGTGTGTCGGGCCGACCCCGCTCACCTACACGCGGTGCTGCCCGCGCTGCACCCCATTTAAAATAAAAAAACCGTTCAATAGCGAGTTGGTTTCGCGAATCGATGGTTCCGTACCATCATGATGATTTCTTAAAAAGTGTGCTATTTAGAGACATCGTTTTATTTTTCCTGTATCTTTACATAAACTTCTATACGCTGCACTGCGAATCAGTACTCGCTCGTACTCATTGTGTTGCTATTTTTTAAGTAGTGTCGCAGTGACACTACTTAAAAAATAGCAACACAATGAAGAGCTTTATAAACTTTACTAAAAGGAACATATT
Organism: Melanchra persicariae; assembly: GCA_947386135.1. NCBI lineage: Eukaryota > Metazoa > Arthropoda > Insecta > Lepidoptera > Noctuidae > Melanchra > Melanchra persicariae. Next base: position 21,092,487 of record OX376650.1, read on the forward strand.
TCAGTGAGAAAGTTCGTACATCATTCGGCTCTATCATGTCGCCAGATTTGACTTCCGAAGGCTGATCTTTGGAATTCAAATCCGTGGGTCCAATAGTGCTAAGACGGGTCAAAGGAAGCGGAACACTACCGACCTTTTCTCGAAGCGTTTCTACGTATTTTCTAACCCTGTCATCCCCCAGTAAAAAGGCTCAGCTGTGCATGCACAGTTCAAAACATTTAAGACCATAATTTGTGTTATGTTCTGTATCATGATACAGAACTAAAATCCGAGCCATCATCATCGACCACTAACTTGAGAACTATCAGTCACTCTTATAGACTTATGGTAAGAAATTAAGTCACTGTTTATTCATAATATTTTATCATGGAATGCTGATATACTACTGTAGTGACGCACAAAATTGCCATTTCGCATCGTGTGACAGAATCTTATAACATATTATTCGAAAGCTATCCTTCTCCTTGTCCGTCAGCGGCGGCGAGTGTTCTCTCCGCGCGTTCATAACGGACTACGTGCGCTGCGGTGAGAGCGAGCGACTCGCGGCGCAAGCGAGAGCCACAATCGATGACGTCATGCGCGCGCCCTCTGCCTGGCGGGAGAGGGGACCTCCTCCACCTACTCTTATTAAGTCCGGGTATGTATAGGGCTACATAATTTAATTGAGTTTTTTTTTTCTGTATTTATTTATCATCTAAATGGTTTGTACAATGACACAACTTCGTTCTAGCAACCGCCACCGCACAATATTCACGTGTTGCGGCAGCGGATGGCGCGCCGTGTGCGACACAGCACGCGCCGCTCGCCGCTGCGGCTCGTGCGGCGGCGTGGAGGCTCTGCGCGCTACGGCCGCCGCGCTCGCCGCCGCCGCCACGCACTGCCGAGCCGCGCATGCGCGGCACACTCCTACTACTGCACAAGGTGGGTTGCACCAGCGCTGTGGACACATCAGTGCATGAGAAAAGGCGCAAGATGCAATAAGTATCTCCTGCGACTTGTCGAAGGCGTTTGACTGGGTGAGCCACGCCATCACTCCTGAAACTTTAGCATAACGGATTAGGCAAAACAGCCTTGAACTTACAAAAATTGTAATCTAATGACAGACATCAGATAGTTCAAATAATCGGCTACAATTCAACGGGAATAAAATTTGAAAATGGGGTTACCACAGGGTTCAATTCTGGGTCCCTTCTTATTTTTTAGCTTATGTAACGAAATACTGATCTGCCCCTTATTTTTTTTTATTAATAAATAGACATGCTGGCAATCTTTACATCATAAATAGCGCCCTATTGCACAGGTACACAATTGGTTTAATGCTGATAATTATTTTTTTATGATTGCAATCAATATACCCAATGTCAATCCCATTGTCTGAGACATAGTATTGAACAGGGAGACACAAGAATACGTGGAAGAAACAATTTTCCAAGGGATTACGCTCAACTCAAGGCTATATAGTAAATGAGGCAACATATATAAGTCAAAGTCAAAGTAGCCTCACCTTTCATGAAATACAGTTTAAACCGCTCAAGCCCAACATGTGAAAATTCCCTAATATAAAGTAAATCTTATGTAATAGGTAAATAAACATTAAATTCGCGATTAATTCGCAACACACCGGTGTGTTGCCGGGGCCGGACAGGTTAAATCAATGTTTTTGATTTTTAACCGACTTCTAAAAAAGGAGGAGGTTCTCAATTCGGATGTTTGTATTTTTTTTTTGTTCGCGCATAACTCCGTCGCTTGCCAACCGATTTTTGATGGAAAGGGTATACTTTCCAAATGGTCCCATTGAAATTTTATCCAAATCGGTTCAGTAGTTTTGTTTTTAAATCCAAATAGCTAGAAAAAATATTTGGAAAAATCATTCATGTATACGAAATTGCGTATTTTTGCTTTCCTGTGACTTTCCAGTGGTGTTGTTAGGTGTGGGGTACCACTAAAAAGAGAAAAAAAAAACTTTTTCACAAAAAAAAGAAACCGACTTCCAAAAAACACTATAAAGTTCAAAATAACTTTAATTTCGGTAGTCGGGGTGACTTCCGAAATTATTGTGTGTTTTTTGGAAGTCGGTTTCTTTTTGAATAGGTACTTACATTTTTTCAAAGGACCTCCAAGGGCTCAACGATGGTTGGCCGATGACGACATTGTGAGGTTCCTGCAATCACTTCCCAACTGGACTGCTGCTATTTATCAAGATGCGAAGCTTAGCGCTGAGGTAATTATATTATAATTAATAATAATAAACGCATTCATTTTATTTATTTATTTAAAAAAAAACATAGTTTAATTCGAATATTCTACATAAATTAAAAATATGACCAGTAACTGTCCAACTTTATAAATCGTACGCTCCATAAAAATTTAATTCGTCGCATCGTATCGATCTACCTTTTGTTTACGACCTCTTTTATTCTCATTTAAAAAACAATTATTCAAAACGATTAAATCAACCATTTAATCAACTAACATCCCTAGCAAGCAGTTCTGCTTTAAACTTTTTATGTAAACAACCATTTACCAACAGCATAATAACCATTTACCAACAGCATATTAACCTTTTATGACAGATTTTTCCAACGCCAGATATCCGAACCGAGTTCTTTGATACAAAATCTGTCAATTTTATGCCAAGGTTAAAGGAAATCTACCTAACCCAAAATCTGCCCTAAGTATTGTATGGTCGAACGCACATCATTCATCAGTTATTACACTTGAAATGTTAAAACTGTCTAAGGGCATGAGCAAACTGAAATTGCTATAAAATACTACCACATAATTTCGGTCAACAACTTTTCACCGTTAAATTCGTTGTGTTAAGGCTAAAAAACGGTCATCGGGAACTTTTTCAAGAAACTTACGGTTGACGACAGTACAAACAACACAATCATACATACATCTAACATTCCATTTTCACATCCTACAGCCATCTAATTGGACTACTGAACAACATGATGCAAAGAATGTTGCCAACGTAAATAAAAGTTTATTACTAAATATGTAGACGCTCCCATTGCAGGAAGTGTGGATTGTATGATATAATAAAAGTAAAGTAATATGTAAAATGCATGATATAGTTTTGGCAGTGTCTTGAAGTAAGTAACACTGACTTAGGTCTACTTGCACCACAAATTACTGATCGTTTAGCGCTTAACATAAATACCTAAACCGGTCAAGACGCGTGACTGTTTTGAACTTTAGTTTTTTAGCGCTAAATTGTGTTTCTTACTTTGAGGTGCAAGCGGCTCTAAAAGCGTGTTCGCACTAAATCCGATCCAACTCCGAGAAACGACGGTCATCGCATTACTATTTGTATGAAGGGTATCGCATTAGATCCAAAATCGGTCCGTTTGAATCTATATTTCCGCTTCGGATGGAAATTGGAACCCGAATTCGGATCAGATGCAGTTTGCAAACGCTGTAATCATCTGATTTACTTATCCTTTCACGCATTTTGTCATACCAAATCCTTTTAAACGTCTATTCCCAGCTATCGCCAATGGCTTTGGCACCACTGGTGACAAATAAATGTTAAATTATACTTATTTTGCAAATTGGTTACAAGTAACTCTTCTATACGTCAATATTGTTTGGTCACAAATCCAGTCTAAATGAAAAAAAAATACTCCTAACTGTTGCCAGTGGGGACATACAACACATACCTACCTTCCCGATTGTCACCACTGGCTTCATTTCTACTGATGAAAAAATATACCATTTGTAGTGGGGACATCTACTGGGTACTGTTGAGATTTTTCAGTGTTGATAAAACCAGTGGTAACAATAATTGGTAATAAACGTTTTCAAATGGATGATATGCCTGCCAGTTTGTTCATAAATCGAGCTTAATAGCTCATCAAAACTACCTTTATGTAACCAGGACTTAAAGCAGGCTTATGAACGAGAAGCAGAGATCCTAGGATCAAGCCTCGGTGATGGGGCCGTCACGCGCAAGGAAATCATATCGGATATCAACGCGTTGGCTGATCTAGCGGTGCTGTGTGAGACTATGGTAAGTTATTAGAATCCCTGTCAGCGAGTTTTTTAATTTTTATTTCGGTATTGTGATTTTCTATACACACATCGACGCTTACCATCAGGTGAGATAGTGGTCAAGCGCGTGCTTAACAATAATTTTTAAAAAAAATATACCATCCTTCTAGGGGCAGTAGGGTAAAAACTGTCAAACCTCCATTTTTACTCCTCGGGTAAAAGTCATCTGACGATTAAAATATTTTTATAGTTTTTTTTAACGGCACAGAATCGGTAGATGGCGCTGGCGACTTAGATTGCACTATCGTTGTATTACAATGATTTGGTAAAGCTCTGACGACTTCAGACAATACTTAACACAACTGAAACTTTTTTTAAAACATACGCAATGTGTCGTGGCAATCGCATAGCGATCGGCAAGCGCAGCTAGCTTTCAGCCGCCGTCCCCGCTACGGGGCCCTTCCGAACAGCTGATTTTATGCGTTGATCGTTACGAGTATTTCAACATCCATTGCTGTTTTTTTTATTTTAGCTGTATTGTTTATAAAAAAGGAGTGCTGCGTACAAAGAATGTAATTTTACATTGAAAGAAAGGAAAAAACGGTAAAAAAATTAAAAAAGTCTTTCGTGAGAAAAATTCCGGTGGAATATGATTCAAAATAAGGAGCTTAAAGGTCTTACAGGAGAAGCATTCAGATTAGTAAAAAAAATCGATCATATGAAATACTCGAGCGCGTCAGATTAAGATAAGGGGGATTTATTACTAGCTTCTTAGCTAATTAACAACAATTTTCGCTAATCTGACGATTTGAGCGTAACCTAAGGAGGCCGGAGGATAACAAAGTTGCAAAAAAAACGATGTCTTTACTTACCCGAGAGTGGTTGTTTTTTTATTTATTTTAAAGGTAATATATACCAGAATAACAAAAAACATAAATAATCTGACGATTTCCGCAAGCCGAAGGTAATAAAAATAGTCAATTAAGTTCAGAGCGTGCAGCTAGGGTAAAGCATATGTTTCCCACTCGCAGTATCAAATTTACTGGCTTCTGACAATCCGTAACGATTGCCAAAGATCTAAAAATGACTACCGGGACCAACGGCTAATGTGTGGGCTGCAATATTGTTAATATTTTGTATCATCTTTTCTCTGTTCCAACACATATTGTAGCTGTTTATTGTCCCTGAATAAAATAAATAAAAATGTAAAAAAGCATTTTTATTTCAAGTGTACCAATACCCCTCACATTAATTCTCAGATTTTACTATGGCTGGAACATCATGATGAACCTTCAGTATGCTGATCTGACGCGCTCGAGTATTTCAAGATAGCGATTTTTTTTTCTTTGTCAAGAATTCGCTGCGAGCTTGCGTCACTTCCAAATCATCAGTCTAAGAAATGGGAGCATCTAAAGGTTCACTGAACACCCCCTCTGAAAATCTGACGCGCTCGAGTAAATTTTTTTTTCATCCCTCCCGCAAATCGGCAGATTAATATATATTTCGTATCAGACGCATATTAAAATATCATTATCTGACACGCTGGAGTATTTCCATGTTATTGTTTTTTTACAATTTTGAAATTCTGTAAACGCTTCCCCCACCGCTGAAAGTAGAAACATGAAAGGACCATTTATTCTTCAAATCATCCAATCTACTAAATCTATTAGGTCTCCGCGACAGTCGAGTAAATCCACATTTAGCATCATGGGCTCCCCTACCACAATGAATGTGTTCCCAAAACGTTTTGTGTTCACCACATACTGGTGGCTCAACGCCATACGTCTTGTGGTTTGAGGATGGAACGGGCTTAGCGGAATTAAACAATGCAATTGCGACGCGTACCCAAAATGCAACCGATAGAAAACCGACAGGCTAGAAACGACGTCGATGCTCAAGACTTTGGAACTTCCACTCGACGAGCCTATCATTGCCGATGATCCTCTTGGCTCGTTTCCCAATTGACTCGTTTCTCAAATGACTCAAGAGCATCATGCTGGTATCTGGCAGATCCGTTCCAAAGATGAGAGCAGTACTCTATACACGATCGAGCTTGCGCTTGATATTTGAGTAGCTGTTTTGGTGTACCGTCTCACCTTTGCTAGGATCCCCAACTTTTTGGCAGCCACTTGAGCCCTTGCCTCTATGAAAGGGCCAACATTGAGGGTAGATGTTAAAGTAACACCAGGAAGTTCAAGTTGGTTGGCTATCGGCACGTGTTTTAAAAGTAAAGCTTTCAAAGAGTAGTTAAAACTTTTAGAAACTATTTCTCCTAGGACTGGATGGCCGCCAACATCCGCAGCCTGCCATCGCTTCTAGGTGGGCCTGGTGGTCTCAGCAAGCTGCCCGACAAGTTCCTCAGTGACGTCGCCGCTGCCGCCATGATTTTCGACGAGATTTCGCATAAGTGCCTACTGTTTCTACATTTGGAGGTAAGCAGAGAGAGTAATAGATTATTGAAAAAAATCCTAATTATTATACTTTAAACCTTATGTTTTAAGAAGTAGGTAATAGTCACAATCAGCAGCAACATAGTAGTGGTGTTTTTTATTATAGTTTTCTTTGTTCTAATGTCATGTGTCGAATTTGATGGTAAAGCCGTCCCAGGAAAAAGTGACGTACCAGGAAGGCCGGTGCGAGAAAAGGACTTGGGATCCCCGAAGTCCTTTTCTCGTGCCGGTCTGATCTTTGCTCAGCAATGGGACTGCAACAACTAGAAATCAGTCATATTAAGATTGCTTCGTCGGCCGGCTGAAATTGTTTTGTATTGTTTTAGACGACTTAAGACGCAGAAGCCGATTAAAAGTTTGGTGTGAAAGAGACCTAACGTGTGTTTGTGGTGACAGATGCGCATCGAGTGCTTCCACTACCTGGGGCAGGAGGAGCGCGGAGACGGCGCCGATGCCGACGAGCAGGCGGGCGGCGCCGCGCTGCTGGCGCACGCGCTGCTCGCCTTCCACGAGCAGGCCGCCAATGTGCTGGCGCCGCATAGACTTGCGGTGAGTTGTAGTGTGGTGACAGATGCGCATCGAGTGCTTCCACTACCTGGGGCAGGAGGAGCGCGGAGACGGCACCGACGCCGACAAATTGTACTTTATTAATAAGCTTTAAAGTTCTAGCTTTGCATTGTTTAAAATTATTTTTGAACCTTCAATTCAAACAAACAATGTTGAACATTGCAGTACATAATGTCAGGCGTGGGCGAGATGATGTCAGCGGGCGTGGTGTGGCGCTGGCAGGGCGAGGCGGGCGCGCGGGGGGGGGACGCGCGGCTGGCCACGCTGCGCCACTGCCTGGCCGCGCTGGCGCTGCCGCACCGGGGGCTGCACAGGGCGCACACTTATCTGCACCTGCTCACTTGTACGCCTGAGGTGAGTGAGCGTATGTGTGGGAAAATTTACGTGTTGGTTTTGGCCAGACTCAGTGGCGTAATGGGATGGGGTGGGCTCGCGCTAGCGCTACGCCACTGAGTGGTGTGGGCACCATTCTGAATGTGGGCCCTGGCTGACAACGAGACAATGCGTGCGAAACTAGCTGTTCTGATAATTCAATTTTAAAATATTCAGAGGCTCAAATTTTTGAGCTCGCCTTGCTCTCTTTTTCCGTCTAAGTGCGATTATGTTTTGACTTTTCTACATATCAACAAAGGTTATCTCCTATTCCTATAAGAATCAATTCATCGATCCATGCATGAGTCGACAAAGTATCTATTACATAATCATGACATAAGCATGATCAGATGATAATCTGACCCATCCATTAATCAAAAGATTACTAAAATATTCAAGCTACATATTTGATTATGCTAACCTTGAAAACATACATGTTAAACCAATTTCTCTTGACATATTTTTTACCATCCCATGACGAAAAGTTAATACTTCTAACGAACCAACTTATTTCATCTACCTTTCACCGTCCACAGGAAATAATAACATCAGTCCGCGAGAAAGGCGCCCAGTTCACCGAACTAGAATACTTGAACGCATTCAAAGTGATCGAGACTCGTCGCGGCATATCGCCTGCCGATATGAAGATGCATCTCAAGCAACTGTCAGCTGCACTCGGCCATGTTGGAGTCACTGTATAGACTAGAAAAGGAAATAAATATTAATTTAAAAAACTAAAGGTGAACGTTAACGAGGAAATTAAGCATGCTGGTTGCGTTCTATAGTTTCTACTTGCCTTCATGAGAAAAGGCGTGGGTTTATATATGTAGGAAAAAATAAAATACGCGATATAAAAATAAACTTGCGTTTTATGCTTGGCGTGCCTTAGCAATGTTGTTTATAAAATGTTTAACTTATATTTTGTTAAAAGATAACTATTATGTTTACTCATCAGAAACGTATTTACTACATAGTCAGATTATCATGTATTATTATAATATCTTAGTTTTAAGTACATTTTACTTATTACTTGCAATAAAAATATTATATAACTGATACGAATTTGTTTTTATCCTACAACTAAATAAATATGACAGCCGAATTGACAATCTTATAAAGGCCATACCGTATTAGAGTGAGAGCCCCAAAACTTCGTCACTTTCAGGATGTTACATTTTTTGTATGAATAAATACAAATCTAACGTCTGTAAAGTAAACTTTTCGCTGCACATCAGCTACGACACGAATGTGCGTCTATGCCAATGATATTATAAGTAAAAGGTGTAGATAGTTTATAAGCGCTCAGCAAGCGGCATGTCAAAATGTGGCTAATTAGCCACATTTTGCTCGTCATCTCTTTTCCGCTCCCGATAATTACGACATGCCGTCCTACTTCTACGTGTCATCTAACAGTGTGACATTATGCCGTTCTTGAAGATCGAATGTTGTTTATGTAACCTATCTACACCTTTCTACTTATAATAAATATCATTGGTCTATGCAGCTACCTACTCGCGAAGTATTTAGACTGTACCGACCCGAAATTATGTTTGATTTTACCTGTAATTTGAATCACGGGTATAAAAACCAGAGTGAGGGACTACACGCACACTCTCGTTACTGCCGATGACGCTGTATTACCCAGCTCCAAGAGAAGCCAGCAGTCTCCGTAAACCCTGACCCCGATCATCTGTCTTCGCTTCGTCGGCTTTGTGCGACCTCCCCGTTATTTTCCACCTGACCCTAGTTTGATCCGTCCCGTGCCGCTGAGCTTGTAGTTAAATTCGACCCAAAATTATCAATTATTTCAAGCCCATCCCTTGCTGTACCAGCAACGCTCTAAGCCGACAAACGAATAAACGCAGTTTGGGTGCATTAATTGTATTTTAAGATTGCATTCGTTGTTCAATTTCTGCATAAGTAATCGTTATTATTCTTTATTGTTAATTGTTTGATTTTTGGCCTTGAGTAAAAATCGAAGAAAATATATTAAATATTTTTTGTACAATAATAATTTGAGTTTGGGGAAAAACCATTATTTTACTTGTGGCAATCTCAGGACATGACATTTTATCTTGCATTTTATTGAAAGAGTTTTTGGTAGTATTTCTGTTTTCATTATTCGCATTTGATTTGTGGTGGATATTGTGATGTAATATGGGTCATTTTGTGTCTTAAGACTCTCCAGTATCTATGCAACTGGAAAATATGTGGAATCATTGAAACAGGTGCGATCTTGGTCAAGTGGAACTGATAATAGTATTAATTTCCTCAGTGAAGCTTGCCGAGGAGATTGACTCAATATATTTGCTGCCAAATACTAAAAAATGCGTTTTATCCGCAGTCTTATGCAAAACAAAATGATTTCATAAAAAAACGTAAAAGGCTTTAACTGAAGAACTCTGTGTTACAAGAAGATTAAAAAAAATATATTTAAATGTCAAAGTCAAAATAAATACAAAATGGCGGGAATTCTTTTGTAAATAAACTGAAGTTGTTGTGTGCATCAATTATTATCATCAAATAATTATAATATTTTTGCTGCAGTTTATTATATTGTTTACGTAAATATGGCAGACAACGATTTAGCAGATCTAAGAAAACAGTGCATTACTAGCCTGTATTTGTGTACGGACAACGTATCAAAATATTTAGATAGTGAAAAGGAAGCTGAATTTGATAAACTCAAGATGTGTGTCCAGCAGTATTGTACATTAGAAGCTCAGCAAGATGTTACCATCGAAGCTATGGAGAGAACAAAGGTAAGAAATTAAGAAAGACATTCTTTTTTTTGGTTATGTTTTATTACATTCTTTGGTTTTATAAAGTAAGTAAATTCTTGCTTAACCTAGCTCATTCATATCCTATATACTTAAATCATTATTTGTTATCCATTGGAAATCCAAATGTAAAGGGTGTTCGTAGTCTTGCTATAGAAAAGCCTTTGAGTACATACCTACTTGTCAAGGTTATACCATCACAAAGATAAATCTGTCAAGACTGGGATGCTGCATACCAAATCATCGGTGGGACTGCAATACTTCAAAACTACACTTTGCTATAAGGTCTAATTTTCAATACTTAGAAAGAAAAAGAAAGAAATAAAACACTTTTATTCTCCCCAAAATGACGCATAAAAAGAAAAATAGATACAAAATAAGAGCACAAATTATAAAACTACCTAAAAAAACTAAAACAATACAACAATAAAACAACTTACTGCAATATTGTGAAACATACTTTGCAGCAAAACTTAGACCTTATAGCAAAGTGTAGTTTCGCGGTATTGCAGTCCCACCAATGGAATAGCTTTGTTGACAGAATAATATATCAAAACCTGTCTTTGTATACTAACTCATGCATTTGCAAATCCTGTTTATATTGATGTTTGCTGTTACAGAAGTCAATTGAGTGGGTTAAGCTTGCATTTGTACCTGCATAAGTTACTGTTGTCCTATTGTGTTTGTTTTGTATATTTTAGAGTGTACAATAAAGAATAAGAATAAATGTAAATATACCTGAAAACAACAATAATATGACTTGCTTTGTAGCGAGAGACTGATACCTCCAATGTGGATTCCCTGGAGGAGAGATTCAAGTCTCACCTGAGCAATTTAGCAGGCAAACGGCTCAGGGTTGACAATCATCCTTATATGATGGAATTCAACAAGAGATTCCAAAAGGGATCAGAAAGTGCTGCACGTAAGACTTAAATTTATATTTTTTATAGAGGGCTGAGTAACCAAAGGAGGATTTAACCAGTCTTAATGTCATCCAGCACAATTCTTTAACTCCCTGTGATTATTGGTCACCAAGAATTCAACTTATTATTCTTATTATGAACTAGTGGCCCGCACCAGCTTCACCTACAGATACCTGAATTAGAACATGTTTATGATATGGTCATATCAAAATTGTAATAAACTTCCATGGAATAATAAAACACTTCACAAGGGTGAAGCTGTGGACAGTCTTTAAAAAGTACCTATTCTTGTCTTTGTAAATTCTGAGAGTTTTAATAATAACTTATGACAGTAAATATTTTACAGGTAACTTGGATGAATCAGACTTAGCCATAACTGAATCACAGGACCAATATGTGAGTATTATTAAGTTCCATTGCTGTATATGAAGATCTAAAATACCTTTATTAATACTAAAGTTGCACTATACCTTTTTCAATGTCTTGTAGTAATTTTTAAGGTGATGTTAACATAAAATATTTAACATTTCTTATTGTATTTCAGTTGGACCCAATTACAAAGAGACCAGTAACAGACCCAGTGAAGAACTCCGTGTGTGGTCACATCTATGAGAAGGATTCCATTATGAGCTTAATTGCAACCAAACCTAGAACTAAATGTCCAGGTAAATATTAGATCTTATCCAACAAATCTAAATTAATATAAATGTATCTGTCACTGGAAATATGCAGACATCTTTATGAGATTATGATTTCTCGATATATTATGAAAAAATCGTTTTGTATACAATAAATCTCATCCAAATTCAATAGTTTCCAATATTTACAATTTCACGCAATGTTTTACAATCTTACGGCGTTTGCAATTTTCCGGTGACATATCCATGCAAAAGTGAATCTGTTAATTACCTCTTCATATCTTAAGGGCTGAACAGGTTTGGATAAAACTTGGCAAACACATAAACTGTGTCCTGGAATAGGAAATTCTAAAATAGTATGCTTGTTATCCTGGGAGTAGGTATAACCCCTTGAAGTATTTTTGGGCTTTCACACGGGTAAAGTGGCTGGCTTCTATTTACCTTCTTCAGTTAGAAAGACAGCCATGATAATATGAATGATCCCTCGATACACGCAATTATAGTGTTCTTGTCAATCATATCCCAAAATCTGTCTTCTTTCTTTCAGTCCTTCCAAAGGTTTTGTGCCTTGTGTGATAAGACCACCCACTGTACACTTGTCCTCTTATTATTGTTGCGTTTTATATTATGTGGTAATAGTCGTAATCAGTCAAAGTCAAAACGTTTATTTCAATTAGGCCATTAAATGGCACTTTTTCAGGGTTGCGGATTTGTTCGAAAGAGTTACCGCGGCCCTGGGAAGAAAGGCACTAGGAGGACTAAGGGTGGGTTTTAGTCAGTAAAAGTCTGACACTCCCTGCCGCTCCACCCAGAGCGGGAGGGGTCATTTGATGATTTCCCATCCTATAAAAAAAAAAAAAAAAAAATGGCACTTTTGAAAGTCATAATTTACAGTGACTATAATATGTTAAAATAATATGCAGTTTAAATAATAACCTAATTATATTTTTTATTAGCCTATTTTTGTGTCCCACTGCTGAGCAAAGGCCTCCCCTTTCTCCTTCCAAACCTCTCTGTCTTGAGCGATTTCTGGCCAAGTTTTCCCCGCAAACATGATGAGATCGTCACCACCTTCGCCGTGGTCGACCTCGACGATGACGTCCTTCCTCAGGCGTCCAGTGTATAAAAAAATAAATAAAGTGACTCAATGTACGGTCTCATCAACCGTACATTTAGGGTAAGCGCGCACTACGAAAATAAATCGTTGCGAAGAAAATTCGTCAATCTGTGAACAACAGAAACGTACTACAATCCGCGCACTCCGAAAATAAATCATTTGCGATTTATTTTCGCAGATGCGAAATCATACGTATATTTTGTACCCTATGAAGTGCACATTGCGCTTCACACATTGCGGAAAAAATCGCAAGCGCAGCGGTAAATTTTTTATCATATTCACGAAGATCGTTATACCGTACGTAAAAAAACCCTTTAGAATGTCTTACTGCTGTCAAAGAATGGACCCGGTAACGTTTAGTTATGTGGTAGGCACAGTGACTGTCTTGGCCCTGCTTTTGGCTCTGCTATTTCGCAGGCGATAATAAATCGTAGTGCGCGTAGGAATTATTGTCGATTGTAATTTTATTTCGCACTTTAAAAGTTGCCACGATTTGTTTTCGTAGTGCGCGCATACGCTTACTTTGCGAACGCAGCAACCTACTTGAATCTCGTGCGTCACAAATATCACGCTATAATTGTAACTTTTCACGCAAGGCAGATCGAGTCAGACAATAACTGTGGAACTAACGACTTGTCAAGAGAAAGAATCGCTACCACTTTAACTTGTACTTTCTACTTCAATATAACTTTAAACTCAACTGGTGGTTCTTTCTGTGTACTCCACAACTAAGGGTATGGGCGCACTACGAAAATAAATCGTTGCGAAGAAAATTCGTCAATCTGTGAACAACAGAAATGTACTACAATCCGCGCACTGCGAAAATAAATCATTTGCGATTTATTTTCGCAGATGCGAAATCATACGTATGTTTTGTACCCTATGAAGCGGTACTAGCTTCGCACATTGCGGAAAAAATCGCAAGCGCAGCGGTAATTTTTTATCATATTCACGAAGATCGTTATACCGTACGTAAAAAAATCCTTTAGAATGTCTTACTGCTGGCAAAGGATGGACCCAGTAACGTTTAGTTATCTGTGTTAGGCACAGTGACTGTCTTGGCCCTGCTATTTCGCAGGCGATAATAAATCGTGCGCGTAGGAATTATAGTCATTTTATTTCGCACTTTAAAAGTCGCAACGATTTATTTTCGTAGTGCGCGCATACCCTAAACCAACATCAACATAATGATAGTGTACGGTGCCTACAACCATTGGCTCCTACACTCTTTTATAAAGTGACTACTATCCATTCGCAAAGGTAGATTCTTATGGAAAAGAACGGACAAAAAACTCCATAATTACTATTAGATAAAAGATTTAATTTTATTCATAGAACTGTATTTGACCATCTGATGATTGGAGGAAACTCTCAAATTAAGGCGAGCCTGACTTGAGCGCGTAGGCATCTAACGCTTACCCCAGGCCCCGCAAGGAGTAGCAATACGTAATAAGTTACGATGCGCGGGAGACGCGCGCACCAAGCGCACCGCTCGCTCATGAGTTCACGGACTCGGGTAGGTACTAAGTTCCGTCACAGGATAAAGTAATGCAGTAGATCAACTTGAATTGATTAGTATAAGTTTATTTTGTTTTATTTTTCTATTAAGTATTTTTTAAGGTTATAGATGGATTAAGTACGTATTGTACAAACTTGAATCCAATTACTAATCATTAAAAATCAGTAATAATACTTATTTATTTTAGAGTATGGTGGATTTAAAATCTGACTGACACGAAAATTATGAATACGAGTACGATACAAAAATACGCGTCGCGCGCTATTTGGCTTTGGTGCGATACCTTCGTAAAAATCAAGTAGTAGGTAGGCACACTTACTTTAGGAAAATTATGTTACAATTCTTGAATATTATAATTCAAGAAAGCTTAGAAGTATAAATGGTTCGGAATTTGCCTAGATGCTATTTAAAAAAAAACAAAAACGTTTTTATATTTTTTAATCAAATAGTTAACATAATAAAAGTTACCAATGCAACTGGCTAAAATTCGTTGAACTGTAGCTGTCTCGGTTTGCATGGACCTAGCTGAGTAGATTGACACGGAATATGGTCCTTGGATTTGCTTGGACCTGGCTGCACAGGCTTATCATTAACATTTTCTTTGTTTTCTTTCAATATTATGTCTCGTATTGGCATACCGCGATTTTGGCGCGGATCCACAATCTCTGGCAATATACATTTCAAATAAAAATCTATAATTTTTTTCTCCATATGCACCCGCCAAAATTCGTCATCTCTTGAAATATTTTCTACTACTAGTTTTCACCGGACCATATTCCAAAAATGCATTGGTTCCTTTCTGTTACGTGAAGTTGACCCTGCACTTGGTAATACCAATTACTTTTTTGTTTATAACCCTGGTATGTTTTATTCTATCGAATTTAAATATATGTATTTTACTTTCTTCAATAGCAGCATTTCCCTTTTCTAAATGCCGTTATTGGACATTTAATTTCAACAATGGTGTCGTTCCCAACTATACCGTCGGGGGTAACCCCAATAAATGAGTATTATTTTGGAGACAAGTCACGCCCTTCCGCATGCTTTATTGCCCTGTAACGCAAATTTTGATTTTGATTTGTTGGTAATTAACAAGTAAAATTTTAAAAACTTACAAAATATCCCTGTTCAATAGAGATAACGGAGCTACAGTGCCAAAGACAGATACACAGGCACACAGACGCACGTACACAGAAACATAGATAGCAAACCGTTATAAATAAATAGGATAGAATTGTAATATGGTGTGTGTTTAATTTCTTTATGTATTTTATGGTGTTACAATAATGATAATGAGATACTACTTTATTCAAATCTATACTAAATAATATTATAAAGTGGAAGTGCGCTAAGTGCGCTGTGGTAATAGCTAATTATACGTAAGTACCATGTACTACAAAGATATTGTTTTTCATTCGATCTAAAAAAAAGTCCGCGACGTTACACCTATATCTATCTCTTATAAATATGCCACACTAAGGCATTTTATGTCAAATAATTTATTTAAAAATTAAAGGTGGTTTTTCAGCATTAATATTAGGCAGGCATATTAATCCTTACTAGCGAAAGTTACTTCATCATCAAGATAATTTTATGAAGATAAACTTTGTCTTTTACAGCATGTTATTTGAACTCACCGTTTAGGAGATAATGTAAAATTAAAATAATTCAACAATATTATTAAATCGAACGGGCGGTGCGCGAGACGCGGCCACCAAACGAGAACGCGTCGAGCCTGCGTGACTGCGTGCGACGCGGTGCAAGAAATTCTTTTTTGTATTATGATTATGAATTTATGATAGTTACATTCATGGGGAAGGCTGTACGGCTATACGGGAACGGGAATTCCTACGGGAATGAAGAGTTCCGTTACCTGTCTCCGAAGTTCTTCATCAGATCTTCACCAAATTGAAATGGGATCAGTCCGGGAAGATACACTTCCAAAAAAAATAGAATCATCAAAATCGATTGACAATTGGCGAAAATATCGCTGAGCAAACATACAACAAAAAAAAACAGTCGATTTGAGAACCTCTTCTTTTTTGGATATCGGTTAATAATATACAATACAATAGTCAATTAAAAACAGTTTAGTGTATGTAATTTATAATTTCTATACATTTTTCCTCTTGCCAATAAACACCGATAAAGTAACGCATTGGATTGGAAAAACTATCCAAACTGACCACATAGTTTTTTGTATGTCTTGTCATAACTTGATACATTGTTAGTAATTAGTAAGAGGATGGACTCTAGTGTACAGCGCATAAATGAGCTGGTCCGGTAGAATAAACGTTACCAAAAGTATGTTATTATAATATTTTCATAGGAAATGGTCATACTGTAACACTTTTACACTATGGCACGCGACTCACGAGTGCGCTGCGCGTATTGTTTGGCATAGACGAGACCTACACAAACGTTGCAGACACCATAAATATTATTATTTGTTGTGTTGTGGTGGCTGTGAGTAGGTACCCACCTAGCGTATAACTACACTTATATTTCTTCTCTACATGAACACCACAACATTATTGCACCGATATTCAACTCTCATGTAGGAAATACAAGCTATTATTTTTGCATTTGTTTAGGAGTAAGATAAGTGAAAACGGACATTTCTAATAAATAACAAATATTATAAGACTTATACAAACTCTCCGAAACCATCAAGACTAACGTAGCGGGGTGAACTACCTATTTGACATTTGAAAACAGTAAATCATTGTATCATGTGCGCGCGAGGTGGCTTTATGCACTCTGAAATAGGGTTCAAATTCAATTGTTTTACATACTTGATGCGGTTGGTAAATCTATTACGCGCGAAAACTAAACCACTAAAGCGCACGTCTTTATGCGTATTGAAATAAGGTTTAAATTAAACTGTTTACACACATGTTCGCGGTGTGTAAATTTATCGGTTCCGTGTCGGTACTTACCTAGTTAGTAAAGTAAATTATGTATATACCTATATACCTTTTTGTTTATTCAGCCAAAGTTTATAAAGTACCTAGTCACCGCTGCAACGAAGAGCCGTTGATGACAACTTTTTTTTCCCCCATTTTTTTTTACAAAATTATAGCTACATCTAATAAAAACTAACTATATTACAACTGTTTGAACACTAAATTGTATACAAGTATTATTATTTAACCACTCGACACGTGAAAATTCCAAAATAAAAAATAAATCTTACGTAAATAAACACAAACATTAAATTCGCGGCACACTGGTGTGCCGGCAGTGCTAGAGCGGTAATCAATTTAGGCTTAGCCAGTAACAGAACTTAGCGGGGGTGGCGGGATCGCAAAAATTTGGCACACGTCCGACCTCCAACACGTTCCGCTCGGGACTAAATGACACGGGGCGCGCTCATGAAAAGACAAAATCACTTGATTTTGGAATTAGTGGGATACGTATTTTCATATTTCACATTATGACGGCCGATTTATATCACATTTTTTACGACCTTTATTGTGGTATAAGTTTTATTACTCAAAACCTTATATAACTCAAATGAAATGATAATTACATCTTGATTTTGACTTGTCTTTGCGATTTAATTGGATGCAGTAAAGTGCAAGTAATCGTGTATCGCACGGCCGAAATCGCAAGATCGAAGTGTGAAATATGTAATATATATTTTTTTCAAAATTTAAATTGGTGTTGTTTACGAATAAAACACAATTTTACACAATGCAAAACAACGTTTTTCCGGATAACCTGGCCTTAATTTGACAAAAGACAAAGGAACCGGTCTAAGAAGAATATTGAAACATACATAGCCGTTGTTATAAGGCCTCCAGTTTGCCACATTTAACTGATGAAGATATACATGTATTTATATTATAATTATTACTCGGAATGGATTGCCCCGTCGCGTTGGTCTAGTGGTCGTAAGCACTGCTACAGTGCGCTTCTGTTAACATAATTGTCACCGTATAAGACTGCCGGTCGATTCTGTCGGCATCTCACGCTGTACACCTAGGCGGAGTGAACGACAATAGAGCTGTCATTCCATCTTATTTGTATGGTTTGAAAACTCACCCGTCGCCAAGTGTTCACTTCGACATGTTTACAGAATTGCTGTAAGCCATCCGTACAAAGAAGGTGGAATGGCAGTTCACTTCATGCTCGCTCCACTCTAGTTTACACGTTGAGATGTGAATAGAATAGACCGGCTGCTGACAATGAGGTTTGTGGGTGTACCTACTTCCTGGGTGGCCTTCCGGCAGTTTTATTGTTTTTTTTTTTCAATGTTTGTTTTAAACTTCAGGGAGGAGATTTTAGCTGCTACTGAGCTAAAATCTCCTCCCTGAGCGGAAGGAGTCACTTGACGATACCGCTCGAGCCCTGACATGTGAAAATTCCCAAATAAAAAATAAATCTCGTAATAGTAAATAAACATTAAATCCGCGGCACACCGGTGTGCCGGCGGCAGTGCTCGAGCGGTTGGCCGAAGTCTGGATATGTGATATAATATGTATTGATATATTTAATTTATGATTTATTATCAGACACTGTGTTAGTAACAATATTACTTATAACTAAAACAGATCTCGTTCGATCGACTAATGCCCACAAAATCGGGCTGTCTGCTCGCGCTGAATGCCGCCTATTGAAAATATATTACTGGCGAAATTTTGTTATAAGTACCTCTTCCTATTCCTACGGTACAGGCGTTATGTTATGTGTGAAATCAAAATCTCGTAAGTACGTAAAAACTCTTTCATAGTGCATACAGGGATAATCGACGGTTGGTGTCCCATGCTATTTGAAATTACTAATACTGCGAGTTGGCTTCGACCCATCGTACGTCTAACAAAGGACCGGGATCCCAGGGTCACGAGATTGTACATGGAAAAAAATGAGTACTTAAAAGTAGAACGTTATTACTAATACAGCTAAGAAGCTCAGCAGCCAGAGTGTCAGATTATCAATCGGGAAAGGTCGCAAGTTCGATGTCGAAGCCGATGTTGCGGTATTCATAGTGCTTATGCCAATGCTGTTTCTGTTTTTTTTAAAAAAACGTTGCCGCACACTAGGTATTTCTCTTGTATCATGGGTGCGTTTACAAACATAAAAACTCACATACACAAACAGACAGACCCGGAACAACTATCGTAGGCCATACAAATATTTGTTCCGTGCGGGAATCGAACCCGCGACACGCAGCGCAGCAGCCAATCGCTCAACCACTGCGCCAACCGTGTCGTCAAAAGCTGTGCTGTCGATTACTAAATTAAATGATTCAGATAGTTAATAATAGGTCTTTACCTATGAAATTGCCGTTTTGTATGAAAAAATTTAAACGAATTTTTTTCATGTATTTTTTATTTGTATTAATCGAAGTAATCACCCATGCAATCAATGCATATTTGCTAACGCAGTGGCAGTTTATTGATGCCCTTCTTAAAGAAATCAGCTGGACGGGAGGAAACAAATTCTTCAAAGGCATTTTGTACTGCCTCTCGGGTATTGAATTTTTTTCCCGCCAAGAAGTTATCCAAATTCTGGAAAAAGTAGTAGTCTGTAGGCGCAAGGTCTGGTGAGTAGGGCGGATGACGGAGAGCTTCCAACCCCAGTTCTTGCAACTTGGAGACCGTCTGCTGTGCAGTATGAGGTCGCGCGTTGTCGTGCAGGAGCAGCGGAGACGAGCGATTGACCAATGCTGGTTGGAGATGTGCCAGCTTCTCCATCATTGTGTTCAGTTCTTCACAGTACACATCTGCATAATGCTCACCCCGTTTGGTAAGAAGCTGTGATTAATCACACCGGCGCTAGACCACCAAACAGTGACCATCACTTTTCTAGGGATAAGTTTTCCTTTAGGGCATTGTTTAGGTGCTGAACCAGGATCCAACCAACTTGCTGAGCGCTTGCGGTTATCAAACAGAATCCATTTTTCATCGCAGGTAACAATGCGGTTCAAAATTCCTTCATTTGTGTGTCTGTTGAGCAGTGCAAGGCACTTCTCGACGCGTACTTCGCGCTGGCGATCATTGAGTTCGTGGGGCACCCATTTGTCAAGCTTTTTTACCTTGCCAATTTGACGCAAATGGACCAATATTGTTTTGACGCTAACGTCGAAAGCTGCTGCTAATTCAGCCGTAGATTGTGTATCATCAGCTTCCACAATCGCCTTTAATTCGTCATTATCGACCAAAGTCTTCGGACGACCGCGAGGTTCATTTTTCAGGTCGAAATTTCCAGAACGGAAGCGAGCAAATCAATAACAGGTGGTGCGTTGGTTTGTAGTGTTAGCTCCGTAAACGTCGTTGATGTTGCGTGCCGCTTGTGCCGCGTTGCTGCCACGACGGTACTCATGTTCCATAATTACTCGAATTTTTAACGTATCCATGATGACGAAAAAGATTGAAATGCGAAGAAAATGTAACACTAATCAATAAACAAATGACTACTTTTGGAAAAAAAAGAACCATGTTTTTAAAATAAAATTAATTTGAAATTAGAATTTTATTCTTAGCCAAACAAAAATTATTTTGATTTGAAATGGCCAGTACTGCAGAACGGCAATTTCATAGGTAAAGACCTAATATTTCAGAAAATAACGTTTAAGCAGGTGAGCAACGGTGATGACCACTTCACTGAAACTTTAAACCTTAACGACTTCCAAAAAGTAGATCTCTAGATAGGTCAGTAATAGCGAACAAGCTTCCAGTATCCACAAACAGTGGAGTGATGAAAACCGACCATCAAGTCCGAGTCAGACACGCAGCACGGTTTCAAACGAATCACGTATTTATCATTTTACTTTGAGATCCGTAGTCTTATAAGTGTTCCTATAATCTTCATAATTTCCTAATACGTAAATAACTATAGTCTGTATAATTTTCAAAATTTTAGGTTAGGTTTAGTATTAGCTTAGAATAATAACGCCTAGAAGGAGAGTCTCATACACGCTCCCTACCAAAAAATGAAGCAACTTTCGTACTTATGTGTGAGTGAGCGGTATGTAATTACAGCCACAGACGTAAAAAAATGTTGCTAGGAATTAACACTTTCCCTAAAATCGGGAAAAATGTTAATATACTTGGGACTAATCATAGATCAATATAAAATAAAATGTTAAGTACGTAACTTGTCGGTATGTACTTATTGTAATCGAAATCCAAGATGGCGCCGACGAAATTTGCTAACTTTTCGTCATGGGTGTAATTTCCATGGTTTCTGGGGTCGCTAAAACCGATTATGGGGTTAAAATTGAATCCCAAGATGGCGCCCACGATATTTGCTAACTTTTCGTCATGGGTGTCATTTTCATGGTTTCTAAGGTCGCTAAAATCGATTATGGGGTCAAAATTGAAATCCAAGATGGTGCCGACGAAATTTGCTAACTTTTCGTCATGGGTGTCATTTTCATGGTTTCTGAGGTCGCTAAAATCGATTATGGGGTCAAAATTGAAATTCAAGATGGTGCCGACGAAATTTGCTAACTTTTCGTCATGGTTGTCATTTTCATGGTTTCTGGAATAGCTAAACCCGATTTTGGGGTCAAAATTGAAATCCAAGATGGTGCCGACGAAATTTGCTAACTTTTCGTCATGGGTGTCATTTTCATGGTTTCTGAGGTCGCTAAAATCGATTATGGGGTCAAAATTGAAATTCAAGATGGTGCCGACGAAATTTGCTAACTTTTCGTCATGGTTGTCATTTTCATGGTTTCTGGAGTAGCTAAACCCGATTTTGGGGTCAAAATCGAAATTCAAGATGGTGCCGACGAAATTTGCTAACTTTTCGTCATGGTTGTCATTTTCATGGTTTCTGGAGTAGCTAAACCCGATTTTGGGGTCAAAATCGAAATCCAAGATGGCGCCGACGAAATTTGCTAACTTTTCGACATGACATTTTAAACATCAGGAGGAAAGATAGTGGTTTTTCACTTTTATAGAAAACTTCAAATCGTTCTCTCTCTCCTTCTAAACTCTTTTTAGAAAATGTTCTCAACTAACTATTTAGACCTGGTTAGATGGCGTATGCATACTAAGTTTTCGATTTTGACCCCATAATCGGTTTCAGCGACTCCAGAAACCATGAAATTGACACCCATAAGGAAAAGTTAGCAAATTTCATCGCCACCATCTTGGATTTCGATTTTGGCCCCATAATTGGTTTTAGCGACTCCAGAAACCATGAAAATGACACCCATGA
The DNA here is from genome assembly GCA_947386135.1 of Melanchra persicariae. Taxonomy (NCBI): domain Eukaryota; kingdom Metazoa; phylum Arthropoda; class Insecta; order Lepidoptera; family Noctuidae; genus Melanchra; species Melanchra persicariae. The sequence continues at coordinate 21,115,021 of OX376650.1, forward strand.
CGAAAAGTTAGCAAATTTCGTCAGCGCCATCTTGGATTTCTATTTTGACCCCATAATTGGTTTCAGCGACTCCAGAAACCGTGAAATTGACACCCATGACGAAAAGTTAGCAAATTTCGTCGCCGCCATCTTGGATTTCGATTTCGACCCCATAATCGGTTTTAGCGACCCCAAAGATCGCGAAAATGACACCCATGAAAGACTGGTCGGCACCCGCGGGGCCGACAAGGCTCACGCCTCCCCCTGCCCCCCCCCCCTGGTTGGCCGCCCAGTCTGATGTTCCTTTATTTCAATTTTAAGACACGATCTCATACACAGGTGTCGGTGTCGCCGCGTGTCGCGACTATGGTTTTTTCCCATATGAAAACTGCCCAACGCGCCTAAAGAACTGTTCACTTCAAAAATGCGCAAATTATTTGAATCAACCGTAATTATTAGCTTTCGTTTCATACTTACAACTTTAAACAATAAGCATCATAATACAGGTAGACTCCAACAGTTAGTGCTTACTGTATTATGGGTAATTTTTCTTTACAACTGGCAACACTACATTGTGATAAATTAGGTTATGAAAATTTTAATTTGAAGATCGATATTTACGTAAAAATAATGGATTTAATGTAAGTACTTACTTGTGAAACGTGATTTTATCACATTTTTTGTTTTCCTGGTGTGTTAGAGCATCTTTTTATGCAACAAACTGTCATTTTTAAATATTTCTCGGGAGGTGCATTCAACAGAGCGTGACCTTGAGCACTGACGGCTCGCTGCGCCGAGTACTCCGTATATGGAGTAGTCTGAGTTGCTTCACTTTTGATGCTCGTACTAGGTTTCTAGGCGTTATTATTCTAAGAGTATTAGGTTAATTAGTCAGCCATATTTTTATTTTATCTACTTATGTACATTATTTAAAAACTATATAAATATAGCCGACAGTGAGTCAACTGATTTCTTGAGACCTTCGTGAATCTCAGAGGTGGCTTGACTATATTTTTAGTTTCAATGAATTAGTAGGTAGGTATCCCAAGTAGAGGTCCTACTAGCAAGCAAGAGATCAGTAGGCACTCTAACTATTATTAGGGTTTCATACTCAAAGGGGGACCCTATTACTAAGCGTCCGCTATCCGTCTGTCTGTCAGCTGGTTGTATCTCGTGAAATGGTATCCCTTTAATTTTAATTTATTTTCATTATATGTTTTGTTATAGCGGCAACAGAAATAGGTACTCGCTCTGTGAAACTATAACTACACAACTATCTACCTATTACGATTATGCCCTATAAAATAGTATTTAAAAAGTAGGTACATAAGTAGTATTAAATCTTGTACTTACGATGCGATGGTACGGAACCTTGATGCGCAAGTCCAACTCGCACTTGGCCGGTTTTTTCTGTTATTTTGCCAAGTGTTGTGTAGTAGACAAGCTCGTGGCCAAATAATAACAGCCGCACGGTTCGACACTTCGACATATGAGGGTTTGCTTTAGTACCATCCAACCAACCATCAACCAACCATAATAATCAACCAACCAACCACAACCAACCATACACCAAACCGTAATGAACCATTCACATCTCACCAAGTTATATTTTCATTTCAGTGGCTGGCTGTGGCAACCGAGGCCCAATACTAAGAGACCATTTGATATCTGATGAAGAGCTCAAGTTCCGTATGACCATCACCAAACACTCCACCATGATACAAGAGAGGTCTTTCATGAACCTGGATGATACGATGTAATCGTGCACATTGAATTTTATGGTGTTTTGAGTCCCAAAACGAAGTGCACCACCAAGATTTCTTACTGAAAATGTCAAATTTACACACAAGACTTGATATTTTTTGTTTGATTGAAGATATGATTTAAACAATAGGGTATTCTACTGAACATATTGGACACGTATTTTTTCTTTTTTCACGAAAACAAAAAATTACGAATATGAAAACTGGCGTGACGTAGGATACCTACACTACGATAGTACCATTTTTACTAGCGACGTGACGTCATGAACACTGATGCGTTTTTCCGATGCGATCTTTATCATTTTTTAGCGAAATATTATAAATTGTAAAAAATACGTGTCCAATATTTTTTGAAAATCTAACGGAAGGACCTAAATAGAATTATGTTAATTTTTCTACCAAGTGTACAACCCTATTATACAACGTGTAAACGCAATACCTCAAAAAGGCATTGTATTTATCATTATGAACAACTTTTACTGTGGGACTGTTTGGATAGTTGAAAGTTGTTCATAATGATGAGGATAATATTCTGGTTTAGGTATTGTGTTTATTCTGTTAGTCACCCTATAGTTTTTTTTTTTTAATTTTTGTTCTACAAGAGATAAAACATTTTGTGCAAAATGTGTTATTAGGGTCTTGGTGGCTAATCGTCGTAAAGGCGACATTCCACTGAGAAAACATTATAATAAGTGTAAATTTTAATTATCAAGTATTTTTTAATCTAGCTAGTATGATAATGAAGAACTTTCTTTTCTTTTGTGTTGATTTATCTCAATGTTATTAATTTCATAGCTTACTAGGGAACTTCAGAAATACAAACACTTTTCTGATAGCGTCTATGTAGGTTCCAAACCCGAAGCGTGAACTTGGAGTTCAGGCTGTTGTCAAAGTGTACTTTGTGTACATCTCGTTGACAGATTGATTACTTTTGTAAATACTTAAATACAATAAACATTTTTCTAAACTTATTTTATGACTATTATTTTACCAAAGTGGAGGTCTTGCAGCATCTTCGAGGTTGGTCTGTGGATGTATGGCTATGATATACCGAAACTCCTGCGTGCCTCGGAAAGCACGTTAACCTTTTAACCGCCCACGTCGGATTTATCCGACAAATATTTTCGTGCCCATTTCGCCAGAGTCGTATATTTACGACAAAATACAACAGCTCGTTTCACATGTATTTTTTAGTGCACAACCCCTTTTTGATGTTGGTATTAATTTTTCGATTTACTCAAATTCACTGTGCCGGGCGCTGGGGGCACGACAACTGATATGAAGTCGGGCGGTAAAAAGGTTAAGCTGTTGGTCCCGGCTGACATATGTAGATCGTGGTCAGTTGATACGGATAGAAGCCAGGAAATGTGACACTAGTCCTGCCCTTTTGAGACTCGCGTCCACTAGGCTCGCAGAGCCGAGTCGAATCGAATCGAATCGAATAGTCGAATAGTTGTCTGGCATTCTGCTGAGCTGGACCCATGTGGCGCAGCCGCGGCGCACACAATGTTTTGTTTTAAAATTAATGTTTATTCTTGTTTGTACCTACATTGTGTGTATCTGTGTGTGCCAAATAAACTAATTTTATTTCTTTTCATTCTTTCAATCGCAGAAATTCGCCTCCTATATATTTACTCTGAAACTGCGTCCATTAGCGATGAGCTGCAGTGAATTGAATCGACCGCGATGCGATTCGATTCGACTCGGTGTGCCTCAGTCGACGCGGAGAATCGGATGCGCGCCAAAGTATTTTTATAAATAGGTATCGTTTAAAAACTCATAAAAATCTTTTTGTTTAAATAAAAATGAATGAATTAGTATTGATATCACTGGTCCAACACTATAATAAGAATTGTTTTATCATGAAGATCCACATTATCACGATGACCTGAATAAAATTGGGAGAATTATGAATGAAACTCGTGGGTTTTGTTTAATAATAAAAACATCTCTTCATCCGAGCAGTCCATGATGCAAAAATGACCTAATTTGATGAAGAGTTGCGATGAATGAACAATTTGATTCCATTCTTCAGAGATGCGACGCACTAGGAATAAATGCGACTCGCTTCGATTCGACGCGTTTCTAGTCGACGCCAGGCTTTAGGTACACAGGTATTGGATTGTGGAGAACATATACCTAGCTACAATGTGTAACAGAATGAACACAACTCCTGAAAATAGGTTGGTCCCATAGTAAAAGTTGCAGATACATCAACTTTTACTTCAATGATAAGGACAAGGACCCCTCAGGTATTGCGATTATTGCTACACGTTTTTATATTATACGTCGCAGCCAATTAGCTTAATCAGCCGTTTAAATGGTGTCCGTCTTTTCATTCAAATGCGCCGATTATTCAGCGACCTAAGTGACATATTTTGTTCAATATCATTTGATGACTTGCCCATGTCACTTATGTCGCTGATTAAACGGCGTAGTTCAATGAAAAGGCTAGGTTTTAATGAAACGGCTGATTAAGCTAGTTGGCTGCGAATTAAGCAACGTGTAACAGAATAAACACAATTCCTGAAAAGGGGTTGGTCTTGGTCCTATAGTGAAAGTTGTTCATCAACTTTTACTTCAAAGATGAGTTCAAGGACCCCTTCTCAGGTATTGCGTTTATTCTGTTACACGTTGTTTATAGGCACTCGCAGCATAAAAATTACTGTTACTCAGCTGCGTCCGGTTAGACTGGAAGCCGACCCCAAAATAGTTGGGAAAAGGCTAGGCAGATTATTTGGTTTTACCTAAATCAAAAAAAGGGAAGCAAGTTGAATAAAATATCAAATACATGTAGAATATAATGTATGTTAGCGAAAATCTATTAATATCTATAACAATGCATTTTTTAATCAAAATTTATCATCAAGATTAGTCCCAGCCATAGGTTATAGTGTAGGTCGCTTTTTGGCATCACAGAGAATGTTATTTTCAGCAAAGCACTAAACCAGAGACACTTCACCCTTATTTTTATGTAACAGTACACTTACCTATTCCTTGCAGCCTGTCAAAAATCTTGTTTTATCTCTGTATACGCTCCAGTTGCTTTATCTGGTAAATACTTTGCCTCATCTGACCACCATTAAACATGTGCGTTTGTGTGTTTTTGCTTATACACATTCAAACAAATAAAAGCGTCAGAATATTCAAAAAGGCTCGAATCTTGATGAGAAAATATTGATAATTATCATTTATAAATATTGGTCCATAAAACTATAGGTATCAATAAATGTGCATTATCAAGATTAATGTTTAAACTATGAAGCTCAATATGCTAATATTTAAAATCGACCAGAGAAATATGAGACAGGTTATGTCTGCACGACATTGAATTTTAGCTCCACAGCAATTTATAAAAAAGAAAAAATATAAAAACCACTACAATCTAGAATTGAATCGCTCTGTTTCCTGTGGAATTCACAAACTGAAGTGTATAAGATGTTAGGTTAGGTCCAATTTCTGGTACGAATATTATCGCAAAATCATTGTGACATAATGTAAACGCGCCTTTTCCGTTGTAATTGGTTGATTTCATTTTCAACCGCCAATCACATCACTTGACCAGCAAAACTGGGAGTAAGAATCATCTCTTTTAGGTGTTTCATAAGATTCAGATTTGTAGATGTTCAGGATTCCTTTTCTGGCCGACCTTACAATATATTACAAAAAAACTATTTCAAGTAAGTATCACACTAAACATGGCGTGCGTAAAATAATTGAAAACAGCACTATTATTAATCTTAAAATTAGTAATTATAAAATTGGTGGTTTATGATAATATCTAAGTATACAACAACCAATTTGTCACAGCAGATGGTTGCACATATTATGTTAGGCCTTAATGGCTGAGCGGTTAAGTACTACCCCCTTTTTCATAAAAAAAAACTCAGTACTTAAAATTCTCACTGCATTTGTATTACTTCATGTGCAATTAAAACGTTCTTTGTGCTTTTATGTAAAAGGGACTAATCTAAACAGAAGTTGTTCATAAACTTGCAATAAGAGTTGTCAGAGTTGGTGACTGCCACATACTTATAAAATATGGTTGATTTGAATATATCATGTAATACGGGTTAATTAAACTATTATAAGTAAAAGTAGTACCTAATCGCAATAATACGAAGATTGATTTATAAACACCCAGTTGTACTAGAACCTTGTCACAATATTTTTACTAAACTGTTGTTTGCTTATGTATGATAAAAAGTGACCGGATAATCGAACGCTTCTATACCTAAACTTCTTGCCGTGAAAGAATAATATGGACATTCCATTCTGAATAAATAATCAATCCCGGATTCGCGGGATTGAACAATTTTATAAAAACAACTATAACAAACTTGATGAAATTATAGCAGTGGTTATTTTGATTTAGTATCTTTATTTTAATGAAAAACAAATGGAATACCTATAAACAATCGGCTATTTAAATTAAAAAATAATTAAAATGAGAGTTCACAACGAGTTCTAACTATATTTTGTATGCGGGCGGGAATTTATAGCAATCTCAAGAATTTCGAACGATTCCGGGATTCTGAAAAGCATGTCCATATTATACTTTCGTGGGAATAAAAGTGAAGTTTAGGTATATCAGCGCCCGATTATCCGATCACTGATGATAAACTATCATCCTTCTTGGTGCGATACAGTCACACAGTAATAACTGGCCCAGTTTTGAGACATAATTACAATAATTAATTAGGTATACATAATTCATAATACTTATGTAATTGAATTGACATAAAGACAAAATAAAACTAATAAATTACTGAACACACATATTTAGCATAGTCTAGACACAGTACAGTGCTACAAGGATATCTTAGAGCTAAAATGAAATTTCGAAATTGTCTATGGAAAATATTAAAAAAAAATACAAGATGGCGGCATTAGTTCCGCGCCAAAAGTTCCTTTTACAGCTATATCTAATTGTACACTTTCACGAGTCAAGCGTCAATTCAAACTATTCAATAAGTGCACTATCGGATTATCAAAATTCTTACGATTAAAGTGAATAGGATATGGAACACGTCTCTGGGATTTTCTTATATTTTTTTATGGAAAATCCTGGAATGTTAAGGATGTGAGAATATTATTAACCATTTCTTAGTTGGCCAAGACCTGGAAGTGTTACACTTGATTCAAACCATTCCTTAAGTCCATCGCCGCTGTTTTGCAACTAGAGACGTGTCCCCACTAAGTTTGTAACTATGACGTAGGTATATCAAGCAATATTTGCGGACTAAATATTATAAATTGAAATATTTAGTATTACAGCATAATTCACTATGTGAATCTAAATTGTACTTTGAGTATTTCATCAGTATTGCTATCATTTGTATGTGAATAGTTTTAATTACAACCGTGAATTTTTGACTTGATCAGAAATTAATTACAGAATTCACTGTGTTTTAAAGTTCCTAAATAAACAAATGCATTCCAAATAAAGAAATAAAATAAAGATCATAACTTCATAAGTTATATTTTTAATACACAATACATATCAAAATGATTGTAAATTAACTACTAGGACTGTTCAATACTTCAAAAATAATTAAAGTTGGATTATGTTTTGTGATTAATTTCTGAGGCAGTCCACTAGCAAGCTATCAAAGATTCATAACATTGACAGTATAAAAAGGCAAAGTTCTAAAAGGTTGGAATGTAAAATTCGAGAGAATCGCAAAAATAAATGTCTCGTATAGGAAAATACGCATAAACGTTACATACTTAGTAAGTTTAAATGCACAAATTCTAGCATTTACAGTAGTAGAGAAAGTTTAAAACTATGACTAGAGAGAGATAAAAAGCTTACAAAAATTTAAGAGGATTGATTTTTAATATCGCGATTCACTGACGCCCGATCTTCAAAGTTACCAACCGTTTTTTTTTATTTACAAGGTGTAACAGAATAAACGCAATACCTCTAAAGGGGACATTGTACTCATCATTATGAACAACTTTCACTATGGGAACAACGTCGAAATCGCGAAAAAAAAGTCGATTGCCCCATACATTTATGTGTGGATAACTCGACAAAATGTAAGTACTGACTATCTGATTTTTTTTCGCGATTTCGAGGTTGGGCCTATAGTAAAAGTTGTTCATAATGATAAGTACAATGAGGTATTGCGTTTATTCTGTTTCACCTTGTAGAGATACAGTTTGGCTTCCCTCGTTAATGAAATAAAAAAAAGACGATTTATTTTTTTAATATGGGAACCGGGCGTAAATCCAATAGTAATAAAATAATAATTAAAATTAACTTATCGATAATAACCACTTGATCTTAAATTAAATGTAATATTTTTATCATGATTATCACACATGTAAGTAGACTACGAATTGATTAAATAATTGCTCGAAAAAAGCTTGTGGCCATAGATATGTGCTGAATGGGCATAACTTGTTGAGACCACAGATGTGTAAACGAATGGAGTGCCAATGTGCACATGCCAAACTACAATAGTTAAAGAGACTCATGTTTGGAGGTAAAATACACATTGCATTTGTTTGCTACTCTATGGCAACAACCCCGCCATCTTAGTTTTGTTCCAAATAAATCACCCAGAACAAAACCAATTGGACTAAAACAACTTAATAATCAACAAAATTGGCCAATATTTTTGGTGTTTCTTCTTGGAACAATGAAGTGAATCTATCAACTTATTCACCTTTCCCGTAGTTTGATATCAATGAGACGACACCGTAAATGCAGGACCTCATGTCATTGGTCAAGTCGTGTCTTGCATGTGAGAATTTCATCAAGCATCCATGAACTTTCGCTTCCTTATAATCGCAGGCAACTTTTTTGTTCTTAGATGTTATATCCAAGAAAGCGAGCAAATTCTCAGCCACTTCGACCGGCATCTTCGCGCAATTTGTGTCCACGAGTATTGTGACGTGCTTACCGATTTCCGACTTTATAAGCTGGGTTATAAAGCTCGTTTCGTAGTCATAAGTTTGAAGGCTGTCGGGCGAGGGTTTCCTGAGCGACTCTATTGCTAGGAGCGTAAGGGCGAGGATCGCTTCGTTCTGCATCAGCGAGTGGGATGCTACTATCATATTTACTAGGCTTGATATGCAGCCGTCCACCTGAAAGTGAAGAGGACAATAATTATTTATCCGGCGCACCGTGATAATTATTCTTTCATACAATCTCTATGAACGCGTCGACACCTGTCAGTGTCAGTGACGACACAGTGCTCTCACTGACAGGTGTTACACTAATATAATATCCCATGGCATTGGTGGGGTGGGGTCACGTGGTGTTCAATTTTCATTTCAAGATTTCCGAAAATTGACCAAATTAAGTTGTCAATAGTATTGAGCTGTTTAAGAAATGTACACTCGTGCACATAAATTTATTGATGTCGGAATAGTAAGAACAACAGTTCAATATCTATAATTTTAATACAAACTGTGTTCCTAGGTAAATATTAAGACAAAACAATGACCAATATGATAAAAAAAACCATTGACAACCTAATTTGGTCGGGTTATACGCGGAGGTTTAGTATGGAAAAGTAATGAAAGCTGATTTCTCTTAAAATACAACACTTAGGAATATGAATTTTTGGTCTATAGACTTCTTTAGGAGTAGGTACTAATTTTTGTATAATTTTGGGGAGAAACTACAGAGTTTATTTACTACTAAGGTACCAATTTTGTTGTTCGAGTACCAATTAATACCAATTGAGTACAAATTATTTACCAAATATGGAAGCGATTGGGACCAGTGGTCCCGCCGTAGTCACGGACATCCGTGAATCTAGTCTTCATTAATTATCACTAGTCTTTGTCAGAATTTCAATGTTTGGCGCTCATAATGATTTTAGTACAGCTTAGAGGTAAGCCTTCTTATCTACTATAGCTACTCTTTGGCAAAGTATTAGTAGTCCGATGGATATAACAACAGAATAAAGTTTCGGGGTGACTGGTTCCATATTTAATTATTTTGATACACAAATGCTCAACCATATGTAACAGAGGGCCTAGTGCGAATGTTTTTGACGTATAGCATCGTAACGTAAAATGTTACTATAACTATAATACTCATTTCGCACATACTATTTATTTGAATTTGGTACTATTTTCATATTTTTGTATGACACAAAAAGTTTTCAGAATTTATCCGTTTATATAGATACACAAAATGGATACATACTCATAAATTTCCGTTTTACTCGTCGCCATTTTGGATGTTGATTTTGTGTCCATATTCGTAATTACCCCAAAAACCACAAAAATTACAACAATGACAAAAAAGTTCTCAAACTTCGTCGGCGTCAACTTGGATTTTGAGTTCATAATCGTAATAAGCTACCCCGAAAACTATGAAAACGACACCCATGTCTTTAAGTTGACAAACTTCGTCGGCGCCATCTAGGATGTTGATTTTGAGCCCATAATCGTAATCAGCCTTCCCGAAAACCATGAAAATGGCATCCATACAGAAAGTTTGTCGGAGTCATCTTGGATGTTGATTTCGCGTCCATATTCGTTATTTGCAACCCTGGAAACCGTAAAAACCCAAACCTCGGCGGCATGGCCCCACGTGCTCACTGGCCGCAGCGCCGCACTGTCACCGGCCAGGGCCTGAGCCAAGCCCTCTTGGAGACTGTCTCACCTCGACGATGTGCCTCCAGTGGTAGTGGTGGCGCAGCTGCTTGACCGTCCAGGCGAGCAGGCGCGGCGCCTCCCCGGCGGCGCCCGCGTGCTCGGCGGCGTGGCCCCACGCGCCCACGGCCCGCAGCGCCGCACTGTCGCCGGCCAGCGCCTGAGCCACGCCCTCTGGGGAGGGAGGAAGGTTACTTGTGGTGGGCTGGATGGCCGTCATTCGTTCGGAGCTCCATTTAACTCAACACACTTTTACTTTTTAATTTATTGGCGCGGACTCATTGACTTAAGGTGAACGCTTCAAGGCTTCAAATTTTCTTACGTTTTTTGCAATAACATACTGCTAAGTATGTAAGTAAGAATGTATTAATAGAACTACAATCATTAAAATCATCAATACAACTCTTTCAGTAACAATTGATGTCAGCTTTTATCGTTGTCTATGGATGTGCGCGCTGCGCAGTCATTCGAATACGCAATGAGAATATCCGCCATATTGGAATAAACTATTTTTACCCCACACTCGTGTTTTAATTTCCCCCTTTTATATAATCGTTGCATAAACTACTATTATTTACACTCACAACGTAATGTTCCAAATATGATTTCAAAAACGATTGTATACACACGTACTTTTTTCTCGTGGATACGTAAATTAAAAAACATTGAAGTGTAAATTTGTAAAACGTGTAAAATTAAACATTCAACTATAGGTAACTTATAATTGTTATAGCACACTTTTACTTTTTTAATTTATTGGCGCGTATGGGCTCGTTGACTTAATGTAGATTACATTAAATTCTGCCAATAATTTGGCAACAAACATTGACATAAATGATAATTTAAATTAGCAATTAAGACAACAGAGGTAATCTCTGGCACTAATATTCCAAAAAGCAGTAATTTTTCAAATAAAGTTTTAAAACCATTAAGTACTATTAACCTGGTGCATCAAAATATTCAAGGATTTATGAACAAGGATTTAGAAGTAGAGTTATTCCTTAAATTTAACAACATTGATATTCTCTGTTTAACCGAACATTGGCTTAAAAGCCATCAGTTTATGTTTAATTATAGCAATCACCAGGTTGGTAGTTCATTCGGCAGAGAAAATGCTATACATGGTGGCTCATTAATTTTAATAAATAATCACCTCAAATATAAGGACCGCAAAGACATAGTGAGCCTCTCTGTTGAGCGGATAATTGAAATAGCCTGTATTGAATTGGAGCAGTTTATTATATTAAGTGTGTACAGACCACCTTCTGGATTGTATGATTGTTTTGAAAAAGTAATGGATGAAGTTTTGCACAAAATTTTTAATTCAAGTAAGTCTATTATTATTTGTGGAGATTTTAACGTTAATTTGTTAGAAAATTGTGGTTTAACTACTAAAATAGTAAGTCTGTTTCAGTCATACAATCTTACATACCTATTTATGGAGCCTACTAGAATAACTCCTACTAGTGCCACATGCCTAGATAACATTTTTACAAATATTGTACCTTCCCACAAAAAAAATATTAATTTAATGGACTCAGATCATTGTGGGCAATTAATTACTATACCAAATGTAAACAAAATAAAGCCAAAGAAAGATATCACTGTTAACCCAAAATCTAAGTATCGTCTGGAGACTTTTAAAACTAAACTTTCAAACAAAATGCCATCTTTGTCAACCAATGATGACCCTAATCAACATTACAATAATTTTTTCAGAATATATTGCACACAATTTGACACTACATTCATTCCGAAGACTATTTCTGTTAATAATAGCACTTCTTTTAGTGACTGGGCCACCATTGGTATTTATAAGAGTAGAGAACGTCTTTACGAGTTGTACAAAGAACGGACTTATATTAATACAGTAGAATTTAATTTATATGTTAAAAACTATTCTAAATTATATAAAAAAGTTTGTTATATCGCCAAGTCTAGGTACTTGAGTTCAAAAATTAAAAACAGTAGCAATGTAATTAAAATGACTTGGAACATTATTAATAGCGAAACGGGAAAATCTTGCAACCGAACAAATGATTATAGCCTTGCTATTAATGACAGCGTAATTAAATTAGATTCCCAAGTCGTCGCGGCTTTTGAAAATTTCTTTGCAGAGATTCCCGTATCGACAACTAAGTCTCTAAATTCATCACCCACTGCTGCAGAAACGTTACTTAAAGAAAACGTCCCAGTTTGTGATGCTGAATTTAAATTCCAACATGTTACTTGCAATGATGTAATAAAAACTTTTAATTCCTTGAATTTCAAAAAGACGGCAGATTTATGGGGTAATTCTGTTGACCTTGCTAAGTCTATTATACACATTGTAGCACCTATCTTGGCTGTTATTTTTAATAAATGTATTGACCGTGGTGAGTTTCCTGATCTAATGAAATATAGTAAAATAATACCATTATTTAAATCGGGTAGCACATCAGACCCTACTAATTATAGACCTATATCAGTGCTACCTACTTTTAGTAAAATTTTTGAGAAAGTTATTCTTAATCAAATGCAAAGATATTTTAATAAACACAAACTATTACATAATAAACAGTTTGGTTTTACAAGGGGTCGTTCAACAACCGATGCTGGTGTTGAACTTTTAGGACATATTTATAACGCATGGGAGGACAAATGCGATGCTTTGGGATTTTTTTGCGATTTATCCAAGGCGTTCGATTGTGTTCTCCATGAGACATTAATCAGGAAGCGCCACTATTACGGAATCCGGGACGCCTCGTTGAATCTTCTTACTTCTTACTTGAGTGATAGGATTCAGAGAGTAGATGTGAACGGTACGAGATCTCCCGGGTCTGTAGTCAAGATGGGGGTCCCCCAAGGCTCAATTTTAGGTCCTTTTTTATTTCTAATTTATATTAATGACTTGCCTACCTCATAAAGGATAAGCACGATATAGTGTTGTTTGCAGACGACACTTCACTTTTATTTAAACTCAAGCGTCAGCAGCTGGTTACTGACGATGTTAATAGTGCCATCGCAACTGTAGTTAACTGGTTTAATATTAATAATCTTCTGCTTAATGAAAAAAAAACCAAATGCATAAAGTTCACGTTACCACATGTTCGACAAGTGAACACTAGTGTGTCAATAAAGGGGGAAGAGTTGAAACCCGAAGATACCACTGTGTTCTTAGGCATAACTTTGGATGCGAAGCTACAGTGGGGCCCCCATATAGATAAACTGTCAAAAAAACTTAGCTCTGCAGCATACGCCGTTAGAAAAATTCGTGGTTTAACTGATTTAGAGACAGCCCGTTTAGTATACTTTAGTTACTTTCATAGTGTGATGTCATACGGCATTCTGTTGTGGGGAAATGCCGCCGATATTCAGTCAGTATTTGTATTACAAAAAAGGGCTGTTCGTGCAATTTATAAATTAAGTCCTAAACACTCCCTCAGAGACAAATTTAAAGAGATTAATATAATGACTGTGCCCTCTCAGTATATTTATGAGAATCTTTTGTATGCACATAAAAATATTAATCTATTTAAAAGATACAGTGATATCCATAACGTAAATACTAGGAACAAACACAATTTTGTCATTCCTAAAACCAGGCTCAAAAAAATAGGTGGTTCATTTAGATGCCAATGTATACGTTTTTATAATAAACTCCCTAGCCATATTCAAGACCTTAGTATGAATAAGTTCAAATTATTTATAAAACGTAAGCTATGCCAGAAAGCTTTTTACACAATTAAAGACTATCTTGAAGACAAAAAGGCTTGGGATTGAGCTGCTTCAATGATGTACATGGCCTAATGTTACATACCTTTTTAATTTTTAGAAATTGTCTTTTTTCTTTTTTTTTAAGCTCTGTTGTATACTTTTCTTTCATCTCGTTGGTAAATTTTGACATGAATGTTTACTATATTAAGTATTCTATTTTATTATTTTTGACATGGAATATTTATTTTGTAAAGTAATATATTTTATTTTTATTTTTTTCAATTTATTATGTTTGACATGAATACTTACTTTGTAAAGTATTATTTTTTTTTATTATTATTATTATTTAACTCATTTTGTGAATATGGGGACCATGTGGGTTATTTTCTTCTTATTTTTCTCTTCTTTGAAATACTTCTTCTTCTTTGAAGTATTTTTAACGAGGTCTGGCAGTTTGAGTACTTAAATATGGCCTACACAAATGTCCTTTCTTTGGCATGTTCGTCGGTTCGTTGAGCTCCTTTATGGTTCTAAGTTGAGCTACTCGACTACTGACCAAAGCTTGCACTGACTGGACGGGTCCACTCAAATCTGTGTGGTTCTTTCCTCAAAAGACCATTTCAGACACTGATCTGCATGATCCTCATATCGTATTGTGAATGTGGGGACCATGCAGATCGCTATGATAGGGGTTCATTTCATGTTAGTCAACAATGTCTGGCAGTTTGAGATTTTTTTTATGCGGCCTACCCAAATGTCCTTACTTTGGTATTGTTCGTCAAATCGTTGAGCTCCTTAAAGTTCTAAGTTTGAGCTCCATAATAACTGACAAATGCTTGCACTGTCTGGACAGGTCCACTCAAATCTGTGTGGCACTTTCCTCAAAAGGCCACCTCAGACATTAACCTACATGGTTCTCGTATGATTTGACCAGTACAATTTGTATGGACTTCAAAAGAGACTGTGACCTCTGAGTTTGTTTCGGTGTTTCTTCTCAGGGTAGTCAGCTAGGAAACACTGGCCTCATCTAGCTTAAAATGACCAAAAAATATTGACGTGTAAAAGTGTTATGTTTAACCTACTTACAAAATAAATATCATTTATCATTTATCATTAAAAGTTAAAAAAAAACTTCTTTAAGAACAAGTTTTTATTAAATGCGCTAAAAAGAATAAAGTAAACTTTTCCTACATATAACGTCATTACACAATTTATATGATATCTATAAAAGCTTGACACAAGATTTAAGACACTTTATTTTTCGAATTATTTTCAGCAAGCCCTTTCATTTGATACCCATATTGTAGGAGTGCATTAAAAATAACTAGTCCGCCACCTTGGGTGTTCCGCCATGTTGGATTTAGGATAACGTCACACAGCTAACCATGCAATGTCATCCAAACTAAACCTGTATATAAAAATTCAGCTCAATCAGTTGAAGATATCTGCTTCAATATTGGGTTGTAAGCATCCACCCGAACAAACATAGTTACATACATTATGTACATTGGAAGTTAAATAAAAGCTTGTAAAAATAGTGTCATTATTTATGGATGCTCGCGCTGCGCAGTCATTCGCAATTTACCGGCCATACCACTTATTTTCTCCGTGGCTGCGAGTTTGGAACAAATACTTCATAACACTCGTGTTTTAATAACACCTTTTATATGACCGTTTGACCTTCCAGCAAGCATTCCGAGTGCACAACACCGCGACAGTCAAAGAAAATAGTGAACATGGCTGACTTTTGATCGACTTTGGCGTAGTTTTTTCGGTTTCGGTTCCGTTGGAAGGCGCCACTCCGAAGCTCGTTGAGTAGTTTGCATGTCAAACTCGTAAACCTACGTCTCGTCACCGAGGAACCATACACAAATGATCAATTCCCGATACTTTTTTGACATAATGCTTGATTTTTTTTTTCAACATCGAAATGTTTTCCTCCAGCTGGATAGTCCATATAAACAATTATATATGACAAGTGGGAATCGAGCACCTACGCTATGAGCAGCAAGCTCAATCTCAGATATTATGGTATCAAACTGTAAAACAAAACATCAGCACACATACCCTGGCCATCCACCAGCAGCCTGATGGTCGCCAGCAGCTTGTAGGCCACGTGGTGGTCCCTCGTGGTGTGCAGCGCGCGGATGAGCAGCGGCGCCGCGCGGGCCTGCGCCGCCGCCGCACGCTTGTTGGCGCCCGGTACGGCCAGGTTGCGCAGCGTCGACAGCACGGCGTGCAGCAGCTTCACCACTGTCACCGAGTCTATGGGGTTCGGTTTCTCCGGCTCCTTCTGCATCTGTATGCTAAACTTGTTGTAGGTTTCGAATATGTCTGGAAAATAATGTTCTGTTTAATATGATTTATCTTTTTTTGTGTGTTGTTGCCGTGAAATTCATTGTCTTGTGGAGTTTTTGTTCTTCAAACAAGATTAGATCGACAAGACTTTAAAAAGAACATTTTCTTTTTAAAGTCTTGTCGATCTAATCTTGTAACCTCAAAAAATCTTGTAACTTTGAGGTGCACAGTACTCATAACTGGCGTGGTTTTATTTTATGTACAGATTTATAAACGTAAACATAGCAAATGGAGTGTGTGGATCCTAGCAGGTGGCGTTCTGTAGTTTCTGCTTACCCTGGACTAAAGCGCTCACGTCTTTGTCCATTTATATGAGATTAATGTGAATGTGCACCACATAAAATAATGTGCGTGTTGTGGTTTTGGGAAAAAAAACGATTCCTGCTGGAGTAACGTTGTTCCAGCAGGAAAATTTAAAAAAAATGATTGGAGAGAGACATATCGTGCATGAGCAAAGAGCTTATGTTTGTGCAAAAAAGATTATTAGATTTCCAGCTGGAGTAACGTTTTGCAGAATTGTGTATGATAGAATTACTTTTAAGAAAATATTTATAATTTGAGCCACTTTCCAGCTGGAGTAATGCACACAGATTATATGCAACAAAATGTACTCTCACCCAGCAGCTTATCAAATATCTTGTCATCCATCATCTGGGTGCAGTAATCATCCTGCCTGGCGAAGTTGCCAATAGCCAGCACAGCGGTGGTCAGCAGCTGGTAGTTCTGTGAGTCCAGCCACTTGACTACTGTCTGATACACCTCACCAACACCATTGTTGTACAGGATGTGCATTGCTTCGTCTGGGGAAGGATAAATAGTGGTTTAAATGTTTTCATTAATTTGTAAATGTACAGATTGATACACACAAGTAACAAGGCTGGTAGCTATATTGCATCTGTAGTTTTCTGACTCTCTTAATTTTAGAGATTTTTTTAGACAGGGTGAATTTTCGTAGAGTGGATGGCCAAATCCGAAACTATAAGGAATAGCGAAACATAGTCAAAGGTGTCAAATCCGAAACTATAAGGAATAGCGAAACATAGTCAAAGGTGTCTAGGGCCCGATTTTGATAGAAGTTAGAAACCAAAACTGCATCATTGGCTTTTTCAAAAACTAATTATAGATGAAACTTAATGGCGGCACTGAAGTACGCTTATCGCGCAGTACCTATCCAACCTCTTCCTCCTATCAAATAAACTTGCCTTGCTTGCTTGCTTTAAATTTGAATCTACCTGTACACAGATAGGTACAATAATTAGAAGTAATTTTATTTTAGATTTTTTTTACGTTTTGAAGTCTTCATTTCTTGCTTACAAAAAAACTAGAGGATACGAAACATGAGTCATTAAGATAAGAAAACCAGAATGAACAATCAACACAACACAAATATAAATCTTACCTCCCGTCAACACAGTGATGACCAGCTCGCATGCTTGCTTCAAGATAGGGTTCACTTCTGAATCTTCCATATTCAGCTGCCCAGCATTATGCAGGTTCACAAAATGTTGGAGACGGGAACATACCAGTTGTACACCACCCTCTTGGGCTATTAATGTCTTTACGGTTTCTGTAAGTGGTTTATGAAATAATAATACCTAATTAAGAAAAGATCGGAAGACCCATGGAAAGATGGAAAAATGACCTAATCAAAGTGGCAGGTAAAAACTGGATGACAGAGGGACAGAGGCAAAGAACAGAGAGGTGTGGAAGGTGATGGAGGAGGCTTATACCCTAAAGGGATCCAATTCAAAATGTATTGTTTTTATGTATTGTAACTTCACTGTAAAAATTATGGAATAAAAAAAGCTTATTATTATTATTAAAGAAAGAAAGAAAGAAAGAAAGAAAGAAAGAAAAATATTTATTTGTACCTCGCACAAGACACAAAAAGTAAAAAAAAAAATAAAATAAAAAAGTAATTATAATAGAAGTAACAAAAGGTACACAAGCAAGGCGAGGCCAAAAAGGTCCCTATCTCAGCATTATGCTGCGATACTTATAATAAAATATCACAGCGCTGATTATTAAGAAAAGATAGAGAATTAAGTGAGATGAGAAGATTTGAATTGAAAACATTTAATTTGAATTACAATAGGGAATATGCATGAAAAAAATATTTGTTATCTACAAAAACAGTTTATCTCAAATATACAAAAATGTAATAAAATTGATTGAAAAACCAACTATATATAACTATTTTAAACAAATATATCTGTCCCTCTCGCATAAAAAAATTGCATGCATTATATATTCCCTATTGAATTATATATGAATTAAATAGGGTATTTAAGCTCATGACTAAATAATAACTGCGGCATGTGTCATTCTTCAGGTTAAGCAATGCTTGCCGAGGTTGGAGTAAACATCTCAAAATACCGAGACTCCTCTGTGCCTTGGAAAGTACGTTAAGCCATTGGTCCCTTGTTGAGAACCCTAAAGAAGGTTCTCAAAAGGAAAAAACTGAACCAAATACAATAACAGAATAGGCAGTAACCACAGGAAGTGCAGATTTATCTTACTAATGAAATGCTTTATGAACACAACATTTCAGTTTATTCTCAAACAACATACTCACCATGTTCTGCTTGTGTGTGCAAGTGATCCAGACACATTTCAGAGATCTCCACAGTCGACGTCTCCCTCAAAATTTGCAGAACGGACTTATTTACAATCTCATTGTACAGTAAATCCGGAGTGTTTTCATTAATAACACTCAATAGCAACATAGAAGTTGCAATAGTATCATTATTATATTCCTCCCTCTCAAGTTCTATACAAATCATTCTTTGGACCATATCCACCACCCCTCCAAGAAATATTGCCTCTGTGAACTCTGTTCCACCAATAGCAAAGTTCAACAGTGATTTACTTGCCATCATTTGTATTTCGTCAAACTCCATGTCAATACTTGTTTCGAGAAGCTTTATAAGTACTGAAATGCCCTCAAGCTCGATAATTGTGTTTCTAGCAGTGTCACAGTCGCAGCACAAATTGCCAAGAGCCCTGCAGCACTGCCTGACAAGCTCAACATTGTCTGAAGTGGTTTCTTTTCTCAGAATATCCAGTATAGGGCCTATTATATCTCTGTTAGCGAATTTTTTTCGCTTCTCTTCACATTTGACAAGCTCTGCGATCGCTTCTATACTTAATTGGGCAATTTCTGGATCACTGCTTATAATCAAAGTTTTTATACATTCGGAAACGTCATATGCATAATCTTTCCCAGTTTTAATAATGTTGTTGAGTTTTTCCTTCAGTTCGTTTACATTTTCTATGTTCTGAATGACTAACGTCTCGAGGGATGATGATTTCTTAGGAGAAGCGCCTAAAATAACAATAATAATAAAGTACCAACAGTACAATTAAGTATACTTTATTCCAAGAAAACCGATCAATTTTGTAAGCCATCTTACCGTCCATTGTAGAGAATTAGTGAATTTATAAAAAATGAGAAATTATGCGCCGCCAAGAGTAAATTTTATAGGTTTGCAGTTTTTATAATGCACATAATTTAATTTATTAAATAATACAAAAGCAAGAAAATTGGTTGAAAAGGCTATCCAATCAATCGAAAACTGTCAAGTCAATGTCAAAAACGTTATGTTTATGCGCTAGAAATTTGTAATTTACGTTTTGTGATTATACTGCTCTTTTGACAGAACATAAATATTTTTGCAATAAAGATTTTATGTTCAGTCCCATTCCCATGCAGATAATACACTATATATACAAGAGTCCCATGCCAGCAAGTGTCCAAATGTACCGACCAGTCGAAGAATTAAATTTAATCTCTACTCACACTTGCTTTCTCAATCTACTTTAGACTGGCCGAATCGGAATTATATATCTATGGGCCGAATAGTCGACATCGGCTTTGCTTGCCATCAGGGCTCGGAAACCGGTTAATTTTTCAAACCGGTTTTGGTCATTGACCTCGAACCAGAAACGATTGCGGTTTAGGTTTCGGTTACCGATATTTTAACCGGTTAATGGAATAACCGTTTTTTCACAAATTCCGATTCTGTTGAGCGAAATTAACCGGTTAATTTGAGTTTCGACGGTATAAACGAGTTCTACCTACGACTCCATCTCTCTTACACCTACAATAACAACGCTCTCGCTCTACGGCAACGAATAGGCACTCAAAAACTTATTGTATTCGACCACGTTGCTGGCGGAGTACGTTCTGTGAGACGTGTGTGTAACAAAACATTTGAATTTCATGAATTGCGTTGTTATATAAGGTGTACATTGTGATTGACTTACGTAAAAAAAAATATTATTATCAAATGAAGGACTTACCGGATAGTCAACCATTTTTTTACAAAAGCTGAAGAGGATACAATTTCTGATTCTAATACAGAGAATGGTAGGTAAAAAAACAGTGCAAGTTAAACATAACATTTAATTCGTATTCGTACTATGTATGAAATCAACTTTGTACAATCTACCTTGTGTTCTAGATAATGAAGATTCTCGGTCTTTGATATCATTAAAGAAGCGTTACAGAAATGTAGTTGATTCAGGTGCAGTAACAATAGACTGTACTGATTAACGAAGTTCAAAAAAGGAGGTCCTGTATTCGACCCGTACCTATGTGTGTACCTTGTTTGTCCGCGATTTTCTCGAACACTACTGATCCGAATTGGATGGGGTTTTCGTTATTCAAACGCATATTTTTCAAGGAATCATTAGGATCTGATGAATATTTTCAGAGATAGACAGTGGAACTCTTCAATATTGTTTGGAGTTTGATACTACTACTGTATGTGTGCTGGGTCGGAGGACAGTGGCGGCCTTAGGGGGTGGCGAGCAGGGCCACCGCCCGGAGCCTCGCTCTTGCAACCTTGCAACCTCGCGCAATTCGAGTTTAACAATGAAATGAGTTATTTCGTATTCATCATTTCTTTTTTCCCAACTAGATATTGGGGTCGGCTCCCAGTCAAACCGACTTTAGCTGAATTCCAGTAATTTACGTGGAGCGGCTGCCTACCAGACCTCCACAACTCATTAACTAATGAGTTATTTCGTAGCTCATTATGATTTTACTCGGAAAAGCCGCAATCATAATCAGAAATACCTACTTTCGATTCATATTCCTTACCTAAATTTAAAAGGGCCTCGCGAAGGTCTTCGCCCGGGGCCTCGCAACGGTAAAGGCCGCCGCTGTTGGAGGACACTCACTTTGTGCAATAAAACTCTTGTTCACTTGAAACTATTCACTGACTTACATAATAACGTGATGATCTGAACTGAACTGAATGCTCAAAATGTTCTAGGTCTTTAATACAATCACATGGTTGGAAGTAGCAGCAAGGCAGCAACAACAAAGATTCACAATATTCAAACTTATAACTACAGGTTATTATTTACACTAATAATTGTTCATGATCGATCATTGCAATGATGATAGGGCTGTCCTGCACATTCCTCCCGCCGTTCGACGTCCGCCGCTGACGTCGCAGTTGCAGAAGACGGTGCAGGATCACCGCTCCCGATGGGTAGCACTACTATCTTCTTCAATGGACGTCACAGTGTTCCTCCTTTCGTGCTCACGTCTACCGTGCGCACAACTCCATCTGGGCCGGGGAAAGTAGCACAGATGCGTTCCACATGTTCCATGGGAGGTTGCCGTCTACGATGAGTACTAGATCGCCGACCTTGGTTATTGCCTTTGGTGTGCGGCTCTCTGCGGTTTTGTAGTTCTGGAAGGTGTTCTTTAAGCCATCTGGCCCAAAGTATATCGACGAGTCTTTGAGCCGCGCGCCAACTGTCTCGTAGATGCAGGTCGCTGTCATTGAATTCTCCTGGTGCGGCGATGTAACCTGGACCTCCCAAAATAAAGTGATTGGGTGTCAAGGCTTCAGGAAATTCAAGGTTCACAGACACGTGGGTAAGTGGACGGCTATTCACGGTGTGTTCGGCTTAGATGAGTAACGTGTGGAGCACTTCTTCGCTCGGGAAACGCTCGTTCAAAGTGGTGGCGAGTGCTGTCTTCACGGATCTCACCATGGTTTCCCAGGCGCCTCCCATGAAAGGTGCACCTGGTGGGATGAATCACCAGTCGATCATCTTTCTCAAGGCTTCTGCTGTAACTGCGAAGATGGCGGTTCGTAGCTCCTTCTCGGCGCCGTGTAAGTTCGTCCCGTTATCGCACCACAGTTGCACTGGGCATCCTCGGCGCGCTATCATACGTCGCAATGCCATGACTGCCGAATCTGTATTAAGCGATGTCACAAGATCAAGATGAATGGCTCGCGTCGTGAGGCATGACTGTGAATAAGGCGAAATATCTTTTTTGGTGACTTAGTCCCGATGTGATGGTCAACGGCCCGAAGTAATCCAAACCGCCGAAGGTGAATGGTCTCTGGTGGTGTGCTAAGCGACAGGAAGGGAGATGGGATGACATCGGTTGTGGTGGAGTGGCTGCTTTTACGGCATCGTATGCATCTGCTGACGATGTTCTTGACCGTCGGTCGCAGACGGAGCACCAAATGTTGCTGACGACATTCGTTGACTATTGTCTCGACGTCTGGGTGATGTAATTGGCGGAGGATATGTTCGATCCACAATCGTGCTGCAAGATAATCTCCATTCAGTACCATCGGTTTCTTTAGCCGTTCTGTGACATCTGCCATGGCGGTTATTCTGCTCTTCAGGCGAATCTCTCCCTCTGTGAGTTCTATGCACAGGGCGTGCAGGCGACTTTTTCGTGGTATGGGTCTCTCGTTCTTTAGAGGTACCATCTCTTCTTGAAAGGCTTGCTCTTGTGAAGCTCGCAGGCTTAGACTTTCGGCGCTATGCAGAAGTTCAGCGGTGAGAGGAAGGTGACTGTTCGTGTTCGTGGTTTTTTCGCCTCTCTTGTGTTTTGGTTGGCAATGTCTGTTTGTTCTTTTTCCAATCAGTTCGATCTTTTTGGTTCTTTTGTAATTGATGTTCTGTCCTGATTGGCGACGGAGTTGCAGGAACTGTAGAACTCGTGCTGTTGCTCGTAGGTACCTTTCCCAGGGTGAGAATCTGTTTACGTCTGGTATAGCTTCTTTGATCTGTTCGTTCTTGTCTTCTTCAATCAAGCTAAAGGTTCTCTCTTCTCCTGTGATTATGACATGATTCTTTTCGTCAGCTGGCCACGTTTCCGGGGGACCCAGAAGGAATTCTGGACCGTTGATCCTGCGATGCTCTTGACTGTAGTTCTCTGGTACCTCTCTTGTTGCGTCGTCTGCTGGGTTCAATTTGGTTGGGAGCCAGTGCCATTCGTTGGTGGAGCTATGTTGTTCGATTGCCGCTATGCGATGAGCGACATACGGTTTGTAGGATCTGGAACTGTTTCTGATCCATGAAAGCGTGGTTCTGCTGTCGGTCCAGAATGCACACTGGCGTTCACTCGTGTATTTGTGTCGCGTATAGGCGTGCGCCAAGTGCTGTTCCACGTCGCCAAACTTCTTGAAGTATTTGTTTAGCCCTGATGGTTACTGGTGATACAAGTCCCAATGGATCAAATAGGGAAAATACTATTCTAAGAGCTTCTCTCTTAGTAGGCGTGTCGTTATGTAAGCTGCTCTGGGGTATACGATAACAGATTCAAATTGAATGCAAGCGAGTCTTCCGTATATTAGACCGAGGACTCGTTCTATCTCGATGTTGTCTTCCAGCTTAATTGTGTCTTCGGTCTTAGTAACATCCCCTAGCGCTTTAAGAAGAGCGGTAGAGAGATGTGACCATTTCTTGAGTTCGAAATGTGCTTCCCTGTGGATGTCCTCCCCGAACATTTCCGTAATATTGTAATCTGCCACGAAACTACGACTTGATTCACGTTAACATAAAGATAGTTTCTACTCGCAAATTGATATTTTGTTATTACCTATTCTGCCGACATACGGCGCCTGGTTAGCATCACCGCACTTTACAAGTCATTCGTATTGTAACACTAAATACGTTTACATACTAAACTACTAACTACTAACATACTAAACTAGTGAAAATCACTTCAATTTGTTAAATTAATTCTACCATACCTTCAATATTTGATAAACATTAAAACTTTCTTGATGTATTGGTTACAGCCTTCCATCAAACACTTTGATTTTTTTGTCTCTGGGTATACAACCCAGAACATATAATATATTTTTCAACACGTTTGCTCAAAAAAACTTTAAAAAAAGTTTTTATTTAAGTGCCCTATAAAGATCAAAATAAAATTTTAAATCACATTAACCACATCCATTTATGACTTTACAGAATTGAAATTATAATAAAAGCTTGTCGCGATAATTTGCTGTGCCGTGAATGCTTAAAATGTGGAACTTTAACCTTGAATAACTTTTTTGCACACATAGGATTTATCGGGTTTGAAATTTACTGCAGTACCTAGTTGATCTGTCAGAATGTTTCTTAATTTAAATTTCATCTGACTGAATATGTAGAGATTTCTTCTAGGCATCGCGACAAGCTTTTATTATAATTTCAATTCTGTAAAGTCATAAATGAATGTGGTTAATGTGATTTAAAATTTTATTTTGATCTTTTTAGGGCACTTAAATAAAAGCTTTTTTTTTTAAAAATATCATTATTTTATTTTATATTTTTTAGTTTCAATCGATAGTTATCGATCAATTCGAAAGTCCATCTATAAAACGGAGAGTCCTTCAACAGAAAAACTTAAGGAACGGGGAAAACTATTACTCCTGGATGTGGCATCTATTTCATGGTGGGCCTACCAACTGCCTATCATAAACGAATGCGTATACAAAATTTCAAGTCCCAGCAATTGAATATTGAGGAGTTCCATAGTTCGAAGACAACCCTGGACGTGGCGTCTATTTCATGGTGGGCCTACCAACTGCCTATCATAAACGAATGCGTATTCAAAATTTTAGGTCCCAGCAGTCGAATATTGAGGAGTTCCATAGTTACAGCATCATCAGGTCACGTTTATGATTAACATGCATTGTCATCGGTTTTGGACCAGCATGCAAAATTTCAGCTCAATCGGATACCGGGAAGTGGGTCAAATTAAACTTGCAAGATTTGTAAACATACATACAAGTCAAGTTAAATAAAAGCTTTTAATAATAATTAATAAAAATGCATTTACGAAGCCTGTATACATTGTTCGAAAGTTAAAATTTACACACTAAGCAAGGTGCGGTAAAATATGTACTTAGGTATACTTTACAGCTTTTTAATTTCCATAAAAAATAAATAAGAATATCACCAAGGAGTTTCACAATCCTAGAATAAATAAGCTGAATGATCGAACCTCTTAAGAAGCGCTTTTGCTCAATACGTTTGTCTCACTTTAATACTAAAGAAAAAATGAGAGAAGAATAATAAAAATAAATAAATTAAAGATGTACTGCTAATTTTCACCACGCAATTGTTTGCAAATTCGCGCCATTTTCATATTAAATTAGAAACGTCAAAGATTGTTGCGACTTTCCGACTGATATCTATAAAAAAAGATGGTTTCATTACCTATTGTACTTTTCTCTTGCAAATGTATTGAAAAACGTTGTATGACATACGTGCAGAAATTGGTTTTTACAAACTCGTGACTATGATAAGCCCTTGACTTCGTCTCGGGCTTACATTCGTCTACTCGTTTGTAAAAACCAACTTACCGCACAAATATCATAAATAACTATTACCTATTCTTCTTCTTTCTTCCCATGGTTAATGTTAGTATAATGTCTATGTTATATAAAACACGAATTAAATAGCGGCCGCACGACATTTGTATCTGCGGCGATTCGGCAAACGACGAAAGAAAACAAACACACACAAAAGTAAGCGCGCGAGAATGTGACAAACGGCAGCGGCAGGCTTGCGTCTGAGTAAAACCGGTTTATTCAGGTTAGCGTGAGTTTTCAAATTCTATTCTCTGCATTAACCGGTAACCAAAATTATTAAGGTTGTGTTGAAACCGTTTTTGTAATTAACCGGTTAATTGATGAACGGTATTATAACGGTTTTTTGAACAATATTAACCGGTATTTCTAAACCGGTTCCGAGCCCTGCTTGCCATATAAAAATATAGAATATAATAGATTTATACATGTACATAAGTTTGGAAGTTTGTAAACACAGAATGTATTTTATGAAGTCAAAGTCAAATATTTTATTTTAATTAGGCCATCACACTGCACGTCAGGTAAAAAAATATAATTGTTCTCGGGCAAAGGTTGTGGTGAAAAATGGATAACTGGACAACTCCGCTCAAGCACCGGCAACACACCGGTGTGCGCCGAATTAATCGCGAATTTAGTTTTTATTTACCAATTACATAAGATTTATTTTTTATTTTGGAAATTTTCACATGTCGGGGCTGGAGTCGATGACTATCTTTACTTTTCAAATAATTAATTATTACGATACCTAGGTATATTTAATTGGAATACATACAGTCAGCAGAGAAAGCAGACCTTTGCCTGTTTAAAACTGACACACAGTCATAATTTCATTCATCATTCATCGTTCATTATTCAACGTTCATCATTCATCGTTCGTCATTCGTCGTTCATCGTTCATCTTTGATCCTTCATCGTTCATCGTTCATCTTTCATCATTCATCTTTCATCGTTCATCGTACATCTTTTATCGACGTTCATTGTACTGTACCTGTAGGTACATCATTCATCATTTATCATTTACCTTCAACCAGTATGAGACCTGGGGGTACGCTCAGGAGAAGCCGGCTTTTTGGCAAGACTGGAGTCAAATTTTCTGGCTTCTGACAATCCGTAACGACTGCCAAAGATCTAAAAATGACAACCGAGTCCAACAGCTTTATGTGTTTAAAAAAAATAAAATAAAAAAGTTATTATTTTTACAAGTTGTCAGATTACCAATACCCTCAAAATAATTGTCAGACTTTTGGTCACTATGGCATCATGATGATCTTTCGCTATGCTAATCTGACGCGCTCGAGTATTTCAAGATGGCGTTTTTTTTACATTTTCAGGATTACGCTGCGAGTTGCGTCACTTCCAAATCGAGAAATGGGAGCATCTGTATGGTTCACTGAACACCCCCTCTGAAAACCTGACGCGCTTGAGTACCTACATGTTTTTTTTTTTTCACTATTCCCGCATGGCCACCCCCACCATGCAAATCGGCAGATTAATATATATTTCGTATCAGAGACATGTTGGAGCATGAAAAATATCAATATCTGACACGCTTGAGTATTCCATGTCAATGTTATTTTTTTGCAACTTTGAAAATCTGTAGACGCTTCCCCCACCACTGAAAGTGGAAACATGAAAGGACCATTTGTTCTTCAAATCATCCAATCTACCAAATCTACTAGGTTTCCGCGACGATCGAGTAAATCCACATTTAGCATCATGGGCTCCCCTACCAAAACTCAAGTAAGTAATCAAGAAACTACACGTTCTTTGCAAGGTATTCACGCCAAACTGACCGATACGAGTAGTATTTACGAGGTTCTCATTTACTGTCAGATGGCGCTACGAGTATCGAATGTTAAAGGGATGTGCGTTGCGAGGTTTTCTTCCTAGAAACGCAATAAAATAAAATTGAGCAAAAATGCATTCCCGAGGTTTTCACTCCAAGGCGACGCAGTAATCTTTGACTTATAAATGCAGTAGCAACACCGACGACGGATCTATTATTGAAGCACAGGGTTTTTTGGTGTACGGGTGTACCTACATAACTAGTTATAATTTAACTACCTATTTACATTTGACGTTGTTCATCAATTTCAATGACTTCGGATTACCTACCGAAGTTCAACGATACGTAACGATAACTGCTACGCTCGTGTTCATACACATAATAGGTAGGCAAAGTTTAATTATGCAATTGTTTTTTTTCTCATCAAGAATGATTGTTTTTCATGACCTTGACGGAAAATTTTATAACTTCCATATGGTGGATAATCGTAGGCGTGCCTATAAAAAAAAACTCGTAAAATACCACAGGGCATATTGGTCGTATATAATACGAGTACCGCAGACTGGCAATATTTTACAATGAATTCGTGTTTTTAACCGACTCTATTTGCCATAAATAAAGCAAGACTCATTTTTCTTAGATCGTTATAAAGAATTGTTTACTATGAGAATAACCATGAATTTATGTATCGTGTTCTGTTATTTAATATTTATAGGTTTAGTTGGTGCTAAGCTTGCTGTTAAATTCTCTAAAAAAGAGACGGAACCTTCTGTGAACCGCACTGCATTACGAAGTGGACCTCTTAAGTAAGTATAATGAATTAATTTGTATTTATCTACTACAATCATATATAAGTAGGTATACGGGTCCTAAGGATCTCATATTGATCCCTATGTGCACATGATAGGTACATGGACTAATGATTATTCAAAACATGGTTCAAAGTCCAATTGCTTGACACCCAAAGGGCTGGCTAGGGCCCAAAAGGTTTGTGCAAAACTTTGTTCAATAAACATTTACTTTCCAGGAAAAGTCAAGCAAACTTCGACAAGTTCGCATACCCACAGCCTCTGCCTACCGTCCCTTCGATGAAAGTCGTTATGTCTCCGTACACGAACCTCTACCAAGGGTTGAGGTACAAGGACGACACGAGGGTATTCAGAAAGAAGTTTGATTATGAAGCTATGCTGAAAGGCCACCAGATTATCTGCAAAGGACTTTTTGATTGCGTGGTGAGTGTCGCTGAATCTACCTACTGCCTTTTCGTACCCAAAAAAGGATGTATCTTCAAGCATCAGCCTATTGTCAGAACCTCATTTACGAAAGTGCAATTATAGAATAACGAAATAATAGGAAAACCCCGTCGACTGATTACAGTCTTCTTATTTTTAGCAACTTCCAAGTAAGCAAATTACGAATAGCAATAAAACTTTAAATATCGACTGATAGAAAAACGACAGGCGCTAGTTATCCTTTTTTGGTTGTAATTACAAAAAGAAATTACTTACGCAACAATTTTTAGAAATTATTAGTAAGTAAAAGTTATTGTTCTCGTGTGTCCCCACTCCAAATATCTTTTTTGTTGAAAAATGACACTTTGTCTTCTCATCTAACCGATCGATCCTGTGTTCTCCTCCAGATCTCACACATAGCGATAGAATCTTCAGAAGCAACTCCCGTGCTGCTGAGAGGGGGCGCAGGCTACAGGCACTTTACGGCGATCATCAAGGCGAAACCTCACCACGATCTCAAGGGCCAAGTGCGGGTCTACTGCAGGAATCAGAATCCAGACTATGAAAAGCCCGAGAAGAAACCAAGAGCTCCCAGCAGAAGATTCTTTTTCGGAAAGCGTTTGGCAGAAGAAAATTTGGAGAGGTAGCATTTTGGTAGACATTGGCCGATTTAAGATCAATAGATATTATTAGCTACACAGGGTTTTTAGAAATGCGTGTTCATATTCTAGGGTCAACTTACAGTAAAGAAACAATCGCAAAAAAAGTATATGCGTAATGCAGTGCCGTCAAATCTGTGATTGAACTAAAATTATCGACCCCAACTTCATCAGACTGCCTGAAAAGTGATTTGTTTGGAACTTTTGAGTCGTTTTATGCGGTAGGTACCTACCTAATGTTTTTGCTATTAGGGATTTCATTTGTTTCTTTACTGTAAGTATACCTACATATCAGATACAGATCATCACCCTTAAAATATATGACCATACACGTCTGAAACATTCTGTATACCTACCATCTAAGTCAGACAGTAAAAAATATAACAGCCGACGGTAAGCGTGAACAAAAAATGTTTAGTAAAATACAGCAGTTATAGGTACCTATAGCCTTTCGTCGCCATTTTTCTGAAAGTTGCACAAACATGGGTTCGGGTAGTTACCTAAGTCAGTGTTGTCAGTTTATATTATATATACTTACCTAGGTACTTACTTTATGACAACAGTTTTTGTAAGATTTCGATTTTTAGCCAAATAAAATAAAACAAATAAAATAGTACCTAATCAATCCTGTACTTAATGGCCCATGCTTGATTAGGTTTATTGAGAAATGCGTAAATCAACAAGTGGATAATATAGTGTGTAATTTGGTCGAAACTTCTGGCTGAAAGGGTAAGCAGTCATTACACCCGGTTGATTCTATAAAAAAAATGACATTAGGTGAGCTCTTATTCCAATTGATGCCAGGGATTGAAAACGACCTCACTTCAAGCTGAATTCACCTAGGAGGCGGGCCGCGTGAGGGAGAGACAACCCTCACGCCCCAGCCGCCGCAGCATAGGGAGACGCACCGGGCGTCGGGAGTCGCTGGGCGATTCCCGGCCAACGTAGGTGCGGGTCTGCGGACTGCGAGCGTTGGGTGGCTCGCCGTCCGATCAAAGCCAGGCCCAGGCCAACGGCGTGTTGTGGTCTACGCGCGCCTCAAAGAGATGTCAGCATAGGAGTAGGGGCCCGTTAGGGCCAGAGCCTGCCAGGGTTGCGGATTTTGTTCGAAAGAGTTACCGCAGCCCTGGTACGTAAAAGGCACCACGAGGAGCATGGATGGGTTTTAGTCAGTAAGAGTCTGACATTAAGAGCGGAAGGGGTCATATTTTGATGATTTCCCATCCTTAAAAAAAAAAGCTGAATTCACCTAAGATGTTTCGGTAAGATTGTTACAGCACTGGTACTAGCAGGTATTGTAAATAAACGGTGTAGGTACCTAATAGCTGCAAAGTTTCGAAGTAAATGAGGCTATTTAACTAGTGAAATGGTATCTGGGGGCTGGGGCTCTGGTCTTATTTCACATATTTCTAGGGCGAAAAAGTGTTTGTTCTAACAATAAAATAATAAGTTTAATTTCTCTTTATTTTCTTTAATTGATTTTATTTGGTAAACCTTAAGAAGTGTTATACATATACTTGGTTACTTACAGGTAACCAAGAAGGGCCCATAAGACCGGCTCCGCATTCGCATTCGGTGACAAGGTGGTGCACATTAGATCAGCAGTGCGATTCTGTAAACATGTCGTAGTGAACACCCGGGCGGGGCGCACGACCGGTGAGTTGTCAAACCATACAAATAAGATGGAATGACAGCTTTCAAGCCTACAATGTCCCAGCCAAACTGGAAACAATTTTACAAAGTATGCTTCCCGTGGGAATCGAACCCACGACCACCGGGTCACAAGGCAAACGCCATAAACCACTCGACCACGGAGGCACACCGCTTGGCTAGGCTAGGTAAGTGTACACCGTGAGATGTCGACAGAATCGACCGACTGAATTCCATCCGTCAGAATTTAGAACTTTTCCAATTCGGATAGATTTCGGAACTCAAATTCGGATTTGGGTAGATATTCCGTGTCCAAACCAGATAACAAAAAAACTCATGAGTAGGTACTCATGAGTCATGCATGACTTCAGTTAAATGCATGCATTCATGACCCGGCTTAATTATCAGTGAAGTAAATGTAACACACATACCTAATCAGGAGTGTTTACAATAATACAATATGTAAATTATAATGCAATCATGCAATAAGTACCTAATTATGTCATGATTATTTAAATAAATTATATTTGTAGGGCAGACAGTCATTACGAACCTGCCAAAGTTCAACATGAAAATCAGTTATTCAATCGTTAGCTAGTAGAACAGCCGGTCGATTCTGTCGACATCTCATGGTGTTCACCTGGGCGGAGTGAACGACAATAGAGCTGTCATTCCATCTTATTTATATGGTTTGACAACTCACCCGTCGTGCGCCCCGCCCGGGTGTTCACTTCGACATGTTTACAGCCGGTCGATTCAGTGCGATTCTGTAAACATGTCGTAGTGAACACTTCGACAAACAAAAGGTGCAGTGAGCTTGGACTGACGTTAGCTGTCAATAACGCTAGTGATGGACAAATCTATTAGAGAATCCTGTCGATAAATCGAGTTTACTGAATTTTAATGCTAAAGCCAAATATTTATAAATACCTACCTAAAAGACTGATTATCCAAATTTCTACCTAAATATTACTAAGTAGGAACGACACAAAGAACAATTCCAACCTGAGTACCTGAGTTACTAATTTAACTGTTGCCAATAATAAATTTACCTACAAAGAGTAGGTATTCATCCTCACCTTATCACATTTTTCTGTTGGGATAAATCAATCAATGAACCCATTCACAAAGCACACCGCGCATGCGAAAAGTGAAAATGACAATTCAAACTAGCGTAGTGGTCACTCCACCGTATTCAGCCGACTCTAAGAAGAGGGTGAACACGCGAACGTAGGTAACGTTCAGTCGTTCACCCGTTGACCGCGCTTGCGTGAGAAGTGCCAGGACAACGAAGTGTTCCCTTCACCCTATTCCGGTGACTATAAGGCAAGGGGAAGTGAATGTTCCCTTCGACCGCGTTATTTTTTAATCTTTGATTCTTCCATAAACATTCAGAGAATATTTTATATTCAAAACTTAAAAATATCTAAAATATTTTTTGGGATGTAAGCAAATTAGATTTTTTTAAATGGTATTCTTTAGGCGTTTTTGTACCTACTTTTTTCCATAAGTAGGCAATCAATTATTTAAGCCTGATTTCAATAAAAAAAACGGCTACTGTTCAAAGCTTTATTTATTAATAAAACAAATCCGGACGCCTAATGAAACCCTGTTATGTCGGAATAAATATTCTAATTCTGTCTTGAAACGCGTGGCTAGCTTCCGAAGTGTGAGCCATTGTGACCATTGTCGACCCTGAAAACGGGTGAACACTGACAGTATAACTACCTACTTTTTGACGATCGTATGACCACCGAGCGAGCAGCGATGCTCGAAGACCCAATATTAAGACTCAAATGTGGCAAGTGGTGTTAATGATGACGAAGCTTTTGTTGCTTCTGCTGCTAAAATGGCAAGAGTAGAATCAAAACCGAATCAACCCGATCCATGATGAACCGAGCACAACCTTCCAGATTTTACCACCAACACAAAATGTGCATTCCAATCTAGTTGACAAAAATAGCAGTCACGATGGAGAGGACACCTTATGATATTTAATCACTCATTATTGAGTTTTGTGGTGGAGAAATAACATTGTCAAGTTCAGTGCCAAGTGAACTATTGTTTAGTGTAGCTGGCTTAATTTTTGGAAGGAGACAAAGCCACATAACTATTGTTTGTGAAACATAATTTGCCTATCCTTAGTTTTGATTAGGTACCTACTAGCAGGTAATGTTTGTATTGTTAAGAAAGTGTACCTATTGAAATAAATATTTACGACTTTCTATTACTTCAATCAATCATGAGTTATTATTTTTCCACTTCCACGAACACCTCTGCCTAATTGGAACAATGTAATTTTGGACTCTTACTGAACCCAGCTAAATCTCAAGCATTCATTGTTGGTGGCATATACATGCTCAGCCTATTGGATCACCAGTCTCTGCCGCCTGTAGTGTATGACTCAGTGCTCATATACTCCAAAAGCACTAAAGTTGGTAAGAGGATATTCTACTCTTTCCAGTCTCATAAACGTCTCCAAAAATTCTTACCATTTCACACTAAGGTCAGTCTTGCTCAATCTCTTCTACCACTTATAGACTATGCCGATATCTATTTTCTAGATGCTTCTGAGGTACCTACTCCTAAACAAACTCGAGCACTGACACTTCTCTTCTTCGTACTCTGCATCACACTTCCTGTCGCTGTGGTGGCTCCTTCTCTGTTACTGCAGTGCATCTCTGGAACTTGCTCCCACACTCCCTATGCAACAGCCCTTCTCTTGATGTCATCAAGAGAAAAGTTAAAGAGCATTTCCTTTTGAATTTGACATAATTCTCTTATATATTATTATGTATGTGTATTTATTTACAGTTATGTATGTAAGCACTTATATTTATTTATTATAAAATTATAATGTGCACTGGATCCTACCCTCTATTGTGATCTTTCTCTATCACTCAGTTTGCTGGGAGAAAATTCAACTTAGAGTTAAGCTCACCTTTGTACAGCTGTTATGGTGTACGATAAAGAATTAAAAACTAATCTTGTGGTTCAAAATACCACTGAAATTGCCACCATTTGAGAAGAAGAATAAATGATAATATATGGCTCACTGACTTGAATCTTTTCTATTCTAGCAACTTGCTTTTCTGTACTAATCAGGTATTATTAATAATAATAAATTGTGCTATGCATTGATGCTTACTTCTGCATAGCTACATAAAATTAAAACCATGTTACCAACAAATTAAGGTGCAGCATCATCAACTTTATTCAGATCTAAGCAATATTTCCTATCTTTTGTACTTGGAGAGGATATAAATAAATCAATATAAGGCGAAATTACAATTTTACTCATTTTTATCCACATCAAAAAATACTAATACATCTTTTGCACTGAGCCAGTGGCAGGCAGAAGCCTGCGGAGTTCCCATATTCTGGATCTTCTGCTGAGGTGCTAATGGCAAAGTTAGAAAACTTGTCTGGATGGAAGCTGGCCGGCTGCCTATAGCTGAAAACAATGGGTAAACATAATTCATCATTATGCTAACTATTTAATACATTATTTCCCATGTTATGCTGATTGGTAATTCAATTTTTCAATAAAACATTCATCTATGTTTTAATTTATACAGCACATCAGTTGCATATTGTGAGCGTCTGAAACAATTCCATCCATCACATGGAACAATGTTACTCCTAGCAATTTTTAGAATAATCAGAGTTACAACTCTTATTATGTCTTATTGTGCCCCCATCAATCACTAATAAAGAACGGTGCCCCATTCATGGCTTTCGTGGTCTACATTGTTATAATGTGTAAGTATTCCTATTTAATTTCGTAGTAAAGCAATACCTACTCAATTCATTGCGGTATACCCTTTGATTTGTGATCAAATCAAGATCAATCAATCAATTATAAAATTAAGATAACGTTTCAGCTTAGTAGGTAAACAATATATTATCACATCTTGGTAGGTCGGCCGTACTGTCGGCCCGACTCGGTTTAAACACATTTACGATCATCACATATATCACTACGTAGGTACCTATAAAATTCGAAACTCGGAGAACTTCAAAACTTTCTTTTGTTTGGTTAAAAATAGGTAGGTAAGCATTCATTACCCATACCGACGCGACGTTTGAAAATTTTTCGAACTTCATTGGCGAGTGGCGACATTGCTTTTTTTGAGATTTTGCTGTGTTGGCTACTGAGGCTTTTAAGCCAATCATATTTTTTTAGGATACGTCAATGGATGATGGAGTGTTAATTATTATTTTGTGAATGTATAACCAACACATATAACACATATAACCAAAAAACTATTATTGCAATAATTGAATCTACCGTGGCCATAGATTCCGGAAGCCCGAAAAATTAATCTTTAAAGACTAGTACACATATTGAAAACAAAAATGCGGTAGAGTGGTACAATAGACTTGGTGTAGACATGCGATTTCGCGCCCTTTTGATAAATAATTCAAAACGCCGCGCTGTTTCCTACGATACGTGTTCTTTTATTTTTTATTACCAATTCGATAAGAATGACGTAAGTATGCACTACGGACAGATTTTTAAATAATAGGTTCTTATAAAGTATTTGAGAATATTGAAAAACGAAATCTTACAGGTAATTTTTGATGATTTGACCTAATTTAAGGATATATTTCTAGCCCATTTCGCTCTTGTGCTGCAAATGAGGCGCAGTTTGTTGCCCTGGTTCAAATGATGGAACTCCATCCGGAGATGGCCAGGGGGCATAGTGACACCGCAAATGCCCGCCTCAAAACCCAAAGGTTCTGGGAGGAAGTAACATCGAAAATTAACGCTTTAGGCGGGGCTACCAAGACTAAAAAGAAGTAGATGAAGGTACCTACCTACCTAAGTATTTTTACTCTTGGAATTTGTTTAGATTTTTTTTAGCGACAAAGGCCATCGGCTTACCTACTAAACAGACTAATCCTTCTTTCTTATCTAGTATTGGACGGACCGAAAATCTAACATAAAAAAAAAGCTGCTGAGCGCGCCGCAACTAGGCGACGGGTGGGGGGTTCGAGGAAGTAAGATAACTTACTAACACCGAGGAGCGTGTGCTTCAAATTTTAGGCGGCTAAGGGTACGCTGTTCGTGACAGGTTATTCCGGCGAACAATGTTTGAATTTGAACAAAACTTTATTCTTATATTAATGTTAGTAGTAGTGTTGATACCTATGTGTTTTTTGGGATAAAGAATTCAAAAAAATTGTGTCAAAAACATTAATCGCCTTCATAATAATCACTTTTTACCAGACTGCCAAGGAAGGGCTATGTTTTTATAAGAAGTTTTCTTTAGGTACCTATCTCTGCAACCGATTGCAATAAAAATCTATATCAGACTATATCTATATCAGTGACATTGTTCGGGCAAGTTATCATTTGGACAAATGATGACAAAAAAAAATATGGCACTTACGGATAAAAAAGAAAAGGAACACAATAGAGAACCAAATCGGTTTGCCATGTTAGTTAGTATTTAAACCACATTATATTTTATATAATGCTGTGATATAAAAATACCTCCATAGATAAATCTTTAGCCGTTAAGTAATTATTTCATTGTATTCTATAACCGAAGACCCGAATTCAATAGAATTGAACAAAAAATATGATTGGCTTAAAAGCCTCAGTAGCCAACACAGCAAAATCTCAAAAAAAGCAATGTCGCCACTCGCCAATGAAGTTCGAAAAATTTTCAAACGTCGCGTCGGTATGGGTAATGAATGCTTACCTACCTATTTTTAACCAAACAAAAGAAAGTTTTGAAGTTCTCCGAGTTTCGAATTTTATAGGTACCTACGTAGTGATAATTATTAAATATGTGATGATCGTAAATGTGTTTAAACCGAGTCGGGCCGACAGTACGGCCGACCGACCAAGATGTGATAATATATTGTTTACCTACTAAGCTGAAACGTTATCTTAATTTTATAATTGATTGATTGATCTTGATTTGATCACAAATCAAAGGGTATACCGCAATGAATTGAGTAGGTATTGCTTTACTACGAAATTAAATAGGAATACTTACACATTATAACAATGTAGACCACGAAAGCCATGAATGGGGCACCGTTCTATATTAGTGATTGATGGGGGCACAATAAGACATAATAAGAGTTGTAACTCTGATTATTCTAAAAATAGCTAGGAGTAACATTGTTCCATGTGATGAATGGAATTGTTTCAGACGCTCACAATATGCAACTGATGTGCTGTATAAATTAAAACATAGATGAATGTTTTATTGAAAAATAGAATTACCAATCAGCATAACATGGGAAATAATGTATAAAATAGTTAGCATAATGATGAATTATGTTTACCCATTGTTTTCAGCTATAGGCAGCCGGCCAGCTTCCATCCAGACAAGTTTTCTAACTTTGCCATTAGCACCTCAGCAGAAGATCCAGAATATGGGAACTCTGCAGGCTTCTGCCTGCCGCTGGCTCAGTGCAAAAGATGTATTAGTATTTTTTGATGTGGATAAAAATGAGTAAAATTGTAATTTCGCCTGATATTGATTTATTTATATCCTCTCCAAGTACAAAAGATAGGAAATATTGCTTAGATCTGAATAAAGTTGATGATGCTGCACCTAAATTTGTTGGTAACATGGTTTTAATTTTATGTAGCTATGCAGAAGTAAGCATCATTGCATAGCACAATAATAATTATTATTAATACTATCGGCTGATTAGTATAGAAAAGTAAGTTGCTAGAATAGAAAAGATACAAGTCAGTGAGCCATATATTATCATTTATTCTTCTTCTCAAATGGTGGTAATTTCAGTGGCATTTTGAATCACAAGATTAGTTCTTAATTCTTTATTGTACACCATAACAGCTGTACAAAGGCTAGCTTAACTCCAAGTTGAATTTTCTCCCAGCAAACCTTTCAGTGATAAAGATGACAATAGAGGGTAGGATCCAGGGCACATTATATATTTTATAATAAATAAATATAAGTACTTACTTACATACATAACTAAATATATACACATACATAATAATATATAAGAATATTATGTCAAAATCAAAAGGAAATGCTCTTTAACTTTCCTCTTGATGACAATCAACAGAAGGGCTGTTGCATAGGGAGTGTGGGAGCAAGTTCCAGAGATGCACTGCAGTAACAGAGAAGGAGCCACCACAGCGACAGGAAGTGTGATGCAGAGTACGAAGGAGAAGAGAAGTGTCAGTGCTCGAGTTTGTTTAGGAGTAGGTACCTCAGAAGCATCTAGAAAATAGATATTGGCATAGTCTATAAGTGGTAGAAGAAGAGATTGAGCAAGACTGACCTTAGTGTGAAATGGTAAGAATTTTTGGAGACATTTATGAGACTGGAAAGAGTAGAATATCCTCTTACCAACTTTAGCGCTTTTGGAGTATAAAATGAGCACTGAGTCATACACTACAGGCGGCAGAGACTGGTGATCCAATAGGCTGAGCATGTATCTGCCACCAACAATGAGTGCTTGAGATTTAGCTGGGTTCAGTAAGTGTCCAAAAATTACATTGTTCCAATTAAGCAGAGGTGTTCGTGGAAGTGAAAAAATAATAAGTCATTATTGATTGAAGTAATAGAAAGTCGTTAATATTTATTTCAATAGGTACACTTTCTTAAAAATACAAAAATTACCTGCTAGTACCTAATCAAAACTAAGGATAGTCAAATTAATTATGTTTCACAAACAATAGTTTTGTGGCTTTGTCTCCTTTCAAGCAATTTCTTAGGGGTTAAGAAATTAAGCCAGCTGCACTAAACAATAGTTCACTTGGCACTGAACTTGACAATGTTATTTCTCCACCACAAAATTCAATAATGAGTGATTTCCATATCATGAGGTTACTATCGCTGCTGTCATTAAAGGTGTCCTCTCCATCGTGACTGCTTTTTTTGTCAACCAGATTGGAATGCACATTTTGTGTTGGTGGTAAAATCTGGAAGGTTGTGCTCGGTTCATCATGGATCGGGTTGATTCGGTTTTGATTCTACTCTTGCCATTTTGGTAGCAGAAGCAACAAAAGCTTCGTCATCATTAACACCACTGTCTTGCCACATTTTAGTCGTAATTATTCGGTCTTCAACCTTCGCTGCTCGCTCGGTGGTCATACGAATTGTAAATTTTATTATTTTTTCCCTCTCCCGCCGTATGTTTTGATAGTTTATGTACTCGATGCGAGGCGCGAAGGTTAGATTAGGTGATCAACACTGTAAAAAAGGTAGGTATACTGTCAGTGTTCACCCGTTTTCATGGTTGACAATGGTCACAATGGCTCACTTCGGAAGCTAGCCACGCGTTTCAAGACATAATTAGAATTTTTATTCCGACATAACAGGGTTTCATTAGGCGTCCGGATTTGTTTTATTAATACATAAAGCTTTGAACAGTAGCCGTTTTTTTTATTGAAATCAGACTTTTTTATTGATCTGGTAACACATTAATAACGCGTGAAGGTGAGGTGACCAAAACTGTCAAACTTTAGGTAATTACCGTCAAAGAGTAGGTATTTACTGTCAGTGTTCACCCGTTTTCATGGTCGACAATGGTCTCACATGGTCCACACTACTCCAGCCAGTCGTTTTTTTTTATTGAAATCAGGCTTTTCTTGAAAGTGAGATCTCTAATTGTTACTTACCCCTCAAATAATTGATTGCCTACTTATGAAAAAAAGTAGGTACCTACCAAAACGCCTAAAGAATATTTAAAAAAAAAATCTGATTTACATAAAAAAATATCTAAAAGATTTGAATTTAAAATACTCTCTGAATGTTTATGGAAGAATCAAAGATTAAAAAAAAAACGCGGTCGAAGGGAGCGGTCACTTCACCTTGCCTTATAGTCCGCTGAATACGGTGCAGTGACCACTTCGCTTGTTTGAATTGTTGTTGATTTAATTAAATTTCCACTTTTCGCACGCGCAGTTTGCTTTGTGTAGGCGTACCAAGTTTCATTAAAATGGGTTCATTGATTACCCAATATAAGGACTTAGCTAGTATAACTGTAACGTAAACTTTGAGGAGTAAACGATCTTATGCATTGATGTTTTGACTCATAAATACCACTTTTGTACCAATATGAAATTTATAATTATGTAAAATTTGTAAAATTTTATTATTGAAAAAACTCGTTTGACGATGTCGATATGATTGGAAATGTAACGTTTCGTCCATCCCTAGTATCATTGACAGCTGACTTCGTGATCACTACGCCCGAGTCTTTCACTTCGACATGTTTACAGAATCGACCGGCTGTCGACATCTAACGGTGTTCACCTAGGCGGAGTGAACGACAAGAGCGCTGTCATTCCATCTTATTTGTATGATTTGACAACTCACCCGTCGTGCGCTCCACCCAAGTGTTCACTTCGACATGCTTACAGAATCGCACTGAATCGCACCGCTGAATCGCACTGCTGTTATACCTATTTACCTATTTATTTGAATTTATAAAGTGTGCGTGGATGGCCAAATCCGAAACTATGAGGAATATCCAAAAACACTGAAAGGAGTCTCGAGCTCGATTTTGATGAAAACTAAAACTGCATCATGGATTTTGGAAACATTGCTATACCCGGGAATCAAACCGGGGTTGATTTTAAATAAATAAATAAATAAATAAGTATCTTGGGACAACTCACACACGGCCATCTGATCCCAAGCTAAGCAGAGCTTGTGTTATGGTAACCAGACAACTGATATACTATATATATTATATAATTTATAAATACATACATATTATAGATAAATTACACCCAGACACAGAACAAACAATTATGCTCATCACACAAAGTTTGTCCTGGGTGGGAATCGAACCCACGACCTCCGGCTTTGCAGTCAGGGTCACCAACCACTAGACCAACAGGCCTGTCAAAATTTTGAAAAAAAAAAATACAGCCTGTATTATTATTACATTATTCGAAAGTGTCGCTAATAAGGATCAAATTCTGGGAAGTAATGAAATGTGGCAAAGTAAATCATCATTTATAACATCACTGTTGCAGTACCTACTGTATTTGTACAAATAGATAACCTGAGGGATTAGTGCAATTTTTTAACGTACCTAAGTACCTCGCATGAAAAAAAGGTTTCCGTGATTGTCACTAGACGGCGCTTATTCAGTTTCATTTCAATACAAATTGATATTTAGGTACGCTAACGCGGTCGAAAATGTACAATGCACTGGAGTTAGCGAGCAGCTGAGCAATATTGATGAATCGTAATCGTCATGTACCAGCATAGGTAGGTACTACCAGCAGCCTCACAGATGTGTGTTTAAAACTACTTTCGCGTAAGTACCAAATATCTTTATATTATGTAATTCCTCCATCTTGCAAGA
This sequence comes from Melanchra persicariae, assembly GCA_947386135.1. NCBI lineage: Eukaryota > Metazoa > Arthropoda > Insecta > Lepidoptera > Noctuidae > Melanchra > Melanchra persicariae. The sequence goes on from OX376650.1 coordinate 21,156,715, forward strand.
TCTGAATGTTTAACTTCTTGATTCGATGACGGGACAACCTACTCTATACGGCACCTACCTACTATACCTACGTATGTAACTAAAAAATATTAGTTTTATCATCTTGTTGTCCGCAACCCAGAGACTGCCAACTTTGATGTAGGTACAACAATGAGAACAGCTTTGTCCTATGCCCAACGAGTTATAATCTATAGGCGCCCTGCAAGCAACTGGCATGCAAGCTGCCGGCCGCGGCAGGAATATTTTCAGGGGGTGCATCTTCAAAACCCCGCCTCGAATAAAGGTATTCTCGGGTGCAAGGCCCAGCGAAAAATAGCTTGAAGTACCTACCTGCCCTCGGATTTGCTAGATTCTCTTGTAAGCTACATTTGGCTTGTTAATTTTTTAAAATTATTTCTTCATGTTTTCGTTTGTTCAATTTTCACTAAGTAATTGAAAACCAGGGTGGTGCAATTGCACCCCCTTGCACCCCCCGCCCCGCGCCTTTGCATGCTAGTTAAATTAATTGCGGAACACGATCGAGCGATAAATCACCATATTCCTTTGTAGCCCACAATGAATTGTAACCTGCATGCGAGGAGTTGGTTGTGGGTGAAAATGTGTCAGTGCTTATTTAGCAAAGAGCCAGTTTCATTCAATCAACCTGAAAAACAGTCTCACTAGTCGCTGAAAGGTGAGTAATATTGTAGATAATGAGCCGGCAAAATGCTACAGCGTACAGTGTGCCAAATGTATCATTCAGAATGAATGAATGCCAACAGGTGAGAGTGAAGAAGCTACCTACCCAGTTGCATGAGTCAGTTGCAGGTTTAACAAATGGCCTACGATTTGTAGTTACCTACTGAGAACACTCACATTATCGTTTTCTTGATCTATTTCTTGGGCTCACCGTACCATAGTTATCTGTAACGCGTTTCTTGCACCGTACCTACATTCAAAATCATTTCAAAATTATCGTACTATGAATAAAATCTCAATTGTGTTACGTTAATGAACGTAACACAATTGGTTCATAAACAAAAAATTAGGGCCGAAAAGATAGATAACTTCAAAATGATTAAAATTAACATAACTGGTGAGATAACCGTGTACCGGCCGGCGTAAACTGCCTGTCGATTCTGTAGTGCGATTCTGTAACATGTCGAAGGGAAAACTTAGGCGAAATGAACGACAAGTGAAGAGCTGTCAAACCATACAAATAAGATGGAATGACAGTTCACTTGTCGTTCAATCCAACAGTGGACACGACGAGATGTTGACAGAATAAAACGGCTGGAAAGGTTCAGCCGGTCTATTCTGATAACATGTCACGTGTAAACTTAGGTGGAGTGAGCGTAAGGTGTACCGTCATTGCCATTGCATATTGTTTGTATGGATTGACTGCTCACTCTATGTTCACCTTGTAGCTGCTCAATACCGTCACAAGAAAAAGTAGCAAAATCTACATCGCAACAAAAATAACCGCAACGCCATCTATCCCGCCAGCTGCGAACTAACCGAACGAAATCCTGCTTCGCGGTATCAGAGTTTACCGTGCGATTCAGTCCAAATATCAACTATCGGGCAGTTGAACTGAGCGCTCGGCGCATCCTGGACTGTCTCATCTAATATCTTGTAAGACTGACCAATCCATCCCTTGCGGTGGTAGGGCTAATGCCCGCCTGGTTCGAGACCACCCTCCTACCGGAGTCCGGCCGGCGTCAAGCAGCCTGCTGTGTTTCGTCGACGCGTGGGAGTACCAGTGCTTTAAGGCATCTTCTGAGCACGTTCGCTCCACCATAGACCTCATCCATCAAAAGCCAGCCCATTCCTCAATAAAAAAGACACAACAACCGACTGGTCGAAGGATCCTGCTCTTTATATGGAGGTATGCGGGACTTTTAGTCTCTGTACCGCATATCCTTTTTATCCTCACCTAAGTTTTCGCTTTGCATGACAAAGTGAAAACATAGGTGAGGATAAAGAGGCTTACAGAATCGCAATGCAGAACTTTCCAGCCAATTTAGGTGAAGCTGTAATTGCCACTATTGCTGAGGATGGACAGCTCACTTCAACCTTCGTTTTAGAGTAGAGAGTTTTAGAATAGCACTACACTGCCGTCCGCGTCGGAAGCCAAAACGCAGTAACTCAGCATTAAAAAAAATCAATTGTTTGAAATCGGAATATTTGAAGCGTTCCGAGTTCGAACAACTTTATTGCTTTATCCGAACATTGAAAAAAATCACTATCCTTACGTCTTGTTTGGTGAATGCGTTAGTAACTCAGTTTGTTTTTAACGTTGGTACGCCTAAGCCGCTTAACAGATATAGCCTGGGACCAGTTTTATCAACATTCCGTGTGGGCGAAGCTGCGGACGGAAGATAGTCTTAGACAAAATTATACCTTAAAGGTGAGGAAAATGGTGTTTTATAAAATTCGTTTTTTCTCGAAACTCAATATCATTTAAACTTTTTTTTTGCGGATGTCTCTTACGGACATCCACAAAAACGTTCTCTCTAGATGAATAAGTTGTGGTACTAACTGAACCTGTTTTACTATAAAAAATCTTAAACTACCCACAAATCTTCATAATCGAAAGAACAGTATCGATTACCGTTTAATAAAACAACGTCTCGTTATTGGCCATAGTATCGACGCGACGCACGCGACCAAGTGGGACGCAGTACTAACAATTAATAGTATTCGGTTCCTGCAGGATCGAAGCGGTTTTAACTAACGAGCTGCCTACAGTGGGTTTGATTTTTGAAACCCTACTTTTAGTTTTATTTGTAGGTTTTGAAGTCGATGGTCCTTCTCATAGAAACTCTAGGGTAAGAATTGGTACTTAAGCTATTGATCACCACGTTTGGAAGTCAATCAGGGGATTGTCATGTCATTGATTGAAGAGAGAGAGAGAGAGTGGGTGCTGAAGACGAAGGCCCTGGGAATCCGCTGGATGTATGATGCAAAGGATCAGTCAATTTGGCGACTCTTCGGGGGAGTCCAGCAGTCCATCTTTTGGCTGGAATGATAATGATAATGAGTGATTGAATATGTTGATATTTTTGGGGAAAGGAGCTACCGTATCGTGTTGTTTAAGCGTGAAGTGAGTTGATTTTGTTCGGTAGTTGAATCATATAATAGAATAAAAAAATTCACTACAGAAATAATAGGATGAAAGAATTGCTAAAAAACATATTGTCTCATACATAGAAGATTTGAATTCAACAAAAACAAAATCTGTGCTTTTGCCAAACCGCCTGCCAATAAATTATGATTTACTGTCGATTTATCCGTGATCCAATCTAGATAATAAAATTCCAGTTTATAGTTTTAACTTGTGACCACATCCTGTGCAGTGTCAGTAATTCTTAATAGTTAGTTTATTAAGAAGCTGCGGCGTTATCGGCGACAGCTACAATGTCACTCAGTTTGGTGCAATACCCTCAAGAGATTTGTTTTATATTTATGTTAAAACAAACGAGATAAATTATAGTTTTAGTTGTTAATTCGATGTGATAGTGTGAACAATGTATTTGTGTGGGATTTCTGACTTTTTTCGAAGACGACGGCCGTATATTGAAAGGGTAAGTTTTTGAACTGTGTGGTAAAAGAGTTGGATGGGATAAATATCACGGTTTCAATGTTTTGTTGAAACTTTTTTCTTGTTGTTTTCAAATTAGTGTTTGATTGACTGTGTGTAAATACAGCCAACGAATCTTAGACGACCTCTGTGACTAATTTATCTAAGAGCATCGACAGTGAAATATTGATAAAACTACCGTAGTAAAAAAATACTGAATTGTTTTTAAATCAACAAAAGCAAATACTATTATTGTGTGGTTATTAGGCAAAAGCTGTAGCAACAGTCGCTTAGTAATTAATTAAATAATTAACGACTTACTCTTCATAAATAAAATAACAATATTCCACTACCTACAGTTTATTTTCAAAAAATGTTTAGGCAGGATTAAATAGGTCGTAAATAAATAAATAAGTACTTGAATAGATTTTGTTGGTAACATTAATTGACCATTTTACCTACCACTAAAACAACACTTTTTAGAATACCTACCTACTTACACCAAAAACATAATATTCTTTGCACCAGACCTAAGTTCTCGGCCATAAATATCTCGAAATATTCAGCAAACTACTTAGGTAACTCAATTTTATTAAGTGGCCACATTATTCCCCACATATTGATGCATATTGCTAGATTATTCGTTCAGCTTCACGTTTATAATACAAAACAGTGCACCTATTTTACAACAAGTCGTTACTGAACCTGAATGCGCTGAAAGATGCATGGTTGTAAATTCTGGATAGCAATCACAGACATCTAAATATCTATTAGTTTCAATTTATAGATCGTTTAGCAGTGCTATTAGTTGTATGCTTTGTTACCTATGTATACGAATACCCCAGTGTTTGTGGGCGCCGTAAATTACCTAAAATATCCCGTCTCATTATTATAATTTCAGCCAAAGGACGTCCACTGCTGGACATAGACCTCGGGTTGGGCTTAGAATCGAGTCCTCTGAATTTGAGGAATCTGTCACTGTGGGCCCCCCCACAGTGACAAATCAAGGGGGCTTGTCCCAAGCGCCTCCATGTAATTTCAGCTGCCAGAGCCGCGTCGAAATATTTTTTAAAAATAATTGTAAATCACGGCCCCGGCGACACACCGGTGTCACAGTATAAATATATATTGTGCCGGTGTGTCGCGAATTAATCGCGAATTTAATGTTATTTGCCTATTACATAAGATTTTTTTTTTTGGGAATTTTCACATGTCGGGGCCGCAGCGGTTAAATTAATACGTGAATCGGAACTATAATTACAATAAATTCTTACGTTTTTGAAGTTCTATCTGTCACAATGCTGCTATCTCGATGCTATCTCACCATTTTTTTATACTGACAGTGGGTAGTGACAGATATACTCGACATCGCGCCATAAGCGTCATTCCGTTGCTTCCGAGTTTACGTGAATGTGCTCCATATTGTTATTGTTATCTGCCTCCTGTTTTTCGACGACTTTTGCTACCCCTCTGGACACCGATTGCTTGCTATTTAAGACAATGCTACATTTTGGTGTTTTATTTGGTGCAAGAGCGAGCGAAGCGAGCTTGGGACTTGGGGCACCCCGACTCAGACAGGTTAGGTTAGAAGGGGATGGCCCGCCATCCCGTGTTGTTATTTTTTTTAAACCACGCAGAAATAGGACCCCGCGTAGCGGTCGACTACATTTTAATATTACTTCGGCGGAGAGAGGACACACCGCCCCCCCGCCTCTCTATTAAGGCGATTTCTCACTAAAAAATAATATAAAAAAAACCACGCACGTAGGTAAATCAATATTTTATTTGTGTTTGGTAGTTGGTTACCTATTCAGTGAAAACTCCCCATATAGGTTTATTTACTCCTGATTTCGCAGTGGAAACGGTAGGTATTTGGCAATGATACTGCTTTGTTCAGTGATTTAGATAATGATATAATGTTTATTGTGTATGTACCTACATTAAAAATTACACTTTTACACGACAATATTTTTTGGTTTAAACAAAATGGGGTCGGTGTTTTGTAACTGACTACCCTGATAAGAAGCACTAAAACAAACATTAAGGCCAAAATCTCTTTCAAAGTCCATACTATAGGTACTATAATACTGAAAGGTCCATAAGTCTATGCAATAAAAGCCTGGCTACAAAGCGGAGGCTATACAAACCCATCACATATGTGGTGGTACCTACAGGTACCTACTACATTCTATGCACAGGCTCGCCCGTCCCGTTGCCTTCGTATCGTGATAATAATTAAGTTATCGGCGATTTAATTACGTTGTATAAGGCCGCTCATGGCAACTAACCAGGTTATATAAAAAGGTATAGGCTTAAGTACATTATTAACGATGGGGATTGATTAATTAATAGATTAACAATCACTTTAAATCAGATACCTTTGCCTGACAGCTATGTTTTTTTATCTGTTTAGAATCCTTTAAAGGTATCAGAAATAACGTTAAACCTGAATGGAGTCTGTGAACATTATTTTCAGAGTATAATTAATTAGCAAAACTGTTGATTGGGGAATCAAAAACTGTTTTCATTCATTAATTGCTTATTCCCTCTGCCTACGACACACGGCCCACGGTCACGGCCGTCCCATATTACCATAAAGACCCAATTTCTCGTCCCTTCAGATCCCAAATCACCGAATCCCCAGGCAGTCTAAATATAATACAGTATTACCCAATTTATACGTCTATTTTTACACGTAGCTGAAATCGTAAGGAGGACGTGGGAGTTTCTCAAAAATCTTGTTCAATTGACATGAATAATAAATCACTGGAGCAATATGTCATCTTAGAACAAGTTTTATGTTTTCGCGGAAAACAGAACTTCCTTTGCTCAGGGTACATGACATATTTACCTACTTTTCAAACTGAAAAAAAAATGATGACGAAATACTTTTTGTAATGTAGTCATGATAAGTAAGCTGCCACTTTTGTTTCAAGGGTGGCATTTTTGTTGCCCTGGTGGCGTTGGGTAATAATATTTATTTATAATAATATTTAATAATAATAATAATAATATTTATTTGTTTCTCTCAAAAGGGTACAAAGATTGATAATTAATTATAAGTAACTGTAACAAATTATCCATTTTGAGAGCTGGAGTCTATACTGGGTTCAAGACCTGTGTGACAGAACTCCAGGCTCCACCTTCAAAACTATAATTAAGATTGCACTTACATACTAACAGAAACTACAAGTGAAGAGAGAAGACGTTAACAAAATAAACCAACATAAACAATTAAAAAATTGGAGAGTGTTGAGTTCGTGAGTGCAATAAAGTAAACTCAAGCCCCAACGATCACACGAAGGACGAGGGGTGAGCATCTACGTTTTAGGGATTGTGTATGTGTGGGAATGTGTGTGATGGTGTGTGTGTGTGTTTGTTTTAAGTACCATGCGAGGACATGCACCTGAATACACAAGGCACATCCGAGGACATTTTCAATCCGAGGACCTTTTCGTACGTCCTCGGATTGACCCGACCAATTCATTGTATTCTCCATTCGATTTTGAGCCTTTCTATATACTTAATAAGGGAAACTTGATGTCGACCTCGGTGGACCTCGGTTTGATCGCGGAAATTCATGTTCACATTCCGAACGTGTGTGAGCTCTCATATATTTTTAACACACTACATTTACACTTCAGTCATATTTTAAGTACCTTGCGGGGACTTATGTGTTATTCTTCACACATATGTCCTCGGATGGAAGTTTTTCCACGCAGTGTGTTTAAAAGTCCTCGTATTGATAGCTTTTCCGAACATGTGTATTCAGGTCCCCATTTGGATAGATTTCCATGTGTATTGGCTTTTAATTGTTTCAAAATTGTCTGATTTTATAAAATCACTTCCTTCTCGAGTGATCAAAATCAATCTACAGAGGCTTTAAACTACGTAACAATGAAATTGGGTAATTTTTCCATTGTAACAGAATTCTCGTCCTATGATGGTGAAATTGGGGATGAAACTCTAGTACCATACCCATTTTTCTTTGGATGTGAAATCATCAAATGACTTCTCCCGCTCTGGGCGGAGCTTGAGGGCGACTGTTGACGCACAGGGCGTCTCCTTTGGCGGCTGGGACGTGAGGATTGCCTCTTCCTCACCCATCTCGCCTCCTCCTTCGCTTGCATTTCTGTTTTGCAGAAGGAGGTGACTGTTTCCCATGCCCTCTCACTCCGGACCATGGATTAGACCAGGGCCGAACGCGAGAGGTCACCACCGCCGGTCGCCGCTACAAGGACAGACCTCCATCGCATGCATTAGACCGGGACTCCACCAAAGCGAAGAGGAGAGGAGATGTGGAAATAACGGAATCGGATTGGTTTATTCAACACATCTCCTCTCCTCTCCGCTTTGGTGGAGTCCCAGCCTTACCGTGTTCTCATTACGATCCACACAATGGTGACAATTGGGTGTCGTACCGTATCCGGTGAGGACCTGCGTCAGGTGGAATACGAGGACGTCGTGGCACCTCTCTAACCACTCCTCAAAGAGTTGACTGTCTCGCCACGATTGTGGCGGGCCCAGCGCTGGATTGCAATTGCGACAATCGCTTATTCCATACCACCATGAGATCGCGTCGGAGCTTGCTCCACCGTTCTGTTATTTTAATTAAAGTGTGTACGTTAATTTTTTTAATGGTTAAATCTATAGAACTCCCTTTAGCATTTTAGGTTGTAAATTGAAGCAAAGATAACACTGAAAACAAGCAAAATTTTTTTAACTGCCCCCAACCTGGCTGTGCAGCTGTAATCAATGACAATCACTGTTGCAACACTACTACATTTATTCAACCATCATCCTTATGGCTGGCCAGAAACAACAGGGCTCGGTCCTAGAGCTACCGCTGTGGAACATTGAACTGGATATGACTGGGCACTGCACTTCTCGACGGTGTCGATGAGATATGTTATGCTGATGATACCCTGGTGACGGCCCAGAGGCAATGACATTGGCAAGCGGTAATACTGGCCACGGCAGGGGTTATGCAGGTCGTCGGCAGAATTCGGCGTTTGGGTCTCGAAGAGTGGCTTTGCATAAGTCCGAAGCCCTCCGTTTCCCCATGGAAACCTGGGAACAAGCCACTTCGGGATTCACATATAGTGGTCGGTGGCGTTCGCATCAGTATCGAGCTGATGACGAAGTACCTAGGACTCGTCCTCGATAGCCGATGTGACTTTGAGCCGCACATTCACCGGCTGGTCCCCAGGTTGATGTGCATTGTAGGTGCTCTTTCGTGGCTTGTACCCAATTTAGCAGGGCCGAACGCTTCCTGCAGGAGACTTTGTGGGGATCGTGTGGTCCATTGCCCGCCCGCCATTTATGGGGCGCCTGTGTGGGCGGTAAACCTAATAGCCCGAAACGCACTGGCACTGCGAAGACCGCAGAAAGCGATGGTTATTAGGTTCATGAGTGACTGGATAAGCGACATGGCGCCCTCAGTTTCCAGCTGACTCAGGTGCTTACTGAATATGGATGCTTTGGGAAGTACCTGCGCCGCATGAGTCGGAAGCGGATGCCCGTTTGTCACCAATGCGTGCAGCATACGCTGGAGGAACGTTCAGCGAGGACGCTGGGGGTGGCCTGGTGGTCTATCGCTTCCGTCTCCGTGGAATGCCGTCAAAGATACATTCAAAGGGTACGTCGACGAGAGCTCAACGATCTCCGGGCACCATGAGGAGGGGATACCATGAGGAAAGGGGCGTCGAACTTTGGGCGGAGTCGTTGCCTGACCAGTGAGGCCTAAAGAGCCATTGAGCAATATGTTACGTGTATGCCTTTTGTGGGAGTATATACCATATTAACATACCGAGACTCCTCCGTGCTACGGAAAGCACTTTAAGCCGTTGGTCCCGGCTGTCATTTGTAAATCTTTGGCAGTCGTTACGGATTGTCAGAAGCCAGAAAATCTGACACCAATGTTACCAAGAAGTACCGTGTTACCCAGTTAATGGGTTGTGGAGGTCTGGTAGACAGCCGCTCCTCGTAAAATACAGGAATTCAGCTCAATCCGGTTTGACTGGGAGCCGACCCCAATATGGTTGGGAAAAGGCTAGGCAGATGATGATGCCTTTTATGGGAGTATGTGCTGCTGCGGTCGTTGGATCAGCCACACACACACTTGAACAATATTGTCTTTCGAGCTCCAGAATTATGGTAACAGTAGTTCTCCTCTCCGTTTGAGCAACAGCTACATAGCATCACCATGACTATGTATTGCTATGAAATATCAACAAAAAGCACACAGAGTTTCAAGACGCTACAAGTAACCGATGAAGAGTTCTCTCACATGGAGACAATTCCAGCAGTAGCTACAATAACATCACCATAACAGATGTATTACTATGAAATTAAATATCAACAAATAGAACACAAAGTTTCAAGACGATACAAGTAACCGTTGAGGAGACAATTCCAGCGAAAGCTTCATAAAATCACCATGATTATAATATTTTTATATCGCATTTACATTTTGAACGTTTGTCAGTTAAAATCAAATTAGGTCCTCTGATGGTACTTAAATCAAGAAATTGACGTGTGTGATTAGAATTGCCTACATAAAGATAATTCTTATATTATTACGGTAAAATTATAAGTGTGTAAAAAGTTTGTATTGGAAATTTTCAAAAGGTCCTCGCTTTGTACACCGTCTACTCGGAAAAACGTCCTCGTACTGTACATGAAAATTCTAATACTGCGTCCTCACATTGTACAAGAAATGAGAAAAAGTGTGTTAAATTAGGTCCTCGCATTGGTGTCCCTGGTCAGATGGTTAAGGTCCTCGTTTGGCTCACACACAGGTCCTCGGATGGTACTTCCCAGGCGGGTTTTCGAATGTATTTAGGTCCTCGCATTGTTCATAGGAAGTCATACCAAAAAAAGATTGAGATAGCACTATACGAATAGGCTCATCAACCTAAATATTGTTTTCTCTTTCTTTCTGTCTTGTTAATAAAGTCGTAAGTCGTCGTTAACCTGTTTTCTAGAAGGTCCTCGGATGGTGACTTACAGCTATAGTCCTCGTATGGTTGTCTGTACAAGTAATGGTGTGTGTGTGTGTGTGAGAGAGTTTTAGTATGTAAATTAAAGGTAGACGCTGTTTGCGTGTGAATGTAAAATAGTTCGCTGATTAATTGGAGATAGTAATAATTCTCTCAGCCTCAGCATAATCTAATTGAAAGAGCCAATTCATAATTGCTTTTTTACAGTTTGAAATGTTCGTATGGTAAATATTTAATATTTTGTTGACCCGGTTATACAGTAGAGTACCCTTAGTAGTCATGTAGACATGACTACTAAGGAATAGGTAGCTACGTTGTGTTGAGCGACAATGCGTGCGGAAATAGGGACATACGATGTGTTTACGTCGTTGGGAGCTAAATTTGGTAGGTTCTTAGGGTATAAATAATTTGATCGTTATGTCATCACAAAGCAATAAATCTTCTTCTAGAGTCTTGGGAGCCCCTGGGCCCTGATACCCCACTTGCTCATCTCGGGGAAACACTGAAGGGACTCCGAACAACCTTTCGTTTCTTACTAAACCCTACAGTTCGACGGATTTATCGTTTTTGTATCAATACATAATTATAGCTTAGTATTATGTAAATACACAGATATAGATAGACCTGTGATTATGCAAGTACATACAAGTAACCTAAAGTAACGAATAAGTATTAATTAACAACTTGTGTTATTATTATTTAATACCTTATTTAAAAACACTTACCCCACGATACTGGATATCGAGATACGGGGATACTATAAGATTCCAGAACCAGGATACGAAGAACTCCTTAATTTGTATATTGCTGTTCATCCTTTATCAAGTTGGGTGAGCCGTAACGTTTCAAAATAGACCAATAAATTCGCAAAGAAATAATTAGGAATCAAATAATTCATCCACGTCGCTGTCAATGGGGAAAGTATGCAGAACATTAGTACCTAGCATTGCCATCTCTTTTCCTTAGCCAATTGGATTGCTCTGGGCACCTCATCTTCACTTCACCCAGTTTCACTTCAACTGCAGCTTCTTATCTAATACCAAGTAAAACAACAAAATGGTTAATGTTGCACGATCAGAAACAAAGTGTTTGTCTAATGCTGCCAGTGTTTGCGATTAAACTATCGATAAACAACTTGGGCTCGTTGTAAACAGTCGATCTTTATGGACACTATGATTTATGACGAGAGTGTAATTTCGATTTTAGGTGTGTCTGCGTCGGATAGATCATTGCTGGTGTAATTTGGGATATTAGCTGGGGTTGACAAAGACTAAAAATTTCTTAAGGGCCGTTTGCTTGCATTTTTTATAAGTACAACGTGTAACAGAATAAACGCAATACCTAAAAATGGGACATTGTTCCCATCATTATGTTCTGCTAAATTGTCATAGCTTTCTTCAAACACATTAACATAGGTACTTTAACATATTGTTTAGATATTAATATACCTCGGGTAGGTATGTATATCTACCCATTCCTTCTTGAATTGAAATGAGTTGTGAAAATTAGAATTCAAAGGAGAATAAATGTTGTCTTTAAATTGTGCTTAAAACAATAGAAATTACCTACCTGTGTTTTACATGGAATTTTCACTTACCTGTACCAGTTTGGAGTTATTTTTTCTGTCTATATCTATTCAATGTACAAGGTTAGTCTAGGTAGTTTGCCAACGCCTACGGCATGGTTTACTGTCTTATATATCTTATTCCAAATTGTAGTCAACATTACCTCTAACACAAAAAATAGAACAATATTTCGGGGGCCGATAACGTAGGACGAAAGAAAAAAAGATATCACATCTCAAATTTCATCAAAGAACATCGAACTTTGTCCCCTCTTTTACCACCTACTCTTTGAAGTTACGTGTGTAAGCATGTTGTTAAAGTTTCCTTTGAGCCATACATTATATCAAATGGCGCCGTATTTAGACTGACAAAAATATATAATAACACAAATATACAGAAGTATAGAGATGTCAACAAACTACGATAGCCCGGGAGCTCGGTTCTTGTCTTTGAGCCAAACTAATTTTTTTTGTTGGTTTTATTTATTCTTGTTTAAAAGTATTCGGTAATGGCTGTATCTAGAGAGTAGAAATGTTTTGTAACGATGTGTGTTTTGCTCAGGAATGGCTTTGACATTTCTTGAGTGTTGTGTTTGGTAATTATGTCACATTTTCTATGCTTTACCTAACATTTAAACACGTTAGTAACGGAAAGATGTTATGCGTATTATGAAGTCGTAGCTAGTTTTCATTTTCAAGTAGGTATTCAATGTATATGTCACCGGATAATTGCAAACTCAGAGATTGTAATAAATCTCTTTTAGATTTAAATTTTTCGAAGTACCGTGTTACCCAGTTAATGGGTTGTGGATGTCTGGTAGGCAGCTGCTCCACGTGAAATACTGGTATTCAGCTAAATCCGGTTTGACTGGGAGCCGACCCCAATATAGTTGGGATAAGGCTAGCCAGGTGATGAGATTTAAATTTTTCGATATAATGTGAGCATATAATTTTGAATACAACAAATCACATTCAAAGTCCAATATACCCGTGCGTTGTGAGTTTACAATTTCACGCGATATTTTACAATCTGACGGCGTCTGCAATTTTCCGCTGACATATACACGTTTTTTTCTCTGGGAAACTGGATGTTCCTACTTAGTCACAATTATCGAGTCTTTTCCTAACTGTGGTGGGGTTGGCTTCCAGCCTGCCCAGATGGAGCTGGATGCTGGTATTTTACATGGAGCCACTGCCAATCTGACCTCCACAACCCAGTCACTGGGTAACATGATAGGTATGTAAGTACGCCATTCCCGTCGTCTTTTTTTATGGATGGGAAATCATCAAATGATTTCTTCCACTCTGGGCGGAATGGAAGGGAGTGTCAGACTCTTACTGACTAAAACCCATCCGTGTTCCTCCTAATGCCCTTTGCGTTCCAGAGCCGGCGTTACTCAATAAATAAATTCCGCAACATTACTGTCGTCCATACATTTTTTGAATAACCAAAGTCCGAGAAAATGTTTTGCTTAATTTTCGTAGAAAATTTAAAAAACCGCATTGAAATAGTACAAAGCCAAGCTATCCGTTTTGTCAGTGCTAAAATCTGTAAAGTTTATGCAGTGAGAAGCACTATGTCTGTTATCACCTTTGGGCTATTAAGCCGTAATAGCACGTAAATAGCCTCAATTAAATAGTAGATACAGCGCAAAGATAAACACTAGACCATGGGCACTTTGTATAAAGGAAGAAACTAGTTGTTTATAGACTTACAGTATGGAAGACAGTGTGTGTTAAATAGAGGATGATTAAAAATAATATTTATAAAATGCCGAAACTTGACGGCACGGTTGGCGCAGTGGTTGAGCGATTGACTGCAACGCTGCGTGTCGCGGGTTCGACTCCCGCACGGAACAAATTTTGTATGGCCTACAGATGGTTGTTCCGGGTCTGGCTGTTTGTGTATGTGAGTTTTATGTTTGTAAACGCACCCACGATACAGGAGAAATTCCTAGTGTGGGGCAACAAAATAAAACTCGGAAGGAAATTAATGACATGTTTATGAGTACCTAGGTACTTGAATATAACTTGACGCTATTCAGAAAAAAACATCATTAATTTAACTTATTAATAGAATAACAACAAGTTCAGGATCTTCAAATTTTTTTTACTTGTAAGTAGTTGTCTTTTTGTTTGTAGAACCATAATTATCCATTTTAACGAGTAGGTAAGTATATTAGATTCAGGAAGTTTCAAGTACAGTTCTTTAGCTTTTTCGATAAATGTGTGCTTGATCGCCAATTTGCAGTCCTGCCCGAATCTTACTACTTATAATATTTCCGCACGAAATATAATAATCAGGACCTGCCGCCATCCCGTCTCCCACTCCAGTCTACGCACCGTCTGATCCAATTTTAAATGTCAGATAGATAATTGTGCAACGTTTTGGCGACCGATCAACACGCGGTTCTGTCTCGCGCCGAAACACTTCGGTTCAGTCCAACTCCCCAGCCCCTGCGAGCGGTTGGCGCGCGGCGAGACGCCCAAACGCGCGTCTTAAACGCCGACATACATTTTTTTTTATAGTCCTGTTTGTTGTCCCAAAATAAACCAGTGTAGTGACAATGTTCCTATAGGTGTTTAACAATTTAGTGATTGAAAACTTGGGTTTTTTAGTTCAAAATGGAAAAAAGCGAAAGAATGGAAAGGAAAAGGTGATTAGTTTGTGGACACGGTCTTAATGATCGTTTATAATTGGCTGTTGTTTTTTTTTTTTAATTAAGTTGTTCTTTGTTGTTGTTATTCAAAATATGTCTAGGTTTACTAATGACTTCAAATATTGATTACACTCATAAATGAATTAATAAACATGAATTCATTAATATATGACATTAAAACTTAAATTTTTCATAAACAAACATCAAATTTACTCATCTAATAATAAATTAATTGTGATACACTCTGCCAAAGCATAACTACTATACCTACCTTATACATGCTATATTCTGAATCAATAAATAATTATGTGACTAATTAGTCCATCAATTGCGCATCGGAAATGACAGAAATGCCATGTCTATCTACCTATATGTCAATGTGAGCCCATTTATATTATTTAGTAGACATTATACACACAGCATTAATATCTTAATACATAATATATCCACATAACCTCATTGGAACTCGGGCAAAATTCTCGTAAAGCACTGTAATCGTATTTATCACCACTTTAATATTATACCTCTGGCCTTGATTTCATTATTTTGAGTCAAAACAGTATTTTTATTACAAAAAGCTTTGGTACATTGTGATGTATAAAAGATAAAAACAAATTCTGTTACTTTTTATGAAAATCTTTCGTATGTTTTAGTTTTTTTGCAGTTTTTTACAGTTTTGCCTGACATTGAAACGGATTTCGATAGTTTATTTTTTTGCGGTTCACACTCCTGAGGGCCAATTCTACTAATTTTTAAACAACTTTCGCATTTGCATGTCAAGTGCAAACTGTCAAAAAGGCCTTAATTGTCATACATTTTTGACAGTTTGCGATTGAGATGCGATTGCGTACGTTGCTTGAAAATTTGTAGAATTAGCACTCTGCTCTATCAATAAAATACGTCATAATTGACAGCTGACCATAAGGCCATTTTTGTATCATGAGTTCATGACGTAGTTACAGTTCTGAATATCTTCCGCTAGAAATTCAGCAATGAGTTTGTCAAGTAACAATTAATTATTATATCATTCTCACCTGAAAAGTGCTTTGATTCCATTATAATTATGCTACTCTTTGCCAAGCTCTAATGATATTTATTTTGTTTGGTTAATAATAACACTTTTACAAGTCAACTCTAGTTGAAGCCAATGTTTTCTAGCAGAGTACTATAAGCAAGAACATTGAAAAAAAGTTTCTTAAAGTGTCCATACAATTACAATGTAATTAGTCAGATCATAATGAGAAGCATGGTTAATATCTGAATTGGTCTTTGGAGCCTAGAAATACGCTAAATGAAATGCTTACCTACTTATTATTTTTTTACGCATATTAATTTTAATTAAAAATGTCCCAATGCTACTGTGTTGTTACAATATTAGACAAGACTTATAGTTTCTGGGGTACCTAAACCTAACCAAACCACTAAGCAACCAATAGCGTTATGACAAATAGAGTTAACGGATAGATAAACCACCGATAAAAACCTCAGAAACTAGGGATTAGACTATTAAAACCTATCATTACAACAATATTACAATTTAAAAAACCAAATTAAATTAATTTCGACTAGATACCTACTTAAATTTACAAAAAAATAAGTACCCACAATAGATTTGAATTAAAATAATTACTTTTTGTTCTATGTCAGGAAAAAAATTATAGTTAAATATATCGGGTTTATTAATATTCAACTCAAAACAAAACATTTACAAGGGATTGCAGTTAATTACCTACCTGTTGTTTATCTCTGCTACGCAACACTGGCCACGGAGTCCTCCCTTTGTTACTCACTAAAGGTTTATTAAGCGGTCTGATGTGAAGCTCAATGATATTCAGCCAATTAATTTTGCAATCATCTATATTTACGATGCTCTTTAAAAGAGAGGGCCAATTCTACTAATTTTAAAGAAAGAACAAAAAAGAAAGAAAAAAGAAAAAGAAAGAAAATTGAGTTTATTGGCATTAGAACAATCGCATCTCATTCGCAATCTGTCAAAATGTAGAGAATTTAGTGGTGTTTTTGACAGATAGCGACTGAGATGGGAAAACGAACGTTGCTTTAAAATTAGCAAAACTGGCCCTCGGAGCTGTTTGGACACTTAGGGCCAATTTCACCAATGAAACTGAACGCGTTCAGCGAATAAACCACGTTTATGAGTGGTCAGTGTCATTATTTTTCTATGGAATATTTACACTGACAGCTCTTGAACGCAGTTTAGATATACTGATCGCGTTCAGTTTCATTGGTGAAATCCGCTCTTAGAGTCCAAAGTGTCCAGCTGCAGTTAGCTTATGTGTAGGTCGGTAGGGTCTTTTAGAGTTCCTTACGTCCAAATGAGAAAACAGAGCCTACAATTTAGAATAAAAAAGGATTCTTCAGTTGTTTGCTTATAAATTAAAGAAAAAAAATAGTAAGTACTTATAGGTTTGAAATAACATGTTAACAAAATAAAAATTTAATTTAATTTTAAACAACTCCCGCCAAAAAATCTCAAAAAAGTCATCATCATCATCATCTTATCAGCCGAAAGACTTCCACTGCAGCTAGGATAGGCCTCCCCCAGATGGGGGTTTGCCATAATCGCCACGCTTGGCAGGCGGGTTGGCGATCGCAATGTAGCTGTAGCAATGTACCTACAGAGAATGCTGCTGTCCATTCCCTGGTGAGTCCCTTAGTCACCTCGTACGGTACCCACGGGAAGTGATGGGATGGTGCTATTCTTTTACGTCCACGACACGGACACAAAAAAAACTCAAAAA
The DNA here is from genome assembly GCA_947386135.1 of Melanchra persicariae. NCBI lineage: Eukaryota > Metazoa > Arthropoda > Insecta > Lepidoptera > Noctuidae > Melanchra > Melanchra persicariae. The sequence continues at coordinate 21,174,261 of OX376650.1, forward strand.
AGTTTTTTTTATTTATAGGTATTTTTTATACTTTATTTATCTATTACCTACTACTAAAAACCGTACTATCTACACACCTAAACAGCACTTCACAGTATACTAAAATATCATATCGACCGATCGAGTTAAAGTAGCTGAGCATCTTTCACCAATGTATTCACTCATTTCTCTCTCCTGCTTCACCATCAGGATGTATTTATAACCTATTCATGGAGACCATTTAAATGAGCCCAACCACGAAGCGTCTGCTGTAGGTGAGGAGTAGGGTATTCTGCAGATTCCAAGTCATGCTGCAGCATCAGGTCCATGTTACTAATATTCCTATGATCTATTAATTGAAACCATTCCAGTGAGCCCAAACTTGAAACCTCTGCTATAACTAAGCAAGGGGTTGGGTGTTCTGCAGACCTCAGGTCATACTGCAGCATCAGGTCAAGGTTACCATGTTCTTTTAATACTATTGAAGTCGGAATCTACCAAATTTCGCGTCGATCAGACCTGTGGAAATTGCGCACATCCCTTCATAACCTAGAAAAGAGCTGATGATCTTAAAATGGCTGAACCGATTTTGATAAAACATGTCTAAGAAACACCGCTAGAAAACCTGCGTTCAAATAAAAAAACCGCACCCAAATCGGTCCATCCGCTAAAGAGCTACGGTGCCAGAGACAGACAGACGTATATAGCGGTCAAACAAAAACACCCCTCTTTTTGATCGGGGCTTAAAATAAGATTTCCTTCGCAACCCTTCAGATCCGCACTTCACCGGTTTTTGGGCTCGACGATCTGTAGTCAAAAAATCTTTGTGACGCTATCGATAATGTAAATATTCATTTTTCTAGCTAACTTTCATGACCCGTACACTTTAGCACATAACCAAAGTATCACAGAGCATTAAAAACACCTGCTAATTTACTTCAATCACCAAGAACCATTTGTGTCGGATACCCAAGTATACCTACAATGTTTCGATTTCGTCCGCAACTTGTATAGACTCTGCTGACGTGTGCGGGAGGGGCATGCGGCGTCCTTGTTGGCTGAGAAGCGACGTACGCTGAGCACGCGATTAAGAAGAATAAGAAGAAGAATACACTATTATATTAGTGATCATATCATCTTTTCGATATCCAATAACTTGACGATTTCTGATATCAGAAGGCCAATTCTAGTAATTTTTATGCAACGTTGCATTCGCATGTCTTATGACTTCTTTCATCTGGGGCCCTACCATGACGTGTTACAGCGTGAGTAGTTCGAGCGAGAATGAGGGATGGAGCTATACACCCTATATAGCTCCATCCCTCCTTCTCGCTCGAACGACTCACGCTTTAACACGTCATGGTAGGGCCGCTGGCTTCCTAATTTTTATGCTCATATGACTGCTTATATGGCTGCCAACTGTCTACTAACTTTCCGACTTCTAATATCAGACTTCAAACGTTATTTTTAGATTGTCAACCTCACGGTTCACTTCAGCACACCAGTAACTTTTCAAAAAAAATTAAAAGCTACTTTATTTACACAGCTAATCACCGTCAGTCAACAATCACCAATAACCAGCTGTCTCTAAACTTCTCTAATTAATAACCAATCACAAAATGTTTCGTCCGTCACTCGTGCGTGGCATGAGTATGGACTCAGCTGATGTGTCGGGCTATGCGGTTGCCAGGAGCCGGCGAGCATCCTTATCGGCCGAGCAGAGGAGGAAGCTGAGCATGCTCCGCTCGGCGAGCATCCCCTCCCCACTGACTCCGGTGAGCCACATTTACCATATGGTACCCTGCCCGAGAAAAGACTGTAACCAGGTATAGTTTAGAACCCTTATTGTGTGTATAGTGGCTAAGTGAGTGTCTTTTATGTGGCTGTGAGCTTTTTATGTGGGTTTCGTTAGGTTCTAGACAAGTGATATTCTGTCAAAGGTAGCGTGGCGTAAGCGATTGCCAAAACCTCAAAAATGTATGGGACTGGCAAATGCTGTCAAATTGTTAGTGATCAATCCCTTATAATTTGGCATTTCGACAGTCGCATTCGATGATAGTATAGCATTTTGTCTAGAGCCCGTTGAGTGTTGGACTATTTTCTTTGATAAAAGCTCAATGCACCGTTTTCAGATTGTTTGACGGTGTAGGTCTCTCATTAAATGTGTCTAATCTTTCTATGTTACCTAAAATAGAACACTAGTTAAGTAACATAGTTACGGCAGCCCTGGAACGCAAAGGTCATTTGGAGGAACATGCATTGGTTTTAGTCAGTAAGAGTCTCATACTCCCTTCCGTTCCGCCCAGAGTGGAAAGAGTCATTTGATGATTTCCCGTCCATAAAAAAAGAAGGTACTTTTGTAACTTAACTAGTGTTCCATTTTAGGTTGAGACTAGTATGTTTTACTTTCTCTTAAAAAACCGAAGACTTCGTTGTCATTTATTTTGTCGATTGACTCATCAGTCATCAGCGTTCTTATGTAGCTGAAGGGAGACACAACTGATCAGGAGCATTTTCCTGAATCAGGTTATGTATCTACCTTTTCCGGTTCTATAATTTCATCATTATAAATGATATTAACAGCCATACCGCCACCGTAGCCGTTTCACAATGTTTATAAAAAGTCAGATTCTTCTTAGTTTCCCAAATAGAAATTCTACTGATCGAGGCTCGTATTCAAAAATTGTAGTTAGGAGTTTAGGACGCTCAATGGAATTACTATTTAATATAATTATGACAATCCACAAACTTTAGACATAGATTTAAATAGATAGATTCTTTCGACAGGAGAAGTGATTGATGAGGCATTGACTACAAATTAAATAAGGTTTTTAACATAAAACCAAATGAATTCGTTGACAAGAAACGCAGACAACCCAAATACAATTACAAAAGACTGATCAAACATCATTAAGGTATCGATTGGGACTGAAAATAACAGCATTACCAAAGGAATGATCGATATGTGACGTGCCGATTACAACGGTGTTTAACCCAAATATCGGGCAGACTAAACAGTTTACGATTACTATTCCTATATTCGGCAGTGCACCTGCTAACGATGAAGCATTTATATTGCAACTTTATGGTCTTAAATATCAGTGGCTTGATGGAATTTTTCAAGTATAAAAACTAGTTTTTCAGTGATTGTACACCGTAGATTTAAATAAAAACTATTTTTGCAGTGATTGTACACCGTAGATTTAAATAAAAACTACTTTTGCAGTGATTGTTCACCGTAGATTTAAATAAATACTAGTTTTGCAGTGATTGTCCACCGTAGATTGAAATAAAAACTAGTTTTGCAGTGATTGTACACCGTAGATTTAAATAAAAACTATTTTTGCAGTGATTTTACACCGTAGATTTTTCTCGAACCTCCCCTTTTTATGTCATTTCTGATTCGGGCGTTTGTAGACGTCTTGTCTTTGTGCTATCAGATTAAGGGCTCTTAAGTAGATTGCCGCTACAATCAGTTTAAGCCTTGACTAGGCCGGCTGTTCATTCGGGGATTGTCTTATGAAGTTTTACTATGTGTTGCTTTGTCAGAAAACCAACTTTTTTGCATGCTATTACGTTCTTTAATGAACTTTATCCATCATACTGAAACCAAGAAGCAAAGAAATACTATTTTCTAAAGAAGGACTATCGGTTTTTTACATTCGAGCAAAAAGGTGGATGTTATAAGATTGATGTGTGTATGACGTGTGTGTCTGTCTGTGGAAACGTAGCTCCTAAGCGGATTAACCGTTTGATTGAGGTTTTTTTTGCAAGTACTGATTAGAAAGAAAAAAATAAAGAAAGAAAAAGAGTTTATTTGCGCCAAGCATGACGCACACCATAAAAATGTATAGGTATATATATTAAAGTAAAACGGGATTGTGAGGAATCATCATCATTATTTCTTTCCACGATGACATTTGCACACACATTTAAACCATCTGCTATTAAAACTACCATCACGTATTTTTGTACCAATCCATGCTCTGGCAAAATTGACGACACGGTTGGCGCAGTGATTGAGCGATCGGCTGCTGTGCTGCGTGTCGTGTGTTCGATTCCCGCACAGAACAATTACTTGTATGGCCTACAGATAGTTGTTCCGGGTCTGGCTGTTTGTGTATGTGAGTTTGTATGTTTGTAAACGCATCCACGATGCAGGAGAAATTCCTAGTAGGGCAAAGTTTTGAAAAAGAAGAAAGAAGAAGAAAAAGAAAAAGAGTTTATTTACGCCAAGCATGACGCACACCATAAAAATAAATGGGTATATATATAAAAGTAAAAAGGGATTTTGAGGAAGATATGCGTCACATCGGCGCAAAACGGCCATCGCTCAGCATAATGCTGGAACTCGTGTGCGAGACAGAGCCACAGCGCTGGTTTTCAGCGACAGCCGGCTCAGACTGAGAGACGTCGGCCGGAGCAGCCTAAAGGTAGTTGAATAAAAAAAAATAAATAAGAAAAAATAATATATATATATATATATAGATATGGACAAATAATAAACTGTTGCGCAGACAATCGCAGGACAAATAGTGACGCACACGACCAAAAATTTTTATTTTATCTATGCGCACGCAAAAACGATACTAGCCAATTCCGAGTTTACATCTCCCCAGCCCTAGTATAGGTGTTCTGTGGTTTACATGGTCTATGTCCGTCCATGCGCACCACCCACAAAAAGGTAATTCTTTCAATATTTATATTATACCTTGAGGTAGGTAATTAAAGTTTTCGAACAGTCGCTAACCTATAAGTGATAAGCTGCAAGCTTCTGCTTTTGATTCACCAGTCAATTCACAAAAATAATTTAATTCACCAATCTATATACTCGTATAATGCAGAAATGTGATTGTACTGCATAAACTTGACCGAGACCTCTCAGTACACCCATGAAATCTTCAATCATTCTTCGAAGTAACACCGCGTGAACTGTCTGTCAATAAACGCGTCTGATGCCAAGTAACACAGTACGTAACACCTCTTAGTTGAAACCAATAGCTTCTACATAATGACCTAATAATAGTAAGCCATTATTTTTAACGCGTACCCATTGCCATTGTTAGGGTTGGCAGGTCATCATACCGGAAAAACAGTTTAGCAGGATTTTTTGGTCACATTGAGCCAAAAGATTTTCTTGGTCCCATAACACTTAAAAGTTGTTCATAATGATGAGCCCCATACACAATTCAATATCCATAACGTCCTATCTATAAACCTTCACCTATATATAATATAATATATTTCTATGGCCTTCACGCTTACACTGACTCTATCTCAAAATTCATTCATCTTTTCTTCGGCCTACATCCATCTTGCATGGGAGGATTAATTGTAGTTTTTAACCGACTTCCTTCAAAAAGGTGCTATGTTCGGCTGAATATATTTTTTTGTTTTGTATGTTTTCCGATTTTTCCGCCAATTGTCGACCGAGATTGACCAATCAAATAAAAAGAATTTTGTTAATTGCCTTCTAAAGTCTAATCTATACGTCTGGCAACCCTATTTGGAGCACTAAAAGTTCAAATAAATAATTTGTAGAACAATATTCTCATTGTCGCGACAGATTTAGACTGCTGGCAACTCCAGGGTCTGTGTAGACGTCACGACCTTTCTTGTAAACATTATTGTTAGGGAACTCGATGTTCTTTTGTTTTCATATTTAATGGAGTTGCGATATTTATGAGATTTTATTAGAGTGTTCTATAAATTCAGTGAATCTTATACCTATTTTCTAAATAGGCCACACGTGCTAAACTATATTTGCGAGTCGACTACTAACTAGTAATTACGATTTTACTTAGAACTTTTAACTTGTACAAGTTTAATTGTAATCGTAGGTAAGCGAAAAGGAGGGAGAGGATCGTAGGAAAGTTTTCACTGAAAGCACACTACACTCTTAAACGAGTTATGATCATTTTCAAGACCTTTTCTGTTTATTTATTGAATTTATTATCTTTTCTTTTTTTTGAGTCATCATCATCTTCCTGCCCTTATCCCATGTTACTTGGGGTCGGTGCAACACGTTTTTTTCTTCCATTCTGTCCTATCAGCCTTTTCTTTTGAGTATTCTATGTATAAAATTATTTCAGAGCACCAATAAATCCCTTCCATTCACACAAAACTTGTAAGCCTAACTTACAAGTAAATTCGTCGAAGAACTTGTAACTCATGCAAGTTTTTAAGACAAATACTCGTGCAGTAGTAGTTGCAGCGTGGCGGACGGAGCTCCGGCAAGAGCCCATGGCGGTATGGAGACAGCGACTATCCCAGCGCTGGGCACGCCACTATTGCGGCGGTAAGTCCCCTCTTTGAGGAGTGGCTAGAGAGGCGCCACGGCGTCCTCACCTTCCTGACGCAGGTACTCACCGGACACGGTTGTTTCGGGAAGTACCTGTTTCGAATTTTGCGGGATGACACGTTTGGATGTTTTCACTGTGAGGATCGCCCGGAGGACACGGTGGAGCATACGGTGGAGGTCTGCCCTGCTTGGGCGGAGCACCACCGTGTCCTCGTCAAGGCGATCGGCGGCAGCGAACTCTTGCTACCGCCCTGGTCCATTCCATGGTCCGGATCGAAGGCATGGGAAGCTGTCACCTCCTTCTGCGAAGCAGTAATGCTAATGAAGAAGGAGGCGGGCCGCGTGAGAGAGAGACAACCCACACGCCCCAGCCGCCGCAACATAAGGAGACGCCCCGGGCGTCGTGAGTCGCAGGGCCATTACCGGCCACCGTAGGAGCGGGTTTGCGGACGAAAAGCGTTGGGTGGCTCGCCGTCCGATCAAAGCGTGTGTTGTGTTCCACGCGCGTCTCAAAGAGAATGCAGCATCGTAGACGAGGCTCGTTAGGCCAGAGCCTGCCAGGATTGCGGAATTTGTTCGAAAGAGTCACCGCGGCCTCGGAACGCAAAGGGCACAAGATGATGGATTGATTGATTGGATTGGATGGATTTTAGTCAGTAAAGTCTGACACTCTCCCTTCTCCTCCTCTCTCTCAACCCAGAGCGGAAGGAGTCATTTAATGATTTCCCATCCATAAAAAAGTAATACTTAAAGATAATAATTGTTCAAGCAAGTATACTTTTGTCACTGGCTGTCATTACTTGATTATCTGTACTTAGTTATTTTTTCGTAACAAAGTATCAATCTACTTGGATCTATGAATAATGAGATTTTTCCGCTAATAAATACCTACTTTGTTGGTGGTCGATCTACGACCACCAACAACGTAGGTAATTTACAAATTGGCAGAAACAGAAACCCACAGTAAGCAACAAATTGATAACAATAGGAAATGTCTAATACTATTAATTTGACAGAAATGATGGTATACTGCGATAGACATTGTCATTCGTTTTGAATTGACGCACGAAAATTATTGCCCAGTATATTTTTGGCGTAAATACGTGACACATAAATTATGATTTTAAATAATTTAATGGTGTCGAAAAAAATTGTTGATTAACTAAAAAAACCTTCCTATTCGTGCAAATATAATATAATTCTGTTTAATAGTATCTTTGTCATGGCATCGCTCATTTGCTACAAGGTCGACATATCTCAAAATTAATGATTTTTTTGAAAAATCGCACTCCGTTTACCTACTGTAAAAATGTCATTTCTCTAAGCTCTATCTAGTAAGGGAGAAAGAGCATTCACAGATAAATTATGTTCGTCCTTGACTGTTAAAGTTTTTATAACTTCGTTTTACATTTTTTCGCCTGGTCTACATACTAGCGACCGGCCTTGTGTATTTTTATGAATAATTTAATGAAAACCAGGTTCCAATATCATTTTTGTACGACGTATCTAAACAGCACTGCTTTTAATCAACTTTGAAATAAAAGAAAAAGAAAACAACAAAGAAACATTGTTTTAAATTGAAACGGGAAGTTCTGCCTGAAAGATTGTTGATTTATAGTTCGGGTGTAAACAATAGGTTTTATAAGAATGAAAAGATTATCTTTAAAAGTGAAACATTGTTAATTTTTCTTCAAAGACGATCAAAGAAAATGATCAGTTTAAATATCCATGTAGTCATTTATTTACGGTCTTTTTTTGTTTCACCAGCGGCCCTACCATGACGTGTTAAAGCGTGAGTAGTTCGAGCGAGAAGGAGAGATGGAGCTATCCACCCTATATAGCTCCATCCCTCCTTCTCGCTCGAACACGTCATGGTAGGGCCGCTGTACTGTCCCACTGCTGGCTAAAGGTTTCCTCCATACGGTTCCAACGTTCTTTGTGTTGTGCCTAGTCCTGCTATTAAGTCAGGAAAGAGTCCAAGTTGTCAAGCCAGCGCTTCATTGGCGTGCCCCGGCTAACGACTCCTTTCCTCAGGTACCCACACTGTGACAAACCTGGCCCATCGATCCAGGGTTTCTTTAGCTAATATAATTAGAATCTGTATTATAGATGTGTTATTTTCAGTAACAATGCGCAGAAAGTCGGAAGCGAATAGTTTTCCTCTTATCCAGAAGATTTCGCTCTTGTTCTAAACAAGTAATTTAGCCGCCTCCGTATCCAAACGTCCTATTAGAAAATCGTCCTATTCGCCAATCGTTTTATTAGCAGATCGTCGGTCGTCGGTCGTCGTTGTCGAGGTACAGTTATGCTGTAAAATCATTATTTCCCATGACGAAAAATCGTTCCATCGATGACGCAAATATAAAATTAAATTTCAAAATTTTTAATTTTAAAATAGAAATTTATTCCAAACTGAGATATTGTACCTCTGTTGTGGATACAACTTACGGCCGCTTTCTATAATATATCTCAATGTCTGTAACCAATCAAAGCTGAGGATTGTGTGGTGAAGGACACAAACTCGGCCGTTGATTGGTTACAGACAAGGATCGGGATCAAGATTGGGATTGAGATATGTTATAGAAAGCGGCCGTTAGTCGACACCCTTTGACAATCTCATGTTCCAAGTACAGAGGCTTGCGGAGACTGGTAGAAGCAGAAGTTCGGAGACGGGCTGAAATCTAGAGTGCCAAATAGGTAGGTACTCACAACTAAGAAGAAAACTAAATCATGAATAAGTATTATCAATTCTCAATCATGAATAAGGAGCGGTTCAGAAACAAACGAACGAACGCGAATCGCTGGCAAGATAATAAACATTTGTTTAATTTCACTCTGTAGGTACAATTGGGTTATTGTTAAGAAATGTACACAGACGAAGTCGCAGGCAGGCGCGTATTGAGTAACGTCCCTTTGAAGAATTGATCGCGAAATAAAATCTATCGGCATTTAACTTGTAAAATTTTAAAGTCTATATTTATTTGTGGTATGACTCTTCTTTTCCCATTCTCTTGTTTTTAGGTTTTCTGGTAAAGACGATTTGCGAATAGGATGTTTTGAGAATAGGACGTTTTGACACGGAGGCCTTTCGCCTACAATAATCTTAAATAAAAACCCAATAAAACAGCAAAAACATAGAATATCTGTAACAAATCGCGCCATGACGTAAAGGAAGTCCCGCTCTTGTATGCTAACAGCGAAACATCCGACGATCGACCGGCTGTTCATAATTTATCGCCGTTTTTTAATTTACTTTTTATTGATGTCTTCAGACGTTTCACACTGCCCCTCATCAATCGTTGTTACTATGTTTTGAAAACGGAAAATTGAATAACAAATGAAATAGACAAATTTTAGTATTTATGGGATGTTATATCGTTAATGTCCTCTTTAATATTGCATTCTTTTTAACCGACTTCAAAAAGGAGGCGGTTATGTGTTCGTCTGTGTGTATTTTTTTATGTAAGTATGTTCACCGATTTCTCCGCCGCCCTCCGATGTGGACCGATTTTCAAAATTCTAATTCTATGTTTGAAAATAATGTTGTTATTGTCTAAGGGCTCAGACTATACAGTCAACATTCCTGGGTAGGCACCTCATAATATAAGGTGGCTAAATATTAACGGGCCTCACCCTGCTGAGGTGGCTAGTGTCAGTTTTCGTACACGGACCCCCGTGTACGAAAACTGACACTAGCCATGCCAAGGTGTCGTGTAACCCGGTTATTGTGATGTGGGTATCAGATAGGCAGTCATCATCATGTCAGCTGAAAGACGTCCACTGCTGGACACGGCCTGCCCCAAGTGTCGCCACAACAACCGGTCCCGTGCGTCTCGCATCCATCGGCTACCAGCGACCCTCACCAGGTCATCGGTCCATCTTGTGGGAGGCCTTATATGATAGGCAGTCGCTCGATGTTCAATATTGGTATTCAGTTGCATCCGGTCAGACTGGAAGCTGAAAAAAAAAAAAAAACTGCTTAGTGTTTTCGCAACAATTTAGGAGTAAATTGTTGCGAAAAGGCTAAGCAGATTTATTGCTTAATTAGCAAGGAAGGATCACAAGGTTATTGGGCTTCGAAACTGCTCTCGATGTTCTGTCAAATTAGAAGGAGAACGGTGGAGGACTGGACGATGTTTTTCTATTCTCAAAATATACCAAAAACCTCGATGATTTTTACAAACATCCATGCTTACCTTCATGTACCTACAAAAGGCGTGTGTACGTCTTTTACTCATGAGGGTAGGTAGACACCGCAGGAACGATTGCGATTTTAACTTTTAAAATAGCACGCCGTCTGATCACAAGATTCGCTGATGAATCCACGAGGTAAAGAATACAAACAATCTTTCTACGTTTAGAAAACTTTTCAAAACACAATCATTTAAAATCCGTCTGTCACTCCGTCGTTTTGACAAGCTGTTCAGTGTGGGATCAGCAGACGTGAGTGGAATGTATTACTATTAGCTAAGTGACGATTGACAGTTTATGTACCTTTTCTATTCTTCGCCAGAGACGTGACGTTAGACAATAGTTTAAAGCTTTTAAACGTGCTTTTATATTTCGAATTGTTCACCGTTTATTCTTGAAATAAATGAAGCGATTTGTTGGCACGCTACGCAAAAAAAAATAGATCTAAATAATAAGTTTTTTGACCTTGCGTATGAGAGTTCAGAGGGAAATAAAGGTTTTCTATAGAAAATAAAAAATCACTATTCCTCTGAACTCTTTTTCGATTGGCCATTATTTATTATTTTAGACATTGCGTTGTTGTTTTCTGGAACTGGTCGGGACTTTTATGAAAGGTAAAATGTGTTAAACCTACTAGGTTTTACCCCGAGCTATGCCGTGCTTTGTTGGCGTACCCCAAATCTAAAGAATCACAGACGGGTAACAGTTATTTTTTCGCGTGGCTTTCTTAGATAATGTCTCTTGAATTTTGTAAAATATTCATAATTGAAATAATACGGATAAATTTTTCCAGCACACAATAATTAGATAATTACAAATGTGGTGGGTACGTTGTGTTTACCTAATGAATTTAGTAATTTCAGTACAACAAAGTGTAAAATAGTGTCGCACCACTTGCCAGGTCGCGATTATGCCGTAGATCATAAACGCGAACGCTCAGCATTGTGCGCACATCCGTAGCAATATGCTGGCAAATTATAGCATAACTGAAAATAATCATTTATTATTTTATTATTGTGTTGTATTTTTGGTTTGATGTGCGAAGTGTAGCGTGGCGGGTCGCGTTTGTTACGGCTGGCTGGCGCATGGCGAGAAATGATTTCCTTGTCATAAATATTTTTGTATTAAGAACAGACAGTCGGTTCTTTTCTATTTTGCGTAATATATCAGTAGGGCAGTGGTAGTATTTTTAAGACATAATTATGTAAATTTTGTTTTTGTCGTGAAAAAATTTCTTATTTTTCACTTTTTAGTGGTACCCGGCACCTAACAAATCCACTGGAAAGTCACAGGAAATCAAAAATACGCAATTTCGTGTACATGGATGATTTTTCCACATATTTTTTCCAGCTATTTGGATTTAAAAACCAAACTACTGAACCGATTTTGATAAAATTTCATTGGGACCATTTGGGAAATATACCGCTTCTAACAAAAAAGAATTTTTCAATTCGGTTGGCAAGCGACGGAGTTATGCGCGAACAAAAAAAAAATACAAACATACGAATTGAGAACCTCCTCCTTTTTTAGAAGTCGCTTAAAAATGGTAGGGTTTGATTTCCCGGAGCACAAGGCATAAGGTGGAGGTCTGCCTTTCTTGGGCAGAGCACCGCCGCCCGTGCCCTCCGCCGATCTCTCGCCAGGCCCAGGTTCAGTCCATGGTCCGGAGCGAGTGGGCATGGGAAGCAGTCACCTCCTACTGCGAAGCAGTAATGCAAGCGAAGGAGGAGGATTTCGAATGAATCGCATCGCAGTCACAACTTTAAAAAACACGTCTAATTTCCTAACATTTTGATATTGACTGTCTCTGAGACGCATTTGAAGTACGAGAATTGGACTTCAGTTCGCTTTGTATCCATAAAGATTTTATGACACTTGAGGATTTGGAAACGATTTTGAGATTCTTAAGAGCGTTTACGCGGTACGGCTTTTCATACAAACTTTCAAATCCTTATTTTTCGAAGTTAATGAACCGATTTTAATAAAACTTGGTATGCGTACGCTAGATATTAGAATTTTTTTTCGAAAAAGAGTTCAGGGAGAAGGATATATAGTGATTTTTCACTCGTCTATAGAAAACTTAAAATCGCTCTCTCTCTCTCTCTCCCTCTAAAATCTTTTTCAAAAATGTTTTCTGATAACTATTTAGACCTGGATATTTAGCGTATGCATACCAAGTTTCGTTAAAATCGGTTCATTCATTTTTAAGAATAAGGACTTGAAAGTTTGTATGAAATGACATACGGCGCACACGCTCTTAAGTAGAATCTTTATAATTTTTACCGAAAATGTCCACAGCTGGACATAGGCTCTGTCCCAAGAGTCGACACATTTGCATCCCACATCGGCTAGCCTTGCTTGTGCTTCTCACACCCAGCGAGTTCCCGTAGCCACATTTTAAAATTGAATTCGTATTGAAAAAATACCGCACCGCAGTTATTCTATTATTAGAATATGTTAGATTCGCATTTTCCCTTTCGCACTAATTTGGAGGCAACAATCGAAAGCATAACTCAGGGAGACGATAAACGTTCGTCTGTCGTTTATGCGGGTATAAATAAGTGCTAAATCATTGTCTCTGTCTAGACTAGGCTATCAACAGAATGGCTAAACCAGAAGGACTGTCCTATTTTCCCATTTTTATGAGGAGTAGGTATATTGTTTTCCATGTTTTCCTAGCTTGAACACTAGGACTCTACTAGGCACTACTTACTTCAGTCCATTTTCGGCTAGATATTATCATCATCCTTATCCACAGCCCAATTTCGCCCTCTACATAACACTTTTAATAGGCCTTTCGTATGTATGTCAATCTCCACGCGTTCGACAGAGTTCGAGTTAAGTTGGAGTTTATGTTTTGGAATATGGGCTGATTATATACAAATGATGAACGCTTGATCATATCAATGATCAAGCATTTCTCATTTATCATATCATTTGACAATCTTGACAAAATAATACGCTATCCTGACTAACTAATACAAGATTTTTTATGTTTGTTACCACATAACCGTCCTTATGGACCGATTTGAAAAATTCTTCTTTTATGTTAAAGGATACATTTCCCGATTGGTCCCATAGAAAATCATCAAGATGTAGGCTGGATTTTAAATCAAAATAGCTGAAAAAAATATGTCACCCAGGTAAACGAAATTAGCCATTTTATAATTTCCTTTGCAAAGATTTATCCCTGAAGAAATTCAATGGGATTGAACTTCTTCAGGGATAAATCTACTACCTAGTAGTTTTAGAAGTCTCCAATCACTCTGTGCAGAAAAACTCCAAAAATTTCCACTATATGCTGCATGCGTTATATGCGTTGTTCAGACCAGGTTTTCTACTACGCACTTAGCGTGAGCTATGTGTAGGCTGGTCCGCTCGCATAGTTTGGCACCGAGGAGGGTAACGTTGACAAGATCACGTGCCTGCTAGGGTTGGCACTGCCCGACTCTGTTTGTGCGTCTGATTGTACCCTTGGCCTGTTTATTGCAGTTCGTAGTTCTGAAAGTGTGTATTTTGATGAGGGTATTGTCAGTGTCATAATTTATGTAATAGAACTTTAAACATAATGTGGGTTTTATATGCTAGTTTTTGCTTAGCCGCATGGGCCGATCTTCAAGTTCGAAGGTTAAGCAACGCTTGTCGAGCTTGGTCTGTGGATGGATGACCGTCTTAACTGTATACTGAGACTCCTCCGTACCTCGAAAAGCACGTAAAGCCGTTGGTCCCGGCTGTCATTTGGAGATCTTTGGCAGTCATTACGGATTGTCTGAAGCCAGAAAATCTGACACTAGTCTTTCCAAGAAGTACCGTGTTACCCAGATAATGGGTTGTGGAGGTCTGGTAGGCAGCCGCTCCACCTGAAATACTGGTATTCAGCTGAATCCGGTTTGACTGGGAGCCGACCCCAATATATTTGGGAAAAGGCTACGCAAATGATGAAGACCTCTAACTAGTAAACTACATGAATGCAATAAATGATGACTATGACTATGGCTGTGGCTATGGCTATGGCTATGGCTATGGTTATGGCTATGGCTATGGCTACGGCTACGGCTACGGCTACGGCTACGGCTACGGCTACGGGTACGGCTACGGCTATGACTATGACTAAACCGTGTTCGCAAAATATGGAACGGGCTTTATACTTCTTTCCTCGTATTTGCATGGTCTAAAGATGGATTCGTAATAAAACTTTTTACACGGATTTCGGTGTCCCATATAAATCTAATTCTACAGTGCATTTTCTTAAACTCATTATTTTACGATCAGCCCTATTTAGCATATTGCGATTAATGCATTGTTTAATGAGTCTTCAAAGTATTAAAATGGACAGTGAAATAGTGTTTTGTTTACTACTCTGTTGACACATGTTATTTACTGCTGTTCATTGGTTCACATATGTTCGGATAACATATTGTTTTTGCGAACATTAAAAGCTACAAAGAAAGCTTCCGGAAATATATTTGTGGAACTACGCTCAGCGAGCGAGAAGGAGGGATGGAGCTATACACCCTGTATAGCTCCATCCCTCCTTCTCGTTCGAACGACTCACGCTTTAACACGTTATGGTAGGGCCGCTGTTCAGTTTTCACTTTACCTTAGGTGGCCTAAGAGTAGGTAACTTCTTGTGGTGTGTGGATTTCAGTCAAACTTTTAAGTCATAGAATATAAGGTACGTTTAAAAAATAGGAACAAACCTAACCTAACTAATATGTCATCATCTGCGTTTTCCCAACTATTTTGGGGTCGGCTCACAATCAAACCGGATTCAGCTGAATACCAGTATTTTACTAATACTAGTATCTGAATACCAATATCCTAACTAATATTATATATCTTATATATAAAAATGAATCGCAAAATGTGTTGGTAAGCGCAAAACTCGAGAATAACTGAACCGATTTCGCCAATTCTTTTTTTGTTGTGTTTGTTATTGTCAGGAAAAGGTTCTTATGAAAAAAAAAAAAAAATTAGAAAATTTAAGAATCCTTAGGGTAGGTGTAGGGTAGGTGTAGGGTAGGTGTAGGGTAGGTGTAGGGTAGGTGTAGGGTAGGTGTAGGGTAGGTGTAGGGTAGGTGTAGGGTAGGTGTAGGGTAGGTGTAGGGTAGGTGTAGGGTAGGTGTAGGGTAGGTGTAGGGTAGGTGTAGGGTAGGTGTAGGGTAGGTGTAGGGTAGGTGTAGGGTAGGTGTAGGGTAGGTGTAGGGTAGGTGTAGGGTAGGTGTAGGGTAGGTGTAGGGTAGGTGTAGGGTAGGTGTAGGGTAGGTGTAGGGTAGGTGTAGGGTAGGTGTAGGGTAGGTGTAGGGTAGGTGTAGGGTAGGTGTAGGGTAGGTGTAGGGTAGGTAGGTAGGTAGCCAGTTGACGGGAGCGAAGCCGCGGGGGACAGCTAGTTATACATAAATGCAAAAGTGAGTTGGTTTGTTCGTTACGCTTTCATGTCTAAATCACTGAATCGATTTCGATGAATTCTGGTACAGAGGTAGATGGGATCCCAGAGACGGTCATAAGCAATTTGTTTTTGAGAAAATAAAATTTTAACGAAGTTGAGTGAAGTTGAAATACCTTGTGACATATTAGAATTAAATGAAAGAAAATTTAAAACGTATGTAAAAAGCACACTTTGTAAACAAGCATATTACAAGTTGGAGGATTACATTCAAGATAAGAATGCTTGGAAACATGCTGGTCCCGCTCCATAGGACAATCAAGGGTGTAGTGTAGGCAAAATCAAACTGGTCAATTTATATATTAACTTTACAGATGTAAAAGAGTTTTTATTTTTCTGTTAACACACTCTGTTTTATTAATGGTTCCAAGATTTGTAAATATGTGAGTACCATGTACTATGATCCTATAAGTAGTAGGTATACTCTAGGTGCATCGACCTCACATTTATTAAAATTATTTTTTGTACTCAAAATGTTGTAAATCGTTGATTTGAAAAGAGTAACTATGGAGTGTCTTGTCCGTTCTTCTCCATAAGAATGTACCCTTGCGAACGGACAGTAGAGTCACTTTATATTATTTTTAATGTAAATGATGACGTTCAAAAGTGCGGTTTAATGGCCTAATTGAAATAAACGTTTTGACTTTGACTTTGACTTTGTTGGGCGAAGTTGGGTGAAAAAGCTAGTTGGTAGTTCTATAATATACTGGCCGCAGTGGGCTTAAGAAGAAATTACTGTATTATTACTTGGAAACAGGATTTTCTTAATAAAACTCGAACTGAAGCACTGAAGGTTTTTATTAATAATATTACGTACAGAGAGCAAGTAGGTACCTAATGGCGTCTACGATATCGTGCCTAGTGACAGCATCCTTCTATTTTACACAAATCCACTTATGAACGTCTGTACTTGTACTTAGCCATATGTGATACTTCTTAGTTTTTTAGGTTATGTTTATCTGTCAAGTCTAGTGTCAATGTGTCATATTGTCATTTCATACCGACCAAGGAACTTCTACTACAACCTGGAATGTGCACAGGCTGTCGATACGCGGTCCGAGGGAGATAGCTTCGCGAGAGCCCTCTGTCCCTTTCATTAGGGTGACCAACCAATATAATGTAGGTTGAGACTAATATAATAGGATATAATATATTAACCAATAATTTGATTTCATAAGTTAATAATAATTATGCTTTAAGGATGGATTAAAGTAACACGCATTAAACTATGTTTTATTATATCCTGGGGCCTGAAATGAAGACTGCAAATAACGGAATAATTTTTTATATTAATTTGAATGACTTGGAATGACATCAAGCCATTTTTTCTCCGTGATTCTTCTCCAGGCAGTCTGAAATTATATTTTTTAAATTTATTTCAAATATACGAAGTAACACACCTAAATCAGCGATTAATATGGGAAGTTGAAACTTTTTTGCCATTTCCCTACAATGTTCCTCGGGAAATGTGAAATTTCATGATCACGTCTTTTAAGTATTCGGTACACCATTCCATATAAATAATAATAATATGCTTACGTTGAAGACTACCTCCTATTTATATGCTGCATTGTGTAAATAATCTTATAATTTCATTCATTATGGGCACCCTACTTCAAGAATTGCAATATACTTACTTGAAGAAAGAAACACCGCATCCTGCATAGGATTCGCTTTTGCAACCGAACAGCTTTTGAATCGCACACTTTTTAACCATCTTTATTACATCCGAATAAAGAAATTGATTGTTTTACAATAAATAAATATGGCTGGTGGGTTACCAGTCTAACTTATATAAAACAGTATCAAAACAGCAACAGTAGCAGCAGTATCATTCAATACAGTATCTAAATTATTGCTTAAAAAAATGTTCTCATTCTAACAGATAATTTAAAAATATTAGAAATATATCAGAACGAAAGTTAATGTTTTTTTAATAAGACACGACAATATTATTTTTTCCTACCATTCCTACTAAATTCGGGAATAATCCTCCTGGCAACACTTTAGAAAGGGACACAGGGCTCTCCAAGCGCTTTCTCCCTCGGACCGGATTTCTCTTTGACCAAGTGATTGTCTGTAATAGAACTTAACTTCATAAACATAAGGTTTATTTTTATATTGGTGTCAAATTGACAATGCTCATTCCAGGCTGTAGTAGAAGTTCCTTGATACCGACTAAGTTGCGTTTCGTTTCACACTATGTGGCTAACTACATTACAATGACAGCTAGGAGGAGTTTTGACGTATGTATTTGCACAAGCTCCTCCCTTAGTATCAGACGTATGCTTGAGAAAATTTAAAGCACAAGTGAGAAATAAGAAAACAAACAATTCCATTAACACGAGAGTTATAAAATAAATGTTTAATCCATTCGACAGTTGGCATTCCGAGTTTACGAGCAAAACAAATAAACAAAACTATTGTATTGTCGCTGTCGTGTTGAAACGCATTAAACGTTGGTGTATTTATTAGCGTTACATACGAACAATATGAAAATAAACAGATGATGTTGTTCTGCAATAAAAACGAGAATGAATGTGGGAAATGTGGAGTACAATAGGACCTACACATCTGCCTTACCCGGCGTGGAAATGAAGGTTTCAGTCCTATCTTTAAAAAATATTAATATTACCTTCACGTAGCATCTTGCAAGCTTATTTAAGACCACTTCCTCATGGTCTATCATCAAGTCTATTGTAAATGTTTATGTGACAATCCTTTTACTTATCCGAAAACGCGCAAATCTTACGATTCCTGTAGGCAGGGCTGGGTAGTATTTGAAATACAAATACGTATTTGGTATTTGTATTGCAATTACTTCTTAAAAATGTAATTTGTAAATAGTGTTTCAAATACCTGACGCTGAGGTATTTTGTAGTTAGCATTTCAAATACCTACTTTATAGCTTCAAAATACATTTGAACAGAAGTATATTTTGCAAACTTATTTTGCAGAAAACAGCGCTCGATAGCTTTCGTAAGCAAAAAGGCTAACTAACCTAACACCTGACTGAATTTTGTAATTAGTATTTTGTATTATAAATAAAAATATTTAAAATACTTACTGTATTTTGTATTTTAAATACATGCGAGATAGGATTTTGTAATTTGTATTTTAATTTAAAAAAGCATGTATTTTGCCTAGCTCTGCCTGTAGGGGAAATGAGATGCGAATCGTCTCGATTTAAATTAAGATTGGAAAGTAAACGCATTCAAAAGCGTTTTAATTTTTAAGTCATGTATGGTCTATTTTACCACTCTTTTTTTTCTCCCTTATTCTTGTTATGACACTGAGAAAAACAAGAGAATACTGACGCGGAGAAGAAAGCGCCTGAGTGAGCACTGATATAATATATTTTAGTGCGAGTTACATACGTTCGTAGTAAAAACAAACAAAACTGACAGAGTTTGTTTATAACGCGCGTACGCACGTTACTGGTTCAGGGACAGATACTCTTGTTTTAGTGCACGATTTAACTAACATGTAGCTTTTCTTCAAGATTCAAGATTCAAAGTATTTTTTTTTCAAGAAAACCATTCAGGTATTTTTGAATTGTCTATAGTCAAATCATGAAACACAACATTTGCACGTTCCAAAGCGTAGAAATCTCAAATGTATAGTTGAAATGACAGTTCAATTCCAAGCTCTCATAAAAATATATATTTTAGTAGCATAAAAAACATTACTTCAGGTTTCGTTTTGTTTAAAAATAAACTCTCAGATTCTTAATAAAAAATAAAAAACTTAAATCTAATGGAGAAATGAAGAGATACCAGTCATCACACGTAATTTTCCTCAAAGAAAAACTGCCTATAAGTTTTCCTCGACATAAATGACACAATCTAAATTTTCATTAGATGAAATGGTTCGAAAATTACGCAGCTGTTTTATTTTATAATTAATTTCGTATAAAATTACACTAAATCTTCGCTGTAAACATTTTACGAGTGTTCGACGTGTAAAATGTTTATCCTTCTAATATTATAGGTAGGTTTGTGAAAGTCTGAATGTATGGAGGTTTTTTAATCTATTAGGCCTCAATAGCTGTTTTGGATTTAAATTTGGATCACAGGTAGACCGTGACCTTCATAAGGATATAAGAGTAAAACTTCTATCCCCATGTCAGTGAAGAGTCTGACACTCCCCAAAGCTGGAGTCATTTGGCGATATGTCATCCGTAAAAAAAAACCTTCTATCCTGGTAGTATGGTAACTAAAGAGTCAAAGTCAAAGTCAAAAGTCATTCATTCAAAGTAGGCTGAGTGCCAACGTTTACAAAAAGACAGTCCCCCAAAAACGTCCCGCCCGTCACCACTTCCTAGTGTTTTAGCTGGGAAGAAGAAGTGGCGCTACAAACTCCCCAGCAAGCAATACACCTGTCTGTTTAGTTAGAAGAACTAGCATTTATACAATACTAAGCAATGTATTAATACAAAGAAAATAATATAACATAGCTACTTAACACGAAAAACCTAAAACTAAATTATTCGCCACTAGCACACTCCATAATACTCCATAACTAAGGAGGATCTTTTAACTAGAAATAAGGCCTGTATATATGGCGCATACTGGTATAATAAATTTTATTCATAAACTTTTACAAAGAGGTGTATATAGATATAGATAGCCAAGGAAGTAAATTTATAGTAAAGTCTTATATAATAATGGTTTAATTAGTAACAGCTAAATTAAAACTAGTGTATGGCTAAATAATATTTAACTAGGAATTTAAATTATATGTAGCGACCTGCCCGATCTAGGTTTATTCAAACCTGTGTTTCAGGCCATCACTTCATCATATTTTAAATAGGACAGTAATTTAAGCAAATTTGTAAGATAACAATGACATCTTCATCGACAATAAAAATAAGCAAACTTATCAAAGACTATTCTAAAACTATTCTAAACAATTTAACAAATAACAAAAATAAATAATTACGAAGTAATATTATTACTCATACTAATATTTCTAGCAATATAGGGCGCCCTAGAATTATACAAGGTGTAACAGGATGAAAGACATTCCTGAAAAGTGGTCGTTGTACTCATCATAATGAACAACTTTTACTATGGGACCAACACTGAAATCGCGAAAAAGAATCGACTGCCACATACAATGTGCGCATAACTCGACAAAATTGACTGAACTGCTGATTTTGTTTTGAAGATTTGTCCGTATAAATTAATATAAATGCCAAAATGAGTTTGTTTCTTACGAATTTTGTTTAATTAAAAAATAATTGGGACCTTAGAGACCGTCAAAGGTTTTTGCGAAATTGTTTATTAACGGGAGCGAAGCCTCGGTCAAAAAGCTAGTCTTTTCATAAATCGAAAGGTGTCAGTTGTATAAAATGTTTATATTCGCTATTTATGAGCCGGCGCTGACCACAAACTAGTTTCGGATCCTGCTCGGTTTATTGAAGCGATTCATGTGATATAAAGTCTTTGATGTTATGTGACGGACTACGGTAATTATAGATACGTTGGATTTTTTGCGAATGGCAGAATGTGAGGGAAAAATCGTATATATTTGACATGATTTATACCAAAGTAGAGTTGTCACAGTAAATATTGCTGACATAATCTTAGTTGCTCAATTTCCAATATTTTACGGGGATATGTTTTATTTTTTCCATAGATTTTGAAGAAAGTGTTACCACTTACTACTATTTGTTTTTTTTTTGTTTTTTGCGGTAACCGACAGCTTCAAATATTAGTTTGGTATATGTCTACGCGTCGTCATCCATCACGTACGAGCCCACCACTATTAGACGTCACGAGTGTAGTTCCGTATTCCTCCACGCGCGGCGCCTCATTCATTAAAAAATCGGTCGACAAACACGCACGACAAACGCATTAATTTTGTTAAAACCTGTACTTAATTACTGATTATACGCCTTATTGCTATCGAAGAAGATTTTCATTCATCTCCAAAACAGTATACTAAAGAGTTTGTTGTTTTATAGCTTTGGATGGCTTACAGTAGGACTTCTTATTGAACGAGGATAATCAGTTATTTTTATTTAAATTCATGCTGAAAATTAAATATTATTAACTTAATATTTTTTCTTTTCTGAAAGAAGAATAATAACGAAAACCCCATCTAAATCGGATCAGCAGTTTTAGAGAACATCGCGGAAATACAAACATACATACGAGACGAATACAGAACCTCATTTTTTGTTTCGGTGGAAAACAAACAAAGGTAGAATAATTACAAATATAATTTACTTTTTTTTAACAAAAAAAAAAAGTTTTTAAGTAAACTGAAAACTAGACCATGCAGGTTCATTATAGTACCTAGTATCTTTCCATTTCAAATACATATTCATACAAAATAAATGGGATGCTCTCAATCCATCATCGTCAACTCTCTGATCAGCATTGGATTCAATCATCCATTTAGTGTGTTTGATGCTTTAATTCTTGTTAAAAAATAAGCACTTGAATCGCCCACTTACCTGAAAATTGGCACGTGTAGCGAAATCGTGATTTTATAAAGCTGCTTATACAAGGAGTAAATCTTTTACGGGCCCGGTTTTTGAAAACGGCTATTGTTCAAATTATGTTCAAAAATGTAGATATTTTATAATTAACATTGGTAGATTTGTTTAATGATGGCTAACGAGGTTCACGATATCTTAATTGTCTGGGCAGATCTCTAGGCGAAGATCTTCACTCCTATCCTCTATCATCCCAAGGACCCAATGTCAGAAACACGAGGACCTTTATTATATTTTCACTTTCCGAACTTACTTTCAACTATTTGGACAATTTTACCGGGACCTCCAATCTTCTCTGTGACACTTTCTTTATTTTTTTGGTATTCAACAACCACTTCCGATCTGCTGTCTTGATCGTAGCTTTGTGTGTTAGTGGCTTTTGAAAGGTGTGTATTTACGCAAAGATATCGCATCGCTCATGAGTCATGACAAACCATATGAAAAAAGAGGTTTGCCGTTTTTGCCCACAGACAGCCCATATTCATTTTTAGTTCATTTTGAAGTGACGTGATCGAGAATGTTTAAAAACATTACCATCCTTCTGGGGCGGTGGGGTAAAAACTCACACTAAGGCAACAGTTGGTTAGTAAACATAATTAGGGCTAGTGAGTTCCCAGCTTAACAGTGTTCTGTCGATCCTCACAGCTGATGTTCACGGCTCAATCCCAGATTTACATGGCTGCTTCAAAAATAAACTTGTATTTTTGTATCGCTCTAATAAACATTGAAAATATCAGAGTATTCAAACTAAAAATAACTGCTCACAGTTCTACAGATGATGTTAAAGTGGGATTACATGTCGGAACTGCTTTTTGTGTTTATTTTGAACTCATTTAAATTGATGTAGGTCAGCCCATTACGAATGAAGCGATTTTCCGAATAATTTCAATAAATCACGACGTTGCTATATTTTTGTTTCCTCGTGGGAATCACGAAGTGTATGATAGTGTGAACATAGGTGAACTCAATATAGGCCATTACTAGATTGCAGGGGTACGAATAGTCATTAATTGAGGAGAGAGGATACATATATGAAAGCATAAAGAAAATATCCTATACAAAAAAAACGCAGTAGATATGTGTGCAGGACTTACAGCGTCGGTTGTTCATATAAACATTGGGATAATAGGAGAAGCTGACAATGATGAATCGCTTGATAGAACCGAATAACAACCAAAACATTCTGTTGACGCAGCATATAAAACCGCCACGTTCAATTGCGCCCGCGCGTCCAATAGAATAATTGCAGGCGACAAGTGATTTAGTTATTTTTAGCCTCCCCTCCTCTTCACGTTCGTGTTATAAAAATACTTTTATAATGCGATTGTCCAACAGTTATTTCGTGTTTTCAAAACGACTGTTTGGTTTACCAGAGATAATTACTTGTCGCATTTTTGACTGATTGATGATGAACATAATGTTTTTCTTTTGGAATTATGGTTAATGGATTAGGATCTTTATTATTTCAATGTCTGTAGCTTGATTGGTGTTTACAGCGTCTAGACTTGGTGTGATAGCGTCATTATTAAAAGTGCTTTGTGTAAAAGTCATGTAAATAGTCGGTCCAACTTTTCTTTCATTGTTATGACCACTGTCCTGTCTATTTGTTTTTCATTTCAACTTTTATTTATTCAGCGTTACATAATTTTGTGATTTTTCGTCAGATAAGGCAATAAGTCAAATGATTCTTGGCAACAGCTTGCAGGTCACGGATATTTACTTTCCTTGAAATTTCACTTTCAGTTTGCTCTAAAGTATTAACTGTATTATTATTAATATCATCTTATGTGCGTCCGTCAGCACTTTTCTTCAAAATATTATTTTTATTTATCGAGTAGATACGTTAGTTTGGTTCTGTGATATGTTTTGTTATGAGTTCTATTGATGCTTCAGCTTGAGACAATTTTCGTAATAATCGTAGGTATAATTTTGGTGATTGCTGAAAACTCAAACAAGACAATGTGGTTCATTAAAAGTTAGCATTGTCCATCAATCACTTTTTGTCACATGGGAGTTTTTCTCATTAGCTAATTAGAGTACACAATTTATTATTATCAGCATTGTTTTTGCATTTGTTGTTGCATCTAGAAACTTCCGTAAAAAAATTGAAGGAAAAAAAGCTGAGATCAAATTACTGGATTAAACGACTTAATTAGTTTGTGTGTTTATTAATATTATAATAAGTACTAATACTGAAAGTCTGTGTGTTTGTTTTAGTTAATCATGCCTTAACGGTACGACGGTTTTGGAGAAAATTTTAAACACACGGAGACGGCCTTAATAGGACATAGGACAGACACTTTTTATCCCAGTATCTTCGACATTCACGCGAGTGAAGCCGTTCGAAGGAGCTAGGGAATAGAACAATAGGTACTTCGTCAAGAGTAAAATCACACAGATACTCAAGTATTTCCACCTCTGCAGCCGACATCTACTCCTTAAGTACTACTAAACAAATCAACAGATATATTATTACGTGGGCTAGCGCGATTGCACAATGGAAATAGCCCAGTGGCTTACATCGGGCCAATTACGCTGGATGTCTCCAGGCCTAAGAATAGACGACGGACGAGCCCCTCTGTGATGTAATCTGATGCTGACAAAGAGTAGGAAAAGGCAAGTTATCAAGAATAACTTGTATCATTCTCTTTGTGAGGACATAATCGTACATGTTCCTTGCGAGGAAAGTATGTAGATGGTCTAGTAGATAAAGTCGAAAGTAATCGGTACCACGTGATATTTTGGTAGCGTGTTTCAATTCTATACAATTTGGACTTTTTTAGAATCAAACATTTAAGTATATCGTTATCTAGAGCCTATTAGGAATTGGTAAAAAGTGGCACAGAACCGAGAACTGTATAGTAGTACTCAGCAATGGAACGGTTCGGGTTAGATATATTTAAAAAATATTAATTCAAAGCTTCAGGACTGGTCGTTGTGCCGATTCTTGGGGCCTATGAACATTGTCTAGTCGTGAATATCTGTCGGTTTCATGATGATACTATATTCCTTCTTACACACCTCCAAGTATATACACTCGTTTTTACCACGTTACCTAATTTCGTAGTGGCCTTTCTCTCCGTTACTTGATGGAACGGCCAAGATTTCCGCGACTGGCACATTTCCTGTCAATGTGACAAGGGGGCCTTTTAGTATTCAAATTCCTGAAACTCGAGACATCCACTTTGTAGTTCGATAGAAAGGGTGTTCCAGAAGTGTATGGTCATATTTAAGGGTGATGTTGGGTAGCTATAAAAAACAGACCATTTTCAAAAAATTCGACCACCAAAATCAAATAAAAAGTTTAGAACAAATAACTTTTCAAGCAGTTTCTTACAGTTGGTGGCGGCATTTACTTTAGTTCAATCACAGATTTGATGACACCAACTACAACCAGCCTGCATGAAAAGTGATTTGTTTGGAACTGTTTAATTGTTTTTTGTGGACACGTGACCTGATCGAAAATTCGTAAGACGGATAATGTAATATAAATTGTCATGTTTGTGTACGATAGCGCAATAAATAAATATTTTATTTAACCATAATTATTTATTATAAATTAACAGTACTTTTATACTGATAAATAAAGCAATTCGTCTGAAATTATTCTCTAACCATTCCAAAATATTCACAAATGCATAACGTTAATGTTCAAGTTTTCACTTCCGCCGGCACTCCCGGAGTGCAACCCGTTGTTTTTTTTAAATCTTTATTTAAAATAGACCATTTTTAGGCACTTTTGAAATCAAGGTCTGTCAGTCAAATATATGAAGCTAGTTCTGCCGCGCTGGCGATAAGAACAGAAATAATATACTTACAGCAAAACACACTCACCGAGCCTATCTCCAGCGCGGCAGTTGCACGTTCCAAAGAGTAGACCTTATGGTGAAGAACGTGCAAGAAACTCCATGGACACTCTACCGTAGCCTATCTTCAATACAAATCTATGGTTCCTAACTCCGACGGTGCCTATACCGTGGCTAAGAAGGAAGTGTCTTAGTCATCAGCCGCTGCGCGTGATGCGATTGCCAATCAGCTGGAGTGGATTATAGTCGTTTCTTTATTGTCCAGGAGAGCGTTTAAAGGTCAGACTAAATCTCGGCTTGTTGGTGGAATTGGCGAGTTCCTTTTTACGAAGGATACTCGAAAGAAACGAGTATCTTTCGTTGAAAGAAACTTTTCTACTTGCATCTTCTACCTAATATATACTCCTAAAAGACCCCTTTAGGGTGTGTGTTTTTAAGCCAGTGTCTGTGGATGAAAGTTTATGTGGAAGCTTAAAAGGAATGTTTTTAGAGTTCCGTACCCAAAGGGTAAAACGGGACCCTATTACTAAGACCCGCTGTTCGTCTGTCCGTTCGTCTGTGACCAGGCTTTCATAGATGATGTATTTCTGTTGCCGCTATAACAGCAAATACTAAAAAACAGAATAAAACAAATATTCAGCTCCGCTCCCGATTTTTTTGCCGGTTTTTATATAATAGTACAGAACCCTTCGTGCGCGAGTCCGACTCGCACTTGGCCGGTTTTTAGTTTTGCCGATGGAAAATTTTATTGGATACACCGCTTGTTTTACCATGAAACATAACTTTTCATTTTTAAGAAATTCATACTCGGAAAATCATCGTGTTTTGTTAGTCTTAATTTTCTGTTGGATGCTTTGAAATAATATCATCCTTACAGCAGCGGCACCAAGCGGCTACTACCGAAACTAAACAGCCTTCTGAAAGTTCAAGCACCGCGCAGAAATCAAACTGAAAACAAGCGCGCTGGATTTTCACAACGTTGCCGGAAAACTTTACTAGATGGCGGTAGTTTATCGCTGCTAGTTTGGATAAGTTATTTTTACATTATGCCATTTTGTTTTGAAAGATTTATACAAACATGATTTATGTTTTTTATGTAAACAAAATATTTTATTTCTACTCTAGTACAAATTCTGGTCTGGGTTCAAGTGAACTTACTGTGTGTTTTTTCGGATTGTTACCTATATTAAAATTGTTCCTTTCAAGGAATTCGCGAGCTGAGACCGTTTTCATCCGTCAATCACAAAGGTTTTTCTCAAGATCTACGCAGTAATTTGAATTTCGTCAATGTATTAGAACTTAATGAGGAGATTTATTTTAGGTTATTAGGCATGGCGTTATTATTCTAAGGCATAGGTATTGCGGGTACCGATTGACGATCAAATAAAGAGTTAATAGTACCTAAACAAACGAATTATGTATAATAATATTTGTTCATTTTCGATGCTCAGATTAAGTTTTTGGACTATTTCGAATTTCGAATAAATTAATCAGTAGGTATTTTTATTTAGGATTTTTATTTTCTGGTAAATTCAATAGCCGTTGAAGCTGCGAACATCTTCATGTCTTCACTAACAAACCATGACATCATGGCAGCATTAATAAATTTCCCACTTTACTATTGCTAGTATTTTGTATGGGGCATAGATGCCTGAAATAAAGGAATAATAATAATACAAACCTTTAGATGGACTAACCTTTAAACGAACATAAAATAAAAAGGAGGGTTATGATCTACGGTGTACTGCTAGTAAAAAACTTAAGCCTAAAATTTAGCCCATAACCGCATAACCAAACCTAGTCACCTTCAACTTTCCTCTTACAGAGTAATGGCTAGTTTACACAGTGCGAGCTGCTGACTAGACAGTAGACAGATACTCGGATTGCCTACTCGTATGCCAGTAGCTCAGCTCACCCTAAGCATCACGATGATAGTAGCTGCCCAGTCTCTTGTGAGGCTCAATACACAGAAAATACAGGTTCCGCTCGCAACTGCCTGGCTGACTGGCGAGCCACTTCCAAACGCGTCTGAACGATGCGAGTAATGTCCGAGCTGAAGCCATGTGCGAGTTACGAGTAGCGAGCAGGCGAGTGAAAACAAAAAATGTTGAAGTAACTGGAATGCACGTTACTATCCAACTCGCACGTGAGTTACTCGTCCGTACGATGCGAGTTTACTGCGCTGCAGCTACTCGGCATGCTGACTCAGACGCTAGCTCGCACTGTGTAAACTTGGTATATCTATCGAAGCCCAGTACATATCAGCTAGGTATGTGGTACGACTCGCAATTGCTCTGTAATTAGGTCGGTTCGTAATTACGGCGCATCCTTCCCGCGCCGGCCCGTCGCGTCGTAAGAATGAGGGATACGTTGTGTATGTGGACGAGGGGATGGCCATGTTTTATGTATGTAGGGTATGGTGGTATCTAGGTGTCGGCGGAATTAATTGGGTTCCAAGGTTTTGTACTATGAGATTGGGATGGATTTCATTGATGGAGGTATTTTTTTTACTCTGTGGAGCCGTTTGTACTCAACAGATTAGTAAAATATGATTAACAGACGATTATAGCATTTTTATTTTAAAAAATTGGTCCAAAAGGTTTTACTTATAAGTATTATATCAACAGAAATATCCTTTTTTTTTAAACTCGTTATGAAGCTGAATATCTGGGAATCATAGGATTTTCTCTCTTTAATCAGGGCTCCCCAAAATGTTCATCCTTGTACTCTAATCCCTGTATTTCAACTGCTTTCATATGAAAATGTAATCCTTCATGTTCAAGGGAGGGTGATGTTCAATGGATGTCACCACGCTGAACTGGCAGACTGTCGATTGTCGTTGAGATTATCAAAACTACAAATTTTGTACCATCACCATCATTTCAGCCGAAACTGGCCATGACATAGGTCTCCCTCAAGAGTAGCCACATCGACATGTCCTGAGCGTCTCGCTTCCAGCGGATTCCCGCGGCTTTTACCAGGTCATCGGTCTTCCTTAAAACCCGAATTTTATCTATTTATTGAATATAAATTACTGTCCATAGTTAACATCTCCCTATTCTAAACATCGAAGCAGCCGCCTGTATCTAACCGAGCCAAGAATAGCTCCGCCTACACTTCATAATTTAGTACCTACAATTGGACAGAAACTAGAGGCTGCACTCGTCAGTGTTACGAAGAATGTAATGTTTCGTTATGGGATGGGTAGATTTTCATGGGCACTATTGGCAGGTAATGCTGAACTGCGCATTATGCGATTAAAATAAAATAGGTTTAATTGGCATAAATACACTAATATGACATAGTTAAAATAAGTTGGTATTATTGCCAAAAGAGCCTTAATGCTGACTAGTCATGCGAATGATTACGTTTAAAAGATAATCGTCAAAAGGTAGAGGAATATTGTAAATGAGAAATTCCTGATGGAAAACCCAATAACACTTCCGATCTGGGAATCGCCAAGCCAAGTGCGAGTCGGACTCGCGCACGAAGGGTTCCGTACTATTATCTACAAAACGGCAAAAAAATCACGTCAACTATAAGCAAAACAGTAGTTGCAAATCTACACGAAAAATGTAATATGCGCTATAGCAAAAGCAACATCTATTTTGTGTCAGCTTTCAAAGTATTCCCAAAAGCGATGCAATTAAAGGGTAAATCAATTTGTAGCAAACTTTGACGGTAGCACACTTTCCAGTTCCCTCTAACGTTGTTTAGGAGTAGATGTACAAGTTTGCATACATATTTTGCTTGTAGATTCTTGGAGAACAGTACCATCGCATAACTTACTTTGGTTTTTATTCATAATATCTTTTAAATACCTACTTTATTTGGGTTTCGTTTTTTCAGTTTTGGCTTTGATCTTTCCTAATGAAAGCGATGGATAATAATATTTATTAATTAGGTATTAAGAAATCATTTCGAGTAAAGTTAGGTACCTAGTTCAACGCTTCCTTTGGGTCGTCTTGGCCAGGGGGCACTGCTGAACCCCCAGGGGCCTAACCACCAACTCTTAAATCAGTATTACTTTAATATTACTTCCAGTGGAAAAGATACGGAGCTATACGTCTTGTATAGCTCTGTAAAAATACAAATTTTCAACTAAATTCCCTGTGTTGTAGAATCTAGTCTCTTTCAGTTCAGGACACATTCTAAGGTCCATGATGATACACGCTATCCCAGAAGATACCTGTTTTGTAGTTCATGTCCAAATTGCGTAATGATAATCTTTATCTGAACCTTACAGGAAGTCGTTGTTAATGTTTGTTCTTAGGCAACATTATTGTTTATGAGTACATCCCACTTCTGCGTTAAATCCCGGTTACTCCTTGCTCAAGTGAAGTCTACGTGACCAAAGGCACGCTGACTGGTCCTCTGTTCCGTATTAGGTTCAATTTCTGAGGTTTCTGGCTGTTGCTTATTCATACTCATCATTACAAATGCCAAAGTTCTGTCTGTCTTTCTGTCTGTTCTGTGATCCTGTCTGAACATCCGTCTGTCTATTACCTCCTCAAGTCTTAACGACTGAACGGATTCGGATGAACTTGGCTTACAGATACGGGATGATGGCCCATGGGCTACTTCTTGGCAAGAATGTAGTCAGATTTTCTGGCTTCTGACAATCAGTAACGACTGCCAAAGATCTACAAATGACAGCCGGCACCAACGGCTTAACGTGCTTTCTGAGGCACGGAGGAAATTTGGTATAGTATGTTAAGATGGTCACCCATCCACAGACCGACCCCGGCAAGCGTTGCTTAACCTTGAAGAACGACCCGAGTGGCTATATATTCTGCGCGGAATAGCCGCACGGGTCGGGACGCAAAAATCTGACTACACTCTTGCCAAGAAGTACCATGTCACCCAGTTAATGGGTTGTGGAGGTCTGGTAGGCAGCCGCTCCACGTAAAATACTGGTATTCAGCTGAATCCGGTTTGACTGCAAGCCGACCCCAATATAGATGGGAAAGGGCTAGGCAGATGGTGATGTTCTCTTGGGATATTTTTTACTTTTATGCGAGTGTCGCTGCAGCTGGCAAAAGCTAGTGTTCTCCAAATAGCTGTTCCTGCTTACGGTTTGTGTTTTCTATGGTGTTCCTTTCTGGGGTTATCTGAGTAGCTATTGTCTTACGCGACTATACTCATGTACGATGCCGAATTTCGAATACATTGTCTTTAATAAGGGATTCTAATTGGAAGTATTGAGTTTTGGATTCAGAATTCTGTTTTTTGCAAGAGAAGAGACTTGTGATGACTTCGAACTGTCTGTGTTTCTTGTACGACGACACAGATCATTTTGATCGGTATATTTCATCATAATAATCACCATCGTTGGGAGGCGACACTTCAATATTAAAATATTTATAATGTAATAGTTTATATTTTTAGTAGGAAATTTAATTAGGTATCGTAAAATATGGCAATAACAATATTCAATTTAACACAAAACATTTCGTGGTCATATTTAATAAAGTGTCCGGAAAATCGTGATCATAATGTTGTTTTTACAATTCAACAGTTTTATGTGGAACTAGTTTTTTCCCCTTCGGGAAATCCTTTCATAGTGCTTCCTTACACTCCCCAAGGAATCTACTTATGGTTCCTGCCAGGGTTGCGGAATTTGTTCGAAAGAGTCACCGCGGCCCTGGAACGCAAAGGGCATAAAGAGGAACTTGGGTTTTAGTCAGTAAGAGTCTGACACTTCCGCTCCGCCCAGAGCGGAAGGAGTCATTTGATGATTTCCCATCCATAAGAAAAAGGGATTTATAGTTGCTTGGTCTATCATGCTACAGTTAAATAAAAAAAAATCCTGTGTGTTGAGACGTATGGCTCTTGTGAATTGTGATATGTCATCTCCTAGCAGGTTCAGGCAGAACAACGGCAACTCTGATGGTCGTATCTAAAGTGTGATGAATAAATTACTGTTCTGTTTATTAAATATTAAATATAATAAACAAAGGTATAGCCTAGGTATTGCTCTCTGCTCCTTCTTTATACATAATAATCTATTGACGTGAAAATCTCAATACCTCGCACAAAATATCGTCAAGAACATAATAATCTTATTTGCATTTATGATCAACTTCCATGGTAACCATATTATTACAAAAAGATCATGTGTGTACATTTTACATGTTTTGTGTACATATTGAATTTTCCACTCACTGATAGACTTTGCTAAACAATCGAGAAGGCAGAACGCGCAGAGAGAGATAAAAAAGCTTAACATAAAAAAAAACCGGCCAAGTGCGACTCGTACTTGCGCAAGAAGGGTTCCGTACCATTATCTATAAAAAAACTGCAAAAAACACGTTTGTTGTATGGGAGCCCTACTTAAATATTAATGTTAGTCTGTTTTTAGTAGGTAAGTATTTGTTGTTATTATATTCATATTTTATTTATTTTTTCTTAACACAGTTTTCTTTCCTAACACGCGACAATATTTTTATTTTATTTTCTTTATTTAGGTAACCAACAGCGATACTTAAAATGTATTACAGATTGTTCGTATTACAATTTTAATATGGCGAATAATAGGTTTCCCTATGTAACTAGGATTCAATATACGAACGGACTAATAGGATATAATTAAATGACAATACCGATATTACCTAAAGTGAAGTTAATAATTAAATTTTGAAAAAGTGATACAAACAAGAAAGAGAGATTGAAAGATTGGTTGTCATTTGCCTTCGTTTATAGCTTCTATTATTTGTTTTTTGAATAATGCTTTATTAAAGTTAAATATATCAACTTGAGAGAAGTCTGCGTTGTAAATTCAAAAATATGAGGATGAGTATGAAGATAATAGAGCTGGTGCCCTCATCATGAGGCCGGTTGGAATCGTGATTGAAAAATAAAGATCACATGCACCTCCCATTGTTTCTGTGGTTCACTTATGTAGCATTTGTTTTTGTTCCGATTTCTATTGTTGTTTTTCAGTTATAAGGGTGTTTTTATTCCCTTACTGAATTTCCTAAGCCGCTTTCCATTAACTTCTACTTTAAACAACTCAGTACATAAAACTTCCCATTTACACCATTTCCCTCCCAAAGACAACAAAACTTATCCACTTATCCTAACCAAACCTCTCAATGTGTATCAATAAAACGCTGAAATCAAACGGCGCGTTTCTCAAACCGAATGTCCGTCGGAGTTAGTATACGGCTTCCCTTCGTAGCCGCGGTTCCTTCATTGCATTCCCGCCTCTCCCGTGCACTGGACGTTCCACATTCAAACATTATAAGGCATCCAGTTCAAAATAGTGATGGCCGAAACGGAGGAGAAAGGAGTTCAAGTAAGTTTTAAAAAAGTTCAACATGTTCTTTTGTTTGTGAAAAAAGTTTTTATGTAATTTATTTTTGTGTATGAAATTATGAATAAGTATTTGGAGTTTCGAAGTTTCGTGGCAACTGTTGACGTGATCGTTTCGGATATATTTAGAAGTTTTCGGATGTGTTTTGCGTAGTTTATTGAATGTGGTGGGAGTTTATCTTTATTTCCGATTTGTAGGGATAGTGATCGAGTCTTGGTTGAAGTATGTAGTTTTGCAGGAGGTGTAATATTTTTTTCGTAATTATTTACTTATAACTTTGCGATTTCTTTTCAAATTTGATAAAGTTTTTAAAATAATTAATGATGAAGTCTAGTAACTTTAAGTTAAGTATGTGAAGTGTTTTTATGAATGTTTGTAATTAGTACCTAATTCTGAATTTTATTTAATTGAAAAATACCGTGATAAATATACATTTTCACTTCATTTTGAAAAAAAAGGAATAGTCGGCGACATCACCCCATTTCGAAAAATTACAAAAGTAACGAAAGATGAACCAATTAAGCATTTCCATTTTTAGGGTTCCGTACGTCAGTCGACAAAAACGGATCACTTAGTCTGTCAAGACACTTTTTCTCAAGAACTCGTGGAGGAATCAAGCCGAAATTAAAATCAAATACCTACTCAAGTCTGCTACCCCTTGGAGCAGTGAAACTTCTCAGTCAACGCAATCTAAAGATAAGGCCGTTTATGCTCCAACATTCAACATCTTTTCAACAAAACAGTTAAGTTGGCCTTCAATCTTAGTCACTATATTTTTGTCAGAGTAATGAGCGTCACAGCCTCTTAGCCGTGACGTCGACTCATGGAGTCGATGTGCCATTGTTTTACTTTTGTGTCTGCTCTTATGGCGGCTGAAGATATATTTTATAAATTTCCATACGAAAAATCAAGACTCGATCGGAACCTTCGGTGCGCGAGCCAGACTCGCACTTGTCCGGTTTTTTACAAAAGATTACGGATTCTTAATCCTTTTGAGTGGATTACTATTTTTCCCCTTGTGGCCGAACTCGCATCGGCTTTGACCTTTGAACTATAGTAACCCGAATCTATGACTGTGTAGGCGATCGGCAGGTAACAGGTATACCTACAACGTGTAACAGAATAAACGCAATACATCTTAAGGGGTCATTGTAATCATCATAATGAACAACTTTTACACTGAAAAAAAAATCGACTGCCCCAACCTACATTTCTGTACGCATAACTCGACAAAATGTACTGAATAGCTGATTTTTTTTCGCGATTTCCGGGTTGGCCTTATAGTAAAACTTGTTCATAATGATGAGTACAATGACCCCTTAAGAGGGATTGCGTTTATTCTGTAACACGTTGTATATAACAGGTAATAAGGTGTCGATGGCATATGTACCTACATGGGATTTTTCCTCTGTGGCAGTTGGTATACTTTTCCGAACAGAATTTTCTCATCGTCACTAAGAATTTCTGTGTAAAATACTCGATTTGTTTATAGATATGTTTAAAAAAGTTAATCCAATTACAATTAATTTATTATTTTATTAATATAAAGTTACACTATGTCAAAGGTTACTTTTATCCGGTAAAAAATGTTATCTTGACACCAGGGGTGGTGGAGAGTCCAATTTAAATTTGGTAAAGATCTAATGAAGAACTTTAGATATATGCAACGGAACTCTTCAATAAATGATAGGCAATCTTCCGGGATTGCTGAAATCGTATGGTTGTTTATTATTTGCACCATTTTGTACCATAAAATCACGCTGCACTGGTACGCTGTGAAGGGGTACGCAGATGTGAACAAGTCAACCATGTTTTTGGGCATAACTTTATTGTTTATGAACCGGACTTGATGATTCTTTTTGTGTTAGTTTTTAATCAATAAAAATACATGGTTTCTGCGGGATAGGTTTTTAATAATTCTTCAAGTAAAGTAACATCTTATTCGCATTGATATTTACTATGTAATATATGCTTGTGGTAAACAAAGGGATTGCCGATGCGTTGCCAACCTTTGACTTTCGAGACAAAGTTGAAAATTGTCTTGCGCCTGTAATTTTCCGAGCAAGCAGCCATGCCGAGTTCCGGAACGCAAGAATTGCTGGTCGCGGAAAAACGTAGGTATTGTGGGCTAGTGGGGACTTTCCCGGTCATACCTTTATCTTTTTTTTTTCAAAATAACGGCTTTTGGAAGAGTTATACAAAACTAGTTCCTGCCCGCGCTTCGTCCGCGTGAACGTTGAAAATTATATCAAGGGAGTATATCCTGTATGTCCTATTCCGGGACATGGTCTACCTGTGTGCTGTTTTTTCTTTCTTTCAAGTGGGTATTTTGTTTGTAGGAATAGGTATACTTACTAAGGGTCTAGCACGAATGTTTTGACGTATCGTAACGTTACAGCATCGTTAACGAAAGTGAATTTCGAATAAGTATAAAAAACTAGGTATATAGTATTTTGGTTAAATTTTATGCGATTTTTTCTAAGTCCTCTGAAAACTGTTTTACGTAAAGGTATGTGTTGGCCACAATAATGTTATGAAAGTAGACAAAAAAAAACAAAACATTTGTTTGCAATAAACTTATCAATCTAGATACTTAGTTATTTGTTTCACCAAAAACAACACAAACAGTGACAATGACAAAGTTTTCACATTACCTGTTTGATTATTTTTCGCCGCCATGATGTAATTTGCGCACGGATAATAAAATGCATTGCTTATTAGCATATCATAATTGGTTACTTCCAAGCTGATTATGGGGTAAAAGAAAACCGTGGTTATACGTTCATACTTTTTTGAAGATTTATAAAGATTTATTCCAACCTTGGTCACGGATTTTACTCGCTGGAAGTATTATTAAGAATCTACTAAGACAAAAGATGTTTTTAAACGAGACCACTTTAATTGACCACAGACCCAAGAGTGCGCTTTGATTGCTTCTTTCGTAGGGCCAAAGTGATGCTATTATCACACTCGGCTACGCCTCGTGTGATAAACCCACACTCGTGTTTTAATAACCCCTTTTATATGATCGTTGCATAAACTACTATTTTAACCCGGGACTATGTTCCCTTGGGATAATTTTCGATGTTCACGCGGGTGGAGCCGCGGGTAGCAGCTAGTACAATATAAATAAAATAATAACAAAAACAGCTGGCTAATGCAATCAAAACTCACATAAAATTTGTAAAATAAAACTCGATCGTAGACAGAATTTTCTAAATCGTACTTATTTATTTCAAATCTACGAATACTTTATGAGATACGAAATAGATTTGATTTGATGTTGAGGAAATAAAACATTTTATTTGTAAAAGTAAAGGCTAGTGACGTAACGTAGGCGCTATAAAATATGATAACTAAATGTTACATACTACCAAAAACCATAATTCTAGAACGCCGAGTACATGACATAAGAATTTCTAATGACATATACTTGGCGCTCTTTTAAACTATATAAAATCGGTTAGGTACCTAAGTACATATAATATCCTATTCGCAATTTAGTGCGCTATAGTATGTGCCAGATGAACAAAGAATAACGGTCATTGACCCACCTAATTTTATTGACACACTTAATTTCAAAAACAGAAATAATGACATAAATCTGTCCTGAATCGTCATAACATCGTGATCCT
The DNA here is from genome assembly GCA_947386135.1 of Melanchra persicariae. Lineage (NCBI taxonomy): Eukaryota > Metazoa > Arthropoda > Insecta > Lepidoptera > Noctuidae > Melanchra > Melanchra persicariae. The sequence goes on from OX376650.1 coordinate 21,211,439, forward strand.
TACTGTTCTAGTAATGAAAAACGATTCATAATTTACTGTCCAGGGGTACCTACGAAGAGATATTAAGGAAAGGTCAATGACCGTTATTCTTCATTTATCTGGCGCCTACTATACTGTATGTATACTGTAGGTTAGTGATGTTTTTGAAGCAAAAAGTAAATGCTTGGAAACTTGACCTAAAGTAAATGTTTTGTAATCAACGTTTAGAAACCAAATTAAATCTAGGTTAAACTAAAAAGAATCATATTAGGTATTAAGTATGCGAATAATAATAATATTTATGCCTTCCTGTATTTAAATAAGGGGTTATTACATAAGGTTACATATTTTTTTACTTATAGGTACAGGATGTTTTAGAAAGGTGTGGGTGGTCATATTTAAAGGTGATGTTGGGTAACTGATGGTGAATGACTTTTCAAGCAGTCTGATACAGTTGGTGACATCAAATCTGTGATTAAACTAAAGTAAATGCAACTGTAACAAACTGCTTGAAAAATCATTTCTTCGTAACTTTTTAGCTGCTTTTTCTGGTCGAGTTTTTTTGTAAAAAATCACATTTTATGTCTTGACATTTTTTCCTTAATGTATATCAGCTACCCAACATCACCCTTAAATATAACCACACCTTTCTAGGACACCCTGTATAAGTAAGAAAATATGTAACAATTATAAAGATTTTTAACTTTTAAAACTCAATTTTAATACTTGCACAGCACAGTCGTCAATGCAACAGCTAATATTAAGTTTAGGTTACCAACAAAGAGGCACCTGAACAAATGTAAATTGTTTGAACAACAATCTTAGTTGCCAAGTTTGTAACTGCTACATTTAACTACTAATGTTTCAATTCATTCATACCAACCTAGCAAATCTAACCTTGGTACAAACAACATGTACCTGCATATAATATGCCGCAGTCAACTAGCTTAATCAGCCGTTTCATGAAAAGCCTAACCTTTTCATTGAAGTGCGCCGTTTGATCAGCAGCAGACATAAGTGACATGGGCAAGTCATTTAACAATATTGAACCAAAGATGTCACTTAGGTCGCTGAAAAATTGCCGCAATTAAATGAAAGTCTAAGCCACGAATTAAACGGTTGATTAAGCTAGTTGGCTGCGACATATACAGAGCCTGGTTGCTGAAAACCAGTGCTGTGGTTCTGTCTCGCACACGAGTTCAAGCAATAGCATAATGATGGCCGTTTTGCGCGACTTTGACGCATATCTAAACAACTTGCACAACTAATTTATTTGGAGAAAGAAAATTTCGTACAAATTCCATTTAAAATTAGTTACTTAAAGTTGGTAATCCTTGGCGTTTGAATAAATTACTTTTTTTTCTTTCTTTCAAAGGTATTAGTGCGAGTGTTTTTACTTACCTACTCCATCGCGTAATCGAAAGAATAACATTTATTTAGCTCATACACGAAACACGCACGGTACACAAAAATTACAAAATCGCGTTCATACAAACCTTTTTTTTGTATATCTGACAATGCGACAAATTTGTCAAAACATGATATAATTGTTACAATTTCTTTTTTTTTGTCTTTAATAAATTAAAATAAAGGTTGAGTCACATATTAGCCGGGCCGTTTCCGGGACGTGGCCGGGCCGTGGTCCATCCGGAGCTCAAAACATTATAGTTGCATACATTTTGTATGAACTCGTCACCGACCCGGCTATGTGTGAATCAACCATAAAGATACAAAATTGTCAGATTGTCGCTTGTTACCTGTCACCAGTCGGTTTTATTAAGGGCCTGTGTAAACGCGCCGTTGACGCGCGTTTGTAGCGATACAGACGCGATACGCACGCGAGTCAGACGCAGCCTGTAGAGCTCTGTAGGATAGAAACGCGCCGTCGACGCTAGTTTCTAAAACGCGCGTCAACGGCGCGTTTAAAAAACGTGTTGTGCACAGGCCCTAAATAGGCCCCAGGAGTATTTGACAATCACCACAAAAACCTACTTACTGAATTTTGTATGTAGGCGAGCTCATACTCGAAGCATTTATTTCAATTAGACCGTCTACAGGCGTTTTTAACCAGACAAGAAGTCTGTAAGATACAGCAAGTTGTACGTACCGAAGCGAAGATCTATAGGTACCTACTGCGAGGGACCTGTGAGCAATGTTTTTACGAGTTTCAATAAAGTCACGTTGGATAAGAAGTTATACATAAATGTCACCTGTGCCAAGATCTCTATATCTCACAATATATTATTGCTTTCAAAGGGTATCCTCTAACAAATCATTTGATCTACCCTCTCAAACACTGGATGAAATATAGCCCGGCCTCCAAGCCACGTAAAATATATCGAAGGTCGTGCAGTTCATCATATTGCTCCTTGTCAATAAGTGTCAATCTAATAAGGGCCTCCGATATCAATGATTGACACCCTCACCCCTGGCATCGTCCGCCATTCTGAATTTTATCCAAAATTGACCTTAACAAAGTGTGATAAGGGTTAGATAACCACGCATTGCTTTTTGTATCCTGACTTGCAAAGGTACATTTGTTTCAGGGCCTTTTTAACGACTTTTGAGGAATGACTTTTACCGTAATTCTCCTGACATCATCATATTTTAATTTAAATACCTCTGCGCATGTCATGATGATTGGGGCGGTCAATCGCTTGACAGCGCGGACGTATCTTGCTCAGCTTATTATGATACTATTAATTAATTACAAATAAAATTGATAGAATCAGTTGCGTCGTCAGTGATTTAAGTGTGTCGTGAGTGATTATTACGAGGTTACTGACTTTGTGTAAGAATGAGCTAAAGTATTTTTAAAGACAAATAGTGTTTCTGTGTTAGATATGTCTAACACAGGATCTAGCCCGTTTGGCCGTAGCCATCTAGTACAGCGAAGTCCTCCGCCGACACCAACTCAAGTTTTCCAGCCTGTAGACCCAAATCCACCACCTCCCTTGGAAAATGAGCTACCAACTGAAGTTATTTCTACGCCGGAGATACAAAAATGGATGGGGTCCATAGAAAAAATCCTAAGTGAAGTATGCAGTTTAGTCGCTGAGGGAAAAATGATCGCGGAACAAAAGGTTCGTGTAGCCAATCTTTGCCGTAGTGTCTCAAATGGCGCATCACAAATGGCTGTTTTATATCAATCCTTAAAGCAAAAAACCATTCAAGCCCATAGTACCATTCAGCACTTACAGCAACAACAGAACATCGCGAACTCTCTCCTGCAGTTCAAAGAAGTAGTTGAAGGCATTTCAAACCCTCCAGAACCCTTTTCGTACGCTAATATGGTCAAAAAAGGCTCGGATAACTTTGTGCGCCCAGCAAACTTAAGCTCAGTTGCCATATATCCCAGCGACAAGACCAAATCCAGTGACGATACCAAGTCTCTCGTACAGAGAATTATTTCGCCCGGGGAACTTAAACTACATGTTCGTGGCCTTAAAAAAGTAAAAAATGGAGGTGTTCTTATCAGTACCGACTCCAAAGAGGACATTCAGAAGCTAAGAACCTTAGAAAAACTCGCTTCTTCGGGCCTTAAGGTTGAAGAACCATCAAAACGGCGCCCAAGAATCACTGTTATTGGAGTCCCGGTAGCCCTGACTGATAAGGAGGTTTTTGACTGCATCTACGAGCAAAACCTCTCCGATAAGATGATAACTCGTGAGTCGTTTGAAGAACAAATAAAATTGAGCCATAAATCTGGAAAAAAAGACCTCCCTGTCTGCAATTACGTACTAGAAGTGCCAGCTAGCATCAGGAAGATTCTAGTGAATCAAGGACGAATATTCATCAATTGGACGTCATGCCCAGTACGTGATTTCACGATCGTTACTCGGTGTTTTAACTGCCAGCAGTTCGGTCACGCGGCCAAGTTCTGTCGTGAAACTAGCCCGACGTGCAATCACTGCGGAGAGACTGGCCACTCTTTTAAGGAATGCAGCACAAAGACCAGTCCACCCAACTGTGCGACGTGCAAACGTTTTAAGAGAAAAACAGATCATAAAACTGGTGATGTAAATTGTCCAGCACGAAAATTTGCCGAGGACAACTATATCCACTCCATTGATTATGAAGGCGCCTAAGAGCGCTACCTAATAACCTATCTATTAAGCACACTAGTAGTCGTTTTTGTTTGTTTATATTTATAAGTTATTTATTTATCATGACTGATCATTTACTTAGTGACCTAGATCAATTTTCTGTGTCTGAAGCTATAAATTGTAATGTTGAAGAGTGTAAGCACCTCTTTCCCTTGGGAGAGAAACCGCTGACCCTACTCACACAAAACATTCGCAGCATAAATCGAAATATTAATGGTTTTGAAATATTGCTACAGAACCTGGGCATAACTTGCGACATTATCGTCCTAACAGAATGTTGGTTGTCAAACCAAACAGCTGTTATACCATCATTAGACGGATATGTTTCGCATAAAACCAACAGGAACATCAACCAGAATGATGGTTTAGTTGTGTATGTTAACAATAATTTAAGTACATCTGTAGAAGAACCGTTGCTACAAAATAGTAATTGCTTACTCATTAAAATTAATTCAGATACGGTAGTTATGGCTATATACAGACCTCCTTCTCAAAATCTCGCAAATTTCTTAGATTCACTAAACGTACAGTTACAAAGTCTTACAACTTTTAAACACATAATACTAATGGGGGACATCAATATCAACATTGCTTCCGGGAAAATGGATATACATGCCCATAACTATCTTAATATCTGCTCATTCCACGGACTCTTGCCAGCTCATTACCACCCCACGCATCAAAGCGGTTCATGCCTAGATCATTTCATTATAAAAACAAATAACCCAACCAAAACATTTGTTACTAATTCGTCGCTTACTGATCACCAAGCAGTTTTACTAACATTGCAGGTTTCTTTACCCAGAAATAATTATTTACGTAGCCATAATAAAGTCAACATGACTCACCTCGAAAAAGACATACGTAATATTAATTTTGACCCAGTTTATAATTCCACCGATGCAAACATTTCTATTAATTATTTTATAAATTCACTTCACTCAGCAATAATAAAACATACATTTGCTAAAAAAACGCCAAAGAAGTATAAGTGCATTAAACCTTGGATTACACCCGGACTTGTTAGATGTATCAGGCATAGAGACAAACTTTACATAAAGTCCAAACTTGAGCCTGAAAATGAAATTCTTTCCATTACGTATAAAAGATATAGAAACTTCTGTAACAACCTTCTGAGAAAAATAAAAAATGAATATGATAGAAAAGAACTGCAGAAAGCAGGCCAAAATAGTAAACTTATTTGGAAATTTATAAAAACAAATACATTTAGAACAAAACAACCTGAACCTCCACTTGACTTATTGACAATAGAGAACAACCCAGTCGAATCAACAAATAAAGTTAATCTCTATTTTTCTAACGTAGGCAAAACTTTAGCAGAAAAGACCATTCAATCTAGAAGTTCTTTCCCTCAAAGCAAACCTAAAACTTTCCCCACACTCAAATCGTTTGTCTTACTAGATACGGATGTCGATGAAGTATTAACACTTATTTCTGGATTAAAGGATGTTTGTGCAGTTGGGTGGGACGACATATCAAACAACATACTTAAACATTTCAAATATCTACTTGCTCCGCCACTAACTCATATTTTTCAGTTATGCTTAACTAATGGTATATTCCCTAAGTCGCTTAAAAAAGCAGTGGTTACTCCTGTATATAAATCTGGTGACAAAAAATGTGTTAACAACTACAGACCCATTTCAGTTTTAACAGGGCTCTCCAAAATCCTAGAGAAAATCATTAATATTAGATTAATGAAATACCTAGAAGATAACAAATTGCTTTCAGATAGACAGTTTGGCTTTAGGCCCAATAAATCAACTAATCAGGCAGTACATCAAATGACGGAGTATATAACAACTAATTTGGATAAGGGCTTGCACTCCATTGGGATCTTCCTGGACCTCGCCAAGGCCTTTGATACAATTTCCGGTCCTTTATTATTGGACAAGCTTGAAACACTCGGAATAAGAGGAACAACGCTTTCACTGCTTTCTGATTATCTTAGTGACCGCGAACAATGTGTTAAAATTGGTCAGTACGTCAGTTCTGAGCTTCCAAATAGTAATTACGGAATACCACAAGGTAGTATTTTGGGTCCTACTTTATTCCTTGTATATATAAATGACCTGTGCAACTTAACACTCCAAAATGGTGTCATAATGTCTTATGCAGATGACACAGCTCTATTGTTTTCAGACAAATCTCGAGATGAGGTGTATAAACAAGCCCAGAACGGTTTTAATATAGTGTCTAATTGGCTATATGAAAATCTTCTTACACTAAATGCAGAGAAAACCAAACACATTTTATTTACTATGAAAAATACTAACCTGCCAACTACTAACATAAACATTTATGCGCATAAGTGCGGCACGTATGCTGACAATGCATGTAATTGTCCTACATTAGCAAAAACCGATCATATGAAATATCTTGGTGTAACGATTGACACAAATCTGAATTTCCGTAAACACATTGATTTGTTATGCACTCGAATGCGTAAATTGATATACGTTTTTAAGAATTTACGTTATATATCGGACTATAAATTAATTAAACAGGTCTATTTAGCTTTGTGTCAATCCATTCTCACTTATTGTATAACTTCATGGGGTGGGGCTGCTAAATCAATCCTATTGCCATTAGAACGTGCGCAGAGAGCTATCCTTAAGGTAGCAACCTTTCGCCCATTTAGATTTCCCACACACGAGCTTTACACGGCATGTAAGGTTTTAACTGTGCGTCAACTTTTTATATTGAAAACAGTACTGCACCAGCATAGCAAACTTCCTTATGTCCCAATACCTATAGATAAGAGAAGAAAAGACTTAGTTTGCATAAAGCCTCAAACTAGACATACTTTTATAAATAAGTTTTATGTATTTTTAGGTCCGTTCTTATATAATAAAATCAATAAGTCTCTAAGTATATATAGTGAAAACTGTAAAAAATGTAGTGAAATGTTAAGTGAATACTTAGCGACATTTAATTACTCAGACACTGAAAAATTGCTAGAAGTAATGCAATAAGTTTACTAATGTTAAGTCAATTATTTGTTAAAAATATAATTATTATGTATCAATGCTAGCTCTATGTTCAGCAACATAATAGTCCACTAAAACCCTCAGCGTTGTTAAGTGATGGCCTGAAACACAGGTTTGAATAAACCTACATCAGGCAGGTCGCTATTATTGGATTCAGTGGGCCTTTAACCAATATAATATAAGTTATACACTAGATTTATTTTAGGCATAGTTTAATGTTTTCGTCATAATATTAATATGTAACTTTGTAATGATGTAACTTCCATATAATTTATACTTATGTGAACTTATGAATAAATTTATTATTATTATTATTATTATTATTATTATGATGGGCATGGTAGGTACTGTAGCCTCCTTGGCTGCAGCCTCTTGCAGCCAGGCTGATGATGCCTGCTTTGAAAGTGTCCGGTAGGAGTGAGTTATTATTTAAATTATGAAATATGATTAGAACGTTTTTGTTTGATATATTGACAGATGTTATTTAAACCTTCAAGCCATGGAGCTCCAATAAGATTCCCATAACGTTAAAATATGAGTTTTATTTATAATATTTAATAAGTAGCTCACAGGATCAGCCCTGTGGTGCTACAGTACCTACCTTCATTAAGTATTTTGGAAAGTAGAAAAAGATGGAACGAAAGCACGAAATCTGTGACGAAAATCCCAACATGAATTGAGCGCAAATTTATGAGCACTCAATAGCCTAGGTATAAAATACAAACAGTACAAAGATATAAAAAAAATGATGCTGCGTTAAACTAAAAAAATAGCCTATCATCTCTCACAGCTCTTCATGGTGCGATGGAAAAAACAACAAATAAAACTCCTCTATCAGACAACAAAAGCATACAAATTGATTCCTCTTTCCACCCAGTTTTTATGCTGTGCAGTTTTGATTTCCATCCGAGTCGGACGGGATGGATGGCCGAGTGGTCGCCAATTAACCCCGGCCATTCCCGACAGTGCGGCCGGATATTGTACAGATCTGCTGTCTATACAAATCGGTATTGCTCGGACCTATCTATAGATGTCTATACGAAAAGCAAGAGCTAGGATGTACCTATAGATAAGAGCTAGGATGTACCTATAGATATGTTTGTTAAATATTTAATTTGGTTTAGTTCTTATCTTATACTTTAGTTTTTCTGGGGTTTTGTTTGAGTGGGCTAGCTAACTAGTGACATACATATAATTTAATTTTATGTTTTACATGTAGGACCTTTAATTATTACCCTGTGTCATGTAACGTTAATTACTTTGCATACTATAGAATAAATTTTTAAGTTCTTCTATCATGCAGATTCTGATGTGTTGCTGGGGAGTTTGTTGCGCGGAGCGAAGCCGGAGGCTTGATGTTAGTTTAAAAACTCCATAAGGGTTCCGTTTTTGCCATTTGGTTACGGAACGCTAAGTAGTACAAATTATCTGTTAAACCCTGATTTCCAAACTAGGCAGACCTGTATGTTGGAAGTCAGTGTTCGACCGTATTTTTACATTAAGGAAACAACCTTTATATAGAAATTTGTTAAACACTAAGCTTAAGATTAAAATAAGAAATAAGTACTGAGACTGATGGGCTATGGAATACAAGATATGCATGTAACTACATAAGCAAACAAGTTTTGATGAAAAAGGAACTTAGTTGAATTATAAACGCTATAGGCAAGAAAAACCAACAGTAGTGTGAATGTGATGGAGATGTTGTGTGTTTGTTATGTGTGTTAGTGTAGTGTGTACGTGTAATTGGGTAATAATTTCTCAGTGTCGTCATAGTTCTGTTTTAAAAGCCAGTTAGTAAGTGTTTTTTTAACCTCATATTTATTTAATTTATTAATATTTAAAATTTTATTAGTTTTATTATAAATAATCGAGCTAGCGACATGATACTGTCGAGAAGCAAAGCTAGTTCTATGTCGGGGAACAGCACAGGCTCTCTGAGATTTCCTTTTGGAAGGATCGGGCAGTGGCACTTTAGTATGTAGGCGAAGGGTAGCTTTGAGCACAAAGAGTTGCCTCACCGTAAGAGCCGAAGCCAGAGAGTAAAGTAGAGTAGTGGGAAACCTGAACGGCTTGAAGTGCATAACTTTGAGCACAGCTCTTTGCGCTCTTTCGACCTTGATGAAGTTAGTCTTTGCCGCACATCCCCATGCTGTCACGCGGTAATTTAATACTGATGCACACAGAGAAGAGTAGACCAAGCTGAGGGTTTCAGGATCGGCTGATTGCCTGAGGGTTTTAAATAGATGGATGAGACGCCTTACTCTGGTAGTGACAAAATCAATTTGGGGATACCAGTTTAGGTTACGGTCAATATAAACACCAAGATATTTAGTAAATGATACTTGTGTTATGGGAAGGCAACTGCATTTATCATTGGGATTACAATTAAAGTGGATAATTAGTTCGTAATTAGACGGTGGCTGTGTGCTGTTACGAATGGAAAAGGGAATGTAGTAGGTTTTTGACTGATTGAGTGTTAAGAGATTCTGTGACAACCAGTTATTAATTATTATCAGGTTATGTTCTGCTGTAGATTTAATATCTAACCAATCTGAACCATGTACCACTATAGCGGTGTCGTCCGCATAAATAAAAATTTTGCAGTTTGGTAAGTTAATATTACATAATTGGTTAATATAAAGCAGAAAGAGGGTTGGTCCGATGATTGAGCCCTGAGGGACTCCGTATTCTATAGGAACCTCATCACTAGTGTGGCCGCTGATTGTAACACTTTGTCGGCGGTTAGATAGATAGTCACAAAAAATGTCGTAAGCAACTCCTCTAATGCCAAGGTTATAGAGTTTGGTTAGAAGTGTAGGCACATCGACGGTGTCGAAGGCCTTTTGAAAGTCCAAAAAGATACCAAGACATTTTTGTCCCTGATCTAGTTTCGTAGTGATATGTGTAACAAGATCAACCACCGCGTCTTCCGTAGAGATACCTGAGCGGAAACCATATTGTCGGTCAGATAAGATATTATTTTTTATTAAAAATTTTGTGAGTCGCTTATTAAGGAGTTTTTCAAGTATCTTAAACATGGACGTTAAAACCGAGATGGGCCTATAATTAGCAGAGTTGCCTTTATCACCACTTTTGTGGATTGGATGGAGTAGGGCCTTTTTGAAGGCATTGGGAAAAACGCCTGTATGAAACGCCGTATTGCAGATGTGGGTAAATATAGGGATAAGAACCTGACGGTTAGACTTTAGTATGGAAGGTGGAATTCCATCCCAACCAGTAGCGGAATCAGACCGCAGGCTCATAAGAACAGATTCCACTTCGGCCTCGTCTGTGTCAAGGAGCGCCATTGAATTCGAAGTCGTCGTTTCATTTAAAAATGCGGCAATATCACTGTTGGATGGACGTATTTTTGTGGCTAAGGTAGAGAGTAAGGCTAAATGCGAGTCAGACTCGCGCACGAAGGGTTCCGTATCATTGTTTATTTATTTATAATTCGGTATCTAGGTAGGCATTAGGTACCTATAAAAACGGCAAAAAAATTACGTTTGTTTTATGGCCCCACTTCAATATTTATTTTATTTTGTTTTTCGTATTTTTTGTTATAGCGGCAACAGAAATACATCATCTGTGGAAATTTCAGCTGTCTAACTATCACGGTTCATGAGATACAGCCTGGTAACAGACAGACACCCTTTTTACTTTTATATAAATATACTCATTTATTTTTATGGTGTGCGTCATGCTTGGCGTAAATAAACTCTTTTTCTTTCTTTTCTTTCTTTCAGACAGACAGACAGACGGACAGACAGACAGACAGACAAACAGACAGACAGACAGACAGACAGACATACCGACAGACAGACAGACAGACGGACAGCGGAGTCTTAGTAACAGGGTCCCGTTTTTACCCTTTGAGTACGGAACCCTAAAAATGCATTTGATTCAGCTACTGCCAAAATAAACAAAAAAAATGTTTCGAATAGTTTGTACAGGTGCGCCACATAAAGCTTTGAATAGTGTTGACCACAACTTCATCCAATTAGTCTAATTAATACGTGGTCTTACATCTCTACATACAAAGTACGGTCAGTATGGCCGTCCGGAGAGTTTGCGCGAGGGATCGTTTTCAGCAGTTTCCATATGAGTTACAATGTTTGTGTTCGTCTTTCAGCGCGCAGTGAACATCGCAGTAACCATTTGTTTTAGTTCCAGGACATGTTAGCTTGTTCGGGTTTGTATTGAGAACTTTGTTGCTTGTGCAGCTTTTACGGGATATACAGAGAAGTCTACGAGCGTACTTATCTATGTACGTTTGTTAGTGAACTTCCATACATCGATAAATTTTTGCAACGCAATTAAGAAAATCAGTTCATCTTCAAATTATACTTTCAGTTTTAACCAGTTAACAAATTGGCAGGTATTTATTCGACAACTAAGTTGTCATCAACGTCCGTTGTCTAACCTACAAAAACCGTACATTTTTGAGGATAAAAGGGATAAGGGGGGAATGGTCATTTTTCATCTAATTTCTGGTTGACACTTCTCGTGACCCAAGAGCAAGCTTTTAGGTACTTTGGGCAGAGACCTAAGCATTGCCATTCAACGTGGCAATGCCGCCAGTCTTTTGGGCACATTACCAGCTTGATTGATTGAGGACGAATTTTTTATGCTATTATTATTGTTACCCTGAAATAAATGAATGCTATCTATTTCTTGAGTAACTTCAAAATCATGTATTTTAAACCATGAAAAAATATTTGAAACCCACACAATAAGCTCTTTCATTTGGTATGTCACACCGACACGGTACAGTTTGAAAAATTAATTTTCTAATTGGTTCCCCAAAAGTGTCCCAATGCTTCAATTGTCAAACGTCCGTGTTTGGGTCACAAATCAGTCCAGTAGTTTCCGAGGAAATTGGCTGTGACAGACAGATGTGATCCTATAAAGGTTGTGTTTTTTACGGTTGTTCGGGACCCTAAAAAGTAACATTACTCTATCGAATACGGGTATTCAGCTGAATCCGGTTTGACTGGGAGCCGACCCCAATATAGTTGGGAAAAGGTTACGCAGACCCGAAGGGTAACCAACGGAACCCTATTACCAAGCCTCCGCTGTCCGTCCGTCTGTCTGACAGCGGGCTGTATCTCAAGCCTGGATCAAGGCCCGCGACCGAAAGGCTAAAGCACGTAGGGTTCGCGCGAGGAAAAGAACCTTTAATTCTGCTGCCAAGATCTGCAAGCGGGTTTTACGTAGGGCACGTTTTGACCATGTCGGACGTATCGGGGCCAAACTAGCATCGCACCCTCCGGGTAGTAAGCAGTTTTGGTCCCTATCGAAAGCGGTTGAAACGAATTTCTGACGACCCACTTTGCCTCCAATGCTAAAACCTGATGGTTCCCTGACTCACTCTGCAAGAGAGAAAGCAAATTTATTTGCAACTCTCTTTGCAAGCAATTCGCGTCTGGACGCGCGCTGGCTCCAAGCAACCACCAACTTTACCTCGTTGTGACTCTTCGATACCGGAGATCGCAGTCCACATTAAAGAGGTCCGAAGAGTATTGTGCAGTCTAGACGTGAATAAGGCCAGCAGACCTGACGGCATTCCAGCGAGAGTGTTGAGGCAATGTAATAATAATAATATTAATAATATTTATTTTGTTCAAGACTTAAACCTATTTACAATCAATGTACCTTAAGTTAGACCAAGTTAGTGGCAAGATACAAAACCTGTGCAACTGGGCTTAAACTAGGAGGATTCCTGTGCTATAAGCACCAGTTACTTCCATCACCGCCGTGATCGAACTGCCATTACAAGTGTGGTGCGGTGCAAAGTATTTAAAATTAAATCTATTACAATTAAATTAAATTAAAATAACTATCGTGCGTGAGTGTTGTGTGTGATTGTGATGTATTATGATATGGTATATGGTATGGTGTGTGTGTCTGTGTGACTGTGGTGTGTGGAATGGAGTGTTTGCGTGTGTGAATGGACCTGAGTGGCTTTATTTTATACTTTTTAGTATATTTTCAGTGTTTTCATAATTTTGAGATAGGAGGAAGTTATCTATGGTTAGTTTTAGCTTTTTTATCGGTAAGTGATGTAACTGTGTATTTTTACTTATTTTATTATAAAGGTATGGACCCATGCAGCACGCTTGTCTCCTGAAGAAGTCTGTGTTACACGGTTTCAGGTCAAAGACTAGGTCTTTCCTACGTTTGTTTTTCAATCTTTCCGGGTCGTACGTTAAGCCTTTATGGCTTATAAGCAGAACCCTCCTGATATACAGTTGTCTAACCGTTAAAACCATACAATCCTTATATAGCTGCTCCGTTGGATACTGAAAGTCTTTTTTGTGTATTACTTTGAGAACAGCTCGCTGGGCTCTTTCTAGGTTTAATAAATGAGTTTTGTGTGTACTTCCCCAGATAGAGATACAGTATTCTAGTACTGACTGACACAGGGATAGATAGACTGTTCTCAACAGATTCAAGTCACACACCCTGCGTAACTTCTTAAAAACTGCTATTAACAATGTGCACCTGAACTGTCTCCTGTGTTGACACGCCTGTACCGCCTCTCTCTTGAAAAAAGAACGGTGCCGAAATCATGGAAGCTTGCGAATGTGCAACCGGTGCCCAAAAAGGGAGACCGTGCTGACCCTGCATATTACCGTCCGATCGCCATTACCTCCATCCTATGCAAGGTTATAGAAAGGGTTCTGAACAGTAAGCTGCTGACCTACCTTGAAGACAATGATCTCCTCAGTGACCGTCAATATGGCTTTCGCCAGGGACGGTCAACTGGTGATCTTCTTGTGTATGTCACGCACTGCTGGGGCGAAGCCATCGAGAGACACGGCGAAGCACTTGCTGTGTCGCTCGATATCTCAAAGGCTTTTGACAGGGTCTGGCACGCAGGTCTTCTCAACAAGCTTCCTGCTTATGGCATCCCAGCTGGTTTTTGTAGCTGGTTATCAGACTTCCTAAGTGAACGGTCGATCCGACGGCTGCTCCTCTGACCTCATGGCTATTGATGACCGGAGTTCCTCAGGGGTCTGTTCTCTCTGCAACTCTTTTCCTGCTACACATCAATGACCTACTTCAGCCTGGTCTTGTTGGGTACGCAGATGACAGTACGGTTTCAGAGAGATACTTGTCCAGCGCAACAACCGGCGGGGATGAAGTCCGTTCCTTGAGAGAGGCCATGGTAGAGCGGACAAATAAGACCTTAAGCGTTGTCTCCCAGTGGGGTGATGACAATCTGGTCACTTTTAACGCCACCAAAACACAGGCGTGTCTTTTTACCGCAAAAAGGAGTCGCTTTGACCAAACTCCTACTTTTCGGGGTGCATCTGTTCCCGTTACTGATCGGCTCGAGCTCCTAGGCATGGAGTTGACATCCAGTCTCAACTTCGGCGCCACCATCGAGTACAAAGCCCAAATTGCGGCCAAAAAGCTGGGCATCCTAAATAGGGTGAAGCGATACTTCAGGCCTGGACAGCTTTTAACCCTTTACAAAGCACAAGTCCGATCCTGCATGGAGTATTGTAGCCACCTTTGGGATGGCTCAGCTAAGTATCAGCTTGCCGCGCTTGACTCGGTGGAACGCAGAGCTAAGAGGCTCATCGGTGACGCAAAACTGGTGGATGCCAAGCTACATAGCTTGGCTCATCGCCGTAAGGTTGCCTGCTTATCGGTCTTCTACAGATTGTACTTCGGTGAGTGTGCCCAAGAACTCCACGACCTCATCCCACCGGCCCCCTTCTACCATCGGACATCCAGACGCACTGCATCTTACCATCCCTACCTTGTAGCTATTCCACCAATTCGCACTAAGCGTTTCCAAACGTCTTTTATAATGCGCACAGCAAAGGAGTGGAACTCTCTGCCTGCGTCTGTGTTTCCAAAAGCTTACAGCCCTAATCTCTTCAAAGTTAGAGTGAACAGGCTCCTTCTGGGTAAGCTCGCTCCATCGTAGACTTTGTCTCTGTTATATCTGACATTGACTAGAGTCAAGAGCAAACCCATCACTAATAAAAAATAAAAAAAAACCGTAAGAGGCAGACATTTGAAATATTCACAGATTGTGTATTTCAACAAATAATAAAAAATAAATTAAATTTAAAAATAAAGGGGCTCCCATTCAAGAAACATGTTTTCATCGGTTAATGGTACGGAACCCTTGACAAAATATGGGGGTTATTTTTGATGTCGCGTAGCATATATGCATAGGTAATCGTTTATGTATATTAGGTACATAGTAATCTGTGTCAAACCACAACCTATTCGAAATGTGCTCAGCGCGGTTGCGGTCACAAGACACTGTTTGTGACACAATAATTACCACAATAATTACAATAATTACCACAATATTTCCGTTAAAATGTTTAATGTTTTGCAAATGTGCAAGGTTCTGTGTAGTTTCTGTTCTTTTAAATGCTATGAAATACCTACTGAGGTTAACCTCATGATTTTGTTTAAAATTTTGGTTCGCCCGGGAAAATTTAATAAAATCTTCATTTAAATGTTCCCTGCCTCTGATACCCTTGATTTCTCCAAGTGAGCATCGAATAATGGTGATAAGGCGGTGAACAATAGAAACAGAAGGTACCGACTTCTAGTTAGCAAGTCTAGCCCTAGTTTATCAGGTCACAACTTTGATATCGACCGGTGCCAAAAATAAATGCCTAGCTAGCTGTAGTCTAACGTGTTTTGTTTCTAACTTTTAACAGCAAACTTGTTTCTTGAGTGATTAATGTTTTATTAGCAATTGTTGAGTGTTTGTTTTTAATATATTTTAAAACAATAAGTGAGTCAATGTTTATACAGCCTTTGCCAAGTCTATGAAGCTTTTAGATACATTGTATACCGATCTGCGGTTCAAATAAATCCTACACCTAGACACTAAAAGTCAGACAGATTTTTCTATTCTACCCATACCTGTAACATAATAAACACTACCTCTTAAGGAGTCATTTTTTTATTATTGATAGGCACGCGCTTGACCACTATCTCACCTGATGTCAACCATATACCGGTGGCGCATCGCCGTGCGTCTTGTGGTCCGATAATGAAATAGGCTTGGCGAAATTAAACTATGCAATTCCGTCGCATACTCCCCAAAATGCAGCCGATAGAAAACCGAAAGTGCTTCGACTCGACGAGCCTATCATTGCCGATGATCCTCTTGGCTCGTTTCTCAATTGACTCAAGGGCACCAAGCTGGTAGATCCGTACCCAAGATTAGAGCAGTAGGTACTCCATACACGATCGAACTTGCGCTTGATATATTTTGCTAAGCTGTTCCGGCGTGAAGAACTGTCGCACCTTTGCTAGGATCCCCAATTTTTGGCAGCTACTTGAGCCTTTACCTCTATGAATAGACCAAAATTGAGGGTAGATGTTAACGTAACACCATGAAGCTCAAGTTGATCGGTTATCGGCACGGTTACATCTCGAAAATTTTACTCATCATTGTGAACAACATTCACTATGCGGCCAACACTGAAATCTCTAAAAAATTCGACTGCCCTGTACATTTATGTGCGCATAACTGGACAAAACGTACTGAACAGCATTTTTTTTCGTGATTTCGGGTTTGGTCCCAAAGTAAAAGTCCCAATGATAAGTACAATCACCCCTTAAGGGGTATTGCGTTTATTCTGTTACATGTTGTATCTTGTAAAATTTAAAAGCGAGGAACGTCACTGTAAAATAATCCATACATCCAAAGGTTATTGGCATTAGAAAAATGCTCTGGAATTCGGAATAATATGTTTCGCAACTGTTTCCTAAAATATCATTGTTTATGTTTACAAACACGAGTGCGATGCACCAAGGTCTTTCGTATCAGTTGATACATTACCATCCATATGGATGTAAAATATAATGAAAAAAGGCTCTTTTACATAGTCAGCCAATTTTTTGGACAGCTTAAAAGTGTCAAACACTGCAACACAAAGTCGAAACCATGTTTCACTTCGCCCATAATCCTTGTTTTAAGACTGGCCATAGAGCGCGGAATCGTGTTCCTCAGCAGCGACTTGAAACAAAAATATAAAAAAAATAATATCGTGGTGACAGTGCGGTGAACACGCAGTCGTCATCTTCGTCCGTTTCTTTACGTCAGTCATTCAAAGTCAAAGTCAAAGTCAAAGTCAAAGCATTTATTTCAAATAAACCAATCACAGGTACTTTTGAATTGTCAAAGTCAGTCAGTCAAAAACATGAAGCTATTTGCACGTTCCAAAGCGTAGATCTCTATGGAGAAGAACGTACAAGAAACTCCATGGACACTCTTTTAAACCATTTTATGTTTTACAAAAATCCTGGTTACATCATTACTTGTTGCATCTATATGTGAGAACAATGCAAAGAAAGGAAAAAAATAAAAGTATTCCAAGTATCCAATAAGTATTAAATATAGAAATAAGCCAGTGACAGCTAAGATATGACCAGTCTCCACTGACGGCACCCGTTCACGAACATGACGCGTGCATCAGCACCATTCAGCTCAACCATTTTGAAGGGAACCGAATGATCAAATACACGCGCCACCATCAGCGAGACATTCTAGCGAGCATGAAACACCCTCAACTGCCCCTGCTCACTCATGTCAAACAAGGAAACCATCTATATTATTAACAGTATAGGCTCCATGGTCCTCACATTTACAGGATTTTAAAATAAAAAATGCTTCTACTTTATATAAAACTATGTATATCAATTTTCAAAAACGGAAAAAGAAAAGTAGTATTTAAAACATAACATAAGAAAAGTGGAAATTTTTATTAGTCTACACAAAGAAGGGTGAGCATCTCTTCCAAATATCTTAACTAGAGGAACCAAGCGGCTGAGACTGTGGAGCAGGACCGGAATTTAGCCAAGCATTTTTATCAAGTATATAATCTTCAAGTTTATAATATGCTTGTTTACATAGTGTGCGTTTTATGCATGTTTTAAATTTTCTTTCATTCAGTTCTAGAATTTCAAGAGGTATTTTGTTATAAAATTTAACACAGTACCCCATAAAAGAAGTGTGTACTTTTGCCAATCTGAATCGGGGTTGATCTAATTTGTTCCTATTTCTAGTATTAAAATTATGCCTATCACTAATCTTACTAAAAAGATGAAGATTTTTCCGAACATACATTATGTTTTCGTATATGTATTGACAAGGTACCGTCATGATGTTAATATCTTTAAACAGTTCTCTTAGGGAATCGCACCGACCCAGATTATATATGGCTCTGATGGCTCTTTTCTGCAGAATAAATATAGACTCAATATCTGCAGCTCGTCCCCATAATAAGATACCGTAAGACATGATACTATGAAAGTAACTAAAATAGACCAGCCTCGCGGTATCTATATCAGTAAATTGACGGATTTTTCTGACAGCATATGCTGCTGAACTTAGCCGTCCCGCAAGAGATGTTAAATGAGGACCCCATTGTAGCCTTGAGTCCAGTGTGATGCCCAGAAAAACTGTGTTTTCGACGAATTCAAGTTTCTCTTTGTTCAATACTATGTCGCAATGATTACTTTTGACATTCGGTAAAGCAAATCTGATACACTTAGTTTTCTTTTCATTTAATACTAAATTATTAGCAGTGAACCAATTTTGGACCTGCTGTAGGGCGTTATTTACGTCGTCCAGATTTGTAGAACGTCTATCTATCTTAAAAATTAAGGATGTATCGTCAGCAAATAACACCATTTGTGGTTGATTTTTTAAAAGATGGAGAAGATCATTTATGTATACTAAAAAGAGGAAAGGACCCAATATTGAGCCTTGTGGAACCCCCATTTTGACTTTTAAACCCCTTGATTTAACACCGTTTATTTGAACTTGCTGCTGTCTGTCATTTAAATAAGACTTCAGTAAGCTGAGTGCAAGTTTACCTAGTCCGTAATGTCCGTAATGTTCTAGCTTTAGGAGCAAGGTTTCGTGATTTACGCAGTCAAATGCCTTGGAGAGGTCACAAAAGATTCCTATGGCATCTTGCGCCTCTTCCCACGTTGTATAAATGTGTTTCAACAACGTGACACCAGCGTCAGTCGTACAGCGACCTTTGGTGAAACCATACTGTTGATCGTGTAAGATCCTATTGATGTTAAAATGAATGAGCATTTGATTGAGCATTACTTTTTCAAAAACCTTGCTGAAAACCGGTAACACGGAAACAGGTCTATAATTATTGGTGTCTTTACTGTCACCGGATTTAAAAAGTGGTATAACCTTACTGTATTTCATTACATCTGGAAAGACACCTTGGTCCACACATAAATTGAATATTAAAGCCAAGTATGGTGCTATGGTCTCAATTATGGACGTGCACACTTTCATAGACATTCCCCATAAGTCTTCGGTCAATTTGATTTTGATTTGCCGGAAAGCTTTGATAACTGCCATAGGGTTGATATGTTTGAATTGGAATTCATTTGTTTGTTTTGTAAAGAATCCTCGTACAATCATACACATCACAGTACCAATTCTACTATGTTTTAAGGAACGTTCGCATTCACAATAATTCACATGTCAGACGCAATCTGTCAAAAATGTACTTTTTTGACAGCTTGCGTTGTTTGACATTAGAAGAATTGGCCCTTTTTTATGGATGTAAAGTCATCAAATGACTCCTGCCGCTCTGGGTGGAGCGGAAGGGAGTGTCAGACTCTTGCTGACTAAAACCCATACGTGCTCCTCGTAGTGCCTTTTGCTTTCCAGGACCGCGGTAACTGTTTCGAACAAAATCCGCAAGCCTGAAAGAATTGGCCCTCAGATACGTAACCGTCATGTCGTTGATTAGTCACGTCAATTATTTATATCTTTAATTACTTATTGGTAGACTCTTGTTTGACCACAATCATATTCGATGGAAAGCGATGTTGTGGTCGATGGTTCGCAATCAAATCTACTTCAAGTCAAGGTTAACTGGCAGTCAATAATTATTTAAAAATTACACATTTACTCTGTTTATTACATTTTTAGGGTTCTGCAACCAACGGACCCCTATTACTTAGCCTCCGCTGTCTGTCCGTCTGTCCGGCCCACCGTTTGTCTGATAGCGGGCTGTACCTATCTCAAGACCTGCAATAGGTAGACAGTTGAAATTTTCACAGTGTGTATTTCTATAGCCGCTTTAACAACCAATAAAAATAATTAAATTAAATAAAAAAATAAAGGGGACCCCCATCCAAGAAACGTGATTTTTTCGGTCCTCTACGAGATCTGTGAGCCTGGCTAACTTTTGTGAACAATACAAAACAACATCGCCGGGTTGAAGCTTTGTTCAGCATCTGTTTAGTGTCTTGTACCGATACAAATAATCTTGTTTGAAGTTTCAGCTCGATAACAGCAAATATTTATGGCCTACCCACGTTTGAGGGAAGGAGGAGGTTTATGAACCGTCTTCAAAAAGGAGGTTCTCAATTCGGATGTTTTTTATGTACCTATGTTCGGGCATAACTCCGTCATATTAGTAAAAATGGATTTTCAAAATTCAAATTCTTTTTTGTTCGAAAGAGGTTTATTCCGAAATGGTAATTTCGTAAAGATCTGGTGAAGAACTTTGGAACGTTTGGAATGTTAGGGGGGTTAGCTCTTAACATGGGACCCCATGATCCCCATGATCTCATTTCATCATCTTATTTAAAATAAATTTTCTACCGAACACGCCCGCTAGGCTCACAAAAGCACAGCTTCGATGCACTTCACATATGCATCGGGTTCCCGGCTATCTCCACCAGGTTGTCGGTCAACCTATTTCGAGTAACCAGACTCATAGTGATAGCTATAATTTACTGATTTTTTTTATTAGAAACAATAAAAAAAATACAAAGGAACCGTCCGTCATAATGACAAATCTGAGCAATCTAAAATATTACAATATGAATTCGAAAACATAAATAAATATAAATTAATATAATGCAAATTTTTGCACATTCCCTTAATATTCGCACAACCGACCATAACCTCTACTGCCACAAGCCATAGCTCCATAAAAACGTCCGCTGCGTTGCGCGCGCGCAGATCTATTTCCGGAGCGCGCTGTAAACACGCATTGTTGCTGTAATGCTATTTGTTTACCCGACGCTGCTGACCGCCTCACTGCGGTGCTACTTGCCAATGCTAGGATTCAGCTAGATGCTAGACTATTGAGGTTTTCTGGAGTAATGAGTTTTGGAATATTCAAAGCCCTTTTTTGGGATCCCTAAAATAAAGAGTAACTAATTATATCGTTTCGTGTACGCGCCTTGGCATTTTACTAATATCAATAATACGCTCCAAGACCTAATTGATTCCAGAAGAAGAAAAAAATAATACAATTTCAGTGCTTGAAAAGCTAGGAATGAGCTGGCTTCTAGATTTTAAGTTTTCTTGCGGGGCGGTGAATTTTGAAGTATTCAAAGAATGTCTTCTTGGAATCTCCAAATCTAGGATGGGACCCGCTAGGGCCAGAGCCTGCTGGTGCTGCGGAATTTGTTCGAAAGAGTCCCCGCGACCCTGGAACGCAACGGGCATTAGGAGGAACAGGGATGGGTTTTAAACAGTAAGAGTCTGACACTCCCATCCTTAAAAAATTAAAAACGGATTCATAATAAATCAAGTGTATTTCGTTCCGTTTCTGTGTCTTGGATTTCAGTGTATTACGATCGATTATTTGATCAAAGCGTCTGAAGGCGACTGACTTATGAACCGGCTCTAAAATTGTTGATCAGATCAACAAAATTTTTGGTTCTGAGAAACAGTCTTGATTTTGATCCTACACGCAAAAGCTAAATGAGATTAGCTTATTTTGCAGACAATTTTATTAATTTACAGATAAAGGGACTAACGAACAACATAGTATTTACAAGCTAATATAAATAATTTGTACAAGCGGGAGTAAGAAGGGGGAGAGAAAGAACTAATTATAAATAAAAAAATCCATCTGCTTCGCTGCAAACGCACAAAACATTGGCAGCATTGCCACATAAATATAGATAAACAGTAAGTCAACACTTCACGTGAGCAAAGGGCTTTGCTCACGTGAAGTGTTGATTTACTGTTTGCTGATGTCATGTTTTCTTCAAATAGGGCAAAAACTTATTGCTCCAAAAGATACAAATTGCAAAGGCATTTAATCTAGCATTAAAATACCACCGCTGCAAACCATTTACCTAGCATTTCGTACGTGCGTCGCCAGTCGTCATAAACTTGAAATGTCAGTAGTTTAGCTGTTTAGCCGTAAAACAAACGGTTATAACTGGCCAGTTAACCCGACCCACTTCGCGAGACGTCTCAATATTTGCGGTTTGGGACGCGAATATAGGACGCAGCAGAATAAGGGTTGGGTGTGGGTGAGAAGATTTTTGTATTTGGAACCAAATTGAAAATAGAATATTTTCTTGTCTCAAATTGATTCTTTATTTTTTTTAACTGTACTTAAGTGTACTTACTTAACTTTTTCACTGGTTTATTTTAGGAGATCACACGATATACATGGTTATTATATTGATTATAGTCACATTATTTTAGCGACAGTTTTCGTGAAAACTGTTCCTCAGGTTCCTAATAATTTGCAAACGCCAGATTATTTTTTTTCGTAGGTTAGCTTCTTTCTCAAGCTTTCACACAGCACCTAACTATTTTAAAAAGTCGTATAAAAAAACGCTTTAATAATAGAATACTTAATAATAATAATAAGTCTTTATTTCCTTAACATACACAATTTAAAAAAAGAAAAGTTTACCTACATGAGTACACAGTTAAGGCCCCTGGCGGGTATAGGCCTCCTCCTTGTCCTTGTCTTTGCTTTCTTTTTCCAGTCGTCTCCAGTATTTTTATAATTTCGTCTTCCCAGTGTTCCTTAGGACGTCCTCTGGCTCTCTTAAAGAATACTTACTCTTGTCTAATTGTATTTTATTGTAGTGCTCAAGAAAGGTACTCATTAGGAAGAGCTATAAACTCATCAATCCTTCGGTAACCACTTTGAACTGATTGCTTTGATTGCCCCGTAAAGGGGGAGAGCTTACCTCCTTGCTCCTGCTATTTTATCAATTACCTACTGGGGTATCTGTAGGTACCTATCTACTGCCAGGGTTGCGAAATTTGTTCGAAAGAGTCACCGTGGCCCCGGAATGCAAAGGCATTTGGAGGAACACGATGGCACACGGGACCAGCACTGAAATCGAGAAAAAATAATCGACTGCCCCATAAATTTCAGTGCGCGTAACGCACAAATGTACACGTAAAAATGTAGGTACCTACTGCTGAACAGCTGATTTTGTTTTGCGATTTCAGTGTCCCATAGTAAAAGTTGTTCGTATAATGGTGAGTACAATGACCTCTTTAAAGTATTGCGTTTATTCTGTAACACGTTGTATATTGTAGTGATAGTGATGTACATAATGATTATTAATGATAGTGATAAACTCTCTACCAGCGATCTTAGGCATGTACACCTTTAAAAATGTGCTTTCATCAACCTATCCATATTGCCACCACCAATAAGAACTAAACTTTAGTACCAAATCGAAATAATCCCATAATGCCATTTAACTAATTCCATTTCATAGTCCAATAGCTTTTCCATATTTTAGTTCATAACACTGTACCAATTTACCTTGGCATGCGGGAAAATACGGAACTAAAATTGAAAGCGAAAGATTTGACATAAATGTTGACATTTTCTTTCACGTGCAGCGCCACTGTGAAATGTCAACATATATTGGTAGCAATAGGTGAGTCAAATTGAGAGTGTTGACGTTGATCGGCCATTTTAAGCTGTTTACGTGAGAGTGTTTTGTGTTGTGGTGAAAGTCTGATTGCAGTTTTAGTGTCGACGGTTTCATAAACATGAGCTTTTTGGTCTTAACGTTCCATTTCGGTAGTTATATCGCAGTAAGGTAAGGATCGACTCTTTTCAAGACCGCCTTATCATACTTACCTACTCCTTGTAATATTTTTTTTTTATAGGAAAATGACTCCTCCCGCTCAGGGCGGGGCGGAGCGGAGTGTCAGACTCTTACTGCCTAAAACCCATCCCTGTTCCTCCAAATGCCCTTTGCATTCCAGGGCCGCGGAGACTTTTTCGAACAATTTCGCAACCATCTTGACCCTGACCTTAAAATTTTGGAAGAAACGCAAAAAATGAGTTCTAAGCCCTCAAAATTCGATAGGTATCTTTTTCAAACCCGCCTCGATACCAATATATGATGCCAGGAATTCGTCGTATAAGCAGTTGATATCCCAAGTGTGTTAACTTGCTAGTAGTCATACCTAAAAAAAAAAAAAGTCGTTTTTGATACCTACTAGATTTTCCTTGCTTCGTTCTCGCAGCCTATTTATCAGAAACCGTAAGTTTTTCGGGATAAAAGATAGTTAGATTTCTGCTCAGCTCGGTATTCCAGATATTATAACAATATCAAAACCATTGGTGGCATTAATTTTAGTTCAATCACAGATTCGATGCCACCAACAGTAACAGGCGGCTTGAAAATAGATTTTATTTAAAGATTTTTGTCGATTTTTGCGAAGGGTTTTTTTAATGTCATTTTTATTTTGTTTTCCTATTATTTCTTTACTGTACCTATAATTCAGATTCAGATACACATCACCCTGAAATATGACCACTTCTGAACCAGCATAATGAAACAAACCCCTTTACAGTAGTTTAACTCAATGATCATAATTTTATAAAACTGAACAAACAGGAAATGGTAGAATCATATAAGCATGAAACCCACCCCAGTTCCATCCGTCGATCGGGGGCTAATGGGATTGATGCGGCTCGCGGGTGCGACTAGATGACACGCACTAATTGATGATATCGCGCGGTTGCTGATTGATTGGGATGCTAAAACTTTAGAAAGGACATAGTTTTATCCGATATTTAGTATTCTGAAAGATACACTCGGATGTACAGTGGCCTTAGTGCGAGTTTTTATACGGACGTTGCGTTAATGTAGACGAACATTTATATAATTATCTTGAAACTAAAACTGTAAACTATGTGGATAAAAAAACGTAGTTTCTAAAGACCAGAGGGCCTTTTTTATGGATGGGCAATCATCAAATGACTCCTTCCGCTCTGGGCGGAGCGGAAGGGAGTGTCAGACTCTTACTGACTAAAACCCATCCGTGTTCCTCCTAATGCCCTTTGCGTCCCAGGGCTGTGCTGACTCTTTCGAACAAATTCCGCAACACTGGCAGGCTCTGGCCCTAGCGGGTCCCGTCTTCTTTGCTGACCCTGGAGTCGGTTATAGGCTACTTTAACGCGAGCACGGGTAAAAGCTAATGATACTATAAAAAATTGTGTTTCTAAAAGTATTCGGTTTAACAGCTTAGCAACCGTCTCTAAGTCTTTACTAATGGATTATTTCAATCTGTATTCTGTAATCAGCTTTATTGTGCGTGGCTTCGTGGCTCGTTGCTCGGTGCTCGTGGTGACTAAGTTATGTGTTCGTGTTGTCTGTGTTTATATTGCGTGTATACTATGAACAAGTACTATTTAGTCCTAAATGAATGTGTTGGCAATGAATTCATTTATAATTTCCAATTTGTTCTACCCCCTCTGAACTATTCCCACGTTTGCGTGGTAACAATAAAATCGGAATAATTTAATGATAGTCGTCCAAGGATTTAGATCCTTTTGAATAGTTTCAGAAACTCCAGATTTAGTACCTAGAGAGTAGAGTTCAGTTTTAGTTCGAAGATACTAAATATGTTAAGTACTTAACGTTTTGCTGTGATATTTCAAGAACCGATGATCCGACGTTTTGATAAAATACCTACTTACATGGTTTGTAAACAACTTTATTGAATATGATTTTCTTTTGTTTCAGAAATATGTCGTTAGTACAGATCGGAGTGGAGACATCCATGTTCATGTTCAAGTAAGTGTTACAACAAATATCATATTTCAAAGTCTAATCAGTCAACTCATTGGACCCCTTAATTAAATTTAAAACGTCAATTTTATCTGAGTGATCAAGCATTTTACTCAGTAATCAGTATAATTTCTAGTTTCTAAAATGCGCAGGTGACCTACATGTCACACCCATCCATCGAATGAATTAAACAAATAAAAGTATGTCAGGCTGAATGTCTACTGCCTTGTCATTTTATGAAAATGGAATGAAAGTTATCCGTTTGACATTTCAATTCCCTTGGCTTTTGGCGGGAAACGTTTATTGACGCCATCTTGAGAAAACAAATTATGACCAAGAAAATTAGTTGCCGTCTGCGGTTGGTAACTAAATTGGGTGATATTTAAGGAAAATGAGGCAAACGTTATGAAATATATTCTTCTATAACGATTTAATTTTCTATTTAAGTTTACTTAGTTTGTAGATTATAGGTAGGTTCAGTACAGAATGGTATATTATACAATGTAGATTATAATAGACTAGCAGCACGCCGCAGTTTCACCCGCGTAAATCCCGTTCCCGTGGGAATACGTTCATAAAATATAGCCTATATTACTCCCGAATAATGTAGCTTTCCATTGGTGAAAGAATTTTTGAAATCGGCACAGTAGTTTTTGAGTTTATTCATTACAAACATACTTACATACAAATCTTTCCTCTTTATAATATTAGTATAAGTAGATTGAGGAACTCATGGCTACATAATAAAAGCCGCACGGTGCGAACTACGGAGTAAGCTATGTTTTCCGAGGACGGTCAATGGATGGGTGACCATCCATAACATAGGTACCAAGTTACCTGTGTGCCTCAGAAAGCATGATAAGCGGTTAGACCTGGCTCATTTCAACATCTTTGACAGTCGTTACGTAGGTATGACAAGGAGTACCTACCGTGCTATAAGAGCGTTTCCACAATATCCGATCCAATATCGTTGTTGGACACCGGTAGCAGATATCCGATATCATGTCATCTTCAAATATTTCCGATGAAATCGTTCCGATTCGACCATTTTCTCTTTGTGGGCAGGGTCATGGCATGGCAGACTATAAGAGAAAACTTTATTTGCTATGGCGGTAGGTAGTATCCATTATATTAGTTATTTTGTGGTAAGTCAGATTATATTTTATATTTTTTAGTATTTGATTATAATTATGTGTAATAGTCTGTCTTCACATGATGATTATAATAGAGTTTAGAATTGTGTTCTATTTTTTAAGTTTAGAATATTAAGTATTAGCCGTAAGTTGATGTTTGAATTTATTTGTATGTAAACCACTATTGTATTGGGATATCCTGTAAAGATAGTGTGTGGGTTTAAATAAATAAATAAATAAAAAATAAATTATATTTGAGACGCATAAAAGATCTGTCCACAGTCAGTATTGGATACATCCTATTGTGCAAACTAGATATTCAGAGGGAGCATTTTATTCTCTTTTTAGTACCTAAGCTACAATGCGCAGTTGCGCACCTGGAAAGTTTTTTTAATTACTTTTATATGACGACGCCATTTTTATAACCAAACTCGGATTAAAACAAGCTCAAAATGGCCGCCACGTACCATAGCACACATACAAACATTAACGTCCGACAGCTCACGGGCGTCCGATGGTGCCGCCAACATATCGGTGTCTGCTCCGATATCCGATATCGAGGCGGACAACGTGAAAGGCAGGTACATATTTCATACAATTTACTTACCCCAATATCGTATTGGCGTCCGATACCGATATAGGATCGGATAATGTGGAAACGCTCTTACCCGATATGGGGCTGTGGAGGACAGATATACAGTTACTCCATGTACTTTTTTTTATTATTATTGATAGGCACGCGCTTGACCACTATCTCACCTGATGGTAAGCGACGATGTGGTCGAAGATGGAGCACGCTTGCCTAGAAGTAACCTATTCACTCTTGACTTAGAGACTCCCAGGTTGTAGCTATCAGGAAACACAGACCCCGGCAGGGAATTCCACTCCTTAGCTGTACGCACGATGAATGTATTCCCAAAACGCTTTGTGCGTGTGGGTGGGATGTCCACCATGTAGGTACCGGTGGCGCATCGCCGTACGTCTTGTGGTCCGCTGATGGAACGGGCTAGGCGGAATCAAACTATTCCGTTGCACACTCCAAAATGAAATACTTATATTAGGTACTGGTATTAAAACAGGAAGCCGATCCCAAAAAAATTAGGAAGGAGATTGAGTGTGGACAGCCTATTGAAAAACATAGGTGTGGGTAACCTATTTGCTATAGGTCCCTAAGTTTCTACTATTTTATTCCACTATTCGTTCTAGTTGATGTCATACTGTTTCTACTTTGTATTTTACAACGCAGTGGGAGTGCCCTGTTTACGTTTAAGATATTTTTGCTTTAGAATTTAGACATGTCGACATGTTTAGCTAATTTATGGCCTAACTGTTCATTTAAATTGCTATTCCATTTTTAACGCTATCAGTTGATGAAAAAACTATAATTACCTATATCTATTTGAAATAGGTGTTGGTACCAATGTATTATCCAATAGACTTTTATCTAAATAAATGTCTTCGTAATGAATCGTTTACATTTTACTTTTTTTTTTGCTAACCAGGGAATATTAGCACCACCGAACAGGGTAAGTTAAAAAATGTGTGGTTTTTAAATTCCTGTTTACCTTTCTATATATAAATTCATACTTTTCCAAATTGTGTCAAATGAAATAACATGGTGTTTGATCTAAAACCCCTTGACGTTAAAGGTTAAGGCCTGTCTATAAGATTTATAGGAGAACCAACAAAGAACAACGAAATGAGAATGTACAGAAGGACCATCTTTTGTAGCGCACAGAAGAAGGATGTAGCTATATAGGGTGTATAGCTCCATCCCTCTTTCTCGCTCGAACGACTGACGTTGTAACACGTCAAAGTAAGTCCCCTGTTCTGATACAGACCGAATGGAGAAGACTATCTCTTAGTAGTAGATCGATAGTTTGAAGTATTTCGTGGAAGTAAAACAGACGGCTCACAGAAATGGAGTACAAGTTTTTTATGTATGTACCTACTCCAAACTGGCACTAGGCTCTCTGGCGTCGTGATAGCTTACCTGAAGACGAAGTTTCGGAAAGCCTCCCATAAGGTGGACAGATGACCTGCAGCGCTATTCTGAAAAAATTCTCACCGTGGAAATTCAGGTGAAGTGAAACTGAAGTGAGCTGTCAAGCCAACAAACTAGGTGAATTGATAGTTGACTTCAAACTCACTCCACCTAAGTTTTGGTGGTGAGATGTTTACAAAAAACCAACCAGTCTGCTGGTGCGTGCGCTGATTGCGAGAAAAAAAGGTCTATTGTTTTGGCGACGCCAGGGGAGGTGTATGTCCAGCAGTGAACATATGTCTGCTGAAATAATATATGGCGACGATGATGAAAACAGCGAGATTAAAAAGAAACTTGTCTATTGCTCAAGACTTCTCTTTCCCCCTCAGTTTTGTTTAAGCCGCATTGCGGGATTAATATCTTCTAAAAACCTTTTTATATCTTTCGATATCGTATGGAAGAGTCCATACGATATCCAGCGCTTATCTAATAAATTTAATGGTCCTTCTGTGCATTAATATCGTGTGTCCAAGCTTCATAAATCATTGTCGTCACTCCTCACACCATTATGCTATGTAAGCCTTTGAGAGAGTGTGTTGTTATTGCTCCACAAACACCGAAAGACGTCGGATCTTCATCTAAAACCTATAACATACTTACATATAATACTATCTCATCATAAGTATTGTTTACGTCCACCTGGCACCCTTGTGAGTTTTGTTTGTGTATTTTGACAGGTTTCTCTCCTTTAAATGATAATTAGTATATCTTTTGCCAAATAATATCTGTCAATGTAGCTGACTGGCAATTCTCTATGGGGGATTTCACTATGGGATCAACTAGGAACCAACATCTCGCAAAAATGCTGATTTTATTTAGAATTCATAAAAAGAATAGAACTCATGATAAAGTCCAAATAGAGGAATATTCGGAGAACTAGGATCCTCTTGTCTAACCGCTCCAAGCGGGTCAACTGCCTGAGGACTTATCCAGTCAACTGCGGAGTCTGACATCCGAAATTTCGGATAACATTAGCTATGGAACGCAGCAGAAACCATTGCTATGTTAAGCTGAACTGTAGGTTGCAACAAAGCATTATTCGTGTCAGATCATGTCTGTCATGTGGACAGATAACCTAAGGCTGGCCGCATAAGCTCGATTTCCCGATTCGGTTTCCTGATCAGGAATTCAGATTCGGAGTCCTGAATGCTTGTCTTACATACAAAATGTTCAACTAGGCGCATACGTTCTAATGGAATGGTTTACTTTCCTAATGGAAAAAATATCAGACGATCCTTTCGAAAATAAGCTTTATGTTCGGGTCAGAAGAACGGAAAATTGAACGTCTCACGGAATTTCGAATCTGAATTCCTGATAGGAAAACCTAATCAGGAAACCGTGCAAAGGCGGCCAGCCTAATACTGTTCCCTGTAATCCTGTGCTACGGCATTCTATGTTTCTTTGTATTGTCATCCGTATTTGAATATGAAACCAGCCGGTCTATTCCGCAAACATCTTACTGTGTAAACTTAAATGGACTGAGTATGAAGTGAACTGTCATTCGATCTTTTTTGAATAGATTGACATCTCACTTCATCTAAGTTTAAGCGGTGAAATGTTTACAGAACTAGGAAAAAAGGTATTTGAAATGTTTCTCAATAAATTTTCAGGGGGACCTAAGCCAACAGGATAAACGATGCGTTTTCCTGACAGTCCACGATCTTGGGACCAATCGTAAGTACCTTATATTTTTTTTAATTAATACTGTACAAACGCGGTCGTACCTAATCTTTTGTCAGGTCTTTTAATTTTATTTCTCCTTTGTATGATATTGCGTTGGCATCTTCATTGCACTTGGCAACTATAGTAGATTAATAGTTATTTATGATATTAGTGCGGTAAGTTGGTTTTTACAAACGAGTAGACGAATGTAAGCACGAGACGAAGTCGAGGGCTTACCATAGTCACGAGTTTGTAAAAACCAAATCCGCACGTGTGTCATACAACGTTTTTCGACACATTTGCGAGAAAACATTACAATAAGTAATGAAACAAACTTTTTGTCTCTTGAAATCAGTCGGAAAGTCGCAACAATCTTTGACGTTTCTAATATGAAAATGGCGCGAATTTGCAAAGGGCGCCACATGCGCGTGGTGAAAATTAGAACCACATACTTTATTTTTTTTATTTATCTTCTCTCATTTTCTCTATAATATTAAAATGAGACAAACGTATACCTACAGCAAAAGCGCTTCCAAGGAGGTTCGATTATTCAGCTTATTTATTCTCGTGATGTGAAACTCCTTGGTGGAATTCTTATTAATTTTTATGGAAATTAAAAAAAAACCGTAAAGAATACGCACGGCGCTATACAACGGAGTTTGCGGTAAAATATGTACTTAGGTGAGAGTACCTACTTTGCCGCACGCTCCATTGTGTGGTGCATAATTTTTAACTTTCGAATAATGCATACAGGCTTCGTAAATGCATTTTTTGAGCAAATGTGTTGAAAAAAAATAATCACTCGAATTGAGAACCTCCTCCTTTTTTTGGAAGTCGGTTAAAAGGGGGTATTTTATTACTTTTAAATCTCTAATGTAGATTACGATTTTTATGATTCTTGATCATCTAAAAATGTATTGTCTTAAATTATCTTCTTTATTTATTTTAACTGTTTCGAGGCTTTGTTTTATTATTCAAATAGACATCACTCAGCCGAGATTTCCATAAAATCCTGTTTTATTGTTTCCATAAAGTCAGTTTTATTTGCCAGGGCGAAGTTTGAATGATTGCCAATACGAGTAATGTACAGTGATGGCCGCTAATAGTTGGTCTAATTACGAACCTGTTTATAGGTATTGTACATTATGACCGTGGATCGACACACTTTAATACTCATCGATGGATTAGTCGATTCGTAAACAAAAGGCGAATCCCGCAATGGATTGTGTAAAGCTATGTAGAGATAGACTGAAAACGTACTTAGTTTTTCCAATTTAACTTTTTAGATAGGATTAAAGTTTATTAGTAATGGCAATGGCAGTACTTAAATTAAGCAACAAAGCGCCAACGAACCAAAAAAGAGATGTTTAGTGCCAAAAATTAGTTCGTAGACAGTGACTCAACAAGACTACCTTAATTTTCTACTTAGCTCGAGTTTATTTTTAGAATGACCCATTCCTAGTCCGGTCAGTTAATCAACGGTCAAGCTTATTACTCGTTTTTGTTGATTGGTCTTTACAATCCACAATATGCTTCTAAGAACATGTGAGAAATTTTTTGAGTACGAAAGGGTTTGGTTTTAAGGGTAGATAATACTAGCGAAACAATATTGATTGTGTGAAAGATAATCGTACCTAATATTATGAATCCAAAAGTGAGTTTGACTGTTTCTAACGTCTAAATTGACAAACTGATTTTGATGAATTTTGGTAAAGTGATAGATGGGACCCTGAAGACGATCATGGGCTGCTTTATCGCAAGGGAAACCTCTGCTCTGCTAAAAGCTAGTAGGGCTGTTAAGGAGGATAGTCACCTCTATTGAGAGAATTTGAAATGATAGCAAAATGGAGATGTATGGAAGAAGGCATATATACGGCGTTATTTTTTAATGACCGGCCAAATTTTCACTGGGTCCGACTCTGAAATCACGAAAAAAAAATCAGCTGTTTCATACAAAACTTCAATACCTACTCGACTAAAATGTATTTGATGATTTCTGATTTTTTTTTCGTGATTTCATAGTCGGTCCCATTAAGTGAAAGTTGTTCATATTCATGGGTAGAACACCCAGTGAAAATTTGGCCGGTCATTAAAAAATAACCCCGTATATTATGTTATGGCCGACCCCGAGTAAATTTAACAAGAGCTGTATGTTGATAAAGCTGATAATCTAGTATTTCAGAAATGCTGCTTAATAACCTTTTGAGAAACAAACAATTAATTTGAATTCGTTTAGATTAGATGACGCCTGTATATTGGTCGATTGTATATTGGCTGTAAGTCTTTGAAGTTCGGGATCTATATGTGTTGTTTGTCCTATGCTTATTATGAGGTGTACAATAAAGTATATAATAAATTAATAATATAGGTACATATGTTTTGACATCGTCTTTGTTATTTCAGACTCGACAATGGTTGACTTCGTGAACAGTCCAGCGATGTCGGAGATCAAGGAGCGCTCCTGCTTCATCCACGTTGATGTACCGGGACACGAGGAGAACTCACCGGATTTACCGGACTCGTGAGTTCAATAACCATAGTTTTTTATTTTTAGGGTTTCGTAGTACAACAGGAACCCTTACAGTTTCGCATTTCGTCATGTAAAAGGACCACGATAAGAGTTACAGCGCGTTACCTACGAGAACGGAGGCTAGGAGACGTTGGAACATAAACGTTTCAACATTTCATTGGATCGCGAGATGCGAGATGATGAATACAATTTATTAACGGTTTTGCAAGTCAAAGGGCATTTAAAATAAGAATTGTGAGACCTCTAGGGGAACTACTCTGAAATTCAAATGAAGTGTCTCAAGTGAGTCGGTATTTCGGTAAAGCTTTAGTAAAATCTTTACCACTGTATTGTACTCGCAAGTCTTAAGACGTGGTCTTTACGAAAATGACAAAGGAATAAATCTGATTTCTTGATCGGTAAGTACTCTCTGGAAAGAAAATTTTATGACTGATCAACACAATTTATTTGTGCTTGAATTAATGAAATATCATGCGCTTCAAATCTTCATCATCATCGTTTCAGTTTACTCCACCCAGTGCTGGGTAAAGGATTCTCTTACCTTCTCATATTAATTCCTTAAAATCAACTCTGTCCACAGCTACCAGTTCCCTTCACTCCAAACCCTGGGCGAAGACCTCATCACCGTCTTAGATTTCCTGCACGTCCGCTACGCAGTCGGCCTCGGCGAGGGTGCAGGCGCCAACGTCCTCGCCAGGTGTGGGCTGGCCCACCCCAGGCGCCTCCTGGGCCTCATCCTCGTCAACTGTACAGCATCCACTTCTTCAGTCGCCGACGCCTTCCGCAGCAGGTTCTCAAGATGGCGGGGGACTGACATCTCCCAATCCGAGGAGGATTTCCTTATCTACCACAAGTTTGGCCACGTGAGTTTTAAACAAGAACAGCTTGATTATAGCTACAAGGTATTCCTTCTTCTGTATTTGTTACTAATTCTACTAATTGCTCGACTCGAGCTTCTTTGGGGTAAGTGTGTGGATTGCTGTGTTCAGAAATACCTAAATTATTATTGCCTAACTTTGAACTGTTTGTGCCTTCTGTACTGATAGCTTCGTGACCTTTTCTGAATGAGTCGTTATCTGCTTCAAGGACTAAGTACTATTATCTAATTCAAGTGTTAGGTATGAAAATGTCTTGATAATCATTTTATTTCTGAAAACGACAATACTACTTCAGATTGTGTGGAGTTATTTTAAAGACAAGTATATTTCATAACTTACTAGGATTAGCTCTAACTCTGAGATACAATAAAAAAGTAATGTACATACCTATGTGATACAGTACAAACATGTATTTTTTAAATTTGATTATTGTGTTTCTTTGATTAAGATAATTCCACTTTCTTCTCTGCCTGTAGAAGCATCTTCCTTACTTCAGCTAACATACTAACCATAGATCTATTAGTTTTAGTTTCGCTTTTAGTTAGCTCTTGTATTGTGTTCCCTATTGCGTTATATGTATCTATGTCCTTGTAAATAACCATTCATAGATGGCCATATTTCTAAAAAAACTATACTGTTCGTCTTCTGAGATCTTGCTGCTTATTTGTAGTTGTAGTATTTTGTTGTTTAAATTTTACCACGATCAAGATTTTTCAGCATTTATGTTCAGTCAGGAAAATCACTTTAACCCCATAAGATTACTTGTCTCATAAAACGACAAGGTTTATTATTTTATATATGTTCCAACATTAGGTAATCAAGTCTCAGTCTGCTGTAAAGAGTGGTACTTAAAATAATTATTTCCTTGGTTACATACATTCAAAATGTAAAACAATTGTTTCCCGAGTAATTGGAAATATTACAAGATATAAAGGCAAAGGTTACACGAAATATTACGTCATGTGCTTATAGTGTAGATAAGGTCTCAAAACATTGCTCAAAGCCTCAAAGGTAGTAACCCCAATGCACTTAGGTCTTGCGATGTCGCAACGTGTCGCACGCTTCGCGATATTGCAGTCATAACCTGGCTATTGCATTATTTTATGACTATATTTAAGCACGGTTCTAGCGTTCCTACCAATATTGCCTATTATTATACCATGACCTGCCTGTGAACAGCCCGTCTGTTATATAAAGTAGAAATAAGCTGTCATTCCACATAATGCTAGGAATGTATACGTTCGCAGCAAAACTACTAACGGCTGATAAAGCGATCAGCCGTTTTATTAAAAGCCTACCCTTTTCATTGAGTTGCGCCGTTTAATCAGCGACATGCCTAAGTGACATGGGCAAGTCATTAAACGATATTGAACAAAAGATGTCACTAAGGTCGCTGAAAAATCGGCGCAGTTAAATGAAAAGGCAAGGCCATCAATGAAACGGCTGATTAAGCTAATTGGCTGCGACATTTACAACGTGTAACATAATAAACGCAATAGCTCTTAAGGGGTCATTTTACTCATCATGATTAACAACTTTTACTATGTGACCAACCCCGAAATCGCGACAAAAAATCAGCTGTTCAATACATTTTGTTGCATATAAAATGTATGGGGCTGTCGATTTTTTTGAGATTTCATTGTCGGTCCCATTGTGAAAGTTGATCATAATGATGAATACAATGACCCCTTAAGATCTATTCCGTTTATTCTGTTACACGTTGTTCACTTTAGTTTTCGTGCTGTTATATAGAGAACTCTCCATATAACAGCGCGAAGCCTACCTAACTCTAAAATAAAATACTTGACATGAAATACTTAACTTTAAAATAAAATACTTGACAAGTAGACGCTACTAAAATATTTAAAGAATTTTCTAGTCGACAAGCAACTGATTTGTTCAACTAACCAGTTCTTTCTCTGCGTGCTTATTTCTGTCATCAGTGCTTCTGTTCTTATATATCCTCCTTTTCTTCTAGCAAATCTCAAGCGACTCAAGCGAGGGTGGCGAACGGGACCGCACTCTGACAGAGTACCGCTCGCGCCTGCGTGGTAACCTCAACACTCATAACATCAAGCAGTATGTCAGGGCGTTTATCAAGTAAGTTGATGGTATTGATTATAATAATACCCCGACCGAATTTCTTTCAAGGTGGCCAATCTCAAAGAAGATTAGCCATGTAAGCAGGAG
Source organism: Melanchra persicariae (assembly GCA_947386135.1). Lineage (NCBI taxonomy): Eukaryota > Metazoa > Arthropoda > Insecta > Lepidoptera > Noctuidae > Melanchra > Melanchra persicariae. Next base: position 21,247,815 of record OX376650.1, read on the forward strand.
ATAGTATTTTGGAGGGTAGTGGAACAGAGAGTAAAGTCCCGCATACCTCCGTTGAAAAGGGAGGATCCTCCGACCAGACTCTTTTTGTGTCTGGTGGGCAACTGCCCGATAGTTTATTTTCGGGCTTTGCATATGTTCTAATCGCACGGTAATCTCTGATATCGCGATTTAAGATTTTGTCAAGTTAGTTCGCAGCTGTCGAGATAGATGGCGTTGCGAGTCTCATTTGTTGATTGTGCTACGTTCCTTTTTGTGGCGGTATAAATGCCGCTATAGTATAGTGCACAAGTGAGTGCGCAAACACAGGTGCACTCTTAGATCTTTCATAGTCCAATGGGACGTCAAACCGACTTTTTTTTTTTTTTCGGTATGACCACTAGCAATTTAACACGCAAGGGCTATCAACTGCTTAACCGGACTATCCTGTGGTGGCCTCAAATGAATTTAAGGCTCCCAGCCAAGGCAACAAAGCTAGCTACAAGCTAAAACTACTGACCGCTCGCTAAGGGCATTCCCTGTGGAATACGACCTCGGCTTAGCGGCGTTAGTTTGGGACAGCAAGGGACAACAGGCCGGGTCGTTTCATTAATTAGGGGTTATTAAAGCTAAAGGCTCAGCGGCGCGGGCTGGCTCGTTAGGCAAAGGTCGGGGAGGGTTTTGAATGGGGCGTCGCGACGGACCTCGGCGGCGAGGTCGGTATACGGAACGCGGTCTGTGTTTGTTCTTTTTAAGGGTGCTGGTTTCCCTACAGCTTTCCTGAACCTTTGTGATCTCGTCATCGGACTCGACGAGTGTATGCCGAGGACGGCGAATCTTACTAATACGAGAGGGAGTGTATTGTGAGGCCTTTGAAATCAAAGGATTGCTGTGTTTCTGAGCTGATTTAATAATACGCTTTGTAAGGCGTTTTATGAATTGTTTTACTGTCGGGATTTTGAGGTCGACATGGACTCGTTCGTTCCTAATAAACCACGGGGCGCCCGCGGCTTTTCGGAGAAACCGGTTTTGGACTACTTGCATCCTGTGGATTTGTTTTGACTTTGTGTGTGCGAATGTGGCACACGCATAAGTCATTATCGGGCGAATGGTCAAACCGACACGACCGGGTAGAGATAAGTCGCAGGACCAAAAACTTTACGTGTTTCTCGAAGCATGGGGGTGTGATACCACCAACTTTCAAACTCTGGGCTGCTACTGCCTAATGAAATTCCAGATGGAAAATCCCAATTACACTTTTTGCTCAATCTGGGAATCGAACCCAGGACGCTACGCTCGGCAGTTGCGCTTGCAGATAATGGTGGTAATGATTATAGAACCTAGAGCATCATTACCTTTGACAGATTTTTCCACTAAATGTCGCTTACGAGAGAGTTATTTGATCTTCTCGACATTATGATCATAATATCTGGGATCATGCCTGTACCGAACACACTGGGTACCTACCTTCTGAGAAATTGATGATTGAAATCTTTTCTTGACGTACTTAATAATTTAATTTTACAAATCTGTATATTTGCATGTAGGCTCAGTAGGTATAAATTAAGTATTAGTAAGATTGAATGAATAAAATAAAAAAAATATTAATTAACGACAATATTTGTCAAAAAAACAAATGACGAGTTGCTTCCATGAATAAAATATAAGCCGCCGTTTAAGCATCGATCAAGTCTTAGTGACTAATGAAAACCACAGGTTAAAATAGCAATAGAGAATAAACGTAGCTAATATGCAGATTATTATCATTATACTGGGTCAACGAACGTCTACAAAGGTTAAGAGCTAAATAATGACATAACTTTTTTTTTTGGAATATTACTCTACTCAAATTGTGCTTTTTGAAATTGGAAGTTTAAAAAGGGAGATCCTTTAAAAACTTCCAATTTCAAATACTTAGCACAATCTATCGAACACAATATTTAAACTTTTTTCCCCACTTTCTAGTCGCAAAGACCTGATCCTCCGCGGCTGCCAGCCAGACATCCTGCTCATCACGGGGATGCTAAGCCCCTACTCCACCGTCATCGAGAAGATGTACAAGGAGCTGGACAAGGAGAGGGTCACCATCCTCAAGGTGGACCGGGCGGGAGATGTTCTGGCTGAGACTGTAAGTATCCTTATGACTATTACCTATAAGGATGTTATTTGATTGAAACCGGGTTGGTCTAATAAGAGATGTCTTAATGTTAAGCAAGTTCTTATAATACTCGTAGTAAATCGTTTCAAGAGGTTAATTAATGTAAATAGGAATATAGGTCGGCGTTCTTGAAAACAACCAGAAAACCTAGTTTTGTTTTCACGGTCTTAAAATCCGTTATATATAATTGAGTTAACCGTACACTTAACATTACACAACACATATAGCTTCTTAAGATATGCATAAAATCTCAAATTGCGTAATTAAGCTACGTCGATCTTCGTCAAACGGCGCCGGCGCATGCGAATCTAATGGCCTCCCCCTGTGCAACCGTCACAACTCAACCATTCGTCCGCTGTTACGACAAAGTAAAAGTAAACGCGTTCATTGACTCACCGAGACCCTTTGCGATAATACGCGGAACCAGTTAACAAAACTACGATAAAGTTTTGTCTCAACTTTGTGAAAGAACAGTTTGGATCATGTTTAACTAAACAGTGCTAAAACGCCGGTCAAGATGTCAGTGATTTTGTTGATAGTGGAAATTATTATCATTGGTGGCATGGTAGTTGGACTGTACCAGAAGAATACTAACTTAGTGTGCAAATCTAAGAAGAGATATGATGGAAAGACAGTGTTAGTGACCGGTGGAACAGCTGGAATGGGACTTGAGATTGCTGCGGATTTTGCTCATAGAGGCGCCAGGGTTATCGTTGCGTGTCCCTATGAAGATGAAGGCTTACATGGCAGAAAGCTTATAATTAAAAGCTCTAGCAACGAAAATGTGGTCTTCAAACTATTAGACTTGGCCTCTCTAGAATCAGTGAGAAACTTCGCAGCAGATATCTTGAAAACAGAAGACAGGTTAGACATTTTGGTAAACAACGCTGGTGTCGGGATACCGGGAGACTTCCTCACCACCGATGGAATGAACTTCATCATGCAAGTTAACTACTTCGGCGCTTTCCTGCTGACCATGTTACTCCTACCGCTTCTGAAGAAAACGGGCTCCTCGTCTGAACCGAGTAGGATTGTAAACACATCATCTGTATTGCACAAGTTCGGCAAAATTGACTTCGAGAATTGGAACAAGACAGGGTACTGGGCTAAGATGAGGATATATGGGAACAGTAAATTATGTTTAGCGCTATTCACCAGAGAGTTGGCTAGAAGGATGAAGAGTCCAAATGTTATAGTTAACATTGTCGATCCAGGTGCAGTAGGAACGAAGATTTTCAACAGTTCCAAGATTGCGTGGGGTAGTTTCATATCTTTTATGGCCCTGATCTTGTTCAAGCATCCTTGGGAAGGTGCACAAACTGCTATATATGCTGCCACTAGTAACAGGGCTGGTCAATTCAAAGGAGAGTACTTTAAGAATTGTCAAAGAGTTCGAGCTGGTGAACTGGTGTATGATCAGAAACTAGCCACGAGGGTCTGGGAAGAGTCAGTAAGGCTTGTGAAATTAAGTGACGACGAACTGAATCAGTGCTTTAGTTCTTAGTTCGAGCGTTTACGCACTGCATCCGAATTTGAGTTCCGAGTTTAATCCTATTTGGCAATGACCTTAATTCGGACGGTCGGAGTTCGGATCCAGTGCGTAACACCTCCTATAAGTAGTACGAAGGCTACTTCTGACCGAGAACATTTCAACAGTAAGTACTCGGATCGGATGCAGTGCGGAACCGCTTATCCATAAAGATTAAAGGACTCTAAATCGAAAAGTTAATGTGTTAAAATATTAGTGAGAAAAATTATTAACTTATTCAGGGTAATTTTCATTCAGGATGTTGATGTTAATTCCTGTTGACTTGTAATGAAATATGTAGTAGTACGTGGTAGTTTAATAGCATGTTGCGTGCCCCGGTTCCGCTCTAGTGCATGGTCGGTTCCTTTTCTACTCTACGTCTACACTTAATTAATAAGCATATCAACGAAACTTGATACTTACTGAAAATATGATAATATGATTATTGTGAATATTGTTTCTAAATTAATAATGATTCCTAAAGTGTTTATTTTTAATAGGTAGGTATGTACAAAAGTATGTTTGAAATAAAGAGGACGAGTAGGTTTTATTATTTTTTTGTGTTTTTATTCAATTATATTTATTTATCTTATTAAACATTCCCTTTAATTTATGTGTCTACCAAGCTCAGGGTATCTAATGATAATATATGCCTTAGGTATTGTATATGATGCTATGATTTAGGTTAAATTGTATTTTAACTTGACCTTGTTTGTTTCTATTCTGTACCTAATAATTATATTGGTAGTAAGGTAATAAGTAGGTAGACCAAAATTGACCAAAAGTTTTATTTGATAACTTCTTGTTTTTATATTACAACGATTATTGTGTTGATGTGCAACACACAACACCTTACATACTTTTAAATGTCAATTAAAGCCAAGCGGCTAACGGGTATTTCACACTCTGAATAAGTACCTATACACATATCTTCTGGCAAAACTGTACGATCTGAATCCCTGCTGTCGGCTAAATGTTGAACAATCAACTTTCAATTTATCACCACAAAACACTTTTCTATTCCAGCCAGCTAAAATAGCGCAGTCCCTCCTTCTATTCTGCCAAGGCCAGGGCCTGTTGACGTCACTGCCTCCACCAGGTAAGGTTTTACAACGATAAAGTATTATAAAAGGTTGAAGAGAAGTGCGTGGTCATATTTAAGGGTGATTTAGTGTTCAATGACAGATTTAATGTCACCAACTGCATCAGACTGGTTAAGAAAAGTTATTTCTTTGGAACGTTTTAGTCGTTTTTAACCGACTTCCCAAAAAGGAGGAGGTTCTCAATTCGACTATATCTTTTTTTTTTTTTTTAAAGTCACATTTTATATGTTTTGATATTTTTTCCTTAATGTAGGTACATCAGCTACCCAACATCATACTAAAATATGATCACACATTTCTGGAACACCCTGTACATTCGCATGACGTGCTTTACGTAGAGTATGATACCTACTCGTGAGCTGCAGATAATAAACATCGCCATTTGGTAATAAACTTGTTGCCAATCTGGATACAGAACTACAAAGTTGTGGTATCCCACAGGGCAATGTACTTGGTCACAGGCTTTTTATTTATTTTCGTAAACATATTTATGCAATCATCGATCGTTGTTCAACCGAACGCATAGTCGTCTGTCGACTCAGTGCAGCCAAAGTCGGTCAAGTTCGGTATGGAACGGCTCTAGAGGCGAAGGCGTTAGTTTCTTCTATGTTAGCAAGGCTTCAACTAGTACCCAAGTTGAAATTGCCATAAGGCGCCGCTTCAAAACATGCAGCCTACCAAATAGCTTTTCAATAAAATATAAGTAGGAGCGTCCACTGCAGCTGCTCGTCACAGCCATGCTGCGCTCAGCAATGAATGTCAACACGATTTGACAGTTGTTCTTAGTTTGAGTTCGGGACTAATCGTAAGTCCGTAGGTGATACGGAGTAGAAAACGCCCGACACTAAGGCCGAAACTACGGACTTCGGGCTTAGAGAGTAGACCCCCGGATCCGTGCCTGGCAAACAAATGAAGCGCGCAGCTTATGTAACAAACCTCTCTGCGCGTATCCTAGGTCCGGTATGCTGAGCTGGCCTTTAAGCGTATTGCTTCGTTTTTAAACCTTTTCATCTATCAAACAGAAAACGATGATGTCGTCGACGATGGAGCACGCTTGCCTAGAAGTACCTGGTGTTTTTTAATCGGGATTAAATATAATGACCACCATAAAATGCTTTGATACCCTTAGTTCTTTTACCAAAAATATATATTTGACACCAGAAAAATGAAGTCTAAAATTACAATAGTACTAGCTATTTTAGTCACGACTGCACCTCAAATTGTATTCGAACACCAAATGTAGTAAATGATCACCAAATCTTAGCGAGCAAATTAATGCGCTATTTTTGCCTAAATAAACTACTGTGATTGCCATAAAATGTAGGCTTGGGGTTACAAACTGGATAAAATAGGTTAGGTTAGGTTAGAATTGTGACCAACCGCGCGTGAGCCGAGCGAGCGAAGCGAGCGGTGCCGCGGCAGCGGCCGGCGAGCGCTACTTCTCGAATATTTTTTTGGAAAAAGTTATTTATTTCACACTTTTTTAACTCCAAACACCAAACAATAGCTGCCAATAAAAATGAAAGAAAGCTTATAAATTAAAATAAATCTTTATATTTACTTAAAAGTTTTGGATTAACAATGATTTGTTTGACATTAGTTTGCTTAAACAGGATAGCAAGATGTAAAAACTTTGATTTTAATTTTACATTAAAATGCTGGTATGATTTTGGTGATCATTTACTACTTTTGGGTTAACAATGATTTATTTGGAGTCATTTTGCTTAAATAGGATAGCGAGACGTTAAAATTTTGGTTATAATTTTAAATTAAAATGCGTGTTTAATTTTGGTGATCATTTACTATTTTTGTCTCCTAAATGTTACTATATCTGGTGGTAAGTTAAACATAAGCCTTTTTAATCTGCTATAATCTAGCTAGACAAATTATGGCAGATTATCCAATCTGGTTATCTGACCCCCACAACCCATTAACTAAGTAACACAATACTTCTTGGCAAGATTGGTGTCAGGTTTTCTGGCTTCTGGAAAATCCGTAACGACTGCCAGAAATCTACAAATGACAGCCGGGACCAACGGATTGACGTCCTTGCTGAGGGGTCTCGGTATGCGAAAATGGTCACCCATCCACAGACCGACCTCGGCAGGCATTGCTTAACCTTGAAGATAGACTCGTACGGCTGTTATTATTCAGCCACAAACTTTTTATTCTGCCAATAAACACATACCTTTTCACTTTCCAGGTGTGGAGCGCCGCATGTCCCGCGCTATGTCCATGGAGGAGTACGACAAACCCAACATCCGGCGCCTCTCGCTCACCCCCAGCGTGGCCGAGTCGCCGCCGCACAGGAAGCTCTAGCTGAGGAGGTCCGACTCCTTGCTCGAGGAGACGGTCTGAGGAGGCAGCTAGAGAAGGAGTAGGAGGGGGCGTTTTGAAGTAAGGGTAGAGTAGTAGCAAAGATGTTGATAGTATGGGCTGAACGCTTGTTTGATGCCATGATGTTGGAACATGGACCTTATTAACGCATCCGTGAGGCGCAGATTTAGTTTCTGCCCTACCATTGTTTTATGTATGTGCTAAATAAAGTTTATTCTTTCTTTCTTTGTGATACACTGCTTCAAGCAATGCTTTAAGTTTATGGTCTTCTTATCGTGTAAGTTTATGGTGAGCCTGTGCATCATCCCTGTTCACATGGAGACGACATCAATCTCCTTCTAGCCTTTTCCCAACCATATTTGCGTTGGCTAACATTCTAACAGGGTGCAGGTGCAGGTGCAGTTAAATACAATGGGGACTCGATTATAACCGGACTATAATTGCTACCGCAAGACATCCGTATAGTTAGATGTATGAAGAAAACCGATTTTAGTATTAATAGATACCTTTACAAATATACCTACCCTTTATCGTCAGCGTATGGTTATCTCTAACGGCCGCTTTCTATAACATATCTCAATCCCAATCTTGATCCCGATCCTTGTCTGTAACCAATCAACGGCCGAGTTTGTGTCCTTCACCACACAATCCTCACCTTTAATTGGTTACAGACAAGGATCGGGATCAAGATTGGGATTGAGATATATTATAGAAAGCGGCCGTAAAACTACTTACAAAGATTTAAATTGCGTTTAGCAATCCGATCAATCGAGTTTCCACTGTACCAGTAGTTTACATAGAGCGTCTGCCCATCTTACCTCCAAGACCTTGTCTTCTGCTGTCTTCTGTTCACGTGGACAAGTAGGTATCTTCAGTGCAAAAGTATGGCGGGACTTTTTTGGCGCCATCGCACTAAAATTGTTATGTTATGTAAATGCATTGAGTTTTTATTATGAGTTCCAATTCTATTAATTTTCAAACAATGTCTGCATTCGTAGTGCCAATTCTACTAATTTTTAAGCAAGCATGTCAGTTACAATCTGTCAAAAGAGCCTTAATTTCCATAAATTTTTGACAGATTGCAACTGACATGCGAATGCTAACGTTGCTTAAAAATTCGTAGAATTGGCCCTCAGATCTTAATCGCAATCTGTCAAAAATTTAAGGCTTTTTTGACAGTTTGACAGTTCTGAAATGCGAATGCGAACGTGCGAAGTAAAATTGGCACTAAGATGCCTGTATTAACGAGTATCTACTGTAATCTATGCACATTGGTGTTAGTGGTAGGTATAGATTTTCCTTGCTTCACTATTCAAAACGCCCTCCTCCCAAGAAAAACAAACCCTAATATTGTTAGATAGATGTAAAAATGTCGATACATATTAATACGATGATTGTGTTTGATGTAGAATCTGTAATTTTTTTGCAAAGATCGTCGATGTTTCGTTAGTATGAATATAACATATCGAAGGCATTATTAATAAATGTCTTTTGTATCTACATTTTTATTTTATTATGAATTACAGAAGTTTTATAAATGTTCAGCAGGCCTAGATAAAAAACTTTTCTTTAGCGTTAACGTCAGACGCTCACGACAAAATGTATGGGAATGACATTAGGTGTGGAAAGGAAACGTCATCACCTAATGTCATTCCCATACATTTTGTCGTGACCGTCGGACGTTAACGCTAAAGAAAAGATTTTTGTCTAGGGCTGCAGGATTATATTACCTAATCTCTAGCGTTTTGAAGAGTATTTAAAATATTTTACCCATGGATACTGAAGTTTTTAGTGGATAGGTAGATATTTACTTATATGTACCTATACCAAAATAACTATCTGTAAGGCGTAAAACTTCATGCTTTATATGGAGATAGTAAATTAGTCTTAGACAATATTGTTAAGCAAGTTAGTGCAGTACCTATATTCACATTAAAAAAATCATTCTGTGTTGTTTATATTGTAGTCTCGCTCCCAAAAGTGTGGACACTTTTGTATTGCAGCAAATCGACAATGGAAAATCATGTAGTTGAGCGACTACCATATAGGTACCTAGACCAGGTTTTCTTAGTATTATGGTAGTCGCTAGTGTCATTGCCAAAATTTTATTATAAGGCGAAAATACAGAATATTTTAAAAATAAAACAGTAAGTACTTAGGTAGGTCCTGTTTATTTTTTAAATATTCAGTAAGTATTTTCTTATTTATTATTCGAATGTTATATATATTCTGATACAGCATTATTTTTAGATAGCTATGATGACGTGATGTTGTAAGTACATAATCATGTCGGATTCAGTCGGATTGCCCATGTTCAATTAAAGTTTGGGTTTTAAATGTTATGTTTGTGAAAAACTATTTAGTAAGTATTTGGAATTCATTTGAATAGATTTTATGGTGTATAGAACAATGTCTAGATATGATCACGAGGTTTATCAAGTTAGTGAGGTAACTTCATCAAATCTTTTGTTAGACCGATTGAGAAGCAATCGCAGCGGTTCGAAACTTCCAAAATGCTTGCAGTTGTTAAATCAAAGCTGATTATACATCAGTACTTATGTTAATCTATAGACAGAAATGTAACAGTTTTTTTGCGATTTGAATTTGTGAATTATGTTATGCATGTACCAAGAAAATTTATGTATTCTAGTATTATGTACAAAGTACCTTATGGTTTGAATAGAATGTATAGATACCTATTATTATATTGTACGTGTAATTCAGAATTAAAATAAATATGTACGTAGATTCAGTTGTTTATTTTTGTCGTAACTTAATTAAGTATGTAAGCACCTAAATTATAAAGCAAAACTCGTCTTGAATTGAAATTAGATACAATTAACAAAGTCATTTTAACCGTATACAATGGAATAAGTATTAGTTGTCCAGAGATTGGAATGATGGGGCATGAAGAAGACTGATGAATTGACATAATAATATTCTGTATTTCGTACCTACAACGTGTAACAGAATAAACGCAATACCTCTTAAGGGGTCATTGTACTCATCATTATGAACAACTTTTACTATGGGGCCAATCGCGAAAAAAAAATCAGCTGTTCAGTACATTTTGTCGAGTTATGCGCACAGAAATGTATGGGGCAGTCGATTTTTTTTTCGTTTTTTCATAATTTATGTATCTTAGCACTAAATAATTAGATAGGTAGGTAAAAAAAAATACATTTTCCAGAACATAGTACTTAAAAAAATTTGGAAGCCAGTGTTTTTAGTGTGGTTTCTTCGTTTTTTGACACCGTCTTCTAAAATTTAATTTATTTTGTACACCTATTGGTTTGTTCTTGGATTAAAATTCGGTTGTTTTTTTTTTGTAAAAAGTTTTTATTTCTTACTTTTTAGATCAGAGTTATGCAATCGCATGTCAGTTGCGATCTGTCAAAAAAGCCTTAATTTCCAAAAAACAATATACAGATTGAAAGTGACATGCCAATGCGAGCGTTGCTTAAAAATTAGTAGAATAGCCTGTCTTACCAAATTTAATAGGACCATTTCGGAATAAACTTCCATAGAAAATTATACCACGACCGATAGCTGAGAAAAATATCTAAAGAAATTGATAAAAATGAGTAGTAATAAATTCTATAGGTACCTCCAAATATTATTTCGGGCGCATTATTATTCAAAAATATTTTTCGACGGCACGGATAACGCAGTGGTTGAGTGATTGACTGCTACGCTGCGTGTCGCGCGTTCGATTCCCGTGCGGAACAAATATTTGTATGGTCAACAGATAGTTGTTCCGGGTCTGGCTGTGTGTATGTGTGAGTTTTATGTCTGCTTCCCTCCGCGCGATCGCGTGTATGTATTCCCAGCGGAAAAGTGTCGTTTTTCTTAATTTCAGTTAAGCAGATATTTAGTGTATGACGTCGTGTAAATGTGTATGGTAAGTACGAATTTGTGCATCCAACCATTGGGGAGTTATTCAACAAAAACTGTTTCCGCTGGAACTACGTCATCCCAGCGGCACTTTTTTTTTCCTATGGACGTAGGTACAAGAAAAAAAATACATGCAATAATTAGTGTGTGACGAGAGGTAAATGTGTATGTTTAAATGAAATTTGTGTGTCTTAAAACTTCGAAGATATTCAAGTTTCCGCTGCGCTGACGTTTGGCTATTTGATGGAAATCATATAAATCGGTTTAGTGCAGAGTTGATTTTTTTTAGGCACGTTGCTATGAATTTGTGTATAATGTTTGTGAAAACAGATTTTGAAAAAAGCATACCGTTTAGGAGATATACACGTAAAGGTGAAATATGGTTATTAGGTCCAAGTACTTAAAATAGGAACTTTAGAGCCTAACTTTTAACGTTTATTTGTATCTTGTAAGGGTCTACAACGTCTTGCCAAGTTTCATTTATGTGCGCTTAGTAATTAATGAGCAATGGCATAATTTACTACGAATGGACCACTATATTTTGTGACATCCGATTGTAGGACTTTTTAATGGAAAAGCAAAATAAAACATATTCCAATATTTAGTGTATTCATTCAACTATTCATATGTAAAATTTCAGCTCATTACGCTACATAATTAAAGAGATATAATAAAAATACCAGAACAACCGAATTACATAGATAAACCGACCAAGTTTGAATGGCTACAAAAAAGCGGCCGTGCAGTACATAGAGCTAACGTTCTAGAATTTCCAGTGTTTTACCATTATTGGACTAGTACAGGTCGGCACACAATTCTTGACCTGGCTCGATATGTTTCGATACGGTTTACTTGGCATCACTGTTACCGTTGCGTTTATATTATTTAGGTACATCGAAATTGAATTGTTCAATTGTAATTAAAACGTCATTCGAAATGTGTCGAGCCAGGTGCCAAGTTAACGCGTACGGGTAGTAGTTATGTGTCTTCTTAGCGCGCTTTATCAGTCAACTCACAAATGTGCACCTAAGGACAACGTGCGTATGCGCTGTTTATTTTTCCGCAACGTAGGTAATATTATGTACCTATTGGACTCGGTTATTGACATAGTGTAAGTGACTGTGACATACTTATTGAGCCAATAGTGAGAATGATTAAAAGATAAACAAGGTAAGTAGGTACTTCCTAATAAAATACCTCATGAAAATGTTATCTGTTGGAAGGTAGGTATATAGGTTCAAGTGACAACTGTATTATGTTACTTACATCTCGACGACGCCGAAAACCTAAAAGTTGTCTATATCTGCTATGTACAGATTCCAGCGCATACAGTGTTTATGACAGCTATGTAAATACCTATAGTTATTTGATGAAAGTTGCTTCAGCTGTTCAAAAGTTGCTGTCTCTTATTCGAACTTGTTTCGAATAATAATATGTGTAGGTAGGTACCTTTTATTTTCTAGGTAGGTACTTTGAAGTGTGAGACGAGAATTTCGTTTGTTCTTGTTTGCATTTATTCAAACCACAATTAATAGGTGTAATCCCGCAATAATATTACGTAGGTACCTACTTATTATTAAAAGTATTTATTAGTTACTGACTATTAAAATTAAGAAACGTTATTAACAAAGTAATAATAACATCAAATAAAATCAAATTATTGTTAGATTTATTGTGCGCTAACAACGCCACCACACCATTGATAATAAAGAATCTGTCTTTTATAAATAAGAAATACGTTGCCTACTGCAAAAGCTCAAATACTTATGTATAGGTAAATCTTAGGTATTAAGTACCTACTAGTAAATTTTCGGAAGTTGGTCTTCTCGTTCGAGCTTTTACAGCAACAAATAAGTATGTCTTACAATCACAGAATCACAGATCAGTACTAAGTAATTGACTCAATTTGAAGGTAGGTTTATAGTGTAGTGCAGTACCGACCTACTTACCTACGTTTTAGCGCATATTCTTACGGGAACGTGAATACCTACGGGAACGGGAATTCCAACGGGAAAAAACGGGATACGCGCGTACGAAGTCGCGGGCAACAGCTTGTATTATATAAAAATGCGGGCGGGGCTTGACTGTTGTTCTGTGTTTCGCACTCGCGATGTCTGACAGGTTAAGAGTACAAAGTTAATGCAGTTGTTTTATTTTCTGCGAAACGATTGTGTACGCGCCTGCACGAATCTATTAAACACGATAATGATACTATACTGGAAATTCTAGAACGTTAGCTCTATGTACTGCACTGCCGCTTTTTTGTAGCCATTGAAACTTGGTCGGTTTATCCATGTAATTCGGTTGTTCTGGTTTTTTTATTATATTTCTTTAATTATGTAGCGTAATGAGCTGAAATTTTACACATGAATAGTTGAATGAATACACTAAATATTGGAATATGTTTTATTTTGCTTTTCCATTAAAAAGTCCTACAATCGGATGTCACAAAATATAGTGGTCCATTCGTAGTAAACTATGCCATTGCTCATTAATTACTAAGCGCACATAAATGAAACTTGGCAAGACGTTGTAGACCCTTACAAGATACAAATAAACGTTAAAAGGCTCTAAAGTTCCTATTTTAAGTACTTGGACCTAATAACCATATTTCACCTATACCTACGTGTATATCTCCTAAACGGTATGCTTTTTTCAAGATCTGTTTTCACAAACATTATACACAAATTCATAGCAACGTGCCTAAAAAAAATCAACTCTGCACTAAACCGATTTATATGATTTCCATCAAATAGCCAAACGTCAACGCAGCGGAAACTTGAATATCTTCGAAGTTTTAAGACACACAAATTTCATTTAAACATACACATTTACCTCTCGTCACACACTAATTATTGCATGTATTTTTTTTTCTTGTACGTCCATAGGAAAAAAAAAGTGCCGCTGGGATGACGTAGTTCCAGCGGAAACAGTTTTTGTTGAATAACTCCCCAATGGTTGGATGCACAAATTCGTACTTACCATACACATTTACACGACGTCATACACTAAATATCTGCTTAACTGAAATTAAGAAAAACGACACTTTTCCGCTGGGAATACACACACCGCGATCGCCGCGGCGTGCTACTTTTAATATCGCTCCGGTTTTTAAATTCGGAATTATCGTTCCGAGCTTATTTTGTCGCTGGTGGTTTGTTTCTAGCTGTGCCCTGGTGTATTTTTTTTTTAATGATGGGAAATCATCAAATGACCCCCCTTCCGCTCTAGGTGGAGCGGTAGGGAGTGTCAGACTCTTACTGACTAAAACTCATCCATGCTCCTCCTAGTGCCTTTTGCGTTCCAGGGCCGCGGTAACTCTTTCGAACAAAATCCGCAACTCTGGCAGGCTCTGGCCCTAGCGGGCCCCACCTTTTAAAAAGGTGTTCTGATCGGACGGCGAGATACCCATTGCTCGCGGTCTACAGGCATCAATCACTGCGCCGGGCTCAGGAGCATCAGTTCCAGAGCGGCGCAGTGCCCTGGTGTATTGAGTGTGTGTTTTGTGAGTTTTTAAAGGTGTTTGTCTATTTATTCACTGGTAAATACCAATGTCTTTGTAGTACATTGTACTAACATATAATTAGCCATTACCGCTGCGCACGCGGATAAAGCCGTTCGATAGCGCTTTTTCTTCCGAATTACTTTACAAATGTCAATATTTAAGGCTAATTAAGAGCTTTAGCGTAATGCTCTATATAGCCTATAGCCTTCCTTCTTCTTTCTTCCATGAATGTGATTATCATATACAAAAAGACGCCGGCTGGTAGTTTCAGAGATTAGCGCGTTCAAACAAACAAACAAATAAACTCTTCCGTTTTATAATATTATAGTATAGATGTAAAGGGATGCAATAAAACGTCCTTTTTATACACTAAAAGATATTTCTTTCAGAAAGAAAAACTGTTTATTCACGTGAAAATGACGCATATAGGTACACAAAATTGTTAAGCATAAAATGTATTATAATTAAGTGGTCACAATTAGTCTTTTAAAATCCATACACGAATAATGGTGTAACAACAATAATGAACAATTGGCAGGCAACTATGGCACGTGGAGTAGTGATGACGTGACTATTGGCTGGCTTGTAGGCTCTTCGGGGCATCCCCGGCTGACTAGCTGATGGCAGTGCGTTACACTCGGCCGACCTGGAACAATAGCTCCCGCAATGGGAAAAAAACACTCCATTAGTCACCTATCACACTTGAGTAACTATAAATAGGGGCAAATCTAACTCTCCAAGAGATCGATAAGGTCCTCTGTTTCGACCTGTTCATTGGTACTACTGTCACTATCGGACATAGATGCTACACTTCTGTATGGCCTAATAGCATCTGCAGAGACTAATCCGGTGAATTTCTTGTACCCTCTTAGTCCCTTTATAAAAAAAATAATAAATAAAATAATAACTTCTTATTTCAGATTTACGGAATCCATAGAATGTTAGTACAGTAGTAAACTTAAGCAATTAGGGTTAGTAACTAAAATTAAAGAATACAAAGACATTTATTTCTTAGTATGGGCCCTGACCCAGTGTTGAACGTACTGCGTGTCCAACCTATCCGCCATAACGGCCAGGATGCAGTTGGCGCTGGCGCGCAGCCTGCACAGCGCCGCGGCGTATCGTTTGCGGAGCACGGCGTGAAAGCCGTCCACGTGCGCGTCCGCGAACATGCCCGACGCACTGCACCAGCGCGGCAGCCCCAACAACGCCCTGCGGCCCTACCATGACGTGTTACAGAGTAAGTCGTTCGAGCGAAAAGGAGGGATGGAGCTATACACCCTATATAGCTCTATCCCTCTTTCTTGCTCGGACAACTCACGCTTTAACACGTCATGGTAGGGCCCCTGAACGCGTTATTGTACTGGACGCCCAGAGCGCTGAACGATCGTTGCGTGTAATGAGCCCACAGGCTGCACGTATAAAGCTATGTACAGTTTATACTCCTTATCCTGTACCTATCGTTGCCTAACACTTCCACAGCAATGTATAGGCCAGAGTAGGTAAACGTCGTCTAGCTTAGTACTGCTGACTGGAGCCTGTTTCCAAAGTACAAGGTCACCTCTTTTATAGGTCATGCTATGCTCACGCTTCCTATCATATTGTTGTTTCATCCTAGCACTGGCTGCTTTATTATTAACTACTGCCTTGGCACGCCTAGTCTGTACAGGTTCTGCAACCCGACCTGGAATGGTCACATCGCATAGGTCTCTATGGGATGTGACCATTCCAGGTCGGGTCGATGTTGATGGGTGTCATTTTCATGGTTTTCGATGTAGCTGACTACGAAAGTGGACTCAAAATCAACTTCCAAGATTCGCGCGGGAACGTACGCAACTTCCGGAATCCCCGGCTGGTGCCGCCACCTCTCGTCGGCGGGAGGAGTGAGGTGTTTAACTCCCCCCGTCAAAGGGGCGCACGGGTCAAAGAGCCCAAACTGTGGATTATATATCATCTTATCTATTATCGCTCGCGCTCGCTCAGTCTGTTCTAGGGTATTGCCTTTTTTTTTGGGACAAGCCCACCACACCACATTCCCAAGCCACTGGAACTTCTGAAAGCCAGAATCAACATTGGCGATCACCAGAAAAAACGCCGAGTCAATGAAACTCGACGAGTCCCAGAGAAATGATTCAACTGTCTTGGATCCCGCAACGAAATTCATCAGAAAATAACAGCGGAGAAGTAGGATTATTTTTAAATATCATTTCCACTTAGGGTATTGCCTAACGGTATGGGGTGGTGCCGGAAAAACAGCGATGCTACGGATCGAACGAGTTCAGAGAGCGGCCCTGAAGGTACTAGTAAGGTGACTGATGAATAGGGTTTGTAACACTCAGTCTCGTAGAACCGTAGCTGCAAGTCGTCATTACAAAAACATAAGCTCAAAAATCTACAATAGATACAACAAAAGCTTACACATTTACACATTAACCAAGGGAAAATGTAAAATGAAACTTGACTCCTGGCTAAAATCACAAGATTATGATGAAAGAGAAACTCGTGGAAGTGTAGAATACTCATCTTTCCCTCACACACCCCAACAAAACCACACACAACACATCATCATCTGCCTAGCCTTTTCCCAACTTTATAAGGGTCGGCTTCCAGACAAACCGGATTTAGCTAAATACCAGTATTTAACGTGGAGCGGCTGCCTACCAGACCTCCACAACCCATTCATTGGGTAACACGGTACTTCTTGGCAAGACTGGAGTCAGATTTTCTGGCTTCTGACAATCCGTAACGACTGCCAAAGATCTACAAATGACAGCCGAGACCAACAGCTTAACGTGCTTTCCGAGGCACGGAGGAAACTCGATATGTTAAGATGGTCACCCATCCACCGATCGACCCCGGCAAGCGTTGCTTAACCTTGAAGATCGACCCGTGCGACTGTAATTATTTTGCCACGAGCTCCACACACAACCCACACACAACACACATGCCACATACACTACAATCACCCCTCACATCTCACTAAGACTCACCCATTCACCCTAAACTCTTTGT
The DNA here is from genome assembly GCA_947386135.1 of Melanchra persicariae. NCBI lineage: Eukaryota > Metazoa > Arthropoda > Insecta > Lepidoptera > Noctuidae > Melanchra > Melanchra persicariae. The sequence goes on from OX376650.1 coordinate 21,265,328, forward strand.
TGTACCTACCTAGTATTGTGAGTTCCAAAATAAACTTTGTATTATTATTCATAAGCAAAAGCTGTTAGTTTGTAGTTTGTATGTAAGTATGTATAATTCCAAATGTTTATAAGATGACCCCTGAATATCTATCTAAACAGTAATCAAATAATTAGGTATGTGGTTTTTGTGAATACGTTTGTAATATATTGAAAGGCTTGCATTTGCTTGTGTTTGAATGGCAAAAGCAACTATTGAAAGCCGAGAGTCCCAAAAATAGCGAGTGAAGTTTTATTTCTTACCTATATAGGACGATGTACGTGGAGGAGACGCTTGATGTTGTTGTCGCCGAAGATAATGTGGAAGGTACAGGAGGCTCGGTGGACTCGGTGGATTGTATGGACTCGTAACAAGGATACGGAGTCAGTTTCGGCCTCCTCTATATGGCCCGTAGCCAAATTATCCACGAGCCATGTCACAGGTCCAGGTCCTCAGGAAAAATACCGACTAGCGTCTTGGCTCGTTAAGTTGTCGGCCGACAACTCTCTCTATTTGGTTGGACGATCGAATCGGTAAAAGATTGAAAGGGGAGAAAACATCAGTTAGTTTACGATGGAGTTGACTGTGGAGGTGACTGTCGGTGAATACGGCTAGGAATCGGACGGGTGGCCATATGGACTCAGTGGATTATATGGACTCGTAACAAGGATACGGAGTCAGTTTCAGCCTCCTCTATATGGCCCGTAGTCAAATTATCCACGGGCCATGTCGCAGGTCCAGGTTCTCAGGAAAAATATCGACTGGCGTTCTTGCTCGTTAAGTTGTCGGCCGACAACTCTCTCTACTATATGGCCCGTAGCCAAATCACGAAGTCAGTGTGCGTGCGCGGAAAAGAACGCAAGGCGGCGTGAGCTCGTCAACTGCGATATCGGGGAACAACTGTTGGACAGCTGAGGATGTACGCCATTGCGGAACTTGCGAGGCGGGGGGTGCATGTCTGGGGAGAGCTTTCGGAATGCCGAGATTCAATAGGTTTCTTAAAATTTCATATTGCACTCTTTCAGGTGTAGGGTATTGGTTGTAGTGAGCAGGGTCGGCCAGGGGAAGGGGCTGGGATTCAAACTTGCTGCCACGCTGCTGCTGTACTAATCGGCTCCTGCGCAGTACTTCCGTTCTAGTGGTGTCTCGGTAGCGCTGATGAATTAATAAAGGGTGTTCAGTGGACAATTTTCAAGTTTAATGTTAGGTACATTAAACCAAAACTGCAATAAGATTCTAATTTTTTATTAAACAAAATTAAGTTTGGCAATGCGGATTTAATTTCTTAAAACAATGTTGTCTTAATGCCGACCATTCTTATTTAGGCACTATTTCAATCGAACTCTTTTTGCGGAACACGCGAATGGAATTGCGTGGGTTTAATGCCAACAAAATCTTGATTTGAGATAACCCTACAAAAAAAAGTCGTACGGTGTGGGATCATGTGACCTAGGTGACCAGCAGGCCTCGAAAAAAAACTTTTCTGTAACGTCAGACGCTCACGACAAAATGTATGGGAATGACATTAGGTGATGACGTTTCTCTTCCACACCTAATGTCATTCCCATACATTTTGTCGTCAGCGCCGTCTACATGCTGATTAAATTTATTGGAAAAAAAATAATCTCTGCCTCTCAAGGTGACTCTTGGAGTCTTTGGAGTGGCCTCATCTTGCTGAAGAATGCACGTTGCCCTCCCAACCAGTAAGACATCGCGACTAGCAAATTCGCAAATCCCGCGCATAGAATGGTACCGCTCTAATTTACCTCACCCTGCTAGTTTACGAGCAATGACAATTTAAACTTGAAAACTTTCCCTTTATTTCATTATAAAACATCCACAAACGTTTTACTATAAGTTAATAAATAAACTATACTTAGGTCCGTTTTAACTAGGATGGTGGAGACAGAAAATATTCTTCAGTCTTTATTATTATTATGATTACTTTATAAACTTTGTTATGTTTTACACATATATATTTACAGGTTGAATTTGTACAAATAGTACAAAATAAACAAGTGCTGCCGACATTAATTACCCTTTATTCCTGTTGTCCCCGTATGATCCCTGTCACGGGGACAGCGGGACGTGATTAAATTTATTTCGACGGATTAGGACGTGATTAGATCTGCGAGCGATATGTGGGGGCCTACGGGCTCAAATACAATGCCATTAAAAGCGAGCTCATGGTGTTTAAGGCGGGATCTAAAACTTATGACATTGTCCCACAGGTCATGCTGAGTGGCAGTGTCATTAAAATGTGTCTTTGAAATGTGCTAATTAAGCCCTTTAGTTCGATTGATACCCAACACAACCATAATAATAAAAAAAAATTTAGTTCATGTCTTTATTAGGGAATGCAATCTCGTACGAGATTTCCGCCTAGCGAGATCTCGCGAGACTCAAAACCCAGTCTCGCGAGATCTCGCAAATTACGGGATCTCGCGAGATTGGGAGAATCGCAATTAAAACATATGCAAATGCTTGTTTTAAGAACTAGTAATTGACATGATATGTAGTTAAATAGAAACTGCGTTGCTTAGTTATAAAAATAATGTAAGTTTTATTTTAAAAATCAACAGAGTACTTATTATTTTTTATTTTATCTCTAACTCTAATAACATTTGTTTATGTCTATAATTATTATACCTACTGTAGCTAATCAGTTCAAATTCTTACAATATTGGTAACAAAACAGTAATTATCTATATTTAGTCTTTTGTAAATTATTACTTTAGTTTCAATAATTAAGAGTAATAGGAACATTACTTATGGTAAATAAATACAACAAAACAAAAACTTAACTTCACAAGTTCTTAAATAAATGTTGTGAGATCGTATTAATCAAATAAAAGAAGTTTAAAGTAGAAGTCAGATGAAGTTATCAAGGTACGGAAAGGCAAGTTAGTTTGTCTGAAAATGGCTTCTCAAAAAACACATCATGTCGAGAGTATCATCTGACAGACGACTTCTGATTTTGCATGCCAAATACCCTGCTGCTGAAAAAGCTCGTTCTGCCTCAACACTTGTGGGAACCACAGTTGAGAGGCAGTTATGTACGAAGTTTAAAAGTTCCCCTCTTATTCCACCAGCTTCGTACAAATTCATTTCTTTTTTTATTAAAATGTCTAAAGTATTTGTTATAGAATTTGTTGAGCGAGCAGTGGGCTGTTTCAGTGCTTTCAGCGATTTTTGCAGCTTTTCATGAAGTGTGATATTTTTTTCCGCGGAGACGGCAGAAAGAGGCATTGTAGTGTCTTCAATATCGAAGCCTTCATCGTCCTCTTGTGCAACCGGTGCAACAACATCGACATCCTGCGTCTGTGAGTTATAATTGTACTGTGTTTTGAAATACACGTCGTCACGCTGCATTTGTCGATCTCGTTATCTCGCGAGATCTCGTACGAAATTTGACGAGATACAATCTCGTAAAATATGGACGGGATCTCGCGAGATCGGGATCTCGGCGAGACGAGATTGCATTCCCTAGTCTTTATGCGCCACATACAATTTATTGCAACAACCTGAATATCCTATATAATCATAACCAGCGGACAATTTAGACGCTTCCAATGACACCTCATTTGTCAAATTATGATAAATGGTTTAGAAGTGATGTGGGAACAGATGAACATAGGTATACATACCGGTCAAATACATAGCCCTCATTTTTGCTTCGCCGTACACGGGATTGTCGAGCACGTACGACTTGAGCCGTCTCTTCATAAACATTGGCATGTGATTACTGACTTTCTGTGGAATCCCAAGTGTGATTGCGTAGCTCTTCTATACTTTAATGAGAAGCTATATCCAGTGGGGTTGCAGCTTGAGCATACTATGGCTCATAATGAAAACATTTCCACATAGACGAACTCTTGAATTTTTCGATCAATAATTAGGTAATTCAAATTCATCATTATTGATCGACTTGCTTGACAATTAACAGCAGTGTTGCCAACTCTGAATTCTAGCGGATGGTAGAAATTATAATTCTTCTAAAATTACGGTAGATTTTCCGAAATTATGTTGTACATCTTAGTTGTTTGTACATATAGTCTGTCAAGAAAGTCATGAAAAGAATGTTTTGGGAACTACTATTTTAGCTGATACTGGCAACACTGATTAATTGTCAAGCTGAGTACCTCAACTGTCACTTCGTGGCTTTGTGGTTGATTTTCTATGATTTTTAGTGGTATTTCGAGTTTTTTTAAGCGTGTGACCGTTTCGAGATAAAATGAATCGAAATGTTTATAAAAGCGGTGCGAGACAATTATATTTAAAGTGTTTCAAGAGTGTATGGCCGAATTTTAAGCTGAGACGAGTAAAGACGATGTTTACGGTCGAACAGCAAAGTTAACCGGTACGTAAATATATTTAAATGTTGAACACAGTAAAGGAAATTATAATCTCTTGTCAATCTTCTGTTTTTAAGTAAAATTTGTCTTTTTAATCATTGTTTATATTTCGTTGAGGTTATGATTTTATTTACGATTTATTATACTACCACTTAACGGTGTTGATGCTTTTGTGTTACTTTTAAGAGATGTTTAAGATATTTGTTATTTAACACGTCTTTATTGATTTCAGGTGTTTTTGAAAGCACAATTCGACGCATAGTTGTCGAATAAATAAATGCACCATATCACTCTATTACAACAAACAATTGTGATTTAAACCCAATAGAGTTAGTGTGGGCAATAGTAAAAAGGCGAATTGCACAAACAAATGTTTGTGGTCAAAATGTTGCGAAGTTGGCTGAAGAAGCATTTAACTCAGTAACTCCACAAGAATAGGAAAAACTGTGTTGACCATGTCATCAAAATCGAAGATGAATATTTTGCCCGTGGATTAACTCTCTATAATGATATTGACAAATCTTGTCATATCGGTTAGCGATGATAGTTCGAGTGAATCTGAAGTCAGAAGAGGATGAATTTAATTATGCAGGAGTTTCAGGCAACATTTCGGGAGTTGAATACCTCGCCAGTGATTATTTGGATTTTGAATAATAAAAAATATTCTATAAATCCTTTTTTTTTGTGCAGTTAGAATATTGATATCAGCTCAATTAAGCTGATATCGATATTCTACCAGGGTCATGTTGAGACGGCAGCGCTGCAGCGCAGAGAGGCGAACCATCGAACTTTGTGGTAGATAAATGTTAATAACTGAAAGGGCGAAAACAAGGGTTGGTCAAAATAAATATTCTTATTACACACACATAATGTTGTTATATTCTAATTATGAATGAATGTTATTTGAATGGAAATCAGTTGAAGGAGGAATGTTTTTCACCACTACCAATGAATGTCAAAACTCTTTTTTTGCACCTTAAGTGTTGGAAATAAGATAGATGAGAGTCAGATAATCCACATGGCATTAAAGAGACAATAATAATGAATCAGTAATTAATTACTATTTTATAAAAAAAAGTATCAAAACCTTTCAGTCGAAATTTATAGGGATACCATGTAAATGATGGTGGCGCCCTCCTTTTTTTTCATGACTTTCTTGACAGACTGTACATAATTTGTAGTAATGCAGTTGTAAACAAAATAAACAAAAAAGCAGGAGTTCAAAGGTTAATGGGTATTACGGTGTATTTTGGTACCGTTTTATAATCCTACGGTAGGTGGTAGATCAGATCTATGGCTAGCCGCAGACACACAATATTATTGACATAATAAAGAATACGTTTTGTATCTTGACTTGGCTCGCGAGGTTGTCGACATGTGGGATGTGAACACAGCAGTCATTGTGCCAATAATCGTCACGGCCAATGGCGTAATTGCCAAGAGCCTCGACCAACATCTCAAGAGGCTCTCGTTGGGCAGCTGGATCAAGGGCTTGATCCAGAAAGCAGTTCTCTTGGACACGGCGCGTATCGTTAGGAGGTTCCTCTCTCAGGGGCCCTGACCACCGGTAGCTTGGACTCTGTTCCCGATACCGGTGGGCTACTATTTTTTTTTTTTTTTTTTTTTTATATTTTTAAATGTTTTTTTTTTAATTTTGTAGAAATATTTAAAAATATAATTTATATGTACAATAATGAATAAAGAAATACGTTTTGTTATTATTATTGTGTGTGTGCGGCCTATATTGCTGTATTGTTCAATATTATTGTGTACTAAAAATTCTGATTTTGTCACGTCAATATCGGGGGGAGGCAGGGGAAAAAATGATTTCAAGGCAGGCGGACGTTCGTGTTTTTTGTTCGAAATGGAGGACGAAAACAGGCAGATAGGATTCGTACACAGGGAGCATTCGTTTTTTCACCTTTGAGTACGTATAGCTGTTATAAGTTTTGCTCGAAATATTAAAGAAATTTAATATAACTACATAGCATAAAACAAAGTCGCTGTCGCTGTCTGTCCGTCCCTATGTATACTTAAATCTTTAAAACTACGCAACGGATTTTGAAGCGGTTTTTTTAATAGATAGAGTGATTCAAGAGGAAGGTTTATATGTATAATACATGCATAATATTGTAGAGAAACACTGATAAATTTAGAGGTTTCTAATGTGATGTCGTAAATAAACACATTTTTTTGCGCTTACATAGCAAACGCTGGCTGAACCCCACGAGATAAATCAAAATAATGTACTACAGTATTGTACACGTTAAAAAGGTTAACAAAAAAGTCCGCGGTGGTATATGTCTATCTCTTAAGGATAACCCACAATAACCATTTTTTATCCTTTACATTTTATGGGAGAAAATGGCTTATTTACGGAGTGGTTTTAAGCAATACAGCATTAATCCTTATCCAATTGAGTACCTTAAATACATGGTCCATTTACTATGGATCAATATGGCCCTTTACAGCATTTAATTTAAATGATTTTTTCCGAAGATATTACAGATTTAAAATGCAGTTTCAACGTTGCGGGCTTAGATTTGAGCGTTGAGTGTTTTTCTCATGGTCGCGTCCTGCGAATTTCTGGTGGTGCAATGCCGCGTCAAGCCAACAACACTTGATATTTATCTATTTATTTATTATATACTTTATTGTACACCGGTAATAACATAAAATGAACATTAGGTACTAACTAAAACACATGTACAATGGGCGGCCTTATCGCATTCCGCGATCTCTTCCAGGCAACCTATACATAGTCATAACATAGTCGCTTTAAAAAGTTTCATAAGCAAGCAGCCGCCGAAAATTTTGTTAAGTGTCTATTTTTATGACTAAGTAGATTTAATTAAGTACTTATTTACTTCAAAAACAATTATTATTATATAGAAAAGCTGATTCTGTGTTAACTTTGATGTCAATACATGATTTATTACATTGAATAAATGGCGTTTTCTTTGACTGTACAAAGGTTCCCCACTATCTACGAATGTGCCCCACACTATGCACGAAGCTACCCCATGTGTGGGGTAGTTAGTACGTTTTGACTTTTTCAGAAAAGTTACCCTAGCTTCACCATGCTAGTCTGTGCGGCAGCTGGCAAGCCGGCCGACCACTGGGCTGGGGGTAGGGCCTGCGCCCCACCCGCCAAAGCCGGAAATCGGAGAAAGCCCTCCGCCACCGCCGTCTCCGCCGCGACCGCCGCCACCGCCGCCGCTTCCTCCGCCGCCAAAGCCGGTTCCACTGCGGCTGCTGCTACTGCAACAGCCGCAGTAGAGCCCCTACAACGGGCTCCGGAGGGGGCTGAAATGGAGTGCCAGTAATGGCCCCATTTCACCCCCTCCTGTTGAACGTCAGCCACTGCGCCGCCCAGGAACTGATGCTCCTGGGCATGGCGCAGTGACTGATGCCTGTCCGATCAGAACAGGCCCGGGTTGACGGCGCGCTGTGTTCTACGCGCGCCAAGCCAGCAGTCGTCAGCATGGGTCGGGGCCCGTTAAGGCCAGAGCCTACCAGGGTTGCGGATTTGTTCGAAAGAGTTACCGCGGCCCTGGGAAGAAAGGCACTAGGAGGAGTAAAGGGTGGGTTTTAGTCAGTAAAAGTCTGACACTCCCTGCCGCTCCACCCAGAGCGGGAGGGGTCATTTGATGATTTCCCATCCTAGGAAAAAAAAAAAAAAAAAAAAAAAAAAAAAAAAAAAAGCTTCACCATGCTGGTTTGTATCTAAACTAAACTTCATTATTTTAAAGCCAGTTAAATCGGGTATATAGCAGTAGGTATTAAAGTTTTTAAAAATAGTTAATAGTTGCTATTTAATACGGCTTAGAGTAAAAAGTGTACGAATCCTACCTGCTCTCCTCTATCCATAGCGAAGTACCTACTCTCACGGAAACTCGATATTTGTCAGTATGTATTAAAACATTTCCCATTTTTTTAATAAATACTGACAAATATTAAGCCTCTAGACTTGTGCATAATTATGGAAAACATCCCGCGAAGTATATCGCGATAAAGATAGAAAAAATAATGTGCTTGATAATAAGTTGTTTGATGTTTATACAAAATCAGGAGAGAAGACGTAAAGAAACATTGAATTCTCTAAAAAAAATTCGGAAAGAATAGAAGATTCACAATTCGAAATCATCGGTAAAAGGAATAGATAAGGTTTATGTCCCATCTGCCTATACATAACATGAATTTCTGTTTTTATTAATAAGTTTATTAATTACTCTCATAGATTAGTCATAACAGGTAGGTTACTATATTTTTAATTCTTTTGCTGTGCCCGACAGGGTCCATAATGATCACATTTTTTTTTTAACTTACCACCTAAGTACACATTGTGGAATGCAAATAAAGTATTGAGTATTGAGTATTGAGTATTGAAAGTACCTACTAACAATAAAGATGTTTTGATAGTTTTGGGAAGCTGCCATCCTTCATTCTCATATTATAATCATTTTCTTCTGTAACTCGTAGTTTATTTATAAGTTTTTTTCTCATCCAGTCCTTAATCCAACGTTTCTTTCTTGATTGCCTTTTTTTAGTTAATAAAATTAATGCAGTACTCAAAACAACGCCTTTTTTCTTTCTAGTCATTTTATTAGGGCATGTATTTAACGCGGCGACAAACTAATCTGATTTAGGGTTTTAAAAATAATTAAAATGGGTACCAAAAATAATAGGTTGGCAGCTACGGTGAATTAGCATTTTAAGTATAAGTAGCAGTTTTATATTGAGTTATAATCTTTGTTTAAATTTAAATTGGCAGTGATTTTTTGGTGTGGCAACTGAATTTATTGTTAGGCGACAACTTGAAGGCGGATAAAGAGTAGAAAATAGGCTTTCATATATTATACAATGAGTTCGTTTATAAAATTAACTGAGATGAGAAGAAAATATGAAAATGGTCATAAAAATAAATAAATATTTTTGGAAGGTTTAAAAAAACCCCCTTATAACCTAACCCGTCCGAGTCGGGATGCCCAAAATCCCGAGCTCGCTTCGCTAGCTCTTACACCAATTAAAACACCAAAATGTTTGAATCCCACTGATAATATTAGCCGCCAAGTCATTCTTTTTAATAGATACCTCACCTGTTATTTCAGGCCCTGTTTAATATATTATTATTTAGTTTTTATACATTCTTGCCTTTTGTAGTATAATAATAATATTGCGTAGTGTGCCACATATTGATGAAGATTATTGACAATCTTGCATTGACAATATTATTGTGAGTGTGCGGCAAGCCTATGCTGATTCTGGTGATTTTACTGTAATTACGGTGCAGTAATTATATCTGTCAAGCAGTGTGGCAACACTGCTTGACAGATATTTACTGCAGCTGCTACTTACTGCTTGCAACATTATTATCAGATATAAATAATGTTGCAAGGAGGCAAACCATTGTTCTTTTTTGAAAAGTTAATTTAATCTTTAAAAACGGAAAAGCGTATTCATCAACGTTTATTTAACTTATATCTTCCCATGACAAATAATGTTTTCAAGATAACATTTACGTCGTCTCTACACTGAAATTGTTAATTAATAAGGTATACTATCATTTTACGGAGTTTGTGAATGACAAATTTTGAATTTCGATAATGTATTTACAATGTGTATTTAATGATTATGGTTTACTTATTGGTAAATGACTATTTTTTTTTTATTAGTGATGGGTTTGCTCTTGACTCTAGTCAAAGTCAGAGATGACAGAGACAAAGTCTACGATGGAGCGAGCTTACCCAGAAGGAGCCTGTTCACTCTTAACTTTGAAGAGATTAGGGCTGTAAGCTTTTGGAAACACAGACGCAGGCAGAGAGTTCCACTCCTTTGCTGTGCGCATTATAAAAGACGTTCGGAAACGCTTAGTGCGAATTGGTGGAATAGCTACAAGGTAGAGATGGTAAGATGCAGTGCGTCTGGATGTCCGATGGTAGAAGGGGGCCGGTGGGATGAGGTCGTGGAGTTCTTGGGCACACTCACCGAAGTACAATCTGTAGAAGACCGATAAGCAGGCACGCTTACGGCGATGAGCCAAGCTATGTAGCTTGACATCCACCAGTGTTACGTCTCCGATGAGCCTCTTAGCTCTGCGTTCCACCGAGTCAAGCGCGGCAAGCTGATACTTAGCTGAGCCATCTCATAGGTGTCTATAATACTCCATGCAGGATCGGACTTGTGCTTTGTAAAGGGTTAAAACTTAGAATAATAACGCCTAGAAGGAGAGTCTCATACACGCTCCCTACCAAAAAATGAAGCAACTTTCGTACTTATGTGTGAGTGAGCGGTATGTAATTACAGCCACAGACGTAAAAAAATGTTGCTAGGAATGAACACTTTCCCTAAAATCGGGAAAAATGTTAATATACTTGGGACTAATCATAGATCAATATAAAAAAAAAATGTTAAGTACGTAACTTGTCGGTATGTACTTATTGAGTCGAAATCCAAGATGGCGCCGACGAAATTTGATAACTTTTCGTCATGGGTGTCATTTCCATGGTTTCTGGGGTCGCTAAAACCGATTATGGGGTTAAAATTGAAATCCAAGATGGCGCCGACGATATTTGCTAACTTTTCGTCATGGGTGTTATTTTCATGGTTTCTAAGGTCCCTAAAATCGATTATGGGGTCAAAATTGAAATCCAAGATGATGCCGACGAAATTTGCTAACTTTTCGTCATGGGTGTAATTTTCATGGTTTCTGGAGTCGCTAAACCCGATTTTGGGTCAAAATCGAAATCCAAGATGGCGCCGACGAAATTTGCTAACTTTTCGACATGACATTTTAAACATCAGGAGGAAAGATAGTGGTTTTTCACTTTTATAGAAAACTTCAAATCGTTCTCTCTCTCCTTCTAAACTCTTTTAGAAAATGTTCTCAACTAACTATTTAGACCTGGTTAGATGGCGTATGCATACTAAGTTTTCGATTTGACCCCATAATCGGTTTTAGCGACTCCAGAAACCATGAAATTGACACCCATAAGGAAAAGTTAGCAAATTTCATCGCCACCATCTTGGATTTCGATTTTGGCCCCATAATTGGTTTTAGCGACTCCAGAAACCATGAAAATGACACCCATGACGAAAAGTTAGCAAATTTCGTCGCCGCCATCTTGGATTTCGATTTTGATCCCATAATCGGTTTTAGCGACCCCAAAGATCGCGAAAATGACACCCATGAAAGACTGGTCGACACCCGCGGGGCCGATCAGGCTCCCGCCTCCCCATCCCCCTGGTTGGCCGCCCAGTCTGATGTTCCTTTATTTCAATTTTAAGACACGATCTCATACACTGGTGTCGGTGTCGCCGCGTGTCGCGACTATGGTTTTTTCCCATATGAAAACTGCCCAACGCGCCTAAAGAACTTTTCACTTAAAAAAATGCGCAAATTATTTGAATCAACCATAATTATTAGCTTTCGTTTCATACTTACAACTTTAAACAATAAGCATCATAATACAGGTAGACTCCAACAGTTAGTGCTTACTGTATTATGGGTAATTTTTCTTTACAACTGGCAACACTACATTGTGATAAATTAGGTTATGAAAATTTTAATTTGAAGATCGATTTACGTAAAAATAATGGATTTAATGTAAGTACTTACTTGTGAAACGTGATTTTATCACATTTTTTTTGTTTTCCTGGTGTGTTAGAGCATCTTTTTATGCAACAAACTGTCATTTTTAAATATTTCTCGGGAGGTGCATTCAACAGAGCGTGACCTTGAGCACTGACGGCTCGCTGCGCCGAGTACTCCGTATATGGAGTAGTCTGAGTTGCTTCACTTTTGATGCTCGTACTAGGTTTCTAGGCGTTATTATTCTAAGGGTTAAAAGCTGTCCAGGCCTTCTGAAGTATCGCTTCACCCTATTTAGAATAAAGCTTTTTGGCCGCAATTTGGGCTTTGTAGTTGATGGTGGCGCCTAAGTTAAGACTGGATCTCAACTCCATGCCTAGGAGCTCGAGACGATCAGTAACAGGAACAGATGCACCCTGAAAAGTAGGAGTTTGGTCAAAGCGACTCTTTTGACTTTTGCGGTAAAAAGACACGCCTGAGTTTTGGTGGCGTTAAAAGTGACCAGATTGTCATCACCCCACTGGGAGACAACGCTTAAGGTCAAATTTGTCCGCTCTACCAAGGCCTCTCTCAAGGAACGGACTTCATCCCCACCGGTTGTTGCGCTGGACAAGTATCTCTCTGAAACGGTACTATCATCTGCGTACCCAACAAGACCAGGCTGAAGTAGGTCATTGATGTGTAGCAGGAAAAGCGTTGCAGATAGAACAGACCCCTTAGGAACTCCGGCATCAATAGCCATGAGGTCAGAGGAGCAGCCGTCAACGACTACTCGGATCGACCTTTTACTCAGGAAGTCTGATATCCAGCTACAAATACCAGCTGGGATGCCATAAGCAGGAAGCTTACTGAGTAGACCTGCGTGCCAGATCCTGTCAAAAGCCTTCGAGATAACTAGCGACACAGCAAGTGCTTCGCCGTGTCTCTCGATGGCTTCGCCCCAGCAGTGCGTGACATACACAAGAAGACTATGGAAACCTTATAAATATTCACACTGTCCGGTAGCCCGGAAACCGTTTTCATACAACCGACTAGTGCTGCCAGGTTATGCGACTATTCGCCATATAGGCTACTCAGAAGGGCGACCAATAGGATAGTTGACAACTATCAAAAATCGAGATGAATGAGTATTTTATCCGAAAGTTTTCACTAACATTGTGCGATTTGTGAAAAAATAAATTAAAAAATTGATAGCAAAATAGAGGAGTTACAAGCTTTTGAAGTTATTCTTCTATTCTTGTCATGCAAAATGTCGTTTGTACTGGTTGGCGTAAATTCGTAATGGCATTGCTAGTGAGTGACGTCACACGCAATTAGTACTGTCTGTGTTTAAATATTACAGATTACAAAACACACAACTTTGAGTATTTTATTCACCTGATTATTTCTTTGAAGTTTGAGAAATTTATTAAAAAAAGCCAGTCAAATACCCTATTTTTACGATCGGCGACTGATCGCCAATTATCTTGCATCAGGAAAAAAAATTGGGCGACTTTAGGCGATTTCAGAATTATACTGTCTCGGAACCACGGAAAAAGTTTTATGCAGAATTTAAGAATGATTACCTATTGTGACAAACGAGACAAAGCTGACAATGGCTTGTAGTGTATAGAAGCACACTATGATAAGCTATGCACTCATGGATTTCGGTGGATTTTGTTTTCATGTTCACACTTTTACATAACATTTACTTTTAGGTACGTAGGTACATACGTTAAAATAAAATATTTTTTATATCGTGTAGGCGAGTATCGAATATCTCTCGTGGTTTTTTGAGGGATTTCCTGTCTTTTCAAAGTAGAAAACAAACAGCAATATGTTTAAAAAAAATTATAGCGGTAGGGAATAAATCTGTTTTGAATAGTTTTATATTAAGTGGTTCATGTATTTCTGAAAGTTGTTGTACAAATTAAAAACAGTTTTTAGGGTTCCGTACCCAAAGGATAAAACCCTATTAGTAAGGTCCCTAGGAGACGAGAAACATGTCGAAGTACCTATTGCCGAAGCTGGAATTGTGAGTGTTAAAGATTCACAAATACCACGAGATCAGAAACATGTTAAAGTATTTCCGGAGGTGTAATTGTGAGGCAAATAAATTGTGAGGAATTGAAAAAAAGTAATATCTAAAAACCAGGGCTTTAAATACCGGTAAAAATTTATAACGTTACCTTGCATTGACAGGAGTTAACGTTAATATTAAAATAACGGTAATAGGTTTAACGTTATTTATGCACCATTTTAACGTTATTCTTTATTAACGTTATTTGTAGTTTAACGTTAATTTTATCGTTATTTTTAAACGGTTATCTCTGTGAGGTGGTGCAGTGTCAGGTTGTATCTTGATCAAAATATACTGATTATAGGTAAGTACATAATTATAACCATAATTACATTTTTTTTCTCTTAGCTAGATTTCGGAAATCTATTATTATACATATACACATCAAATCTAAGTTCATGATGATGAGTAAAAATGATTCTTATGGTTACATCTATGTAAATACATATTTGTTATTGTTGCGCATCACATTTTGATAAAATTACAACCTGACACTTACCTTCAAATAGCAAAAAATACAACAAAGTTCGCGGGCTATAATAACACTAATTATTTTACTGTTAAAACGATAATTCTCGTATTTTACGTTAAATGTTACTTAACGTTATATTACTGGTAATGTTATCAAATACCGGTAAATTTTGTAACGTTACTATGGTATCACAATTGAAATTAACGTTATGTAACGGTTATTATTTTGATATTTGGTAACGTTAACAAGCCCTGCTAAAAACAAAAAAAACGTTATAGCTTTAAGATTTTAGGCTACGAGTTTAGGCTACTTTGCATTATATTAGGCGAATTTAGGCTACTTGGGGTTAAACTTTCAGCGACTTGGGGCTCGACTCATCTGGCAACACTGTTACCGACATCGTATTCGTAGACACTCGTAGATGTCATGAAACTTGCATTTATCACAAAAGTCGATAGGGCAAGCGAATATTTTCGTTTGTTTGTAACGATCGGTACAAATAATCGAAATCGCTATCTGTAACGAGGTCTCAGGCCCTGATTCCTCTGCTTTGGCTCTAATTTAGATTAATTAAGAATCAAAAATTGAGGGAAATGTTTGAAGATAATGATGCAGGTGCTGCAGGCCCAAGGCCGAGCGGTGTTAAACAGTAAGTACCTACAACCTATTTTTGAATAAATTGTCGGTTCAGTATGGCGCGCAATTTATGAAAACGGCTCTGAAATTTCATTTTGTACCTACGGATGCTGTATGTATTTTTGAAACAAATCCAGGTAGGTACTAAATAGATCCTTAGTTTATTAAATATTTCAGGCGTAAGCGTGCAACAAGGGTTAGAGAAGGGCAAATAGATGCCCTTATATCTATTTTGGAGACCCGGCCGTGCTTGCACAGCCGCAAGTTTACCGGCCTCCTGAGCCAGGAAAATTTTGAGACTGCCTGGCAGGAGGCAGCCGACGACCTCAATCAATTGCCGAACGGGGCTATCAAATCGCCGGAGCAGTGGATTAAAGTTAAGCTCGTTTCAAATACCTAGTAGTTTCCAACTCCGATATGTGCCGACATATTACTAATACCTATTATTATCATTATATCATTGAAATCATTGAAATACAACATTTCATATATTAGGTCTTTACCTATGAAATTGCCGTTCTGCAGTACTGGCCATTTCAAATCAAAATAATTTTTGTTTGGCTAAGAATTCTAATTTCAAATTAATTTTATTTTAAAAACATGGTTTTTTTTTCCAAAAGTAGTCATTTGTTTATTGATTAGTGTTACATTTTCATCGCATTTCAATATTTTTCGTCATCATGGATACGTTAAAAATTCGAGTAATTATGGAATATATTAACTTCATAATTAATGTTCATTGTAGGTATGGAGAGACCTCAAAAGTAAAGCGTGCAGCAAAGCAGCCCGCCTACGAAAGAAAAGTGCGCGGACGGACAATAGAGGTGTCCCCGCTGAGTCACTAACCGAAGTGGAACGGAGAGTGATCGCCGTTGCCAGTGTGAATTATAATCATGGCACCATTTGCCCAGATACAATGCAGGAGGACACTGTGAGTTCTGATATTCATGTATAGAACTCGAAAACTTTTATCTGTACCTGTATTTTGTAATACTAAAATAAAATACTGTTATTATTAATAACAGACGCTGCATTCCGAAATAGAAAGTGAAGCAGATTCAGTGGCAGCACAAATAGAATGTAAGTTTTAAAATGTGCTCTCAATAATTATAATTGCAGTTCCTATACATATTTATTGATATTAAATTATCATCTTAGACAATGTTATTGACATCAGACAGGGACCGCGGAAGTGAGGTGCAGGGGGGCCAAATGCCTTAAAATTGAACAGGGGCCTGCTTTTACTACCTGAAAAATGTTTCTCTGTACAATCCTTCACAGAGCTTTATGTACCTACATATAACATATAATTATGTATAAATGTAGTTTACCACAAAGCCATGGATGAGGATTGGGTGCAAACATTCATATTTTCTCTTAAATAGCGGCAACCCTACTAACAATATAATTGGTAATACGTTCATTGTATTGTTTTTCGATAATACTTATCCCATAAAAAAAATATTGGTACCCTAGCTTTTAGAGACTCACCTATGCCCTTGTAGCTACAAGGGCAAAGGTGAGTCTCCAAAAGCTAGGGGCATTATTCTAACCCTGGGCGATATTATTCAAGGCTGAAATGCTGGTCAGTAGGAAATGCCGTGAAACATTTAAATCCAAAATTAAAGTATAATTAGCTTAGTTAATTAAATAAAACAAATGCTTTTGATGTGCATTTTTTACAATTTGTCTGTTCTTTTTTCTCAATTAGTCAGACATGGAAGCCATTTTTTTCCACTTTACTTTAAAAGATTTAAATTAAAGAAACATCTTAAAATTTGAATGAGCAACCACTTAATGGTGTGCATTTTTGGAATTTCTAAACTTTAAATTAATATCTTTGCAAAATAGGTAAGTAATTGATAATATATTTTAAATTTGATTGAAAATGTTTGCCCCGGTCATGACCACTTCTACGAAATACTCTATGAACGTAGTATTCTTGCAGCCGGATCTTAGGCCAGCGGTCCCTGACATCAGAGATGCCACATCGCCACTGCCTGGACCAAGCAGTGGTGAGCTCATTATTAAAATTCCTGCATCGCCCGAACAACCAACCAAAAGAAGGAATTTTTTCATTAAAATAAAATTTTTACTTGGTCATAACTTTTTTCCCACAGTGATTCGAGATTTGCCGCCATAGCAAAAATTGTAGAGAATATAAAAACCTTTCCAATGACATATCACCTAATGTTATTGGTCATTAGGCTGGGCTCCATACATTCTTGTCGGTCCTCCTTTCTATTATTGTTATTACATAATAAATACGTACATATTAGTAATTTGATTTTTATGTGAATCAATTAATTATTTCAGCAGTCAGACCTGTGACACCATCACCGGCACCAACTTCACAACGGGATGGGTCTAGAAATAAAAGTAATCTATCATTTTAATAATCAGATTGTGAAAATCATACCTACTATAAAATAATATTTTCAACAGTACATTTTGGGGTTTTCAGATCCTCGCCAAACTATTCAAGAGCAACATAACACAGATCACCAGGAATATCTGGCTGTTGCCAAAACAAATGCAGAAGCCATGAAGGTAGTCAAAAACATATTATTATTCTCATTATTCATTTAGGTAATATACCTATATATAGATGGTAAAAAGTATCATATATATGCAGTTAATTAAAAAATAGTAAACCACCGTGTAAATATGCAACTAGGTACATTCCCCATATCGGTGGTTTACTATATTGTCTGTGTACAGTAGAATTAGCTTCACACTTCAAAGTTGCCAATAAAGGTTAACCAGCATTAATAAAAAATAATAATAATATGTTTTTATATTGCAGGTCCTGGCAGCTTCAACCAAACTGCAGGCAGAGGCAGCTATGCAGCAGGCAGAGGCAGCCAAAAAACAGGCCGAAGCTTCCATGCTGTTCGCGCAAGCTGCCGACAAAATCGCTAACGCGATGTGCAGTCTTGCTGACGCATGGAAATAAAACAATTTCATGCGTTTACAAAAATCGCATACTTTCCAATCATTTTAACTATTGTTAGGTACTCTCATACTCATAGTATCATGTCTTACTATGGGGTCGGGCTGCAGACATCGATTCTATTGTTATTCTTTAGAAAAAAGCCTTAAGAGCCATATATTTACAATATCCACCAGCAAGATTCCTTATGGATATTAAAATCATGAAGGTACGGAAAGGCTCTGTGAGCACTCGGACCCCATGGGCTTAAGAGCGTTTACGCGGTACGGCTTTTCATACAATCTTTCAAATCCTTATTCTTCAAAATGAATGAACCGATTTTAACGAAACTTGGTATGCATACGCTAGATATCCAGGTCTAAATAGTTATAAGAAAACATTTTTGAAAAAGAGTTCAGGGGGAAGGATATAGTGATTTTTCACTTTCTATAGAAAACTTAAAATCGCTCTCTCTCTCCCTCTGAAATCTCGGTTCATTCATTTTGAAGAATAAGGATTTGAAAGATTGTATGAAAAGCCGTACCGCGTAAACGCTCTTAATGTTTCAATACCAAACGGCTAAAATATAACTTCCAATAAGGTTGCTATATTTGCGCCGTTTGAGATTTTCTGCACCTGCAGCTGTCGCCCCAGCGCAGCCCGCCGTGCTAAGAAGATGGGATGGCGCAAGGGTCTACCCACCTTCCAATGCATTATTGCCATCTCATCTGTCCGCATTGACACCGATGTGGAGCTCCGCTCCGCACCCAGACGAAGACACGTAGCGATCCGGGAAGTACCGTTTTGGAGGGTATGCGGTACAGAGAGTGAAGTCCCGCATACCTCCGTTGAAAAGGGAGGATCCTTCGACCAGACGGTTGTTGTGTCTGGTGGGCAACTGCCCGACAGTTGATATTCAATTCGGGCTTTTGTATCCATTCGAATCACACGACACGAATTTTTCAAGTTAGTTCGCAGCTGTCGAGATAGATGGCGCTGCGAGTCTCATTTTTGTTGATTCTGCTACGTTGACGTTTTGTGTGGCGGTATTAATGCCACTACACCGTCACTCAGCATAGTACTTACCTATGTTGGGTGACGTAGCCAAATACCTTCAACCCAAAGCAAGCAGGCGGCTCGCTCCGCAGTATTGATGGACGTATTTATGAGGTTATTGCGTACCAACCTGCAGACGGCCGGCTCATCCTATTGTCTTTGAGAAAATGGGTTATCGGACAAAGCTGTATTCGGGCAAGTTACTTTCTAGGCGCTCACTGCATCGCGTCGGGCACGTAACCAGAGGGCTGGGCTTTTCTTCGACCAAAGAATCAGCCTTGCCATTCAACGCGGCAATGCTGCCAGTGTTCTAAGCACGTTTGCCATTGACAACGATGTGGATGAATGTTTTGATGCCCAATGATTTATTTTTAACCGACTTCAAAAAAAGAAGGAGGTTCTCAATTCGATTGAATGACTTTTTGTTTTTATACCTACATTTGTACATAAATTCGCGGATTCGCGATTATTAGTCTAGTTGTTCAAGTATTTAGAAGTTACTTTAGGTTACTTCTACATAATTATACTTAGATAGTTCGTTAAATGTAAATAAATTGTACATAAGTAAGTAGGTTCGACAAATTAATGGTACCTAATTTGTATTATTTTCCTGTATTTATTCCCACTTTCAGAAGGTTATTCTTTAAATTAAGGTTGAACTAGTCGCGGGCTCGAACTCGCTGGTAAGCGTGGCCAAACAGCACGCTGTCTCACCGGGCATCGTGCCCGACAGAGACAATATCAGTGATGAGCATTTATATGCTAGTCTAAACGCACAATGTCTAGTTTCCATGCTTAAAACATCGTTCCGAACGAAAACAACGTTAGACGATGCACGAAAAGTCTATTGGAAGGTTGAGTTTTATGAAAAAACCACTGAATAAATCCATTACAAATAAAGTTTACTGAACTCTTCTACAATCGAGGTTTGTCGGTGCCGACTGTGTTTTTGAGATTTTACACTTCTTTTATTACTTATTTACGCCCGAAGTTGCGTTAAAATATATAAATTGGCAAAAAAACGAATCTTTGTTGGCTAATAACTTTATTATTAATAATTTTATTTTACTATTCTGTTTCCGTACAGACAAAATTAATAATGAGATAAAACGATATCATGCTTAACGTTGAATGTATAATGTCAAACAGTGGAGTAATATCCCCCCGAAATTTGTATGGACAAAATATCGAAGAGTGTAACCTTAAGTACCCCTGTGGTCGAAGTTACTTTGTACAACTTTCAATTCCGAAAATAAAGCGCCATCTTCTTCGGGAATAGAAACTTATTTTTACTCTGAAAATCCAGTAAAACTGTATAGAGTTGATGAATTTTTAAAACGCATTATTTGGATGGAGAAATTATAATCGATCTTAATCAAGATATATACAAAATAAAATAAAATCTAAGTACCGTAAAACGGGATGGATAGAAATGCAGGGGTGAATAAAAAAAACTTTTATTTGAATTTTCAAAATGAAGCAAGCAGCTGCCGAAAATTTTGTTGTGTCTATTTTTATGACTAAGTAGGTTTAAGTACTTATTTACTTCAAAAACAATTATTATTATACATTATTAAATAGAAAAGCTGATTCTGTGTGTTAACTTGGATGTCAATATATGATTATATTACGTTGAATAAATGGCGTTTTCTTTGACTGTACTAAGGTTCCCTACTATGTACGAAGGTACCCCATGTGTGTGAGAGAATTCTATATCTATATATTTCTTCCACACCGACTAAATCTGTGATGAGGAGCTCGTGGCTAAATAATAACAGCCGCACGGACCGATCTTCAAGGTTAAGCAACGCTTGCCAAGGTTGGTCTGTGGATTTTGCCATCAGTAGGTACCTATTACTGGAATCAAATGTAGCTTACAATTTAGGACCCATTAGTATTAGTTAATCCGTGGTGCTTGGCAACCAGTTGTACTCGTATATGTCCCTTGGTGCCTCTTTTCAGTTACCTGTGCTTGATAAGGATCCCTCCTTGTGTGTGTGTGTTTGTTTTAAGTACCATGCGAGGACATGCACCTGAATACATTTTCAATCCGAGGACCTTTTTGTACTTCCTCGGATTGACCCGACCAATTCATCGTATTCTCCATTCGATTTTGAGCCTTTCTGTATACTTAATAAGGGAAACTTGATGTCGACCTAGGTGGACCTCGGTTTGATCGCGGAAATTCATGTTCACATTCCGAACGTGTGTGAGCTCTCATAAATTTTTAACACACTACATTTACACTTCAGTCATATTATAAGTACCTTGCGGGGACTTATGTGTTATTCTTCACACATATGTCCTCGGATGGAAGTTTTTCCACGCATTTTCCTCATATTGATAGCTTTTCCGAACATGTGTATTCAGGTCCCCATTTGGATAGATTTCCATGTGTATTGGCGTTTAAAATTTTGTTTCAAAATTGTCTGTTTTTATAAAATCACTTCCTTCTCGAGTGCTCAAAATCAAATTAATCTACAGAGGCCTTAAACTACGTAACAATTAAATTAGGTTATTTTTCAATTCTTCACACAGGCGTAACACCGGAGGCATGGCGTGGGAGTGTGGTGGTATTATTTTTCAAAAAGGGCGATAACACGCTCCTTAAGAACTACCGCCCCATTTCTCTCCTGAGCCATGTCTACAAGCTGTTTTCGAGGGTTATCTCGAATCGTCTCGCCCAAAAGTTCGATGACTTCCAGCCGCCGGAGCAGGCCGGATTTCGAAAAGGCTACAGCACCGTGGACCATATTCACACCCTTAGGCAAATAATCCAGAAGACTGAGGAATACAATCAGCCTCTGTGCCTTGCGTATGTGGACTACGAGAAAGCCTTCGACACCGTCGAGACCTGGGCTGTCCTGGAGGCCATGCAGCGATGTCTCATCGACTGCCGATACGTCGAGGTGATGAGATGTCTGTATAAGGCCGCAACAATGACCGTCCAAGTACAAGAACAGAGCACAAAACCAATCCAGCTGCGTCGAGGTGTTAGACAGGGAGACGTCATCTCTCCGAAACTGTTTACGAACGCGTTGGAGGACGTTTTTCAAGACGCTTGATTGGAAAGGACGAGGCATAAACATCAACGGTCAGTCCATCTCGCACCTCCGGTTTGCGGGTGACATTGTCATCATGGCAGAATCTCTGCAAGAGCTGGAAGTGATGCTGAACGGTCTGAGCGATTCTTCAAGGCGGGTGGGTCTCGGGATGAATCTGGACAAAACCAAAGTCATGTACAATGGTCATGTCAACCCGAGACCTGTAATCGTAAATGGCGCTACCCTCGAGGTTGTGCAAGAATACATATATCTAGGCCAAATTATTCAACTGGGGCGGCACAACTTTGAGAAGGAAGCGACCAGAAGAATTCGTTTGGGCTGGGCGGCATTCGGGAAGCTACGTGATATCTTTGAATCGTCGATCCCACAATCCCTTAAGACCAGGGTTTATAACCAGTGCGTCCTACCCGTAATGACTTACGGAGCCGAAACGTGGACACTCACCATAGGTCTGGTCCACAAATTCAAGGTTGCTCAGCGTGCAATGGAGAGCAATGCTCGGGGTTTCTCTGGTGGATAGAATTCGCAACGAAGTCATTCGCCAGAGAACTAAAGTCACCGACATTGCACGAAGAATCAGCATGCTGAAATAGAAGTGGGCCGGCCATGTCTGTAGACGGACGGACGGTCGATGGAGCAGACATGTGCTGGAGTGGAGACCGCGTGTGGGCAAACGTAGTGTGGGACGCCCTGCGGCACGATGGATCGATGATTTGAAGAAGGTGGCTGGCAGCGGTTGGATGCGGACTGCTCAAGACCGGGATGGTTGGCGCTCTTTGGGGGAGGCTTACGTCCAGCAGTGGACGGCAATTGGCTGACATGAGATGAGATGATTTTTCCATTGTAACAGAACTCTCGTTCTTGAAGGTGAAATTGGGGATGACCATTTGCATGGAAGTACGTCATATTCACTGTACGAGACAAAAAGCTTTTGAAACTCTAGAACCATATCCATTTTTCTTTGGTTGTGAAATCATCAAATGAATTCTCCCGTTCTAGGCGGAGCTTGAGGGCGACTGCTGACGCACAGGGCGTCTCCTTCGGCGTCTGGGACGTGAGGATTGCCTCTTCCTCACCCATCTCGCCTCCTCCTTCGCTTGCATTTCTGTTTTGCAGAAGGAGGTGACTGTTTCCCATGCCCTCTCACTCCGGACCATGGATTGGACCAGGGCCGAACGCGAGAGGTCACCATTGCCGATCGCCGCTACAAAGACAGATAGTGTCCTCATTACGATCCACACAATGGTGACAATTGGGTGTTGTACCGTGTCCGGTGAGGACCTGCGTCAGATGGAATACGAGGACGTCGTGGCGCCTCTCTAACCACTCCTCAAAGAGTTGACTTTCTCGCCACGATTGTGGCGGGCCCAGCGCTGGGTTGCGATTGCGACAGTCGCTTATTCCATACCACTATGAGATCGCGCCGGAGCTTGCTCCACCGTTCTGTTATTTTAATTAAGTAAGTACGTAAATTTCTTTTATGGTTAAATCTATAGAACTCCCTTTAGCATTTAAGGTTGTAAATTGAAGCAAAGATAACACTGAAAACAAGCAATATTTTTTTTTATGGAATGGATGCCGCCAGGTGGCGCTGTCAAGTAAACATCGTAATAATTTGTGCTCCTGAGAAAATTAATAATAAAAATAATAAAGTAAACCCTAAACTGTGTGTTATCGAGAAAAGTGAAAAATGACTTATTAACGAACTGTGACTGTGTTATTGAAGATATATGTTAGTACGATTACCGAAAATACTGCACTTCCAAATACCAAAACAGTGACAAAAAAAAAAACGTTATGAGACATTAATCAACATATCTCAGTGAGTGAAAAGTGATCTCTGTACATATAAACGAGATAATAGTGCATTATAATTGAACATAATCAAATCAAAATTCATATTTTCCCTAAAAGTTCATTTGGACCAAAGAAAAGACGTTTTTTTTATTCAAATGTTGATGCACTCTGACACCATCTAGTACAAAGCACATCAATTAACATAAAATACTGTGTTGCCAAACTCATATCAGTGTTTACAGACTAATATAATACATCTTTTTGATAATTATTGGCGAAAGTGACATCTAGTGACTACAATACGAACTATCATCGTTGAACGCCAACAGGTCGATAATTTCGCAGTAAATGTTATAAGCAGTTTGGTCTCGAGGCGAGCGTATCTGCCTGCGTTGTGATATTGAACGAAGCGATCTCGAGTTCGATTCCCACCACCACCCGTAAATCTTTTTGAGTTGTTCTTTGGAAAGATTCTTCCAAACAGAGATTTATCATTGGTATTGGTAACTAGCTACTATAGTTGCTGAAGCTAGGATGGACAAATTCGAAATGGACAATGTTACTGTGCGTAAAGCAACGAGATCCAATTCAATGGACAATATACTCAACACTAACCTAAGCATTAATTCAACGCTACTAGATACAACAATGATGAGCTTGCCAAGCAATTCACTCAATGACAGCGATACGATTGTTAACTAAGACACAATAAAACGGTTAACTACAGAATTAGAAAGCGCTCATCTAGAAATTGATAATCTAAATAGTGAGAACTTTCGTTTGAAAATGGATATAGGCCAATACCAAAAAGTAATAGAATCTTATAAAAAGGTCAATATATTAGAAACAAAAAAGTCCGCACGCAAAAGACAATTAAGAATGAACTCTTTTTCTACCCCGACAACGTTAAGTCTTCCTCCAATGGCAACTATCCAGCCTGACACTGCCGTAACAACGGAAACCCCTAGCGTTGTGGCTGACATTTCTTTTGACTCAGCCGGCTCGATCTGTAGTTCGGAGGGGTTACTACACGCAAAGACGCCGCTAAAAAACGTTGTACGTAATTCCGGTACGTGCATCAAAGATCCAATTAACCATGACGCACCAAACAGTGGAACTTCATTCACCACTGATATGGAACTGAAAGGAGCATGTACTCAGACAGCTAGCTTGGGACAAACTGTTTTAAACCCGAAGCTGACTTCACAACCTACGCAAACTCAAAAGCAGATAGGTACTACACAGAGAGTAATGATTTTTGGTGATCAAGCCGGATATGGTGTCCGAAATATTATTCAGGACTATCTGGGGGAGCAGTTTACAGTGACATCATTTATAAAACCGAATGCAACAACTAAAGAAGTTTTGAAACCCTGCGCAAGTATGTGTAAAAACTTTGGCAAATCTGATTTTGTGATAATTCTGGTAGGTTCAAATGACAAAAACCCTATGGACATTCAAACGTTTTTGCATCACACACTCTGTAAATTAGAATTCACCAACGTGTTAGTGGGACAAGTTTGTAAACAGTTGTATTTAAATGAAAAAAATGTAAATAACTTATTAAAAATTGTATGTTATAACTGTAAAAATTCGTGCTTCGTGCCATTTCATACTGATTTTAAGATGTCAACAACATATGTAAATAAACTGCATGCTTGCCGACTGATTCATAGGCAAATTTTACACTTCAATTACAAGTTTAACTATCAGAATTATACTGAGACATTATCTACTGAGAAAAGGCAACGAAGTACAAAGGACATAGGTGTGCAAACTTATAGCTTAAAAGATGTGAGTGTACAGACTGACAATATCGATGAAATAACTCAAAATAATGATGACTTTTTTCGTGAATAAAAATGAGACTTATTTAACAATTATTCATCAAAATATAGCTGGGGCACTAAACAAGCGTGATGAAATCATGTTTGCAATATTAGAGTTAGAAAATAAGAATATTAGCACGGATGTATTATGTTTAACTGAAACATTTTTGCTTGAAGGGACAGAAAAAAATTTTCGCCTTAAAGGATTTTCTACAGCAGCATACTATTCGAGGAAAACATCCAAACGAGGAGGCGTCACTATTCTAATAAAAAACGACATTGAATATAAAATTATAAAGGAAACACAGAGTTTAAGCGAAACATGTGTATTTGAATGTTGTGCATTGGAGCTAATTAAATATGGAATAATCCTAATCTGTCTCTATAGAACTCCTTCATCGAATGTTGCGATTTTCCTAAATAAACTAGACACTCTATTAAACACGCTCTGTCGTAACACAAGAAAGAAAATTATTGTGTGTGGTGATACAAACATTGATATTTTAAAACAATCTAAGGATAGCAGGGAGTATAACTATGTATTAAACGCATATAATTTAAAACATATGATCTCGACGCCTACTAGAGTAACAGATATGACACAGACTTGTATTGATCACATTGCAACCACCATCGAAAAAGGTTCTGCGAATGTAATGGAGTTGGGTTTATCAGATCACTCGGCCCAATCTTATTCCTGGGCTGTCAATGAGCGAAAGCAACCGGTTTTGAAATGGTGGTATGAACTCAAACGAGATTACAGTAAAGAAAATAAGGAAACATTTTTGAATTCGATTTCATGCTTATCTTTTAATGACGTGTTTGAAGCAACATCAACAAATGAATCATTTCTTAAGTTTTATGACATATATTTATTATTTTATAACCTTTGTTTCCCTACTATCCGCGTAAAAAAGACTAACCAAACATTAAATAAATCAAATTGGCTTACTAAAGGCATAAAAACAAGTTGTAAAAACAAAAGTCAATTACATTATAAATTAAAACACAATAATAAAGAACCTCATAAAAATAGTTATAAAAACTATTGTAACTTATTGAAAAAATGCATTTTGTCATCACGGAAGAGTAATAATACAAAGTACATAAACAGAGCTCAAAATAAGTGTAAGGCAGCGTGGAATATTATAAAAAAACATACTGATACGGATTTAAAGAATAATTGTATTTCTAAAATTACTTTTGACAAAAACGATTATGTAACTCCTGACTCTATCGCAAATCAATTTAATAATTTTTTTATTGACGTAGTCACCAAGAATGACTCAATCGGTGAACGACATTCGACTTTAAAATATATGGATAATATTGAATCAATTGGCAACTCTATATTTCTGGGCCCATTAGATGAGAGTGATTTAAAGAAAATAATTATGTCCTTAAATGACTCCAAAGCAACTGGTTATGATCAAATTCGTACTGACATAGTAAAATTATCTGTGAATGTAATTCTGGGACCTCTTTTGCACGTTATTAATCTCTCATTAGAACAAGGGATATTTCCCGATATATTAAAGAGATCGATAGTAAAACCGTTATATAAAAAAGGAAATAAAACTCAAATGGACAATTATAGACCCGTGACACTAATACCTATATTTTCAAAAGTTTTTGAAAAAGTTTTCCTTAAGAAATTAGTAAACTTTCTTGAACACCACAAAATTATAAATGATGAACAAAATGGTTTTCGCAAAAATAGAAGCACATCTTTAGCAGCATTTCAATTAATAAAATCAGTAATGGACTCTATTGACAACAAAATTCCTGTTTCAGTGCTCTTTATGGACATGAGCAAGGCGTTTGATCATGTCAGTCACGAACGCTTACTAGCTAAAGTCTACAAATACGGAATCAGAGGAAAAGCGTACGACTGGCTAGAATCATATTTATCTGATCGGGTACAGGCAGTGGAAATTTCCAGTTATAATGATAAATCCAAAACACAAGAAATATATCAGTCTTCGCTTTTGTCGAATAGATACGGTGTGCCACAGGGCAGTATTATAGGCCCTCCATTGTTCTTGCTCTACATAAACGACTTGCCAAATATTTTAAAGCACAAATGTGTACTGTTTGCGGACGATACTACTATTGTCATTAAGAGCAATGATAAAAATACATACGAGCAAGAAATAAATACCGCGCTCCAAACATCTATAGAGTGGCTAGAAGCTAACAACCTAAAGGTCAATCTTGAAAAAACTAAATTTATACAATTTCATACCTACCGAAGTAAGCCTGTAGACCTAAATATAGCGTATAAAGGGGTAGCACTGACAGAAACTGACTCAATTAAATTTCTTGGAATTACGTTAGATAAATTTTGCTCTTGGAAGAACCACGTAAGTGATGTTTGCGGTAGAATGAATAGTTTTATTTATCCTCTGAGACGTATTAGCTGTGAAATATCCAGAGAAGCTGCAATTTCTGCGTATCACGGCTATATTTCCTCCATTCTGCGGTATGGTGTCATTCTTTGGGGTCGCTGTGTGGAAGTTGATCAAGCATTTATAATGCAAAAAAAATGTTTGAGAGCCATATTCGGTTTGAAGCAAGTAGATTCTTGTCGCCCTTTCTTTAGAAAATACAGGATTCTAACTTTTCCTTGCATTTATATTTTGGAATCGTGTATATTTGTTCTCAAGCATAAGGAACTTTTCCAGCCTGCGACAAGTTATTACGCTCCTCGTTCACATAATGTTAATAAATTGCATCGACCAAAAACGAATCTCACGCTCACATCCAGTAATAGTTACATTATGTGCATCAAATTGTACAATAAAGTTCCAAGTACTATAAAAGCACTACCATTTTTTAAATTTAAACGTAATTTAACGAAGTTACTCATAGATAAATGTTTTTATAGTGTACTTGAGTTCTTAGACTACAAGTTGTAAGGGCGTAAAATATAATTACTCAAGATTTAATATTTTTTATTTAATTTTGTTTTTTTTTTTTTTTTTACTGACTGCGTGTAATTTTTTTTGTTTTTTAATAATGGATAAATATTTATGACATCGTGTGTAATGTTTTAGTATTTTTTTTCTAAATTTAATAATTTATTTTATAAATATTTTTTGACATTTAATAGAATATAACTTCTGACATATTTTATGACAATTTGTTAACATTTTATTTTATGACATTTCTTGGTATTTTATTTTATGACATTCTTGGTATTTTATTTTATGACATTTGGTATTTTATTTGTGACATTTTGTTTTGATGAAAGCATGCTTAGATTTTGTACGCCATTTTTGCACGCCTAAATTAGAGGCAGAATAAGAGAAGCTTATACTTATGATTGAGAACTTTATGTACCTTATTTGCGCAAATAAATCATTTTTGATTTTTGATTTTTGATTTTTGATTTAACTGCCCCCAACCTGGCTGTACAGCTGTAATCAATGACAATCTACATTACTACATTTATTCAACCATCATCCTTATGGCTGGCCAGAAACAACAGGGCTCAGTCCTAGAGCTACGGCTGTGAAACATTGAACTGTATATGACTGGGCACTGCACTTCTCGACGGTGTCGATGAGATATGTTACGCTGATGATACCCTGGTGACGGCCCGGGGGCAATGACATTGGCAAGCGGTAATACTGGCCACGGGCCCACGGCATGGGTTATGCAGGTCGTCGGAAGAATCCGGCGTTTGGGTCTCGAAGTGGCTTTGCATAAGTCCGAAGCCCTCTGTTTCCCCATGGAAACCTAGGAACAAGCCAGCTCGGGATTAACATATAGTGGTTGGTGGCGTTCGCATCAGTATCGAGCTGATGACGAAGTACCTAAAAAAAAATTTCCTCAGCCTGCAAGCATCGTTGACCCGACTTGACTTTAAACCAGATGTCATTATCCTCACAGAATGCTGGTTAAGTGAAAATTCCCTAATTCACCTACTGCCCGGTTACAAAAATTACCACACCTCCAAAGTAATAAACAAGAGTGACGGAGTAACTGCTTATGTCAGCGATCTCTGGACCGCGTCAGTTTCCGAACCAGAATTTGATGATGCTAATTGCCTACAAATCGTGCTGCAGAATAAAATTACACTCTTAGCCATATACCGCTCGCCTTCATTCATCAACACCGATCGCTTCCTGAACTCTTTGGATGACACTTTAGACCAAATTAAAAATGTCTCAAGTATCATTGTGACGGGTGACATCAACATTGACTTAATGACTCAGCTAATGCCGTCCACACGACTCTATCAGTGCCTGATGGCTGAACATGGGCTGCTGCCAGCTATCACTCACCCAACTCGAGGAAAAGCCTGTTTAGATCACGGCTTCATTAAACTAAAGGGAACTAAAGCACAGGGAATTGTCTGTGAGGCTTCAGTAACTGACCACCACATTGTGTTGCTCGGAATCAACTCCTCCAACGCCAAAGTTCAAAAGAAAAACAGATACAAAGTCACAACGGAATACTCCAAGGTGATTGAAGAAGTGAGCCAGCTCGACTGGAGGGACGTCACGTCCAAAACAAATATTGACGACGCAGTTCTTTTGTTTAACAAGACCGTGACAGACATCGTAAACAAATACACGTCGAAAATTAAAATAAGTCGCTCTAAATTTAACCTGAAACCATGGATTACGCCTGGACTTATCAGATGTATCCATCGTCGAGACCATCTACACGCTCAGACAAACCAGCAGCCGAAAAATTAAGTTTTAAAAATTGTATACTCACGGTACAGAAACTACTGCAACATCATTCTGCGCCAGCGGAAAGCAGATTTTGACAGGAAAGAACTTGAGAAAAACAGCAAAGAACCCAAAAAACTTTGGCGGGCCATAAAAGAAATATGCCAAGTGCCTAAACGAACAAACGACAACCAAGAACTGTTAAAAAGTAAAGAAGACAGCAGTAGGTCCATAAACGCTTGTAACGAGTACTTCGTTTCAGTGGGTCAGAAACTTGCAACTGAGATCTTAAATAGGCAGCTGAGTACCGGCGGGAAACCAGGTCTTGCTGCAATAGGGTATAACTCGCCTAAAAACTCACTGTTTCTGCACCCGACGGACAAGCAAGAAATAAACAACATCATCGACGATCTAAAAGATGACAGCGCCCCAGGTCTCGATGAATTTCGGCCTTTGCTCCTTAAACACCTCAAAAAATACATTGTCGAACCCATAAAATTCATATGTAATCTGAGCATGGAAACAGGAACTGTCCTTGCTTGCTGGAAAACCGCCGTCGTTACCCCTATCTACAAAAGTGGTTCTAAGACTACCCCTGACAATTACAGCCCAATTTCGCTGCTTTGTGTGACTTCAAAGATCCTCGAAAAGCTGATTAACAGCCGCCTTGTAAGCTTTCTTGAGGAAAACTCCCTTCTCTCGGAGTGGCAGTTTGGTTTTCGTCGAGGGAAGTCTACATCGCAAGCGGTGAGTCTGCTGACTGCCATTGTTTCCACAAATATTGACAAGGGCCGCCGTTCTGCTGGTGTCTTCCTTGACCTCGCCAAGGCCTTTGACACAGTCTCAATTTCTGCACTGCTGAAAAAACTGGAAACCTTCGGTGTCAGAGGTCTGTCCTTGGAATGGTTTAGCAGCTACTTGACTGGTCGACATTAGCTTGTCAAAATAGGGGAAACTGTCAGTGGGAGTTTGTCGGTTTCCTTCGGAGTACCCCAGGGGAGTATCTTGAGACCCACCCTCTTCATCATATACATGAATGACATCCTAAGACTCAACATTGCATATGCGGATGTAATTTGCTACGCCGATGATACTGCCGTTATTTTCCATGGAGCTACTTGGACTGAGGCTCTGGACGCGGCTGAAAAAGGGATGAATGTCATATCAACATGGCTGGAGCAAAATCTTTTAACTCTTAGTCTTAGGAAAACCAATTTCTTGACATTTCACCTCACCCGATCAAGCAAACCAAACATTGACGCACTGAAAATACACAACAGCAATTGCAATGTCTTGACAGCAGTACCCGATTCAGGTTTCAGTTGTAACTGCGACGTCACTTCCAGAGTAGACACCACGAAATACCTTGGCATCATAATCGATCAGAACCTGAACTTTAAAGCACACATCCGATCGCTCGCAAAAAGGACGCGCAAATTTATTCACGTCGCGAAACTCTTACGAGCCAGTGTTCCTAAGAATATTTGCATTCAGGTGTTCACCTCTTTGTGTCAATCTGTCCTGCAATACTGTGTTGGTGTCTGGGGTGGCGCCGCCAAGACGTTCATGCTTGAGCTTGAACGGGCTCAACGCGCTGTCCTCAAGGTACTCCTGGGAAAAACGCGGCGTTTTCCTACTGTTGAACTATACAAGGAAGCTGGGGTATTACGTGTGCGACAGCTTTTCATCTTGGAGTCACTCCTAAAACTAATTAAAGACAAGGCAGTTCGCACAAGCTCCAGTAAAATGGGTAGAAAATTGCCTGAAAGAATCCCCCTTCCAAAAACAAAAACCCTGTTTGCAACCCGACATTCATCGCATCTTCCTATACGAGTGTTTAACGCTGTTAGCAAAACTGTTACCATACCAAGTGAGTACTCCGAGGCCTAAACAAAATTAAAAACATGGCTTGTGGACCGAAGTTATGAGGAGACAGAGAGTCTACTTAGTGACTCTAACTAACATCTAATCATACACAGTTATGCTAACATCCTCATTCACACTTCACACTTACACATCACACTCTCACTCATACTACACACGCACACTACACTCCTACTCTCCTTTACTGTTTTACCTCTACTGTTTTGAATTTTCTCTGCTTACAAATTTGATTTCTTCTGTGAACCTGTATATTTTCTGTTGTTTGTTCCATATATTTTTTTTTTATTTGTATTATAAACTGCCATGACGCGCTAGCAGACCACGTCAAATAATAAACTGTGTGTAATGTCTGGGTCTCCAAGATACAGGCTGCGCCTAGTTTGGGACCCATAGGTAATTTGTGAAACGGCACTGTTAGATGTAACTATTTCTTGGAGGTACTTAATGTATAATTACGTGTAAACTGTGTTTGGTAAATAAATTATTATTTTATTTATTATTTATTTATTTACCTAGGACTCGTCCTCGATAGCCGATGTGACTTTGAGCCGCACATTCAGCGGCTGGTCCCCAGGTTGATGTTCATTGTAGCTGCTCTTTCGTGGCTTGTACCCAATTTAGCAGGGCCGAACGCTGTAAACCTAATAGCCCGAAACGCCGTGGCACTGCGAAGACCGCAGAAAGGGATGGTCATTAGGTTCATGAGTGACTGGACAGGCAACCTGGCGCCCTCAGTTTCTAGCTGACTCAGGTGCTTACTGGATAAGGATGCTTTGGGAAGTACCTGCGTCGCATGAGTCGGAAGCGGATGCCCGTTTGACACCAATGCGTTGATTGTCCCGAGGACACCGTGCAGCATACGCTGGAGGAACGATCGGCGAGGACGCTGGGGGTGGTCTATAGCTTCCGTCTTCGAGGAATGCCATAAAAGGTACATTCAAAGGAGACGTTGGAGAGGGAAAGAGAGCATACCTCTCACTCCACCTGCACCAGAAAGGCAGCCGTGCGTTGACAGGAGCTCAACAATTTCCGGGCACCATGAGGAAGGGATACCAAGAGGAAAGAGGCGTCGAACTTTGGGAGTCGTTGCCTGACCAGTGAGGCCTAAAGAGCCATTGAGCAATATGTTATGTGTATGCCTTTTATGGGAGTATGTGCTGCTGCGCTCGCTGGATTAGCCACATTAGGTGATGGTGTGCGACGATGCTAGTCGGCAGTGCACTTGAACAATATTGTCTTTCGAGCTCCAGAAATGTGGTAGCAGTAGTTCTCCTCTCCGTTTGAGCAGCAGCTATGTATTGCTGTGAAATATCAACAAAAAGCACACAGAGTTTCAAGATGCTACAAGTAACCTATGAAGAGTTGTCTTACATGGAGACAACTCCAGCAGTAGCGACAATAACATCACCATAACAGATGTATTACTATGAAATTTAATATCAACGAGGAGTCAATTCCAGCGAAAGCTTCTCACCATGATTATAATATTGTTATATCACACTTACATTTTGAACGTTTGTCAGTTAAAATCAAATTAGGTCCTCTGATGGTACTTAAATCAAGAAATTGACGTGTGTGAATAGAATTGCCTACATAAAGATAATTTATAGCAACCCTCAAACCGTGCCGGCCAATCAGAGCCTCTCGCGGTCGTTTGCCGCCGCGATACATAGAGTGAGACAACAATTTTGGTCTCACTCTCGCACGGCCGTTACTGAACCGCGGCGTGGCGCGACAATCCGCGACACACTCGCTTACCGCGCAGACCAGTGCGCCAGTCGTCGCGCCGTCGCCACGTGCCCGTGTCTTAGATAAATAATAATCGTGCTATTGTTACCGAACATCAATATTTTTAGGGTTCTGAAACCCCCTGTGATTTACCTATTAAACTTTACGTATACAAACTGTGGTTTCCCTGAGACCCCTCTCTCATATGTGGCGCTCCAACGTTCTTTCGTGTGACAATAGTGCATAGTAGTGAGTGTTTTGCAGTGACGAACTAAAATGCCAGTGACCAGGAGTAGAGCGGCTAGTCTAAATCGGAGGGAAGATGCAAACGACGCATTACCCGTCCCCTCACGATCAAGCTCGCCGGCCGCGGCGTCAGCCAACCAAGATGGCGACGACGCGGACTCTTTCGCGCCGCGCGCCGATGCTAACGCTACCTTTTCCAACGAAAACGTGGCGACTATTATTGCCTCTCTCCAACGCTCTCAAACAGAAGCATTTAGGGAGTTGCTTAACTCGGTGTCGCGGGTCAACGCATCAACCCCGGAATCACTCGCGCTACTAGGGCACAATACCCTAGCCCGCTGCAAAGCCACCTTCTCCGGCCGACCGCAAGAGTCGGTTGAAGCATTTATCGACGCCATAGAGGCCTATAGCGAGTGCGCGCAGGTAGCGGATTCAAACATCCTACGCGGCTTAGCCTACCTATTCAAAGATCAAGCAGCGACATGGTGGCAAGGAATAAAATACTCTGTGTCGTCATGGCGCGAAGCTAAAGAAAACCTAATAAGTGCGTATGGTGACCGCCGGCCGCCTCATCGTATCTACTTAGAGATATTTGCGACGCCGCAGGACAAAGAAAACACCGACTTATTCGTAGCGCGCGTTCGCGCCCTTTTCGCGCGCTTACCTAAAGGTGACGTAACAGAGTCGGCCCAATTAGATATGACCTACGGACTCCTCCACAGCAGAATAAAGAAAAGACTGCGAAGAGAAGAGTGTCATAATTTCTATGAATTACTCCGCCTTGCACGAAACATAGAAGATTCCTTCGACGAGAAAAACAAAATGACGCCGACGGTGAGTGAGCGTCGAACACAAACGCGCCCGCCGCCGTCCACTTCGACGCCGTCTACACAATCCGCCGACCGCGATCGTGTCCCCGTTCGCGATAGTGCTTCCGCTGCCCCGGCGCCGCCGTCGCAGAGCCCGCCCGCTCCGCACGCGCCTCCCGCCCCGGTTCCGGCGAAGCAACGAGTTTCCTGCACCTACTGCAAGCGATATGGCCACACAAAGGACCAGTGTCGTAAGTTGCAGACCCAAGGTGAGTCAAAATTCAAAAATAACTCTGCGGAAGTGATAAGTGATAACGGTGATAAAAAACAAAGTGGCCAAACTCAATCTTTTTATTGTGTTCAATCTCGCGACGTATGTAAACAAAACTTTTCATCGCAAATAATTGAATCTAAACAGTGCTTTTCAAATAAAAACATTGCGTCAGATAGAGACTCTATTGGTAAAGATATTATTACTTGTTGCCATAACAATGTTTCTTATAATAATACTTCGGGTCATAACTCACAATTTGTAACAAATATGTGTAAATGTTCAAATTCTATTGACGTAAATGTTCATAGCTCACAAACAGAAAATGTATGTAAACAAAAGGGTAACGTTAACCCATTATGTTCTACCAACGGTTATACCACGGGATATACCGATATTTTGTGTAATAATTTTAATAATGAAAAGGGTAATAGCTCCCAATATTCTAACGATTTAGCGTGTAACACATCCGATAAACAAAACGGTAATAACCGATTTCATAACGATATTTTGTGTATTGATTCTCGTAATGAAAAGTATGTTCAGTCACAATTTGATAATAATGAGAATATGTGTTTATATGTAAATAGTGATAACTGTATTTATAGTGGAGATGTTCTACCCCGCGGTAACGGTCGTGCGAGTCATACGGAACCCGCTATTGGTCGCGAGTTACGAGTGTTACGACCTATTTTTAATATAAAAATTTTGGGTTTTACCGGTACCGCGTTGATAGATACGGCCGCCAAGCATTGCATTGCGGGTCATACGCTATATACTCTCCTTCTACGTCAAGGTCATCCCTTTAGCTCTTCGACACGCGAAGTTAAGCTTGCCGACGGTGTAGTCCGTACGATGGATGTACTTTCTACCACCCTAGAGGTGTGCTTAGAAACGAAAGTTATCACGATTCCATTTTTTATTTTTCCCGATGCGACAAATAACGAGACGTTATTAGGTATCGATTTTATAACCGCTGCTGGAGTAGTTATTGATTTTTTTAAAGAAGTTTGGTACTTCAGTAATTATGATACGGTAAAATATAACTTGTTCTTTGAACCTACCTCGCGTGACGTGTCCTGCGCCTCTACGGATGTACTTAGGGATGATGAAGGTACTCACCTTAAACCAGCTGAGCGACACGCGCTTGCTGACTTCCTCACCAGGCACGCACGCGTCTTTAGAGCAGGGGGAGGTCCAACACCATATACTGAACACTGCATTGACACAGGTGAGCATCCGCCTATTGCTGTTCCTCCTTACCGCCTAAATCCTTCGAAAAAAGAGCTAATGAAATCTGAAATAGGTAAAATGTTACAAGATGATATAATAGAAGAATGTGAATCAGCATGGTGTTCACCGGCGCTGATGGTGCCGAAGTCCAACGGTGGTATCCGCTTCTGCGTCGACTACAGGCGTTTGAATGCAGTCACCAAAGCTGACACATATCCGATGCCACGCATCGACGAGTTACTACAGAGTACAAAACGGGACTGCTACATGAGTACGCTAGACCTTCGATCTTCGTATTGGCAAGTTAAGGTAAGGGAAGCTGATAGAGATAAAACGGCTTTTGTTTGTCCTTTAGGTACCTACCGTTTTAAGAGAATGCCGTTTGGTCTCCGGAACGCGCCCGCTACCTTTCAGCGTCTCATTGATCGTCTCCGATCCTGCTCTGCTTTACAAGATGTAACTTTATTAGCGTATTTAGATGATCTGTTGATAATATCGCAGGGATACCAACAGCATCTTCATGACCTCGAGGTAGTTTTTAGACGTCTGGCTGAGTTCAACCTCCATGTGAATAGGGAGAAGTGCGCTTTTGCTCGTGAAAGCGTTAAATATCTCGGCCACGTCATTACACAAGAAGGTGTTTCCACCGACCCAGGGAAGGTGAGTGCTGTACTCGAGATGAAGGAACCAGGAAACCTAAAGCACCTGAGAACCTTTTTACAGACATGTTCATGGTTCAGAAAGTTCATACCGAACTTTTCGAAAGTTGCCGAACCATTGACACGCTTGACTAGAAAAAGTCAAGTATGGTCTTGGGGCTCAGAACAGACCCAAGCATTTAATGAGCTGAAGAGTCTACTGACCACAGCTCCAATACTGGTACAAGCCGATTTCAGTCGTCCCTTCATTCTGCGAACTGACGCAAGTAACTACGCCTTAGGCGCAGTTTTATTACAGGGCGAAGGTAATCAGGAAAGGCCAATTGAATATGCAAGCCGACTCCTCAACGCAGCTGAACGCAATTACTCCACCACGGAGCGTGAAGCATTGGCTGTAGTGTGGGCGGTGGAGCGTTTCAGGCCTTACCTAGACGGTCAACCAGTTGTGATTGGCAGTGATCATCAGCCTCTACGCTGGTTGCTCTCACTAAAATCACCAGCAGGCAGATTAGTCCGTTGGGCTCTAAAACTCCAATCTTTTGATATCCAGTTCCAATATACCCCAGGGAAAGCGAATGTCGTGGCAGACACGCTGAGTAGACCCATTTGTTCTGGCGACACGAGTGACAAGTGCGGTGTTTGTTCAGTCATCTGTGACCTTCCCACGAAGACACCTAGTCAACTACGCCTGGAACAGACTTCGGACCCTGAAGTGGAAAAGATTATTAAAGAGTTAGAAGGACCTGATGATGTTGCCTCTCAAAGATGGTTAGAAAGAGGTTACCTCATGGATCAAGGAGTCCTGTACCGTTACAACCCAGACTCTGAGAGTGAATCTCCCCAGCTAGTAATACCTGCCAGCCAAGTGGCAGCTATTTTAAAAGAGTTACACGACTCCCCAACAGCTGGTCACCTGGGTAACCAAAGAACCTACCAGAAGGTAGCACAGCTCTATTATTTTACAGGGATGCGGAGAATAATCACCGATTATGTAGCAGCCTGCATCCACTGCCAGCGGTATAAGGCTAACAACGCCAAACCCTCAGGTCTGCTCCAGACACCGGTCATGAACCAGCGGGGTGAGGTGTTGGCTATGGACCTGTTCGGCCCTCTACCGGAAGGAGACCAGGGGGAGCGGTGGATCTTTCTCATTGAAGACACTGCTACTCGATGGATAGAGCTGTTTGCCCTTAAAGAAGCCACAGCAGAAGCCTGTGCTCATGTCCTCATCGAGGAATATTTCATGCGGTTCGGTTTACCTCGCAGGATTATTTCAGACAACGGTGTCCAGTTCGTTTCTGCAGTCATGCGACAATGTATGTCAGTCTTAGACATTAAGCAGAATTTCGTTCCTCTGTATCATCCACAAGCTAATCCTGCCGAGCGAAAAAACCGCGACCTTAAAGCAATGCTGGCACATCTCGTGGCAGACGACCACACCTCATGGCCGAAGAAGTTGCCGGTGATTCGCTTTGCCCTGAATAGTGCAAAATGTCGCACAACAGGCAAGTCACCAGCTTATTTGACCTTTGGCAGAGAAATGCGGTCCCCCACAGAGGTTGTTCACGACCTTCGTGCCATAAGCAATAAAGAAAACTTTGTCCCACAAGTTACCCCTTACCTCGAAAACTTCTTACATTCGCTGTCAGCTGTCCGGGAACGCGTCGAAATCCAGCAGGACAAGACAAAGCAGTACGCTGACGCTTCACGCCGACCATCTGACACCTTCGAGGTAGGTGATTTAGTATTGCTTAAGTCTCACTTATTGAGCAAAGGGTCAAAAGACCTCACTTCAAAGTTCTACCCTCGCCGAGATGGCCCTTACCAGATCACTAAAAAGGTAAGTCCAACAACTTACATCCTCGCGAGCACGGAACAAGACAATGTAAATATAGGGAAATATCACGCCGAGGATTTGACACGTTACCGAGGTACCGTCGACCCCGTACCAAAACCCGTGATTCCGAAGCGGAAACGCGGACGCCCAGCTAATACTGCTGTCGAAGTGCCAGTCCAGGAGCGGGGACGTTCTCCGGGACTGGAGGGGGAGTATATAGCAACCCTCAAACCGTGCCGGCCAATCAGAGCCTCTCGCGGTCGTTTGCCGCCGCGATACATAGAGTGAGACAACAATTTTGGTCTCACTCTCGCACGGCCGTTACTGAACCGCGGCGTGGCGCGACAATCCGCGACACACTCGCTTACCGCGCAGACCAGTGCGCCAGTCGTCGCGCCGTCGCCACGTGCCCGTGTCTTAGATAAATAATAATCGTGCTATTGTTACCGAACATCAATATTTTTAGGGTTCTGAAACCCCCTGTGATTTACCTATTAAACTTTACGTATACAAACTGTGGTTTCCCTGAGACCCCTCTCTCATAAATTCAAATATTATTACGGTAAAATTATAAGTGTGTAAAAAGTTTCTATTGGAAATTTTCAAAAGGTCCTCGCTTTGTACACCGTCTACTCGGAAAAACGTCCTCGTACTGTACATGAAAAGTCCTGCGTCCTCACATTGTACAAGAAATGAGAAAAAGTGTTAAATTAGGTCCTCGCACTGGTGTCCCTGGACAGATAGTAAAGGTCCTCGTTTGGCTCACACACAGGTCCTCGGATGGTACTTCCCAGGCGGGTTTTCGAATGTATTTAGGTCCTCGCATTGTTCATTGAGTCATACCAAAAAAGATTGAGATAGCACTATACGAATAGGCTCATCAACCTAAATATTGTTTTCTATTTCTTTGTCTTGTAAAGTCGTAAGTCGTCGTCATGGTTTTCTAGAAGGTCCTCGGATGGTGACTTACAGCTATAGTCCTCGTATGGATGTCTGTACAAGTAATGGTGTGTGTGTGCGTGTGTGTGTGGAAGTGGAAATAATTTTTTTTCCTACTCCACTTATTTTTCTCTGATTTATTATGTACGTTTGCCCAGCACGGCCCCCCAGAATTTGCGAATTAGGTGTGCACCAATGCAATGTACTCGCCTCTAGGAGTATATGTACCGGTTTCTTTTTCAATGTACCTCTGTACCTTTGAAGAAATATCCAAATCCGCGAGCGGGCTCGCGGATCTGGTTAGTAGGTACGCTCCTGGCCACACGTAGTAAGATTTCGTTTGCCGCTGCAGTGTCGTGCGTATGCTGTGACTATGCGTGCGACCCGCGTCACAGTAAAAACAAAACTGGAAGGCGGCTACCCGCATCCGGTCAGCACGAACGCCAATCCGCATGTCCGTTTCAACCGCGCGGCCACCTCATCATTTTTGATGAAACTTTGCCAGGAATTAGTGCTAATTTGTTACTTTACACACCTCTTTTCGTGAATTTGTTACAAAAAAAACTAAGACGCTATGACAAAGAATAGTTGGCCGCTAGAACCGCCACTTGCCGTAGTCATCGCCCGTGATTACACAGAAACTATATAATGCAGATAGACGAATGATGCATCAAAAGAAAGGTCTTAATTTGTTCAATTTGTTACAAAAATAAAAAACGTCAATCCGTATATAAACAAAAAGTTACGCAATGTTTAGTTTTCAGGCTATAAGTAGGTAGGTGTGTCACCATAAATATCAAACTAATAGAGGCTAATGTGTATGGACAATTAGTTACTAATTTGTTACAGCGAATAAACAGATAAAAATACTAGAAAGTAGGTTCAATAATTTGTTAGAGTCGATTTTAGTTGGCCGCTCGGACGGCAATATGCCTAAAATACAATGGCGTTTATCTCGTTATTAAAAGTAGGTTTAAGCTTAATTAGATTACTAATCGACGGGTAACGTAACTTAGTTTGGATAAATATGGCGAATATAACTGCAGCATTCATATTTTAGAAGATATTTACAAAAAGATAGTAGTATGAAACCGTATGAGAGTAGGGTGACCATGAATTTTCACAATGAAGTGAGACTGAACAGTGATTATTGGAATGTTCGATATTTATATCTATTTTTTTAAGGGCGAGTGCTTGTATAAATACATTTTAAGTTATGACATCATGTGGCATACTTTATAAAAGTAAAAGTCACAAATCGATTAAATTTCTTTATTCAAAATCAACACAAAGGCAAAAAAATCAAGTAATAAAAGTCAACAAGATAAACATAAAATCTTCATAAACTAACAAATATTTATAAATTAATTGACACGAATATATGACACAGAATGTAGACATATTTTCTTAGAGGTACTTATTTCAATTTTAAAAGAATTGTCGTCGTAACAAAAATATGTATTGTTATTTAAAAAATGACATTTAAAGTGGCCTATTTTTGTGCCTGGTATAAATTCTATAGTAGATACCAACTAAGAAATAATAATTATCGTTAATGTTAATAGTAATCGGCATAACAGTGAGTAAAACTGAGTCTGCAGCTACGTTTAAATCAAATGTTATGATCTCACCTAACTTAAGTTCACCTTTCAACTGTGTGTCACATTTTTGACACATTGTGTTAATTTTTTCATCAGAACATTGCTCCTTCTGAACTTTTTATTTCAAATAACTTTAAAATCTCAATGTTAACTAAAAAAAATACATGGTCTCTTTTCAATTGTATGTAATTTACATTACAATTTGTACAGGTTTTCAAATATTGAGCACTTGTGAAACATTTTATAAATATTTTTCAAATTAGTAAGCCACATTGCAATGCAGTCTTTATTTTGGAAAAAGTTTTTGTTATTTCTGATCTACAGTTGTAAATTTGCACTATATCATGTTCTTCGTTCAAAAGCATAAAATGTAATTAATGACACAATCTCCTTTTAATTTACTCAAAAAGTTTTTGAGAGCTGAACTTCTAATACAGGCTTGACCTATCAAATAAAATGCCGAATCGAAGGCACATATATTGAAATAACCAGAGCTTTCCTTCAAAGCTAAATTCCCGTTTCTTATAAATACTATTTCATCATCTTTTTTCAGGCGATTATGTGTATTCGATTCTCCTCGCCATTTCTCCAATTATGATGGTCTATCACTAAATATAGAATCTCAATTAAGTTAGGTGAGATCATAACATTTGATTTAAACGTAGCTGCAGACTCAGTTTTACTCACTGTTATGCCGATTACTATTAACATTAACGATAATTATTATTTCTTAGTTGGTACCTACTATAGAATTTATACCAGGCACAAAAATAGGCCACTTTAAATGTCATTTTTTAAATAACAATACATATTTTTGTTACGACGACAATTCTTTTAAAATTGAAATAAGTACCTCTAAGAAAATATGTCTACATTCTGTGTCATATATTCGTGTCAATTAATTTATAAATATTATGTTAGTTTATGAAGACTTTATATTTATCTTGTTGACTTTTATTACTTGATTTTTTTGCCTTTGTGTTGATTTTGAATAAAGAAATGTAATCGATTTGTGACTTTTACTTTTATAAAGTATGCTACAGGATGTCATAACTTAAAATGTATTTATACAAGCACTCGCCCTAAAAAAATAAGATATGAATATCGAACATTCCAATGATCACTATTCAGTCTCACTTCATTGTGAAAATTCATGGACACCCTACTCTCATACGGTTTCATACTACTATCTTTTTGTAAATATCTTCTAAAATATGAATGCTGCAGTTATATTCGCCATATTTATCCAAACTAAGTTACGTTACCCGTCGATTAGTAATCTAATTAAGCTTAAACCTACTTTTAATAACGAGATAAACGCCATTGTATTTTAGGCATATTGCCGTCCGAGCGGCCAACTAAAATCGACTCTAACAAATTATTGAACCTACTTTCTAGTATTTTTTTCTGTTTATTCGCTGTAACAAATTAGTAACTAATTGTCCATACACATTAGCCTCTATTAGTTTGATATTTATGGTGACACACCTACCTACTCATAACCTGAAAACTAAACATTGCATAACTTTTTGTTTATATACGGATTGACGTTTTTTATTTTTGTAACAAATTGAACAAATTAAGACCTTTCTTTTAATGCATCATTCGTCTATCTGCATTATATAGTTTCTGTGTAATCACGGGCGATGACTACGGCAAGTGGCGGTTCTAGCGGCCAACTATTCTTAGTCACAGCGTCTTAGTTTTTTTTGTAACAAATTCAAGAAAAGAGGTGTGTAAAGTAACAAATTAGCACTAATTCCTGGCAAAGTTTCATCAAAAATTATGAGGTGGCCGCGCGGTTGAAACGGACATCAATCCGCGTTACGCGCGCGTGCTGCCCGCATGATAGGGAAAACATGTATGAAATGATAGGTTGCGGGGGCAGAAAATGCGCATGACAGGAGGAAAAGTGCCCTAATAAAATTGGTTTACTAGTAAGTGTAAAAGAGACGAAATTAATCTCTTTCGCACTTAGTGGTAAAGCAATCTTAGCAGCTGTCAAATCAGATATTGTCACGAATCTAGGTAAAATGAAACCATTATTGAAAATAAACTGGACATTTTATTGTTACAAGAACATCAGACGGGACAATGTAAACTTTTTCAAAACATTTTGAACACAGACGGACGTACACAAATAAACATTACACTTACATCAATAGCGCCGCATTCACACCACACACTTACGCGATTCGCCACAAAACTTGCCACATAATTTCTATAAAGTGTAAATAAAAATGATAAAAACTGGGCATTTCTCCGTCCAGTATTTGCTATAAAATTTCAAAAAATACTCCAAAGAAAATAAAACTAAAAATATGACGTCGCAAGACTGCTCGACGGAGAAACTAGTGGGAGTGGTGGCGAGGGAGCACAACTCTCACGCCACGCAGCATCGGTACGACGGTGGAAGCACCAGCAACTCGAGCATCATCCGACCTCCGCGGACATTTTCGAACCTTTATATAAATTTTCACAGTTCTGCAATAATCAATATCAATAAACGTGTGGCCGCGGTTTTGTGGCGT
Source organism: Melanchra persicariae (assembly GCA_947386135.1). NCBI lineage: Eukaryota > Metazoa > Arthropoda > Insecta > Lepidoptera > Noctuidae > Melanchra > Melanchra persicariae. The sequence goes on from OX376650.1 coordinate 21,309,558, forward strand.
CCGCTTCGGCGGCGACGCTGGCAGCCGCCGTGTCGACACGCACAGACCAACCACAGCACGTGAGTTGCAGGTCTAACTGTGCACCGGATTGGATCTTACTCTTCATATCTTTGTAGGTTTCAAATGTAGACGACCTTGCAGTATAGGTACAGCAGAATCGTGCACCCTTGGCCGTGCACTGTGGGCCGAGTTACTGTGGTGCATCGTGGTCGCCGCAGTGTAGCGCCGGGGCGGTCTGCAGCGAGCGCGAGGGTGCGGAGGGTGCGGCGGAGGGGGCGCGGCCCTCCTCGCGGTGGTGACGTCATAGCTCGTCGTCGCAGCCGGGCTGCATGTCCGACGTCTCGATGGCGACCTCGTCGTAGTCTCTCTCGAGCGCTGCGAGGTCTTCACGTGCTTCTGAGAACTCACCCTCTTCCATGCCTTCGCCTACGTACCTGTAACCAAAGAACGTTACTGTTTGTGATCACTGCAAAAAGGTTTTAAAGTCCTCAAGGCACTTAAACCAGAACTTCAATAGGATTCTTTCCCATGTTTCCCATGATCGGAGATTGGTGTTGTTACCAACGACATCACTTAAAATACCAACCAGGTAGGTCCTAGCCCCGCTATTCACGTTGAAAGTTTGTAGATGGTGCCTGATTAAGGTAAAGGGCCCCAAGTTCGTGCTAGTACGTTATTTCGTGAGTTTTCTTTTTGGCGCAAAAAATAAGCAAACAGCTGTGGGGCGTGCGAGTACTTGTCTCCGTAAGGTGCTCGCTCTGACTTCATAAGCATATAGAATGGGCAATGGTAAGTCCATTTGAACAAAACTTTTAATAGAGTTGTTATGGGTTCCTAAACAATTTATTTGACTTAGAAAAAGGTCATATGGAAGTATAAGTATAGTAGTAGTCCCTTAGAACTGCAATAAATCGACTCACGAAATAGCGGTAATTTTATTTTTCGTACGACACCTGTTTCGTGACACTACCGAATCAAAGATTTTTTTTGGTAAATTTTGATTGTTTATGTATTTATTTATTTAAGAAACTAAGATAATGTAAATGTTAATAGGTAATAATTCAAATATTTTATTTCATGAAGTTTCGTATGAGCTAAATTCGGTATATGTTTTGATCACTAGATTTCTCATAAAAACGAGTTTGAATGTGACCCGAGTTTACAATTTTAAGGTAAATTCCCACATTTAGTACCTACCAGCACAATTTTGTTTATAATTCGATTTATTTCATTTATGTTTCTGTATGTTTATGACGAATAGGATAGTTAATGGTTAATTTACATACTTTAAACAATCTATAAAATTAAGCGCAGGACTTGCAAAAAAATCAGTGTAACGAATTAAGGGACCGGTTTTTGTTACTTTTCTCCATGTTCGTGACAGATAGTGGTAGGTAAAACACAGACCACTACGCAATAGATGAGAAATCAGTACATTTATTAAATTTTTATTTATTAAGTAGGTATCTTATCGTAGGAACCTTAAATTATTATGAATTTACTCAAAGATTGGTTCCATAGGTTCTTTTTATTTTTCAGGGGCAAGGTACAAAATGCCGTACAAAATAGTATCGAAATTGTGACCGAGTCCGCTTTTTCTTGTGCCATAAAGGCCAAGCTGTATTAGCAAGGAGAGGCGAAAAAGTATCTATTGTCGATCCGGTAATTAATGAAAAAGAAAATTTAATACTAAGTATTATATGATGACGAAACAATTTATTTTTTTATTTTTATAGGTACCCGTGAAATATTTATGATTTTTAATGTTTAGTGTATTTGTTAATTTTGGTTAATAATTAAATAAATATACCTTTCTTTTTATTACGAAATTAACATCACTTACTCTGGAAAACTTTATCCCGAAACAGGGGCCACAAATTCACGAACTTAAGAGCAGAGCCAAATTTAATCACGAAATAGGAGCCAAATAAGAGGTCTACAAATAAATTCATATAAAAAAAATACTAACTAAAATTATATAACTCATGCAGTAAATTACTGCCAAAATATCAATATCCATCACTGAAAAGCTTTCAAAGTATTATAATGTTTAGGAATATTAAGGAAAAATAACGAATTCTTAAGAGCCTTAACATGCCGAAGTATGGGACATTTAGGTACCTTACTAGCACGAACCGACGCCAAACGAATCAGACCGAAGTTGGTCAACGCTTGTTGCCACTGGTTCTCATTGGTTCGTAGAAAAAGGATGACAACTACGTGCTCGAGTAAGCTTTGGCAAACCGGCACCTTTTATTTTTTATGGATGCGAAATCATAAAATGACTCTTGCCGCTCTGGGTGGAGCGAGAGGGAGTGAGACTCTTACTGACTAAAACCCATACGTGCTCCTCCTAGTGCCCTTTGCTTTCCAGGGCCGCGGTAACTCTTTCGAACAAAATCCGCAACCCTGGCAGGCTCTGGCCCTAACGGGCCCCGTCTACTTTGCTGATATCTCTTTGAGGCGCGCGTGGAACAACGCGCCGTCGACCCGGGCCTGGCTTTGATCGGACGGTGAGCCACCCAACGCTCGCCGTCCGCAGACCCGCACCTACGGTGGCCGGAAATCGCCCAGCGACTCCCGACGCCCGGGGCGTCTCCTTATGTTGCGGCAGCTGGGGCGTGAGGGTTGTCTTTCTCTCACACGGCCCGTCTCCTCCTTCACTAGCATTACTGCTTCGCAGAAGGAGGTGACGGCTTCCCATGCTCCTTCGCTGCCTCGGACCATGGATTGAACCAGCGCCGGATACGAGAGGTCGCTGCCGCCGATCGCCTCGACGAGGACACGCCGGTGCTCCGCCCAAACAGGGCAGACCTCCACCGTATGCTCCACCGTGTCCTCCGGGCGATCCTCACAATTAAAATACCCGGGCGTTTCCTCCCACCGAATCCGAAACAGGTACCTCCCGAAACAACCATAAAGGGCCGTACACCGCACGATCTCCGCATACAGCTTCTGGCAGGAGGCGTTTGGACCCTCTAGATTGGACATAAGCCGCTTGAAGGCAGCCCCGGCCCGCCCCAGTCTAGGAGCCAAACGTCGGAAATGCTCAATAAGTTCCATCGGCTGTTCGGAACGAGTCCCAAGTACTTGATCGTCGACCCGACGCCGATGTGAACCCCTCCTACAGTTATTTGGGATCCCGGTGGTGGCCTGTTCCGAGGAACATGAAAGCACAAAACTTTTTGGATGGGTAAACATCAAATGACTTCACCCGCTCTGGGCGGAGCGGGAGTGTCAGACTCTTATACTTAAAACCCACCTCGTGTTACTTTAAACTCCCTTTGCATTCCAAGGCCTCAACAACTCTCGAACAATTCCTCAACATCGATGCTGCAAGACTGCCTACTATAATATACGTACCAGTGCACAAATGCTCGCTTGGAGTACATAAGGTCGAACTTGTGGTCGAGCTTGCCCCAGGCCTCAGCGATGGCGGTGGTGTTGCTGAGCATGGAGGCGGCTCGCTTCACTTGCGCGAGGTCGCCACCTGCCACTACTGATGGTGGCTGGTAGTTGATGCCCACCTGAAAATCAGTATAAGATTAACGAATAAGGAATATGTAGATGATGATTTTACCGCAAACTTTTGCCCATGGAATGAATTTGACATCTGGCAGGTTTTGTATGGAAATGGAAAACTTAGGCTGAAAATAATTATAAAGACAGATGTTTCAATCATCTATTCGACGAATAAATATGGCATTTACAAATACATTCTTCAAAAAACCTGTCAGACGTTGATATGAAGTATTCCTTGCATAAATAAATTGGTTATTGGGGCTAAAAGGAATTAAAAAACACGCAAGACAAAAGAAAAGATAGAAGGCTTTAGTTAGAGATAACGAGTAGGTATATGACCAGAGAGAATCAAGGCTAACTGAGGTGACGGCTTATAAACATGTCTGGTCGTTTTCAAAACATGTTTAAAAAATCGAAAAAATATTTGGAGGATGCTGAAATTGTTGAAACTGTTGACGCAAACTCATTCTCACCTCAAACCCAATCACGGCACCAATCACGGTCCGTATCCCGGCCCTGCCCTTCATGCCGCTAAAGCTGCATTCATCATCAGTATTGGGCACCACAATTGCTGAAGCTGATAATGATGACAAAAACTCATTCTCACCTTAAATCCAGTGGGACACCAATCCACGAAGCGTATCCCGGCCCTGCCCTTCATTGCCGCTATAGCAGCGTTCACATCCTTGGGCACCACGTCGCCGCGGTACAGAAGACAGCACGCCATGTACTTGCCGTCGCGAGGGTCACACTTCACCATCTGGTTCTGAGGCTCGAACAGCTCCGCTGTGATCTCTGACACTGACATGCCTTCATGGTACGCCTGAGGGAGAATTGCTTGGTCAGGGCTAAGGCCAGACAGTTTTCCAAGTCTGATTGAAATAATGTTTGGCCTTGAGTAAGTTTTTTGAGTTTTGTAAGTAGGTAGGTACCTACTGGTTATTTTACCATTAGGTACGTGTGTAAAAGTAAAAAAGTTGAGTTTCGAACTTAGTTCCACCTTAAAAATGATTTTCCAGAAAATTTGACGCCAGAAAGCATTAATAGGTTGATCGCTTTCATTAAGACTCAGAGGCGATTGTGCACAATCGGTTCGGCAGTATTTGTTGAATGACAAGGCTGGCCCAAATCAATTTTTTTTTTTAATGGCCAGTGTCAGATCTAGCACGCTAGGGCTATCAACTGCTTAACCGGACTATCTTGTGGTGACCTCAAATGAATTCAAGGCCCCCAGCTAGGGCTAAAAAGCTAGCTAGATTCTAAGAAACTACTGACCGCTCGCTAAGGGCATCCCCTGTGGGAGACGGACCTCGGCGTAGCGACGTCAGTTCGGGGGAGCAGGAAGGGACAAGCTGAGTAGTTTCATTATTTAGGTAGTTTAAAGCTAGCTCAGCGATGCGGGCTGGCTCGTTAGGCAAAAGTCGAGGAGTGCCCCTTACTCCCGATTCTTGTCCGATGTTCATGATATCCAACATAGCAACTAGCGTGCAAGCGTTACCTATTTTGCGGGTCACACACGATCGATCGATTGAAACTGCCACTTGCATGCGAGCTGGTTTCAGGTGGTTTGGCGTAAAGCAGCTCAGGAACTTCAGTCCATTGCGTACCTTATCGGCTGACACCACGGGCGCGTAGGCGGCGAGTGGGAAGTGTATGCGCGGGTAGGGCACCAGGTTCGTCTGGAACTCTGTCAGGTCCACGTTCAGTGCGCCGTCAAAACGCAGCGATGCTGTGATCGACGACACCACCTAGACGGAACGATATTCTTACTAGAGAGTCTCATCACTGGAGGCAGACATTAGCAAATACTCCACCACACAGTGTAAGTACCTCTAACAAATTATGTTCTATCTACCTATCTATACTTTCAAGATCCCCGTTTAACGGATCAATATACGACAACCATTCCAATGAGACAACCGGAAAAAGAACTTCAAATTCTAAATAGAATAAATTCTAGTTGGAGCATCATTCGGCTATGGCTCACTGTTTCCCCGCTAGATGGCGTTAAACGTTTGCTCCATTTACGCAGGGCTGCCAATAAAGTTCTTTACTGAATTTTCGTCATGACTCCCATCGTCAGCTCAAACGAGTTGGACAACTTAGCAGAGATCTAGTTATGAAGTGGACTCACTTGTGAAATAAGCCTGTTGAGATTAGCGTACGACGGCCGCTCGATTGATAGCCGTCGCCGACAAATGTCATAGATGGCCTCGTTGTCGACCATGAAGGCGCAGTCCGAGTGGCCAATGGTGGCGTGGGTCGTCAGCACCGCGTTATAGGGCTCCACCACGGCTGTGGACACCTGGTTGCAGAGGAGATACTTTAAATATTCTTTGATGGGTAGTGAAAATAAAGAAATAGAGGAAACAATACAAAAAAAGTGTTTTCACAGAAATTGCAGCGTTCCATTTGATATTATATATTTAGGTACAAATTTGTTATAACGGTGACCATCTTAACAAATCGAGCTAAGCCGTTGGTCCCGGCTGTTATTTGTAGATCAAAGATCTGCATTCGTTACAGATTGTCAGAAGCCAGAAAATCTAACTCGAGTCTTGCCAAGAAGTACCGTGTTACCCAGTTAATGGATTGTGGAGGTCTGGAAGGCAGCCCACTCCACGTAAAATACTGGTATTCAGCTGAATCCGGTTTGACTGGAAGCCGACCCCAACAAAGTTGGGAAAAGGCTAGGCAGATGTTAGTTTGCTGTTAATCACATATTCATGCATTTCGGAACTCATGTTTCATAGACAATTCGCACTATTTTTAATAAAAAAACGTAGGTTTCAAGTTATAGGATACCAAAAGTAACACGCTGTTGCATGCCAGAACTAGCGTACCTATATGGTCCAGTTTTGTTCTGGAATTGAGTGAAAAATTTGCCTAGTTTACCTACTATTAAAATTCTTATTTGTAGCTTTAAGTTAAGAAAAACTGGTCAAGTCCGAGTCGGACTCGCGTGCAAAGGGTTCCGAATGAATTTCATTTTTGTAAAATTTTAACATTAATTTTTTTCATTTTTTCCTTGTATTCCCGTTGTCCCCGTAACCTGTGTATAGGGAAGCAGCGGTGGGAGGGTGTGTCCTCTTTTCACCGAAGTACTTAATACCAAAGTGCAGTCGACGGAGGCTAAGCTACTTTGAAAATTATGAAAAAAAATAATAATTAAAACCCTCACAATAATGCCTTTCATTTGATATGTCACACGGTAGTTTTTATTTTTTCCTTTGTCCCTCAAAACTCAAAATGTAGGTACTTATTTACGTAACGTGTCCTTGTTTGGATTACAAGAATTTATAATGTGAACCAAATGGGTTGACTTAAGAACAAAGTGGATCCTTACTTGTGGCGCTGGGTAGATAGCAAACTCCAGTTTGCTCTTTTTGCCGAACTCCTCCGAGAGCTTCTCCATGAGGAGCGAAGTGAAGCCGGAGCCTGTCCCGCCGCCGAACGAGTGGAACACGAAGAAACCCTGTACACGAAGTAAGCGATCTAAGTAAGCAATTAGATTTTGAATTCTAAATAGAATTCGATGATGGCTAGGAGTGTCCTCCACTGTCAACCACAATGGCTTATCATCATCGATGAGGTTCAAACGCAGGCCTAATAATAGAAAGAAGTGTAGGCTAGGAATATCCATATGTGGTTCAAATTAAAATGATTAAAACAATGTCACCGTAATTTATTTTTTATTTTTAGTCACTTTTGAAATATATATACTTACTCGTTTTACGCCTCCGTATCAAATCGTCCTATTCGCAAAATGACCTACTAGAACGTCCTATTGTCAAAGTATACCTACTTAAGTAGTTATGCTGAAAAATTACTATCGGTTTTTCGTCATGCCTCACTGTTTCATTTATTTTAAAATTAAAATTCGAACGACAAGGAGATAATTATTATAACTCTGGTTGGACACAACCAGTGTCGACAGACTTTAAAAAATCTTTTTTACAAAAAAAACAACCGACTTCAAAACAAAAAACACTACAAAGTATAAAATAAATATATTTTCGGAAGACGGTGTTATTTGTTGTTTCTTCGTTTTTTGACACCGACTTCCGAAATTATAGTTATTAAAATTTGTAGTGTTTTTTGTTTTGAAGTCGGTCGTTTTTTTTTTGTAAAAAAGTTTTTTATTTTTCACTTTTTAGTGGTTAGCTTTAACTAAACCCAACGCAAAAAAAAACATCAAGATCGGTTCCTAGACAAAAAAGTTATTCCTGAATAGATAACCCCAAAACCATGGTTGAATCGTACATCTTATTATTGTTTGTTCTGTGTCTGGGTGTAATTTATCTATAATATGTATGTATTTATAAATTATATAAGTATGTATATCAGTTGTCTGGTTACCATAACACAAGCTCTGCTTAGCTTGGGATCAGATGGCCGTGTGTGAGTTGTCCCAAGATATTATTATTATTATTATTATTATTATCTGCGTACCAAGGGGTACGCAGATGTACGCAGGGGTACAAAGCTTACCGACGTGATGATATGTTATGAACTGGTGTAAACAATAAACAGACATGTGATTTCAGCAATCCCGACAGGTTTGCTATTATTTATTGAAGAGTTCCGTTACCTATCTCCGAATTTCTTCTTCGGATCTTCACCAAATTTAAATGGGAGCAGTCCGGGAAGATACTCTTCCAAACAAAAAAAGAATCATCAAAATAGGTTGATAATTGGCGAAAATATCGCTATCAGTCGAATTGAGAACCTCCTTTTTTGGAAGTCGGTTAAAAACAATCTCATGTTTCAAGTACAGAGGCTTACGGAGACTGTGGTAGAAACAGGAGTTGGGCTGAAATCTACAAACTACCAGGAGCAAGTATTCCCGGAGCTATAAACATGAGCGGTAAAGATTCACTAACTACCAGGAGCCCAGAATTATGAATAAATATTGCCGGGTCTGGAACCATCATCATGAGTGGTAAGGACTCACAACCACCACGAGATCCGAATCATGGAAAAAAATCCGGATCGATAACATTTTGTTTTAAATTTCAATCTTAACCCAATTCTAAGATCTCTACGCAGGCAAAGTCGCGGGCAGAAGCTTACAGTATTGACGTCCCTATTTTTTAAAATGATGGCAAAAAAAAATTGTTCGTATTTACCAGTAAAGTTCAAAAATTTTATATGTACTTGTATGTTTGTGAACTTTTTCCATTCTTCTGTTTTTAGGACGTTCTGCTAGGGCCTTTTGATACGGAGGCGCTTGTTTGAACGCGCTATCTTGAACTATCAGTCGGATTTGGAAAATTATTTTTGTATATGATACCCAGATTCATGAGGATGGCTATATGGATGGGAAAAACGGGATTTGCGCGTAGGTACGAAGTCGCGGGCAAAAGCTAATAGTTGAATAAGTAGTAAGAAGGACACTGACCGGCGTGATTAGGTAATACATTTTTTTATTTTATTTTAATAAGTACAATGACAGACTAAAGACTAAGACAATTAATCACAGCTAAAATAAAATACAGTATATAAATCTGAAGTCCAATTATTACTGTACACAGCGTTCAATGTTTACTAATTCATTAGTGACAGTTAAGGTAAAATAATATTATTATGGAGAAAAAGACACTGTTGCACAATTATAATTTATCTAAAGCATTGCTGAATATGTATAGATACCCATACCAAATTCCAACTTTCTAGTGCTAAGCGTCTCGGAACTAAATCGTGGACAGACACAGACGGACATGGCGAAACTATAAGGGTTCCTTGTTGACTACGGAACCCTGAAAAGGGAGAAATGAGTTAAACCTTTAAAGAAATCTAAAGTAAATATGCCAACTATTTTTTTGAGGTCGCAGCCAGCCTAAGAGCGATAGGCGTGTTATGTGGCGTGTTCAAAAGTAGGTAGGTACAGTACCAAGTGACAACGTTTAGGTAACTATTCCTTGTATGGCTGGCTCCAATCTCAAGAAAATAGTTGGCATACGTACTTACTTTAGATTTGTTCATAGATAAAACTTTTATTTTTATGCCTTTTTAGTAATTAATATAAAATTAAAAATAAATTAGTTTTGAAGTCGATTAATTTCTTTAAAAATTACTTTTTTTTTTGTTAAAAATGGTTTTCAAACTTTACCTACCAACTTACGTTAATTATACATATTTTAATACTAAGAATATAGAAAAATATATATATAGAAAAACCAGGTGTACAGAAAGGTGGACTGTCGAGAGGTCATGAGGTTCACCTTGTGCCCCCCCCCCCCATCTGCTTCAGCAAATCGTAAAGCACAGGGACTGGTGTTTGAGAGGCAGCTTGGGGAAGACTTATTTATGTAAAGGAAACCAGTGGAACGTCTAGCAAAGGAATTATTTCGACTGACTGTTGATGAAAAAATATCCAAATACCTGTAGCCCAGTACACTGGTCTGCCAACTTCCTGACTCGCTCCATGACTGGCCCGAGCACCTCGCGGCCGGTGGAGTAGTGACCACGCGCGTAGTTGTTGGCCGCGTCCTCCTTGCCCGTGATCAGCTGTTCAGGATGGTACAGCTGCCGATATTCGCCTGAACGGACCTCGTCTAAAAATAGACAGGCCTTTAGTCAGCGACGCCATCAAAATCAGGCATGTTCAAGTGGCCTACTGAACCAACAATAATTTTTATTGACATATACGAGCAAAGTTATTTGCTCCAACGTCGTTCATCTGGAAAATTTGATGCTCAAATTTACAACAGAACACGCCAGATGAAATACTTTCTAAGAAAAAATTCTTGCAGTCTAATTGAAGCAGGGCTTTAAAAATATCGGTGGCTGGTTGGTTCAAGTCAACGTTGACAACATCAGGCTGAAAAATAAGGGTAATAGGTACTTTTCTTATAACCAAAACTTACCAATAACAGTGGCTGGCATCTTCAGCCAAAAAATAATTTGCTGAACTCCGAATAGGTTCTCGCTGACCTGCAGTAGAGCTGAAAATTTGTCAAAACTTACCAATAACAGTGGCCTCTAAATCCACCATCACAACTCTTGGCACCATCTTCCCCCGATCGGCTTCAGAGAAGAAGGTGTTGAAACAAGAGTCGGCGGCGTTTTGGTCCTGCTCGTAGGCCGGCAGGGTCCCGTCCGGCCGGATGCCGTGCTCCAGACAGTACAGCTGCCAGCACGCCACCCCCATCTGCACTCCCGCCTGCCCGACGTGCACTGAGATGCACTCCCTCTGCTCACGCGAAAAACAAATTTGACACTTAGTTGACAGTTGTAGCACTTATTGCAAAGAATTTGTCAGTGGTGGACTTATTGATGAGCGAGATGATGTTCGCCAAAATTTGTGGGAAGCCCTCCCCCGCAACGGATTGCCTCTTCAAACGTTGATAATATTCGATCAGATTTGGAGAACCTCTATACCCGGAGAATGTAAAAGTTTGCATAACCCCCACTGAGGCCCATTTTTGTTCCTTAGTAGAAAAAACAGCAATAATGGGCGAAAAAAAATGGATCAAAAATGGCCGTCAATTGTCACTTGTGGAATAAGACGCAATGGAAATACAAATATCTCAGGGCGAAAATTAGCCATCAGGTATTTTTAAAGAGAATCAACACTACAGGAATTAAAGTTCTAGAATAAACTAGCTAATTACTAGGGTTACCGGCAACTATGATCCTGAAGTCACACGCGCGCACAAATTCAATAGAAAATATTTCTAAAATCACTTACCATGATGGATACTGGTAATTTTGACGATCCGTGCAAAACAATATATAAAAAAACTGTTTATAAAACTATTCAGTTACAAAAATTTAGAAACAGGACTGAAATTTTGAAAAAATTGCGAATCAGCGCCCGTCTGATGGGCCGCTTGGATCTCTTGTAAATTTTTATTCCACGTTCGAATTTGCGTAATATGTTTTTGTGTGCCAGGATTTGAATGTTTGAGCAAAAAGTTTCAAATATGACCAAGTAGGTGGAATCGAAAAATTATTATTTCAGGGTAACGTAAAGTTTATAAATAAATACGTAGTTAAATATAACACAATATGGAAGTACTGGATTTTGCCCACGACTTTGCTCGTTTTTTTTACTGTTAGAAGCCACTATCTCACCTGATGGTAAGCGATGATGTGGTCGAAGATGGAGCACGCTTGCCTAGAAGTAACCTACTCACTCTTAACTTAAAGACACCCAGGTTGTAGCTATCAGGAGTGTTAATATAGGTATTCGCAAAGGAACCGGCTAAGATCGTCTCCAGGGTACCATGTCCGGGTTGCGGATTTTGTTCGAAAGAGTTACCGCGGCCCTGGAACGTAAAAGGCACTAGGAGGAGCATGGGTGGGTTTTAGTCAGTAGAAGTCTGACACTCCCTGCCGCTCCACCCAGAGCGGGAGGGGTCATTTGATGATTTCCCATCCACAAAAAAAAAAAAAAGCGTACCATGTCTTGCGGAATCAAGGGAGGGAAAGGTTTTGTTTAGTCAGTAAAAGACAGACACTCCCTTCCGCTCCACCCACAGCGAAAGGGAGTGTCATTTCAGAGTCATTTGATGATTTTCCATCCATAATAAAAAAGGGAACCTACTGGTTTAGCGAATGCGGCGTGAATGCGTTACAAACAAACAAAATCACTTACCTACGCGTTTATAAATAGCTCATAGAAATTTCCTCGCCTGTATTTCGCATCTTTACATCACACAAAGCTCATCCAGGTATGAAATCAAGGTGACAAGTAGAGCAATCATTACCATAACCTACGCACTCATGTTCCAGTTAGGTTCCTATTAATAAATTTAGTTTAAATATTAATGAGCTCCTCCAAGTATAAAAGCGAGGGTTACTTTAGCATCAGCACATTCGAACCAAGTTCGGCTCCTCGTCTTAACATCCTTCATTAAACACCTTTTGAATCTCCAAGTTAAAGATTCTACAAATCAATCAAGATGAAACTCACTTTGGTATTTCTTGTTGTGATAGCGGGTTCTTGGTGCTTTGAGGAGCAAATGTCATTGGAAAACAGAGTATACTGTGGGCGATATCTAGCAGATGCGATGGCTGTTGTCTGCTTTGCTTCTAATTCAGTGAAGCGTGACGCTGGGTGGTGGTTGCCAGAGGATACGGTGCGAGCGCTGGGTGGCGTGCGCGGCAAGCGAGGCATCATCGAAGACTGCTGCTACCAACCCTGCACTGTCGAAGTTCTGCGGTCCTACTGCTAGAATTGTAACACTAGCTCTAAGTCACCACTGTAATGAAAACGACTGTGCAATAAGGTGTTGATGTAAATATCGTGTTAACTGTGTACCTATACCTGTAATAGACAAACATACCAGCACTCATATTGTTTGTTTGTGTACCTACCTAATAAAAAATAAATTATGAGGCCTCCCACTGCACTCTCTTCTATATCTGTTTCAAATATTCTTTTTAGTTAAAATGTCTAGCGAAACCGATTTTGTCCCATTTTTTTAAATAGCCTATTGTGTCCTACTGGTGGGCAACGGCCTCCCCCATATTTTTTATGTTAATTATTGATAGGCACGCGCTTGACCACTATCTCACCTGATGGTAAGCCATGATGTGGTCGAAGATGGAGCACGCTTGCCTAGAAGTAACATATTCACTCTTGACTTAAAGACTCCCAGGTTGTAGCAATCAGGAAACACAAACTCTGACAGGGCATTCCATTCCTTAGCTGTACGCACAATTATTGTGTTCCCCAAACGTTTTGTGCGTGTGGGTGGGATGTCCACCATGTACTGGTGGCACATCGCCGTACGTCTTGTGGTTTGATGATGGAACGGACTTGGCGGAAATGAACTATGCAATTCCGTTGCACACTCTCCAAAATGCAACCGATAGAAAACCGACAGGCTAGCAACTCGTCGTCGATGCTCGAGACTTTGGAGCTTTGACACGTCGAGCCTATCAATGCCGTTGATCCTCTTGGCTCGTTTCTCAATTGACTCAAGGGCATCAAGCTGGTATCTAGCAAATCCGTCCCAAAGATGAGAGCAGTAGGTACTCCATACACGATCGAACTTGCGCTTGATATATTTTGCTCAGCTGTTCCAGCGTGAAGTACTGTCGCACCTTTGCTAGGTTTCCCAACTTATTGGCAGCCACTTGAGCCTTTGCCTCTATGAATGGGCCAAAATTGAGGGTAGATGTTAACGAACACCAAGAAGGTCAAGTTGTTCGGTTATCGTAACGGTTACACCTCGGAAAGATGGAGCTGTGTGGAAATGGTTCCTTTTAGCGGAAAAAAGATCCACCTCAAAAGTCTCGACCTCGGTCTTAGCAGCATTGAACTTGACTAGATTGGCATAGCGCCATTCAGAGACAGCCTGTAAGGACAAATTCAAGCGCCCAACCATAGCCTCTCGGAGAGACTGGGTCTGCGACCCACCAGCTCGTGCGTTGGACACGTATCTCTCAGCAACAGTACTGTCGTCTGCATACCCAAAGGAACCGGGTTTGGTAAATCAGGTTTTAGCAGATCATTAATATGCAGCAATAACAATGTTGCCGAGAGCACCGACCCAGGGGTCGGTTGCTTGTTTAGCGGGTTGTTTGTGTGGGTTTCCTCGGAAGGAACCCCGGCATTAATATCCAGCTGACCGGACGATCTATGACCACTCGGATAGACCGATTCCTCAGGAATCCGGCGGGCAGACTGAAAGAAGGAAGTTAACCAATAAGGCTATCGTGCCAGACCCTGTCGAAGGCTCTGGAAGGTCATATCCTTCCAGACACTCTTTTCTTGCGCCCACCTGAACCAGCCTTCATGGTGTGCGTCTAGATAATCTCTTCACTGCTTTCTGGACCACGCTGCGCTCCAAAACAGGTATCATAGACGTGGGCAAAAAAGCTGCCAGGCTGAAATAGGACTAGGGGGGGTCACATCGGCCGCATGCATAGTGACCGCTGGGCAAAAGTCTCCACGCAATGGGTGCCAGAGGATGGACGGCGTTGCAGAGGCCGGCCATTTAATTCACGACCCTATACCTACATAAAAACATAAATATTTATAAATTAGTTTTCAGTTTCAATAATGCTTCACTTTTCTATCGGGCCACTCTTCAGGGTTAAGCAACGCTTGTCTAGAGCAGCTCAGTGCGTTAATAGAGGTGACCGTCCGTAACATCGAGAGCCTTTCGTGCCTCGGAAAGAACTGTTACTAAGCAGCTGGTTTCGTCTGCCATTGGGAAATACAGTCGTCTAGCAGTCTTGCCAAGTGGTATCGTTTTATCCAGTAACTGGGTTGTGGAGGCCAGATATTTCATGTAAAATAATGGTATGCAGTGGCTAGCTGCGGCTAAGCAGCAGAAGATCACCGCGACCCTGGAACGAAAAAGGCATAACGAGGAACATGGATGGGTTTTAATCAGTAAGAGTGACACTCCTTTCCGCTCCACCCGGAAGAAGTCATTTGATGATTTCCCATCCATAAAAAAACTGGCCAAGTGCGAGTTGGACTCGCGCACGGAGAGTTCCGTACCACTATCTATAAAAAACGGCAAAAAAATCACGTTTGTTGTATTCGTCCCATTTAAATATATTTTTTATTTACATTTATTTTATTTTGTTTTTAGTTTTTGTTGTTATAGCAGCAACGGAAATACATCATCTGTGAAAAAAATACCCCCCCCCCAGGGAACTGTTCTTATTTGGAGGTAGCAAAACAGAGACTAAAGTCCCACATACCTCCATTAAAAAGGGAGGATCCTCCGACCGGACGGTTGTTGGTGTCCGGTCGCACGGTAAACTCTGATATCGCGATTTATTTTATTTTTTATTTTTATTTTACTTTATTGGGACATAAAACAGTTACACATTACAATTAGGTTGTAAGGAAGAAAATTAAAACTAGGTGAACGTGTAACCCACACAAATGTCCGCGAAATAATGGTAACGAACTAGTTACATAATTGAAAGCGTGCGTTAATTTTACAGTAAACTAGGTAAATAGGTACTCATAGGTATTTTAGGGATAATATTAGGTGTCTAAAGTAAATTATTTTAAAGATTCAATAGCCAGTCTTTTGAACTTTAAGTGTGAAAGCGCGAAAATATCCAAGTCGATAAAGTGTGTGTTATACGTATCTACGATGCGCCGGAGTGGCGCTCGTGCACCAGCGTGAGTTCTACACCTTGCAGTGTGGAACAGCTGAGGCACGCGTGCCCCCCGACGCATTACAGTTCTAGGTACAATGTAACATAGATTATTAGTGATATCAGTGCAATCGAACTTGTTATTGCAGAGACCGTGTAACATCAAGGCCATAAGCAAGCTGCGTCTGGACTCCAAGCTTTGAAGTCTATAAAGTTTCAATAACTGTGTATATGGTAATCTGGATTTAGTGCATCTATAGTGCATAGCACGTAAGAATTTTTTCTGAACCATTTCAATTTTTTTTATATAAACATCAAAAATGGGACTCCAAATCGGGACTGCGAATTCCAATTGAGAGCGGACCAAAGCTTTGTATAGAAGTAGAAAAGTAGACGGTCGTTTAAAGTCATTTGAGGAACGCATGACGAAACCAAACATACGATACGCTTTGTTAACAATGTTGTGAACATGAAGATCAAAGTGCAATTTCGAGTCCAGTGCAACCCCAAGATCTCGAATGTGGTCAACTCTTTGCAAACTAATACCATGTAGCTTATAGTCAAATGTTATAATTTTTTTGTTTTTTGTGAAAGTAATTGCATTGCACTTAGGTAAGCTGAGCTGAAGTTTGTTGGATAAACAATATCGAGAGAGTCTGTCAAGGTCCTCCTGTAGAAGTAGGCAATCTTGTGCGCCTTTGCACGATTTGTAAATTTTAATGTCGTCGGCATACATTAGAAATTGGGAATGATTGAAGCATTTCTTAATGTCATTAATAAACAGCGTAAAGAGTAGAGGGCCCAAAATTGAGCCCTGGGGCACCCCAGATGTGACAATGATTGAGTTCGATTGGAAGCCTTTAATAACTATCTTCTGTGACCTGTTAAATATATACGCCATGAACCATCGTAACAAGTTGCCACGAATGCCGTTGTATGCAATTTTATCTAAAAGCAGTTTGTGGTCCACCTTGTCAAAAGCCTTCCGAAAATCCGTGTACACAGCGTCAACTTGGACTTGTTCATCCATGTTTTTGAATAAAAATTTAGGATTTTGTCAAGCTAGTTCGCAGCTTTCGAGATAGATGGCGCTGCGAGTGTTTGTTGTAGCTGCTACGTTGATTTTGTGGTGGTATTAATGTCGCCTACACTTATTTTTTTAAATTTTTCATCAAAACTCGAAAACTATGCGGCAAAAATTGAGAATGTGCAAATAGCGTTATTTCTTACGATAACCCCATATATGCCTTAGTAGCCTCACTTCAAATAAAGACACCCCTTTCAGTCCCTGTTGCAAAAAAGAAAAAAAAAGGCAAACATTTTAGAATGATGTATTGAGGAATGATGTGGTAAGACAACGTCTATGTTAAAAAAATACAACCGAATTGAGAACCTCCTTCTTTTTTGAAGTCGGTTAAAAAGAAGATATAGAGACAGCAATTTAGAAGATTGTGCTTATCTAGTTGGTTTATTTTTAATTTTTAATTTAATTTAATTTTTTTTTTTTTTAAACGTTGCCCCACACTAGGAATTTCTCCTGTATCGTGGGTGCGTTCACAAACATACAAAATCACATACACAAACAGCCAGACCCGGAACAACTATCTGTAGATATAGAGACAGCAATTTAGAAGATTGTGCTTATCTAGTTGGTTTATTTTTAATTTTTAATTTAATTTAATTTTTTTTTTTTTTAAACGTTGCCCCACACTAGGAATTTCTCCTGTATCGTGGGTGCGTTCACAAACATACAAAATCACATACACAAACAGCCAGACCCGGAACAACTATCTGTAGGCCATACAAATATTTGTTCCGTGCGGGAATCGAACCCGCGACACGCAGCGCAGCAGCCGATCGCTCAACCACTGCGCCAACCGTGTCGTCATTTACATTGAGAAGGTGAATAAAAGACGACTAACAATAGATATAAGGTGTTTCTTCATCCAAGGCAGTCGTGAATGAAAATACCGGGAGCGCATAAGTACACAGATTTAATTGTGAATGTTCTTCAGAAAGGCCAGGTGCGTAGTACTCACAATCGGAGTTCGTGAAAGTCATCATCATCACCAAAACAGCCGAAAGACGTCCACTGCTGGACACATGCCTCCCCCTAGTGTCGCCACAACAACCGGTCCTGTGCGTCTCGCATTCATCGGCAACCCGCGACCCTCACCAGGTCATCGGTCCATCTTGTGGGAGGCCTTCCAATGCTGCGTCTGCGCCACTCCAGAACTTTTCGGAGCCATCGACCATCTGTTCTGCGAGCAATGTGCCCTGCCCACTGCCACTTCAGTTTGGCGATCCTTCGGGCCATTGTCATGAACGTAAACGAAGCAAAAGGAGTATGCAGGGATCGTAGCAGGTGGCGTTCTTTTGTTAATGCTTAACCCCATGAAAAAAAAAATGTTTTATTCAATAGCTTAGGAAGATTCTTTACAGAGGTTTCTTAGAAAAAATATCTCGAAAGGCATAAATAACCAGGCTTGTCCATCAAAAAAATAAGTACCAACATTTAAAATCGAGGGTGGCAAGTACGTTACAAGTGGGGCACTAAGATAGGGGTGGGGTGCTATGAGGGCAACAATGGATGGGGTGTATGGGGCGGGGAGAAACTTTCACCCCTCTTGTGTGGATTTCGTAAGTTCATTTGCATTTTTGTGCTCGTTAGCTGAATAAAGTTTGGTATTATCATTAGTTTCATTTAACGGAGCACGTTTACTATACGTTAAGAGATTTAAGAGGTTTAGTTAAACCTCGGATTAAATCAGAAATTCTTCTAGCAGGATAGGAACTCATCGGTAACAACACTAACTACTACTTAAATAATTTGCAACTTTAAAATCTTGCTCGTTATTTAAACTTAGGTTAATTTAGGGACTCCGTAGAGATTGATGCCCTCATCAATCTCTTGGGCCATAAAACTGAGCTGACAACCAAGAGACTTATATGTTCTAGAACCGAAGAAACGACCGATTGAAACACATCCTTCCAGTATTAATAACGCTTTGAGTACCTCATATCGAGGGGTAAACCCTGTCGCACTGCCACTTCTCTTCTCCTTCGTACTCCTCGTCATACTTCCAGCCACTATGATGGCTCCTTCTCAGTTACTGCAGTGCAGCTCTGGAACTCTCCCACACTCTCTACGCGATAGCCCTTCTCTTGATGTGTTCAAGAGGAGAATTAAAGAGCATTTCCTATCTATTTTGACGTAATATTCATATGTATGTATGTGTAAGTATGTATTTATTTTTATGTATGTAGGTATATTTTTGTTTTATACAGGATTATTTGTAAAACACCAGCAACATTTCAGGGGGTGAAAATGCTCATGATTATAAACAACTGGTACTATGGCACCAACTCTGAAATATCAAAAATTAAATCAGCTGTTTCATACAAAATGCAATAGTCACCCGATGAAAATGTATGAAATAGCAGATATTTTTTTCTATTTTTCAGGGTTGGTCTCATAGCACAAGTTGTTTATAATGATGAGTACTTTCACCCCCTGAAAGGTTGTTGGTGTTTTACAAATAACCCTGTGTAATACGTAGTATTTTGATGTGCACTGGATCCTACCCTCTATTATGATCTCTCTCTATCACTCAAAGGTTTGCTGGGAGAAAACTCTACTTTGAGTTAAGCTCGCCTTTGTATATGAACTTTTCTTCACTTTAAAATGTATAATAATATGTTGCTATGGTGTACAATAAAGAATTATTAGTTTAATTTCTGACGTTTCAAAATTCTAGTTTGTTATGAATACCTAAATGTTGAATATTTGGTGAATTTAATCCCTATTTAAAAGTTAAGAAAAAAATAAAAACCCACAAACGAAATTAAAGAAACTACGCGAAAAATTAAATTTCAAAATGATTGTAACGCTTACGAACAATATAAAACATATGTATACTTCAGAAAAGTTAAATTTATTAAAACATGTTTCATTTTGTTAAACATCTAAACTCATCGTACCCAAATTCTTCTCCAAAAGCCAATTATTTTAATCCGTGTCTACGATAAATCAAATCATTGTCTTTTTACACTCATCGGTCACAGTCGACCGCGTGTTAATCCTTTACATTCAAATGTAAACTATTGTTAAATGTAAACTTTTGTCAAGTGCTAACATTATTTTGAATATATAATTGCGTTATATTGTTGTAGTGTATAAATAAAGAGGAGTGTGAATATTGATTCGTTACGCGTGTGGTGAAAATAAGGGACGAGTTGTTTACCTATTTTTGTGGTGTCTGGCTGTTTTTGTATGATTTTGAAGATCCCTATAAAATAGTAAATGGTGTTGCTTTGATTTGAAATTAAGTCTCCTTATTTTAGTTCCTATATTGTGGTGTAGATTTAGGGGTATGTGTGTGCCTTTGCCGGGAATTTTATTTGAAAATCAAAACGGTAATTTTAGATTGTTGATTCACCATCGAATTAGATTTCTGTTTCTATGTGGCCAAAGCATCTAAGATAAGAGAATAATGTTGTTTTAATTGGATCCTACATCGAGCAAACGATTATCTTGATTTGACAAAATCGGACCAAAGGCGATATAAACCCAAAGTTGAGTTTTCTCCTCACATACTTTTTTTTAGTACAATAGAATAGAATAGAATAGATTGATAGAATAGATAAATGTTTGTGCATAAAAAGATCTTAAAAATTAGATAGATAGTACGCTATGTTTTGCCAATAATGACACACAAGTTTTAATAATTAATTATTAAAAAACAATGTAATGAGTAGGGGGAGTCCGGGAGAGTTGAACCCCCTTTTACTCTAACATGCATAAAATTGTAACTATATCTTGAAAGTAGACAGCTCAAGAACGTTTACAAAGCACTGGTAGATAGGTACCATTTTTTAATGTTAAAGTTAATATTAATTCACTAAGTTGTGCAGGAAATATATTTTAAAAAAAAATAATTGATGGTTCAAATCTCCCCAGCGCACGGGAGATTTGACCATAGTAGTAGGGAGACTTAACCATATCTATTTGTATAGGGTAAATGATGAAAATATTTTGTAAATCTCGATTATTTTAATAAGATACTTTAAACGTCATCAATGACTATTTCTTATGAAACTAGTTTTCTGAACAAATTACTTTCTAAATAAAATGTAATAACAAAACAATAAGCATTCTTAGCCTTTTTAGAAAAAAATATCGATAAGAAAAACAAATACAACTCTAATTAAGCGTTTTAGCTAAAGAGATCAATATAATCAGTCTTAATTTTTTAAGGCACATTCAAAATCACATTTCTTTTAAATTCTGTTCTTATTCTTCGCATTCATGGCATATGAAATGATCACTATCTTGATTGGTCAATCCAACACATATTTCGTGAACATATCTGTTACATGAAATGCACAGTCTCATGTCTAACAGTTGTTCTGTTTGGCATACGAAACAATACCAACGGTTATCTAGATTCGGGACTTCTTCCCAATCACCATCACTTGAGCTATCAGCATATGGAATGACATGACATTCTTCTTCAGATTCGGTTTCACTGGTTTCAATGCGCTTTTTGATCTTGGCGTTACAAGTTTTTCTTTTTTTACTTTCACTTTCAATCTTTTTTTTCTTCTTAATTGCTTTAATTTTGCCCCCAACGTCTTTTGTATCATCATTCTCACAGTCTGTTTCGCTACTATCCCTAAGAATCTGTTTTTTTGTTTTTCCTACATTTGACTTTTTTCTCTTATTTTGTTTCTTTTTTATTTGATTAGATATCCCACTCCCACTGGGTCTTGCATCGTCTATTGCGTTTTTTTCTGGAGTTTGGGTTAGAATTTTTGTTTTCCCTGGTTGACGGCCACGTCGTGTCGTCTTCCTGGGTGCAGCTTTTGGGTATGGTTTTATTGTTTCTGGAGTTATAAGTGAAACCTTCATACAAGCGAATGGTATTGGATTACCACCAGTTTGTTCACATGAATGTGAGGTTTCAGCTGAGGCTGAGATCTTTTTAGGAGTGGATAAGGCTGGAGCATTATCGATCTTACTTTGCTCACTATCAGCTGATTCAGCAATGACCGAAATCTCCTGACAAGCTGGTGGAGCTAGATCAGGAACATCAACATTTTCCTCCCGTAAAAGTAAAGGTTGAACAATGACCGAGCTCTGTTGATCATTTGCTTCGGTTTGGAGTATGCTAAACGAGGATTCAGAGTTACCGGAAGAATCTAGATCAGAAGGAACACGAGGAATGTCAACTAAATCGTGATGCGAAGATGATGGACCTCCTATATCAGCGGAGAAGATAAGTTGAGCTTGACGGTTTTGAGATGAAGTGAAATCTGCAGGAAGTAACTCACCATCATTCGACAAATTTCTGTCTGTGACTGCAGAACACATGAAGTCTTCTTCTCCAAATATATCTGGATTAAACGGATGGATGCCTGAAGTCCTGAATCCACTTAGGATGTTAGACTGACTGAAAGCTTGTGACATCATAGTTTTTATAAACCCAGGAATGTTATAAATTGTAACGGTTTTACCGGGATTTGACAGCATCCAGTTGTTCATTACATTGTTGTATCTTGATTTAAACGACGAATAAACTGCAACGTCTAATGGTTGCAATTTATTGCTGCAGTGTGGAGGAAGAGTCAGTAATGTTATACCATTGTCTCTGGCAAACTGAATCACATTTACGCTTACATGGCTCTCGTGGTTGTCAAGGATCAGCAAGACGGGATTTTCTTTTGACGCGCAAGAGTATTTTTTAAAATGTTCCATAAATTTTAAGAAGCTTTTCGTAGTCATCCACCCGGTAGTGTATGCGTCTCCATCTGACCCTTCTGGCCCACTGGACACAAAATCTTCCCGATATTTCACACGAGGGAATATAAAAAATGGTGGTATGACATTACCAATTGCATTGACTGCAAAACAGACTGTAACCAAAGTTCCTCTCTCAGCAGATGTAACCTGTCCCACTTGTTTCGACTTTTTACTTGCTAGCACCTTAGGGCAGTCTTGGACAGTAGTACATCCTGTCTCGTCACAATTATAAATATTTTGCGGTTCAAACTTATACTTTTCTCGAACAGATCTCAAATTTTCAAAAAAATCACCTACATTTTTTTTGTTGAAGCTAGTAGCTCTTGACAAACTAGTAGCTTCAGGAGTCCGCAGACTTATTTCAGAATTTCTACGAAGAAATCCGCGAAACCAGTCTTTTCCAGCTGAATTATTTTTTATCCAACTGTCTGGAATTTTTTTAGAGTTTGATGAAGCAAACTCAAAAGCTAATTTCATCGCTTCGATCCTAGTTAGACCATAATTCATTTTACTACAGTTTATTAAATATTCGACTAATAGCTTTTCTTCTGGTATTGTGAATACCTGAGCAGCTTTGTATCTACCCTTTTCGTCAAAAACTTCCAGCTTTTTTTCATTTTTAGTGTATCGACGTAAGGTAGTCCTATCGATCCCATATTTCACCGCTGTTTTTCTAAGAGAGGACCCGGATTTGACTTCTTGAATAGCGTTTTGTAATTCCTGCTTGATAACTTTTTTGCGGATAGAACCTTCTTTTGTTTTATATTGGAACGGCATGACATTAATACCTGAAAGCAATTAAAAACAGATATATATCCGTCGAATATACGTGAGGGACACTTGAACCACTGATCATTTCTCCCTCGTGCACTAAGGATCAAATCTCCCTACCCTAACCTTTTTCACTTCATCACGTGTTTGAAGAAATTGGTTAAATCGGAGGACTAAAATACACTACGTTCTTCAAACTACATTTATTCAGTAATTCAACTAATATTTAAAACATTACGTACCTTTATATATAACGGAGTAACGTAAAAACACAAAAAAACTTTTTTTTTCACTTAAGACCACCAAAAACGTGTTTATTCCGCTCACTGTCAAACCGGCGTAATGGCTGCCAATATGGCGTCGTACATGTGACACACTATGAGTGAGCGTGCTGCCACCTGTCAGTGAACCCGATGGCGCGATTTTTAAAACGTTTTATGCGATGTGGAGCATCTCTCCCACCTGGGCAAGTCTCCCGGATTCCCCCTATTATAATGTTATTCATTATCATTAGTGATGATTATACAGTACAGACTGTCAGACATCTTAGGGTGGGTTTCTGAATTGAGCATGTTGAGTTAATAACGTGTCAAACCATATAATAGGTACTTTAATGCCAATTTTGCTAGGTTTCTTGGCTTTCTGGCGAAGTAGAGTTTGAGAAATACTAAACATCAAATGCCTAATTCACCCTCATGGGATCTTTTGTTAAAAACAAAAAAAGAAGAGCATACTCAAACTCAAAACCAACAAACCTTCGTTGGCAAGTGAAACAAATATTGACACAAAAAAAAAGAAACAGGCCATCTGACAAGTTTGACAAATAACTGTCACCCAGTGTTGGACATTGACAGGGGTAGATCAAAGACCGATATTATTGTGAAACCCGATCCTTATCTCAGGGATTATCGCTAATGTGCCGAGATATCATCTTAACAGAGGGACCCATGCGGATTTATGTTACGCAGTACAAAAATGTGTTA
Organism: Melanchra persicariae; assembly: GCA_947386135.1. Classification (NCBI taxonomy): domain Eukaryota; kingdom Metazoa; phylum Arthropoda; class Insecta; order Lepidoptera; family Noctuidae; genus Melanchra; species Melanchra persicariae. The sequence goes on from OX376650.1 coordinate 21,333,714, forward strand.
AGTTTAACATGTAAGTAAGTAATTTCTTTACTCTAGTTTTCATTGCTTGAAGTAGTTTGTTTTGATGTTTTAACATACTTACTTACTTTTCTAGTTTCGCCAGCTTCAAACGTAACATTAAGTTTTTTCCGATCTTGTGCCGAAGCTTGACAAAATAACATCAAGCGCGCTTGTATCCTCAAATGAGTACCTATACATGTGTGTATAAGTGTTACTCCAGTACACCTTTACACTTTGCATGATTGTGATTCAAAACTTCAGTTTGCTATTACGTTATTTTTCCGCAAATCCTTTTGAGCTGCTATAAATTAAAGTTATCTGAAAAACTCAATAACACTTGGTCCAACCTACGAATCAAACCCTATCCTCAGCATTTTCATTTGCGATCACTAGTATTCATACTCTTTAAACGAGTATCTTCTGTGTAGTGTAGTGTGTGGTACTCTACATGTAAAAAAAAAACATGTTTTGTGACAATATATAGGACAATCACAAGGGCCGCTAAATGCAGACAAGACAGTAACATTTTTCGCAATAAAAAGTGGACCCTGATATTTCGAATAAAATTTTCCAGCCCAATGACAATCCACATACAATAGCCCGAGGTGTGGCTCAAATAAAAAATCCCATTTGGCCCACAGAGGCGGAATAATGACCGCTTTTTACTGGTTTAATCCGGATCAGATAACTAGGGCCCATCGCCCATGCGATGCCAGTTTGATATTCATGATCATTCCCCGAGGATTTTGGGGATCAAAATGTACCTACTGCGGATTTGGTTACGTTAGGCAGTAATTGATAATTGTGTAGTAGAAATCTTTGATGTTATTAGTGTAGACTGGTGAAATCATTTTTCTGCTAGATGGTAACTGAAAGCCGTATTTTTTTATTGGTTTAAAATATTCTTCGTACTAGTTTCGTCTGGGAAAGCTGGAGTTAAAATACCAACTAAACTTGCCTATTTTGTTCCCGACTGCTCCAGAAGGAGTTTTAACATAAGGTAATTGAAATTAAAAAACATAAAACGGAAAAAATCGTCTCTTGAAGTAAAAGGTGGCGTGTGGTGATAAAACAAAACATACAGAATCAGGTAACCTCATAGTTTATTTACAGCAACAACACTTTGACAGAATCTGTACAAGTTAATCAGTCATGATGATCTCCTCTAGCAGTACGACAGCAGCTCGTCTATGGTGCAGGGTTTGTCGCAGCACTCGTCGGCGAGGCCTCGCTTGCCGCGCACGCCGCCCAGCGCGCGCGCCGAGTGTTCGCCCCCCCACCAGCCGGCGGCGCCGCGCTTCTCCTCCGCGCCCCAGCGGCAGATAGCCACCATTACTTGCGAGAGACGTCGTCCGCAGTAAATATTAGCACCGCTTTGTGCCTCACAGTACCAAGAGCATGCTACCACGAGGATGAGGACCAGAGTTAGTTTCATGATGATTGATGATTTGTCGGAGCTTAATTCAAGTAATTGACCCAAAGAGTTCTTAGTAATGTTGGAGGAAGTAAGAAGGCTACTGTTCCACGGATGTGGTTCGAATGTGCTCAAGCTTAATAATCCCTACCTTTTATACCTGGAAGCAGCTCATTAATATTCAGACCTAATCTTAATAATATGTTATTATGACCTAAGTAAAATCTATGCGCGTAGGTTAAGGGAAATTTATCTTACATGTCACCTTCGCTTTCCATCTGGATGAACACCTTTGTTGGCGGTTTAGAAATCGAGCAATAATTAAGATATTTATTTTGTCCCACTTAAGAGCTCGAGGCTTGAATAACAACAGCCGCAATGGTTCGATGTTCAGGGTTAAGCAACGCTTCCTGAGGCCTGTCCGTGGACGGGTGACTATTCATTATCGATACTCCTCTGTGCATTGGAAAGAACGTAAAGTGGTAGGTCCGCGGCTGTCAGTTGTACATTTTTGACAATCTGGTCTTAAACATTTAGAATCTTAAAAGTCTGACAACATTCTCACCGAGGGTTATCTGTTTGTCGAAGTCAGATGGACAGTCGCTCCAGGTTAAATACTAAATAATACTAGTTAAGTCTGGTAGGTACTCAGCTGCATCCAATTAGACTTATGTCCACCTAAAACAGCTGGGAAAAGGGTGAACAGATTGATTTTTAAATTTTCGGGGAACGCTGCAAGTGTCGTTCTTAGGCAACTTCTAAATTTCGCCACTAGAGGCACGCGTAATGTTTGCGTCGTTCGCCAGTAATACTCGTTTCGCACATAATATTAATTTGAATTGGATACTATTTTTGATGATACAAGTTGTGTATGTCGCATAAAATTAAACCAAGACGGAGGAGTTGTTGTATTTATATTTAAAATTCGTAAAATATGATAGGTTGGGGAAAAAGTTTCTTCGCATTTTTTAAGAAAATTAAAAAAAAAAAATAGTATAGTTTATTTACATTTAACTAAAGAATGTAGGTACCATTTTGTTCGATAACTTTTTGCCATCTTGTAGGTAGGGATATGATTCCATTGCTATAGAAATTTTGGGACTTCTGATCAAAATACCGCGACAGGTGGTTTTGGCAGTCCTCTCGTGATGTTAACCTGACACTGCCTAAAGAATTCTGAAGAGACCGAAACAGGTGGAAATCTGAAGGTGCAAGGTCAGGACTATACGGCGGATGCATTAACACCTCCCAGCCAAACTCTCTTAATTTTTGCTGAGTGGCTAAAGATGTGTGAGGTCTAGCGTTATCATGATGAAAAACCACACCCCTTCTGTTGATTAATTCCGGCCGCTTTCTCTCAACCTCTTGCTTTAATCGCACCAGTTGTTCGCAGTAGGGTTCAGAATCGATGGTCCTGCCTGGTGGTAACAGCTCATAATGAATAATGCCCTTCCAATCCCACCACACACACAGCATCACCTTGTTGCGAGTTAACCCGGGTTTTGCCTCAGTCTGTGAAGCCTGACCGGCCTTTGATCACGACCTTTTTCGCACGTGATCCACTTTTCATCACTAGTTATCAGCTTCTTCAAAAACGGTTCGGTTTCATTACGTTGTAATAAAGAATCACAAATGAGTACACGGTTCATTAGGTTTCTTTCAGTGAGCTCGTGAGGTACCCAAATATCGAGCTTTTTTGTGTACCCAGTTTTTTTTCAAATGCGCCAAAACTGTTTTGTGGTCAATTCCCAGTTCTTCAGCTACGTCGTAACTACTGATATGCCGATCTTGCTCCACTTTTTCAAAAATGGCATCCATTTTATCCGTAATAGGGCGACCAGAGCGACGTGCATCTTTGACTTCTAAATTTCCGGATTGAAAACGTGTAACCAAATTTTTTTATTTTTTTTTATTAGTGATGGGTTTGCTCTTGACTCTAGTCAATGTCAGATATGACAAATTGACAAATTTGTGCTACTCTCACAGACACTGCACTAGGTCCATAAACATCGCAAATTTTTTTCGCGGCTTGCGTTGCATTTTTACCTTTTTTGTAGTAAAATTATAAAATGTATCGAATTTCTTCATTAGATTCACTCATCTTGACAGTACGAAAAACAAATGAAAATCACACATTTTCCTAATTTGAATTTGGAATTATGTTCTTTAAAATTTAAACTTTCAATGATACCAAAACCAGGCGGGTACAAATAGTATAGCCAAAGAGATTTTGTTACAAGTTCATACATACTATAATGCGAAAAGACTTTTTCCCCAAACTAATAGGTCAAAACATTCCTGTGCAATGTGCAAGGCTTAAAACAGAAAACACTTGAGCACCGACTCATAAATACATACATGCATATAAATATTACTTGAATGCGCGGACATGACACTTTAACTTAATACACATACTTATTACTTATCTTAATAACATATATCTATGTTAGAACACACGGAAGGAGCCGCGGGACAACGCCAGTATTCTTTAATAACATATTTAAATCCTTATCAACTTTATTATTAGTCTCTTGAATATTTCAATTAGTGCAACAGCACGTACAATATGTGTCCTATTTCTAAGTCACCCACATCTTGGTGTTCATCCAAATGGAAAGTCAAGGTTACATGTGAGGAAAATTTTCTTTTACCTACGCACTTGGATTTCAGTGATGACCTATTAATAAACTTTGTCTGCATATTGATGAGCTTTCTAGGTATAAAAGCTGCGTATAACTGGGAATCAACACATTCAAACGACATTTGTGGAACCAAGAACTTCCCGTCAATAGTACAAAACACTTCGGCTCAACAAGTTGCTTTAGTTTGAAGATCCAACAAATCATCAATCATCATGAAACTGACTCTGGTCCTCATCCTCGTGGTAGCATGCTCTTGGTACTGTGAGGCACAAAGCGGTGCCAATATTTACTGCGGACGACGTCTTTCGCAAGTAATGGTGGCTATCTGCCGCTGGGGCGCGGAGGAGAAGCGCGGCGCCGGCTGGTGGGGGGGCGAGCACTCGGCGCGCGCGCTGGGCGGCGTGCGCGGCAAGCGAGGCCTCGCCGACGAGTGCTGCGACAAACCCTGCACCATAGACGAGCTGCTGTCGTACTGCTAGAGGAGATCAACAGATTCTGTTGAAGTGTTGTTGATGTAAATAAACTATGAAGTTACCTGATTCTGTATGTTTTCTTTAATTGGGTATCACAAATCATTATCATCATCTTTACGACTCTTTCTAAAAATAATAAAAAACATAAAATCATTTCTTTTTGGGCTAGTCAGGTTAAAATTAAAAAAGATTAGGTATACCGTATACGTGGTTGTCCACCAGGTTAATCGCTTTTTGACGGCTGAAACAAGTGATTGCAGCAAAGTAACATTTTGATTATCGATTCTTTTACTAAAATTAATTGGTTTGTAGTGTCGATGATCGATTATATATTTTGCAATCGAATGAAAATGGTGTTAACTTTCTGCATGCGTAAAACTTTAGCGTTTGCAGTTGCAAAGTCCTAAGGTACATTTTCGGCCATTCTAAAATGCCTAAGGTAAACAAAAATGCGTCGTCAGACCAAATTTCCACGGAGGCTCCTTCTTCCTCTTCTCTTCTTCCTTAAGGATGCATGAATGCATCCATAATGTTTTGAGTTAAAATAAAACATTTACTTGGTTAAATATCCAAGTAAGTAGCTTGATAATTTTTTATGTCTGAAAGCCAGAATATAAAGCCAGAATATAAAGAAATTGTATTTTTTAAAATGGATAATGAATTAATGAAATGATTGTTTAACTTATGTAGGTATTTTATTTCTATTATCTGACTCAATACTAGTTTTTTGCCGATGAATAAAATTATTAATTATTAATAATTTTATTCATCGGCAAAAAACTAATTTTACCGATGAATAAAATTATTATTTTGGATGTATTTAATTTCAGCATATGTAGGTATTCGGTCACATCACCATCTACTATATACTGTAGCTTTAACCTTTTTTTAGTATAATCTAATATACCTATTTACGGTATTATAATGTCTCTACGAAGTCATAAAGTTAAAAAATACTAGACTAATTTGATATTTCTTTTACGCTGCATTTGAAAGTTAACATATGTACTCTGGAACATATACATGTACACTGATTGCGTTCGATTTATTTATATACTCGTAATGTATATTCTTGTACGGAATACCTTGCAGCAACTAATAGGGCGCACAACAGTCAAGTATCTGCTGTTTTTAGGGTTCCGTACCCAAAGGGTAAAAACGGGACCCTATTGCTAAGACTCTGCTGTCCGTCTGTCTGTCACCAGACTGTATCTCATTAACCTTGATAGCTAGACAGTTGAAATTTTCACAGATGATGTATTTCTGTTGCCGCTACAACAAAAATACTAACTAAAAACAGAATAAAATAAATATTTGAGTGGGGCTCCCATAAAACAAACGTGATTTTTTTTCCATTTTTTATTGATAATGTTACCCCTTCGTGCGCGAGTCCGACTCGCACTTGGCCGGTTTTTTCAATATCCTGTGTGCTGCTGGACATCGAATGGACGGCGGAGGATCACAAACGCTCGCTTACGCGAATTCCACATTTAAACCCATTTTGCACAACAATATTATATGATTCGACTTTAAAATAAAATGTGAAAAATTTTAAAAAGTTGAAAGTTTGTATTCTATGAGAGAGTATCATCAAACATAAAATTAACCACTTGAATCTTGTACTTCTAGCATTTTGGTTCAATTTCGAGCAAAAAGTCCTAAATTATAAAGATCTATTCATCGTTTGATCTTGATCTTTCGAGCAAGATGAACGTAAATACGTCGGGCATGTAGGCACGTGTGGACTTGGCATTAGGAAGGTATCAAAATGTGATGAAACTGGTGGACAGGGTATAGTAACTACAGCTTCCTTATACCTTACAAAATAAATACAAAGAAAACTTTTATCTCAAATAAAAAATCGGTTTTACTGTATCGGCATAGAAAATATAACTAACTGCCACATTTTATTCTTCAGATAAAAGTTGTAATTATAATACTAGCTTTTGGCCGCGACTTCGTACGCGCATCTCGAGCCGTTTCGAAGGAGTGCGACCTCAAACACCGTGACACGAGATTTTTACACATACAGATAGATTAATTCACCAGTCGACACTATTATCACTATTGACATCATTCGTCGGGCTCTTGTCACCGCCGGGTGCCAGCTATTTTAGAACCTAATGGCTTGACACGTGACGATGCGATGGGAGAGGCCAGATAGGATGACAATAATGCCTTAGAAGGTGGGTAGGCCTTTGGTGTGGGATGCAACATGTGTCGACACCCTTGCGCCATCCCATCTTCTTAGCGCGGCGGGCTGCGCTGGGGCGGCTGCTGCAGGTGCAGAAAATCTCAAACGGCACAAATACAACAACCTTATTGTTATATTTGCGCCGTTTGGTGTTAAAACTTTAGGCCCGTGGGGTCCGAGTGCTCACCGAGTCATTCGGGACATCAGCAAACGACTTGTCGACTGTTCACGTGACCAGAGGGCTGGGCTTTTCTTTAGCCAAAGAATCAGCATTGCCATTCAACGTGGCAATGCTGCCAGTGTTCTGGGCACTTTTGTCTTTGATAGCGATGTGGATGAGTTTTTTGATGCCCAATGAATTATTTTGTTTTTTACACGTTTGTACATAATTTCGCAATTTTTAGTCTAGTTTGTATATAGTTAGGTTAAGTAGATATAAATAGTTAAGTTAGTTATGTACATTTAATGGTTACCTAAAATAAATACTGACCTACTTAAGAATTTGTTATCATCAAAGATTTCCACTAAACAATTATTTATTACTGTCTATCGTAACCAAATCCGCAGAACATTTTGATAATCAAAATTCACGGGGAAGTCTCGTTTTTTAACCTATTAATATACTCTTAACATTGCAAGTAGGTAATATCATTTTTGCAAAGTAAGTACCTACCCAATATTGTTACTAACACAGTGAACCTCATTTGTGGTCTGAATAAATAAATAATTATTATAGACATTCGGTGTTGTAACGGAGAAGGAGAAAAAAAGTTATTTCCTAAAAGAAAACAAAAAGTATTTTTTTTTTTACCGACTGGTATTTTAGTTTTTGGGTAGGACTTGAATGATCCCCTTTGAAAAGCACAGGCACAGAAATGAAGGTATGGATGGTGATGATGATGAGTGATAAAAGAAACATACAGAATCTGTTAACCTCAAAATTTATTAATATCAACACAATTTGTACAAGTGAATCGGTCATGTTTCTCTTCGCTAACAGTACGACAGCAGCTCTTCCATGGTGCAGGGCTTGTCGCAGCACTCGTCGGCGAGGCCTCGCTTGCCGCGCACGCCGCCCAGCGCGCGCGCCGAGTGCTCGCCCCCCCACCAGCCGGCGCCACGCTTCTCCTCCGCGCAGCTGCTGGAGTCGCATCGCAACGTCAACTTAAAGGCGTTTGTGGTGCGCATACCAACATGCTACCTGCATCGGGTGATGGAGGAAAGCTTTTGGCCACAGCATGTAGTATTCCGCCGCTTTCGCGGACAAGTGCCACCGGAACGCACAAAGACTTAGTGCAACCAAGTGATACTAACATTGTTTTAAGTTTTTATATACTAACACAATTGTTATTATATATAAAGTAGGTTAAGGTATTTATCTATGGGTCTTTGTGACCTGAAAATAAATGGTATTATTATTACTTGCGAGAGACGTCGTCCGCAGTAAATATTGGCACCGCTTTGTGCCTCACAGTACCAAGAGCATGCTACCACGAGGATGGGGGCCAGAGTCAGTTTCATGATGATTGATGATTGGTCGGAGCTAAATTCAAGTAATTGACCCAAAGAGTTACTTAGTAATTTTGGAGGATGTAAGAAGGTTACTGTTCCACGAATGTGGTTCGAATGTGCTCAAGCTTAAAAATCCCTTCCTTTTATACCCAGAAGCAGCTCATTAATATTCAGACCTAATTTTATTAATATGTCCAAAGTAAAATTTATGCGTAGGTTATGAGAAATTTATCTTACATGTCACCTTCACTTTCCATCTGGATGAACACGTTTGTTGGTGGCTTAGAAATGAAGCAATGATTAAGATGTTTAATTTTTTCCACTTAAGAGCTCGAGGCTTGAATGATAACAGCCGCACGGTTCGCTCTTCAGGGTTAAGCAACGCTTCCCGAGGCCTGTCCGTGGACCGGTGATTATCAGACAGCTGTAGCTCCATGTTAAACACTAATACTTGTAAGTCTGGTAGGTACTCAGTTGCATTCAATTAGGCTGGATGTCCGCAAAATAGTTTAGAAAAGGCTGGACAGATTGATTTTTAGATTTTCGGGGAATTTAATAAATTGGCGTTGGCAACGCTGCAAGTGTCGTTCTTAGGCAACTTCTAAATGTATCATTCGCTAATAATATTCGTTTCGCACATAATATTTATTTGAATTGCATACTATTTTCATATTTTTGTATGATACAAATTGTGTATGTCGCATAAAATTAAACCAAAATACTATGGAGTTGAAGTTTTTATTTTCACAAGTCACTTACGGTTAACGATACCGTAACGTTACTGTACGTCAAAACATTCCTGCTAAGCCCTCTGTAGGGGAAGGTGAAAGAAAGAAAGAAAAAAGAATCAATAATGCTGAAAAATCTAAAAGACGTAAAGTGCAACGTTTAAAACAGAACACATTTGCTTGAGCACCAACTTATGTCTCTAATGTCCTGGTAACTTCTAAATACATTCATGCATATAAATATTACTTGACTGAGCGGAAATGACACATTATGAAATTGGGATTCAAATGGACACGTTTAAGCTGTCTAATAAACTTCGAAGCTGTTATACATAATAACATAAGTGTTTGAAGTTATTAGTATTTTTGTTGCATCACTGCAAATAGCTCGACTATTAAATCCATTAAACTTCTACGTGCCTATAGAATCGAGCTATTTCGAGTAAAGCCCTAGTTAATATTGTCATTGTGAAAATAACTCTGTCTGTCTGTCAGTCTGTCTGTTACGCTTTCACGCCAAAATGGCTCGGGTCGACATGGAAGTTGGCAGAAATATAGCCTGGGGTATGGAGGACATAGGCTACTTTTACGCGATAACCGACATCCACGCGGGCGGAGCCGCGGGCAAAAGCTAGTTAACACATTAATTAGAAAACATCGTAGCTCTAGCGACTATCACAATTGTTTCTTTGTTTCAAGGAGCTAATCTCTGAAAGTACTGATCTGATTTTAATATTATTTAGGCTTAATGATAAATAAAAAGGTACACGGTCGCTGAATTCATACTATTTTTTATGATTCATACTGAAAATGCAGGGCAGGCTTATTTATTTTTCAGTATCCTTTAATAACATATTTAAAATCCTTATCAATTATTAGTTTCTTGAATATTTCAATCAGTGCGACGAAATCAGCACGTACAATGAGTGCCCTATTTCTAAGTCACCCACATCTTATATGGTGTTCATCCAAATGGAAAGTCAAGGTAACATGTGAGGAAAATTTTCTTTTACCTACGCACTTGGATTTCGGTGATGACCTATTAATAAACTTTGTCTGCATATTGATGAGCTTTCTAGGTATAAAAGCTGCGTATAACTGGGAATCAACACATTCAAACGACATTTGTGGAACCAAGAACTTCCCGTCAATAGTACAAAACACTTCGGCTCAACAAGTTGCTTTAGTTTGAAGATCCAACAAATCATCAATCATCATGAAACTGACTCTGGTCCTCATCCTCGTGGTAGCATGCTCTTGGTACTGTGAGGCACAAAGCGGTGCCAATATTTACTGCGGACGACGTCTCTCGCAAGTAATGGTGGCTATCTGCCGCTGGGGCGCGGAGGAGAAGCGTGGCGCCGGCTGGTGGGGGGGCGAGCACTCGGCGCGCGCGCTGGGCGGCGTGCGCGGCAAGCGAGGCCTCGCCGACGAGTGCTGCGACAAACCCTGCACCATAGACGAGCTGCTGTCGTACTGCTAGAGGAGATCAGCATGACCTGCATGACTGATTCATTTGTACAGATTCTGTTGAAGTGTTTTTGATGTAAATAAACTATGAGGTTACCTGATTCTGTATGTTTTCTTTAATCATCAGAAATCATCATGTTTCCGACAAAAAAAAAATAAAATAACCAATAAATCTTTTAATTTTGGGCTAGTCAGGTTAAGATAAGAAAAGATTGGGTATACGTTGTCCACCAGGTTAATCATTTTTAACGGCTGAAACTCGGATTGCAGCAACGTAAAATTTTGATTATCGATTCGTTTACTGAAATTTTACGTGGTATGTAGGACACTACATACCACGTAAATGTAATGTAATGTAATTACCAAATGTAATCGATAATAGACATATTATCGATTACATTTGCAATCGAATAAAAATGATGTTACATAGCCCGAAGGATCGCCAAATTGAAGTGGCAGTGGGCAGGGCACATTGTTCGCAGAACAGATGGTCGATGGGGCCGAAAAGTTTTGAAGTGGCGACCGCGTATCGGAAGACGCAGCGTTGGAAGGCCTCCCACAAGGTGGACCGATGACCTGGTGGCGTATTGCCAAACTGTATACTGACCCAGACCGGGGTTGCTCTGAATTCGATCGCAGTTTGCCTTTGTAGTTGAAGAGCAAACTGTTTACCTATTCAGAGAGTGTCTGAATCAATATACATTTTGCTTTAAAATACTAGAGCAAAATACATACAAGTCCAGACACCCATACTTTCCTGTGTGTGGTGTAGTATGTAATATGGTTTAAAAAAAAATAACCACGAAAGTGATGTCGGGGTCTGTTCGCTCGCTTCGCTCGCTCACTTGACCCCGCCATCCCCTTCTAACCTAACCGGTCCGAGTCGGGATGCCCCAAGTCCTGCAACAAATCGCTCGCAACAAATTGGAGTAAAATGCATACATTCTCAGATTGCTTTGAGCTCGTATGTACTTTGCTCCAACTTGTTGCGAGCAAAATGCATACCTTCCCAGATTGCTCTGAGCTCGTATGCACTTTGCTCCAATTTATTTGTGATTTTAATGAGCACGATGTAGTTCAGTACAGACTACGGGTGTCTGGGTCAGTATACAGTTTGGCAATTCGGGACCTGGTGAGGGTCGCGGGTAACCGATGGATGCGAGACACACAGGACCGGTTGTTGTGGCGACACTTGGAGGAGGCCTATGTCCAGCAGTGGACGTCTTTCGGCTGATATGATGATGATGATGATGATGATGATGATGAAAAATGATGTTAACTTTCTGCTAACGTATAGCTTTAGCGTTTGCAGTTGCAAAGTCTTTACGTAAATTTTCGGCCATTCTAAAATGCCTAAGGAAAAAAAATGCGTCATCAGACCAAATTTTCATTTTGGAAGATGCACGTTATTTTTTTTAATTGAGGAGTGGGCTTGCTCTTGACCTCGATCATGCCCGATGGAAAGCGATCAATGAGGTCTATGATGGAGCGAGCGTACCCAAAATATGCCTTGAGGCACTGGTACTCCGACGCCGCGTCGACGAAACACAGCAGACTGCTACGCAGAACTCCGGTCGTCGCGAACCAGGTGTTTTCTTATTTTGCTTACTCTTGACCTCGATCACGCCTGATGGAAAGCGATAGATGAGGTCTATGATGGAGCGAGCGTGCCCAGGAGATGCCTGTGTTAGCCCTACCATCGCAAGGGAATTGACCAGGGTGTTAGGTGACACTGTCCATGATACGACGAGCGCTTGGTTCACACATGGGTATCATTCAATGCACACTAACATCTATTTTAAATGTGGCTTTGAATGACCGAGCGTGGCTGCAAGCCACACTGCATGTTCGTTTTGGTGGGCTCGGCATCCGCAAAATTTCTGGTGTAAGCCTACCGGCGTTCCTGTCTTCGGTCCACAGCACTGAAAAGTTGACCAAAAGAATTTTAAATTCATCCTTGGTTAACTGTGAAATGCCGTGCTTGACAGATGCAGTGAGTGCCTGGAAAGTGGCTTGCCTGAACACCTATTTAATTTCAGCGTATGTATTCGGTCATTTTATATCTACGATATAATGTAACTTTAACCTAAACGTATAACAGTTTAAGTATTGTGGTAGTAACTAATACATTTTGCGGTATTATAGTGTCTTTAAGAAGTCATAAAGTTCAATAATGTTAGACAATTTTGATATTTCTTTTACGACGCATTTGTAATTTAACCTTTACGTACTCTGGAACACATGAACACGTACATTGATGTTCGATTTATTTATTCAGCTTTATTTATCCTCGCATCGGAATACCTTGCAGCAATTACACCAATAGAGCGCACAACTATTAATAATCTGCTGTTTTTTCAATATCCTGTGTGCGGTGGACTGTTGAACATTGAATGGCCATAGCTCCTTCAGGATTCCACATATAAATCCGTTTCGCACTCACAACAATATTAATTTATGATGCGACTTCAAAGTATACATTTTTTAAAATTGAATAAAATAAAAAGTAGGTATTCGATGAGCAAGTATCATCAAACATAAAATTAGCCACGTGAATCTTGCACTTCTAGCACTTGATTCAATTTCGAGCAAAAAGTCCTAAGTTATAATATAACGATCTATACGTCGGGCATGTACGCACGTGTGGATCACGCATTAGGCAGGTATAAAAAAGTGATGAAACTAGTGGACAAGGTATAGTAACTACAGCTTCCCTATACATAACAAATACGAAGAAAACTTTATCTCAAATAAAAAATCGGTTTTACAGTTTTGTTACAGAAAATATAACTAACCGCCACATTTCATTTTTCAGATAAAAGCTGTGATTATAATATACTAGCTTTTGACCGCGACTTCGTACGCGCATATCTAGTATAAAATAAACTTTATGACCAATTCTCATACCTACAAAATATACATACAAAAATTTGATAAAAATCGGTCGAGCCGTTTCAGAGGAGTGCAACCACAAACACCGTGGCACGAGATTTTTACATGTATAGGTAGATTAATCTACCAGTCTGCACTAATAATATCAAAGATTTGTACTAAACAATTATTTATCAAGAGCTGTATAACGTAACCAAATCCGCAGAACATTTTAATAGCCAAAATTTTAGGGGAAGTCCAATTTTTTAACCTATATTATTGGTAATATACTCCAAAGATTGCAAGTAGATATATCATTTTTGCTAAGTTATATTGTCATTAACACAGGCCTCATTTGTAAATTGAATATATAAATTAATTATTATAGACAATTGTAACGTGTAAAGGAGAAGGAAAAAAAGTTATTTCTCAAAAGAAAACAAAATGTATTATTTTGTTTACCGACTGGTATTTTAATTTTTGGGTAGGACCTGAATGATCTCCTCTGAAACGCACAGACACAGAAAATGATGTCTTGATGTAAAAGGAAGATTTGAGAAAAATGAAGGTATGGATGATAATAATTTGTGATGATAAAAGAAAACTTCTTTCTGTAGAATCAGGTAACCTCGTAGTTTATTTACATCAACAATATTTCAACAGAATCTGTACATGTGAATCAGTCATGCTGATCTCCTCTAGCAGTACGACAGCAGCTCGTCTATGGTGCAGGGTTTGTCACAGCACTCGTCGGCGAGGCCTCGCTTGCCGCGCACGCCGCCCAGCGCGCGCGCCGAGTGCTCACCCCCCCACCAGCCGGCGCTGCGTTTCTCCTCCGCACCCCAGCGGCAGATAGCCACCATTACTTGCGAGAGACGTCGTCCGCAGTAAATATTGGCACCACTTTGTGCCTCACAGTACCAAGAGCATGCTACCACGAGGATGAGGACCAGAGTCACTTTCATGATGATTGATGATTTATTGGATCTTCAAACTAAAGCAACTTGTTGAGCCGAAGTGTTTTGTTTTATTGACGGGATGTTCTTGGTTCCACAAATGTAGTTTGAATGTGCTCATGCCCGGTTATACGCAGCATTAATACCTAGAAAGCTCATTAATATGCAGACAAATATTATTAATAGGTCCTAACTGAAATCCAAGTGCGTAGGTAAAAGAAAATTTCCCTCACATGTTACCTTGACTTTCCATTTGGATGAACACCATCTAAGAGGGTGACTTGGAAACAAGGCACAATTTAGACTAACCATGTTACGCGGTAAATAGCAAACTGATTTAAAAGTTATTTTATTTATTAACTACAACTAAATTTTAGGAATTAGTATATATTTGCAGTGAGTGTATCGAGTTCCGAAATAGAATTGACCCGATTTCTTATGTGCTAGTTTATATAATGCTATGGTTGTGAGTAACCTTAACATATTATACTTAGGGAAAACATAATTAGGTAAGTATGAAAACAAGATGTAGTAAACACTACAAACTCTATCTAATGTCACAATGTTTATCAACTATTAATTATCTAATGTATCAATGATTTAGTAAATGACTTATTTACTATAGGCAAGGGATGTATTATTATCATTATTATTATAAGCCCGCAGTGTTCCACTGCAGGGCAAAGGCCTCCCTTCTTTCTTTCCACCTCAATCTGTCTTGAGCAATCTGAGTCCAATCCTTTAGGTAGGAGTCCAGCTATGCTATTCTCTAAGGATTCAGCCTTGCGTACAGCGCTGCCGCAGCGGTGAAACTCAGTTTGGTATTCACTAGGCTGCGTAAAGCTACACTAGCGCTCAAGGCTGTGACGTCTGTGAGTTAGAACTACTCAACGGCGGGCAAATTGACACTTTTGACAGTTTTTTGTACATTTTGGTATACCCTAAGAAAAAACAGCGACGAAGACGCCTACAGCCTCGCCCACAGCCTCGCTTCGAACTGTCAAATGCCAAAGCTACAATAATCGCGCATACGTCTAACATTTTTTCTTCATCTTCATACATATTATTTGATAAAATGGCAGCTCGGTTGATTATAAAGCTACATTTATTAGAAGAAGCTAAGAAAAGTGACGATTTGAAAAACACACGCCAGGCGAAACAAATAAAAAAATTTGAAACAATATCCCGTGATACAGAGTTTATCCATATATGTATACTTATAGGGTTTCTGAAGATCTAATTAATATATTATAAAGTATTCCTCGATAAAAGGGCTATCCAACATTATAATATTCTGTTACTTCGAATCAATAGTTCCTGAGATAAGCGCGTTCAAGCAAACACACTCTACAGCTTTTTACTAGTATAGATTAAAAAAATATAATTGTCTTGTTTTGAGGCTTCGTTTGTTACATAAATCTGGAACAGGCACACGCTAGGAAATAATTTCAAATGGTTGTCGTTATCGAAATCGACTATAACAGACCTACGCGGCTGCAGCGCCTGCAGCCTATCGCGATGAGGATTTAGGTAGCTAGATACATCAGTGCTTAGGCTTTAAGTTTCATGTAGCAAAGGTTATCAGTAAGATCAAGATCACTTCAGAATTTGAAAACTATGTTTATAAGACAAGCCCCACTTACATCATTCCTAGCTTGTATTTGTTAATATTGTATCCTCTTAGGGGTTTGATACGATCTCAGATTACAGTAATCTGAGATTTGAATAACACTTTTCTTCAAATTAAAAAAAGACGTAATTCTGGTAAATAGTTTTATTAATAATAGTTTCATTAGAATCATCATAATAATTATGATAATACAGTATTCATAAATTGTGCAGGAGGCAGTCCAGAGTCCCCGGTCCTAAGTTCAATTAAATAAGCAGCTAATATAGTAAGGTTCAAAAACTGAGGCACATCATTAAATAGGTATCTGTCTGAATTGCTCAAACCAAACCAGTGTGCAGTGGTAAAAAGTATGGTATTACACAGACTCAACATTTCTACAATCCAATAAATTACAATCAGACTCTTTTAATTAAAACATATCTTGTTTTTGATTTGCACTTAATGTGTTGATATTATTATCACAAATTCATTCTCTTATAACTTCGTGCATAGGTACTGTGTTCTTGCGATGTACCAGTCCTAAGTTAATGGCAGCCAACTCTTCTCAGAAGAGAAAGTCCACAGTGGATACACACTTGTTGGTGTCATATAGGTGTTTGTTCATTCCCTTCTGGTCTATTGTCATCAAGAGGCATTGGCATGATTCCCCTTAGCAGACAAAGTAATTTTCATTTACCTGAAACAAACATTTATCATTAGACTATTAGGTCTAGCACTAGCATTTAGAAATAAACATCTGAGTGGCACATTTTGGTAAACATGTGAAACGTGCCTTAAGGCATCTTCTGGGCACACTCGCTCCATAAAAGACCTCATCCATCGCTTTCCATCAGGAGATATCGAGGTCAAAAGCTAGCCCATTCTTCAATAAAAAACATAAGCGGACGGTGTTATTACATTTCCATTGAAGGGACACAGGCAACCATACATATTCAGTCTGGATTGGTGATGTCACATGTCTCGAAAATGAATTTGTTGCACATTCTGGTACCATTTTAGAAAATACAACTATCAACAGACAACAGACATAAGCGATAACACTATTAGTTTGATTACATTAAATAATACATAGTACAAAAATGTTACGATATAGAAATATCGGATACCAACCATTTGCGGCGCGACCCATTCCTGTACAATATTGCAAGAATTAATTCATTTTCCAATCTTCGCCTTTCTATTGTTCTGCAGCGGTTCGTTGCTACTCCGCAATTAATGCACAGGCTCATGTCATGGTGCATGATTTGTAAAAAGAGCAAAGCAAACAAATCTGGTTATCCAGCAAAGGTCAGCGGGGGTGGCAAGTACCTACGCTGTCCAATGTTCAAGCGATTAGCGGGGGTCAGTCAGAAGGCAATCATTTTCGGAGTCCAGTATTCGAGCAGAGGTCATACGAAATAATATCTCAAGAAAAACGGAAAAACATATTTATTTGCGCAAAAATACGAAACACAGACTACAATGTAATACGAAAAGCGAATAATATTATTTTACATGACATGACTTGACAGCCGTTGACATTGACCACAGAGTAAACAGAGCGCGCGAGATAAATCGCGGCACGTCATTGGTTACCCTTTAGTCTTGGGGTTGCCTCGTTACAAGGTATATTTATTTATTCTCTTGGTCACAGAAATAAGTTATGTTTCGAGCAATAGCTGCTGAATTGCTGATACAAACACTTGAATTTTCAAACTAAAAAAACAAGTGGTTTTGTTAGCGTCGCGTCTGTTGTTGGTTATGGTTTTTGTAACCTATTTGGTCTGTGGTTTTTGTCTACGTTCGTTTTCATCGTCGCGTCGCGTTGCTCGAACTAGGCAAAGGAATCGTCATTCAGTCTTAAAACGGAATAATAAATAAGCAATAAATTCTTATAATTATTAAATTTGTGTATGTTTTACTCTATTTCATAAAATACTTATAGAAAGCCCTTTATTTTAAATTTTAAACCCCTAAAATTCTCAGTCGAGATTGATCGATTATGATTAAAAGAATTTGTGTCAAGTTCTTAACTCGTCAACGAAACAGCGACGAGAGGCTACAGCTTACAGTTCGTCGACGAGCTCAGCCACGCTAGTGAATACCGTTTGGATCAGCGACACACGCTCGATCGATCTCAAGGCTGTCTCGTCGACGAGCTCGTCGCAGCTTACAGCCACGAAATTGTCATTTAGAGAATAGCACTGCAGTTCGTCTCGCCATCTCCTTTGATAATGATAATTATTTATTGTAATTTTTTTTTCCGCGTCTTGAGGAGTTGTCGAAACCTGTTGTTCGATGTTTGAATACAACTTCTATAATTCTGGCGTGTACTTATGTATGAAGCCATTTGGACATCGATTGCAGATCTTGATTAATATGATAATTATGTTAACGTTATCTATTTCCTGAGATAAATCCACGTGAAACTTTTTGATTTTACTGGATAAACGATTGAGTATTGGTGTTCTAGATTTTCGTTAGGTCATCAGAATATTTATCTAGGTGGGTTTTGATGCTTTTTAGGGTATCAAGTGGCATCTCGTTGATTGTAATAGGAATCAGTTATTGAATTTTTCGTGATTTCAAAACAGTCTTCATTTCTGATGTTAAGAACGATACTTGGAAAGGTGTATGTTTTCCTCTTCAGTGTGGAAGGCTGACAGGGTGCTGTAACCTGTGTGAAATTTGCAATCTTGAGGTAGGGCCTGTGCCTTTCGGTTGGTAGTTTGAACATTGTTGCACTGAAGAACGCTGTTAGTCTCGTTGGTAAGGACATAGAGCCAACTATTCCCAACCAGTGATTGGATGCTGTTGATAACGGCAGGAAATGTCGTCGTTGTACAGCTCTTTGGGATTGCTGATGATTTACTGAACAGTAGCTCCATCTTGCAGATTGGACGCGTAGATGTTGCATCTTTCTAGTGATCTCATTGACACATATATATTGCCCACTAGTGTCGGTAGCCAAGAAAGTATACTCTGGGAGGTCAGTGCATGGTATGGCAGGAGGAATTGGGATGATGGATTGGAATTGAAACTAATCTTGTACAAGTAAAACGCAAAAAAAACTTCGAAAATATCCTGTTACACCCAAAAATGCTTTAATATATTTGCATTATTCAGCAATTGGGAATTTTTGACGGCTTTCACCTTGTCGGGATTGAGTTTAACCCCTTCACTAGATATATTATTATATGTGTCCTTAGTATGCTACACTTTTCTAAGGAGTTCTCATTTATCAGATTGGACTTTAGGACCATGTTGTCTTGGTCGGTCGGTGCTTTTTGGGTACTACCCAAACTGGACTGCTCCATGGCAAAGAACTTGGACGAATAAAATTTTGAATTATCGGTTTATCAATTTGGGATTTTACTTCGTGTTGGTGAATATAAGGGAAACGATAAGTTTTCATATTAAATGGTGTTTCAGATGTAGTGAGGATTGAATGTTTGGCGTGGTTCATGAATGTGAGCGGTTCGTCTTCTGTGTAAAAGATTTCAGAAAGTTCATAAATGATTTTATCGAGAGATTCCCGTTCTTCTGTATTTAAATGATCACTTCTTCTTCTTTTGTCTTATGAGTTTACTTAATTGATCTGCTGAGTGACAATGATTACTAATTGAGTTTATGGAATTTACCGCGTAGCTGATTGATTCGTCAAATGAAGTACTTAACGTTAATTATGACGGGAATGTGTTTATCCTGCTTACTGGAATTTACAAAAAATTTTAGGAATTTGTTATTGATATCTTCATGGATAGTTTGCTTCTCAATAATAGCAGTTCTATTTGTAATCGTGTTTGTTGAACAGCATATAACAGTTTCTGATCTTTGACCAACAAATTGTTTATTATCGTCTGATTCTGTGATATCTTCATTTAAATAAAAGAGTTTATAAATTCGGTCACGGACTCACATAGTTTTTGACTGGATGTAGGTTATTATTATAGGCGCGTTTACGGCATTCGGTGATTAAATGTCCGGGTTTTTTACAATAATTGCAATGCTTTGGTGTAGACTGAATGTTTTCGTATGCTAACAAAAAAATCGGGGCGGTAGAAGCGAGTTTAGATAGATAAAACATTTATTTGATGCAAGTAAAACGCGGACCCAGAACCGAACGCGGAATCGCATGATCGAATGAATCGATAGATTTGAGCGGGTTGTAAAGTATCGAAATCAGGGATTAGTTTTAATAGTGTGTTGAGGTCAATTTCTGAACAAACTTTACTTTCTGATTAAGACATATTTGCGAAAATGGGTACCTACCTTGTGAAAATAATAATATAATTATAATAATGTTTTTTAAAATCAAATTAGAAAGAAAGAAAACACGTTTATTCTGCCACATATGACGCACAAAAACACAAAATTAAATGAAAACAACTTATCAACTACAACTTATTTAAATTAGGAATTTAGGATTTAGGCAAGGATTTAGAGATTTTTTAAGTAATGTTAAAGATTTAGGAATAAGACTTGGTGTGAGAAATCGGAATGGAATGTTGGCCACTCACCACAGTAACTCAATAAATATGCGAAATATGCGGATAGAGAACAGTTCATCGATTCGGCATCTTCAAAACATAATTAGGTAAGTATGTAAACAAGTATGTTGTAAACAACTAGGTATTAACTCTATCTATTGTCTTTTTTATTTTTTTGACCTTATCTGCGATCGGTAATCTATACTTTTATCAGATGTATTGGAGGTATAAATTAGCAATACGAGCGTCTAGTAACAATGTTTATCAACTATTAATTATCTAATTTATCAATTATTTAGTAAATGTCTTATTTACTAGGCAAGGGATGTAGTACTAATAATTAGGGGCTTACAATAACATAACAACCAATTATATTTAAGGACAAGAAATGACTTGGATTTTTGTTAAAAGATACTAGCAGTATCCCGCGGTGTCTCTCCTGTGGTCTCTTTCGAAGAAAAAATAAATAACCCTGATTTTGATAGTGTCCCTTTGCATCAATAAAAGTAAGTATTTTTAACCGAATTAATTTTTTTAAAAATTCCGATTAATAGGACTTTTTATCTGCTGCTTCATCTTTGGATCGAAATAATTTCAAAGTCAAAGTCAAAAGTAAGGTACGGACTTCGCCTAAGCCGAGGTACGTACCCAACAGGGGGTGCCCTTAGCGTCGCTGGGGAAGGACAGTTTTCACCATTTAATACATTTAAAATAAAATGTGAGCTTTGCCCTGGCATTTTTTAATATAAAAGGATAGAGTTAAGTAACATAACATCAACATTGTACACTTAGTTCGCAATAAATGTTTTTGACTTTGAGTACTTATCCTACGTGACATCTGTTAAATAACCAATCCTTTAAAATAATATGATGTGCCTGTACATCATGCCTGTAAAAATGAAATTTTCAGGTGGTTCTACCACCTGAAAATTTCATTTTTTTCCTCAAAGCTCCACTTCTCAATCATATAACAGGAAGAAAGTTCGTGTCCCAATAATTCTAATCTCAGTTATATGATACTTAATCATGTTTTTAACATAATTAGTTAAAAAATTTCTTGTTGCACACAAAAAGTGTTTTTCTTGTTGACCAGTGGCAGTGTTATTAATCAAATTAGGTCTGAATATTAATGAGCTGCTCACAGGTATAAAAGGTAGGGATTATTGAGCTTTAGCACATTCGTACCGCATTCCTGGAACAGTAGCAGTTCTTACAACCTCCAACATTACTAAGAAATCTTTGTGTTTATTACAATCTAATTACAATCATCATGAAACTGTTGGTGGTTCTCATCCTCGTGGTAGCATGCTCTTGGTACTGTGAGGCACAAAGCGGTGCCAATATTTACTGCGGACGACGTCTTTCGCAAGTAATGGCGGCTATCTGCGGCTGGGGTGCGGTGGAGAAGCGCGGCGCCGGCTGGTGGGGGGGCGAGCACTCGGCGCGCGCGCTGGGCGGCGTGCGCGGCAAGCGAGGCCTCGCCGACGAGTGCTGCGACAAACCCTGCACCATGGACGAGTTGCTGTCCTACTGCTAGAGGACCATAACTGATTGACTGACTTTTACAAATTGTTTTTGATGGAGGTAAATAAATTATGAGGTTACCTGATTTTGTATGTTTTATTATTCACTACACTAGGGGCCTAGTGTCAGTTTTACTCATTTTATCTGCCTTTTCTATTTCTCTGCCTTTTCTATTCTTATTATTTCTAAGACTATGAAATCAAAGACAGTTTAGTTTTTATTTATTTGATTTTCACTCTAGTTTTTCCAGTGAATTGCTTTTTTAAAGAGACTACAATAATGTTTTTTGATGATTTTTAAATGACAGCAATTTTTTTTTATTTGTTTTATAAATGCGAAAGAAAACAATCTTTCGCATTTTCATCATTTTCGCTTTCATGCCTCAAGCGCCGAACCAAGTTTTATTTATTTAAACATGGGACCCTGAAGACATTTTATAGGGAGGCTTTTTTCCGAAAATCTATAAAATCCACGGGTAAAACCTAATTCAATAAATAGTCATCTTTTTTTTTATTTTGTTTTATGTTTTTGTCAATTTGAACTAGATGACATGTCATAGTTCACTACTACTTGAAGAAACACAGGAACAAACATAGAGATCCATGTCCAAAATTGACCCTGTTCAAAAGCAAGTAATAAAAGTAAACAGCAGCGGTAGCTATAAAGGTCGGTAATTAAATCTTAAGGGCTGTTCCACACTGGGTCCGTGCGAGGGTGCACACAATGGGCCATGGGCTATGGGCCAGGTGCCCCGCTCGTGCACAATAGCTTTAGTTGACTTTATTTTATTTGTGATTTACTGGTCGTTCGATCGATGCGAAGATGGTATAAAATTTGATGGCATTTGGATTTCGATAAGTAAACACCGTGGAATTAATTATTGTGTTCAGGTTTTCCTGAAGTTATAAAATACTTCATGTTATAAGAAATATCGAACATTACATAAAATAATGTCAAAGGACCAAAAAATATTACAAAGAAAATACAAAATTAAAGTTTGCGAAAGTTGTAAGTATGTCTGTTTTGAATACAAACATAAAACTTCGTATGTAAGTTAAAATAAAACCAAAGAAATACTCGCAGGTCTCTATTTCTTTGGTTTTAACGGACCACACACTTAATTAGTCACACTTAATTTAATTTAATAATTGATCGCGTTGGTACTAAAAGGGCTGGTACGAGGTGGCGCGTGAAAATAATTCCTGGATGGACCTGGGGGAGGCCTTTGCCCAGCAGAGTGGGACAGTATAGGGTAAAACCGAGATAGATGCCCCAGTGCAGCAGTGGTTCAAAATTTATATGTGGTGGTGTCCCAATTGCAATTTCTTTAGTTTCGCGGATGAAACGCGTGCTGTATTATTTTTCTATCGAGAGACTTTCCAACTACCACTAAGCGGACCGTGTCTCATGTCTCAGTGTGATTGCACGGGAAGGCAAAGTGCGATCAAAGTTTTTTCGGGATAGATGCTCTGCCGGTCGATTCTGTCGACATGTCACGGTGTTCACCTAGGCGTAGTGAACGACAATAGAGCTGTCATTCTACCTTATTTTTATGGTTTGACAACTCACCCGTCATGCACCTCGCCCAAGTTTTCACTTCGACATGTTTACAGAATCGCACTGCTGTTTCACAGCGGGTCGTCTATCCTAAACGTGATTTATATGGACTAGACAACTATTCCATATACCTGATAGATGTCCCAAAATGTCGCAAAAATCGCTAATACTCTGGAAATATAAAAGATAATGTTTTTTAATTTTCATAAATTTGTAGATAAAAAACCCAAAGTTCTTGCCAGTTTTGCAAGTAAAACATTTTTATTTTTATACTGGGAAATATAAAATTATTTCAAAAAGTGTGGCATCTATCCCGGTTTTACCCTAAGCTAAATAAAAATAAAAAAAAGATGGTGCTGTGATCGTTAATTTGGTTTATTACCAGCCTGTATCCAAAAAACAGCTAAAGAAAGCTCTAATCTCAACTAAAACCGAGCAAAACTAGTATAACCCAATTTCATATTACAACACCACACTCCCCCTCTACACTATATTTACAACCGAAATTCAACACACGATTTTTTGGCCCAAAAATCCATTTTTTCGATAAAAAACTTCGCCTCATGAATGCCACCATTGTTCTCAGTGCATCGATGCATCGCGACAGATGGGGCATGGTGTTCCATGGTGTTGGCTAAAAGCGATAAGGGTAAACGGTTTGACACCGCGACAATCGGTCAGATTTCTCTGTGTGTTTTGGTAATAATAATAGAGAAATTTTGTGAAGAATGGAAGATCAATAAATATATTGACAGGTGAAAAGATTTTTTGAGATAGAAGTCCTACTGTATTATCCTACTAGTTAAACTTTCCACTGTTATGATATTTTATTTATTTATTTTATTTATTTATAAGTACTATTACATAATTACTTTATTGTACACCAAATTAAAAAACATACAATTGGTGGCCTTATCGCCATAATAATATAATTGTGAAACTTTGTGAGTATGGTGATGATGTTTTTAATTATTTTGAGCCCAAACTAATGATAAGATTTAGATAAGATTTGGCACATTGGCACTCATTATGTTTAGGAGTAACCTGGATTAACATTATACAGATTTTTATCCCGATCTGTAGTCCAAGCCACTAACAGAGGATAGTTGGAAATATTTGCAAGGGAAAATATTTTTTCTCAAACAGCAATGGAAATTAAAAATTAGCAAAGGTAAAGGAAGCGATATTTCCTGACATATTTCGTATTAGGTATACTTTTAATTTTTTGTTTACATTCTATCGTAATACAAGTTACAACATGTTTTCGTAAATAATGTTTTTAATTGGCAAGCTTGTGCCACCGGCTTTGCCCGCGGGAACATATTGCCAGCATAAAAAGTATCCCATGTCTCAGTTTAGGTCATAGTCTACCCGAGGTTTAGTTTCATCTAAATTCGTTAAACAGATAGACACACTTTCGAATTTATAATATTAGAATGAATTATGTTGATAAGTTTACGTTAGCAAGTAAAGAGTCAAACCAGATTTGGTTCTCCTCTATGCTCAAAAACTCAAGTCTCGTAGGCTTCATTAAAGACGCCACTGCTACGAGATTATACGTAGCGTTCCTCTACGAAATTCAGAAAGACGCTACGAAAAGCGTAGGCTCGTAGCAGTCGTACTTGTAGCATTTATTACCTTCTTAGTTCTTGTTAGGATGACTGAAGTGGTATCTGTATTACTATTTTGTTAAATGTTTACATTTTGCTGTGTAGTCGTTTATTTGCAAATATATTTGCAAATATGGTTTATTAACAAATTAAATGTTGACATCGCGTAACAATATTATGATATCACCATATTTTATCTTTCATAATGCAAAATATGAGTAGATATAGATAAATAGTACTTACAGAAGGAAGTTAAAATTTAAATCACAGAAAAAAATCAAGTTATCACTGATCAGTAATAAACACTATTTTGTAATTTATTATCATAAAAGTAGTAGAAATCGGAACCTGTACAAAAAAAAAATTATCGTTAAAAATAATTAAAGAATGTACCTAAGCTAAGAACAACAAATCAAATCTAACACCAGTAGTCTTGCCAAGAAGTACCGTGTTACCCAATTAATGGGTTGAGGAGGTCTGGTAGGCAGCCGCTCCACGTAAAATACTACCAGTTTTTTACGTGGAGCGGCTGAAACCGGTTTGACTGGGAGCCGACCCCAATCATCATCATATCAGCCGAAAGACGTCCACTGTTGGACACAGGCCTCCCCCAAATGGGTGGTCTGTTACAATCGCCACGCTTGGCAGGCGGGTTGGCAATCGCAGTGTAGCTGTAGCAATGTACCTACAGAGAATGCTGCTGCCCATTCTCTGGTGAGTCCTTTAGTCGCCTCTTACGACACCCACGGGAAGTGATGGGATGGTGCTATTCTTTTACGTCCGACACCATACGGAACCATACGACCCCAATACAGTTCGGAAAATGCTAGGCAGATGATGATGTAAGCTAAGAACGTACGTCACATAATTTTTCCATAAGTCATGTCCTATTAATTTAATTCCAAGCCAGTAGCTCGGATTAAGTCGCGACAGGCGTGACATCGGCATGTTATTGGTACATTAGACATGCGTGGGTGTACGCCAGTCTCCGTTTAATATGTATTTATTTGTGTTAATTTAACGCTTGTTAGTCTGCTGTTTGGTTACGGAGGAATGACTCACCCTTACTTCTTACATACCTTTTTGTTATGGTTTTAAAAGCAATAATTTCCTGCCGGAGATTGTGTTTCCTGATAGCTACAAGCTGGCGGTATTATGTCATAAGTGAATAGTTACTTCTAGGCAAGTGAATAGTTACTTCTAGGCAGCGGACAGTACAGTCACTTTATATTATTTTAAATGTAAATGATGACGTTCAAAAGTGCAGTTTAATGGCCTAATTGAAATAAACGTTTTGACTTTGACTTTGTGTGGTTTATGTAACTAAGCGAGCTTATCAATAGTACTAAAAACCACTACAAAGTAGAGTTTAATTTTGTCGGTTTCAAAATATATTATGAAGAAACCACACGAGAAACAAAGACTAAATTAAATTTATTTTGTACTTTGTAATGGTTTTTATTTCGAAGTCGGTTGTATTTTTTTGAAAAAGTTTTTATTTTTCACTTTTTAGTATTACACCCATAAAATTCTAACCAGTCCATATCATTTAGCTGTCTATCTAAGTTCTTGGTCAGATCTTTACGTTTAAATGAGACCATTTCGGAATAGACCATTATCGAATACTCACGCAAAAACTATTGAATGGATCTTGATGAAATTTGGCACAGAGGTAGATTATAGTCTGGAATAACATATAGGATATTTTTTATCCCGGGAGTATGTTCCCTTGATATAATTATCGACATTCACGCGAGCGGAGCCGCGGGCGGCAGCTAGTACCTATATAAACAATTGATAACTCCTCCTTTCTGAAGTCAGTTAAAAAAAAGTTTTGATCTTCACTGAAATTGTTTCTTGCTCGACCACTTAATGATTTAAGGCATATTCAAACCTAAGCGGTATTCGCTGCCGCTTTGGGTACAGGTACATATCGCGCGGGTTTCGCTCAGGTATTTAGTATCAAGTTCCGCGGCTAGAGCGACCTAAGCGGTATTCGCTGCCGCTGTGGGTAGAGGTACATACCGCACGGGTTTCGCTTAAGTATTTAGTATCAAGTTCCGCGGCTAGAGCGGAATAGCTGGTGCCATAGTACCGCATAGGTATTGTTACGCTTACTGGGCGAAACTCGAAATCGGTATTCTACCCACAAGGATAGCGAAATCTGCTTTGGTGTGAACAGTTATATTACCGCATACCCACTAGGTTTTCTCTACCGCAGACGGTAGCGAATACCGCTTAGGTTTGAATAGGCCTTTAAGAAGCTAAATGCAATACTTTTTTCTGTCACAGATGGGAAATATTATTTTATAAATATTATTATGCTTGAGAAGCGATGAATCAAATCAAATATATATGTTATTAAATTATTAACCCATCTGTTTTCACTACAAAAGTCCACCCACTTGGCCACTTGTACCATAATTATTACTTAGCACTCAAATGAACCTCTTAATTGTCACCAATCTGCGCATTATAAAGTTTATGATAACCATACCGTCCGGCACGCGACCGGCATGCGTCCGGCACACGTCCGACACTAGACCGGCACGTTTTCACACTTGTAAGGCGTGCGTTGTTGGCGTTAATGTGTAGTGGTTTGCGTGTTATGTTAAATTAATTTGAGATTAACAATAAAGATACCGTTTCTTCTACATTAAACCGAATAATCTATGGTTGCTAATCTATGGTTCCTAACATTTTTAAACGACTTCTAGCCAATAACCGTCTCCAGATCGGGAAGTCTCGAAATAGTTACCGGCTACCGAATTTACCGGTAAGTATGTCGAGATTGGTTATATTAGATGTAACTCTGAACCTAAATTGGTTCGGTATTGGTTTAGGCGTGGAAGCGTAAAAAAAACATTTTCGCATTTTTAATGTTATTTAGGATAAAGATTAACGGACTATTTTGCGGTTTATTTGCATTCAATCTGTAGAATTCCTCTTGTTGCACCTTTTAAATTAACTGCCTACAATCTGGATATCATGACAGCTAATACGCCACACGTGCTGGCACGTGTTCGCCACGTGGCTGGCGTGACATCACACTTGGCGAACTGTCCACACGGCGTGTGTGTGTTATTAAACGGTCGTTTAAACAACCTTTAAAAAAATAGTAAAAGCTGCTGTTCGAATTTAATCAATCCAACGATGTACAACCTAACGATACTTCTCAAGTAGCAGTACAGTAGGTGTTTTGATTTGACCAAGAAATTAGCTTTCTCGAATCGGATACTGATTAAGGTATTTTAAAGCAAATTTTGCATCTTAAAGCTCCCTAGAAATGATTAATTGAATTCGATTCTTTATTTTTGTACAATCTTTCTTGGACAAAATCTTCTCTACAGCTTTTGTTATGCTTATGTGAATTATATGAAACTTGAACTGTCCTACCAATTCGTATTTCTTTAAATTTCTTAGCTACAATTTTTTTTATAGCTATACTAGAAAAGTTTCCATAGTTAAAGAAGAAAGAAAGAAAGAAAAAGACTTTTTTTGCGCCAAGCATGACGCATACCAAAAATAAACAAAATCACAATAGTTATGCAAGTTGGGAAGGTATGCGTCACATTCGCGCAAAACGGCCATCGCTGCCATGCTGGAACTCATGTGCAAGACAGAGCCACAGCGCTGGTTTTCAGCGACAGCCGGCGTTGACAGAATGACGTCGATCGGAACAGTTTATAAAATAAAACGAAATAAATGAAGATATGTAAACAATTTTGACGTGTCTTTTTACACAAACACATATTAACAAATAAATTATAGTTTAATCTAATGGTTTAATTGATTAGTAATAGTGATTAGTAATCGTTATTGTTGTATTTACTTTGTTTTGTTGTTGCATTTTATTTTAAAACTGAGTATTTAAATAAAAAACCGGCCAAGTGCGAGTCGGACTCGTGCACGAAGGGTTCCGTATTATCTATAAAAAAACGGCAAAAAAAACACATTTGTTGTATTGGAGGTGGAGCCCCACTTAGATATTAATTTTATTCTGTTTTTAGTACTTATTTGTTGTTATAGCGGCAACAGAAATACATCATCTGTGAAAATTTAAACTGTCTAGCTATCACGGTTCATGAGCATAATACAGCCTGGTGACAGACGGACAGACAGACAGACAGACAGACAGACGGACAGACGGACAGCGGAGTCTTAGTAATAGGGTCCCGTCTTTACCCTTTGGGTACGGAACCCTAAAAAGATTAAAAAGACACATCCTTCATTTCCACTTTTATTTAATTACCAAAACCTTTCTAGTATCGTTGCAGTCTTTCGGAATAAGTACCTACTTTAGGGTGAGTAGCTTTACCAATTTTACCCACTGGCAATCTTTTGCGCTTGCTGTTCCCAGATCATCATCATAAGTGACAATGACAATCATAGCCTCTTAATATATTTTGACCCTACACCATTGATCGAAAAAACCCGTGTGAACTTTTCACACACACATTTTTTGCCACACAAAACATAAATAATCCGGAATCCTAAACTGACACTTGAGACCATGCTAATAGGGTGGTACTTTGAACTTTTCACACACATTTTTGCCACGCAAAACATTCGTAATCCGGAATCCTAAAATGACACTTGAGACCATGCTAATAGGTGGTACTTTTTGCCACTAAATATGACACGCTTCTACTCAAGTGGGATAAACATTACCATTACACAGTAGTTAAAAAGCCATGAGCGATGATAGGGTTAAATTTGCCATTGTTAACGTGTGAAAATTTTTGGTGATATTTTTATAGGATCATTAGAATTGTGATTTTTTATGATTTTAATCGGTAGTGTTCCGTATGGTGTCGGACGTAAAAGAATCAAATTATCCCATCACTTCCCATGGGTGTCGTAAGAGGCGTCTAAAGGACTCACCAGAGAATGGGCAGCAGCATTCTCTGTAGGTACATTGCTACAGCTACACTGCGATCGTCAACCCGCCTGCCAAGGTTGGCGATTATGGACCCCCCCCCCCAATTTGGGGGAGGCCTATGTCCAACAGTGGACGACTTTTGGCTGATATGATGATGATTACTTGGTAATTGGTTGGTACTTTGATGGTCGTGAGAAATTCTGTGGTCTAAGTTTCTAGATTTAGAAACGATTTTTGATTCTTATTAATAACGTCAAACTCCATCAAAATTTTCAACACTACAAATGCTGTCTCTAAAAATGTGGTCATCAGTTCTCATTGAACTTCTTCAATTCTGACAAGGTCGTCGTCAAGATATCTATCTGATCTACGAGTATATGTATTATTTACCGGAAAAATGCATAAAATTGTAATAAATCTTTAATCTCTAATGGATTATAATTTTTCGATATAAGTATGAAAAAAACGTTTTGTATAGGTAGGTACAAAAAACCCCACCCAAATTCAATAGATTTCAATATGTCCGTGTCTTGTTAAAAAAAATAGTTAACAATTTCACGCGATATTTTACAATCTAACGAAGTTTGTAATTTTCCGGTGACATATCGTCGGTGATACTGCAATACCGCGAAACTAGACTTTACTTTATAGCAAAATGTATGTATGTAATGTATGGCCTAACTTTGAATAAAATAATATCGAAAATTAGACCATTAGCAAAGTGTAGTTTCGCGGTATTGCAGTCTCAGCGACGATATAGAAATAATACAAGAAATTAATTACTTGCATTTTCTACAAAACCACTAATACGTATGAATTAATTGCCAAAACTAGCCACAGATGCACACTCGACTTGATAGCGTAACCCGTATTATCTAATATTATTTCAACAAACAAACACACAAAGATACAGTTAGTTTTCAATCAACTTCAAGTACCAAACTCGACCATAGTACCAAATGTTATAAGTTCGGACAACCCTAGCAATCAAACTCAAGCAAAAATCGAGCTTACCTTCTCTAAAGTAATGTCGAAATTCAATCGCCACAAAACAGCAAACGCTGGTGTGATCAGTGTGTTCGAAAATGAATTTGAAAGTCTCGGAAATAAGGTGTAATTTCCCGTGTTTAGGTGAGATTAATGAAAGGTTTTCAAGTGTTTACGCTCGGTGTAGAATAAACCTATCAAGTATATGAAATGCAATGGTTTTGCTTGTTTAAATTAAGTAGGTACTGACAGTTGCGTTGTTGTTCACTTAGTGATCTGATAATTTTAATCAATTTAAAAGGTTTGTAATGAATGAGTTAAAAGAAATACAGTTCAAAATCCATTAGTGTTATTTTGTTGGTAGCTGAAAGATATCCCGCGAGGAAGGTCCGTCTTTTGATTCTACGTCAGAGTGTACCTACCATAGAAAATAATCATAAAATACCAACCAAATGTAGATTAATTTGACGTCTAAAACTAACATAATAATAATAAATAATAGTACTATAATAAATATAGTAGCAGGCCAAAGCTACTGCCAGGGTTGCGGAATTTGTTCGAAAGAGTCACCGCGGTCCTGGAACGCAAAGGGCAGTAGAAGAAACGCGGATGGGTTTTCTGTAAGAGTCTGACACTCACTTCCGCTCCGCTCAGAGAAAATAAAGACCAATACATAACTAAGAAGTTAGGATAACATTTATTTACTTAATGAAATAAATGCATGTAGGTACATACAGTAGTGGTATAGGCAGGTCTAGCTAGATATACTCGTAGGCGAACTTAATTCAATAAGACAACTCTCTACCTACAGTCAACATTACAATTAAAAAGACTGTATTTTGCGTTATTATGTTAACAATAACACATTTTTATGGAGTTCTACGTGAGCTCTACAAATGGATGTGCGTTTAACGCTTGTGCGACAAAACTGTATTGCGACTCACTATTGTTCGAATTTCGAATGCACGCTTGTGCGACATACCTGAAGTTCGACACGAACAGCTGCACCAGAAGGAATGTGGTTGTGACACATTTCAAAAGACATAATCACAGAAACAGTTATTAGCTTAGCTTGGATAATCATTTAACTAACTCAGCATATACATCTATCTATTTTTTACAATGATCTGCAACCGGCTTTAAAATCAATAAATTCGCTCTATTCACAGCGAAACTATTCTATAAAAGCAACGGTAGCCACAAAACCGATCGAACACACCAACTTATATATTTATAATAAATAATTTACAATATTTGCTGAACGTCAAATCACTAAGCTCTTCTCCCTAAGTAACTTGCACCAGTTTAATAAGACCTCTACCAAATCCTGGCCAGTTCATCTAGGTACCAATTTTTTTTACACAAGGGAAAGCCAGAGCTCTTTATCTATTGGTACCATGGCCGTAGGATTCTAACTGTAATTTCAGTCTTATGTGCAACAGTTAGAGTTTATGTTTGAATGTTAATTGGTAGGTAAATGCAACGTCAGCTGGATAGCCAATTTGTGGTGATGCCAATTCATCTTGTGGTATTAAATGCGGAGAATGACAGAATTGATACTTTTCTGTATTAGTATAATGTTTGGGATTAGATCATATTGGGTGGTATGAATATTTGTAATAGATTTAAGCAATAAAATCGAGTATGTCATAATAATTTTTTAGGGATTTTTCTTTCACCCATAAATCGGTAGAATTTTAAAACCTACAATTAAACTTTTACAAAAAATTAAGGAAAACAAAAAAAAAACAAAACGTAAATTGATAAATAATACAAAATTTACTATTTATTAAAAAAGAAAACATAATTATGTAGATTTGCTTTCATAAGACTTGCACAGTGTTACATACGAGTTATCAATGTGGAAAAATATGCACAAAAATTATTCTTAGTCTTTTAAAAATAAATGATAATTCAATTAATTTAAAACACTCTACCGACTCAATCAAAACAAAATTTAGAAGCGACCACATTATCAAAATCAAATAAAATCACCCTTCCATTAAAAAACTTAAATAAACAAGTATATTAGCATAGTGGACTAAACAAATTCTGGCCCGGGGCCGGGATGAATTTTAGACAAAATCAAATAGACAAACAAAGACGGAGAACCAATTAGCCTAGGGCTAGGTTTCTGGACATACGATAGCTGACATGTGTTTTATATTTGATTATGTAAGTTTTTTTTTAAATAAAATTAACGGTTGAATTTATAGGGGATTTTTGTGGTATTTTTTACTTGAACGGCACATAGCCTGAGGGTGTTTGATCTCATGAATAAATCCTGCGGTAACGGTTTTGATATTACTGTTTTATGAAAAAAAAATATGATCAATGAATAATTCTCTAGATCAAGTTTTAATTCATTAGAAGTACTGTGGAATAGAAAGAATCATTTATCTGCATAGATACACAATAGTATTTGAATTATAATCCCTGTGTGACTTCTTCCAATTAATTGTTAAAACTCAAAGAACTGATGAGTCAATAATTATATTTTTATTCGACATCAACGCAAGGTAGTGTCTGGCAGCCTATAACAAAATTAAATCTTAAACTTCCCATCAAATATAAAACCTATTCTATATTTGCATGATGATTTAAAAACGAATGATAAAATTTCCTGCCAGCGTTAACAAAGACAAAATCACAGTACTATATCTTAAATTTACTGTCCTTATTAATGAAATAAAAAACAAATAGGTACATGGATTTATTACTATCTGAAGTCGAACCCAACGAATGGAAAAAAAGTCTTCAAAATCAACCATACATGTCACTATCCGAACTAGTAAAATGTTTCTCTCTCATAAAGTCCATATAATATGAGAATTGATTGGTTTACTGCACTAGGGTAGAATCTGAATGCTTTGGATTAATAGCCGCCGGTGTATATACAACAGATTTGTGGGGAGATATTGCAAAGTACCGCATTTTAGTAGTTTCGATGTGTAGTAGATAAAAATATCTGTGATATTTTGTGTCTGTTTAGTTTTCAATTTATGATGCTTTATAGAAGAAAATAGGGTAATCGATTTTCATGAAGCGAGAAAACTAGATTGTTATTCTAGTCTGCTTCCAAATATGTTTTAAAAGATTAGACTTTCGCCAACATTGTTAATACTAGAAATAAAAACTTTTTTTTTACTCGACTGCACGACGCAAAGGAGTGTGTGTTTTTAATCGCTGTCATTCTAGTCATTTATGCACTGTGCTCCTTTAATTCGCATTCCTGGCCAAAAAGTAGTGTTAAGGATAATTGGTTTGAACATTTTTCCGAATTACATTTATTTTTCGAAACCCCTTATAACCACTTGATATACAGTCTTCCTTTCAGTACAATAAGGACTAATTTGCAATGACATATAATGGGTGCCAGAATGGGGTGGATAAATGTTTGGTTTCCATCGGTAGCCGTGATAATCCTTCGGTCTCGCTGCATTGTGTATGGACACGGCTGTTACGGCGTGTCATTCGGTATTCTGTTGTCAATGGAGTTAAGTGATCGAGGTCTGTGACCAGAAAATTGCAATAGGTGTGAGGTTTGTCACATTTTAACGCAGGGTTTTAGTAACCCTGGTGTTTGGAAACAAATGTAGCTCGCAATTTAACACCCATTAGTATTCCTGTTGTGTCCTAGTTCTGTTCTGTCTCATGTTTGACAAGAAGGGAGGTGGTAATTATGTTTTCCTTACTCCTCGGCTGTTCTTTTCTGATTAATTTCGTTGCGGGATCCAAGACTAGAACAGACAAGAAGTTGAATCGTTTATTCGGACTATGTTTTTCTTGATTTTGGCTCACAGGAGTTACAGCCCAATATAAAAATCAAATCTACTGACAAATTTCAGTCCTGGGGGCCTACCACAACCTCTTAAAACAATATTATTTTAATATTACTTTGTAATTTCTGTTGTTGCATTTTCAACTCTCGGATCAACGCCGAGAGTTGAAAATGCAACAACAGAAATTACAAAGTAATATTAAAATAATATTGTTTTAAGAGGTTGTGGTAGGCCCCCTGGTCTTAACTTAGTTATTACGTTGTCTCTCGTAGAATAGTTTATCTACATTCATACATTATATGATGTTTTTCTCAGAGTCCATCCACTCCGCTCGATTTAGTTTTAAATGCCTACTTACAATCATTAGCGAATTTATTCTTAGACAAATCACAAATTTCTGCTTATTACGGATTTCCTATCAATAACACAAATAGAGAAACGACACCGAAATTAACTCCCAGTCGGAAGCTAATTTCCTGTTTGCACCATTTCGAATCAGAACTCCTGCGCAATGGTGCGTGACGAAAGCGCAGATTTGTTCTGTAATTATTATAATTTTGGGTGACAGTTGGACGCCAGGTGGTATTTGTATGTTTATGGATAATATTCCAGTTTTGTTTGTGTTAGAAATTTCACTTAATTGATGCTAGGTAAAGCATGAGGCGTCTTAGGATCTCAGAGAGCCAATTCTACTATTTTAAGCAACGTTCACATACGTATCTAATTCTCAATCAGTCAAAAACACTTCGAAGTTCCCTATATTGTGTCAGATTGCGACTGAGATGCAAATTTAATGGGCCCTCTGCTTTGTTTCACTTCTTATTTGCCAGTTTCAATGAAAAAATATATTTTTGGCTTTCTTAGTCGGATGGACAAAGCGTAAATATTTTTTGTAAAAAGTAATTATATGGCAATTTTACAAGATCTGCATTACAATTCCTAAGAAATAATTATCTGCTCTCACGTTGCAAAAAGTACATTTTAGTCCTGTGTAATAAGGTATATTATTGATTGGTTTCCGATCCAACAATGATGCCAGAAATATGACATCTAAATAATTGGAGCAAACATCGACGTCCAGTAACAATGCTCGTAACGAATTTTCAAAGCAAACATTAGTTTTCGAAAATCGTAACTCGATCCAAACGGGTGCCCCTATTCTTAACTCACCAATTTACTTCAGTAGTTGGGATAAACTCTGTGTCAACGCAGTAAGGCTCATTGTTGAAAAACAAATGTGTGGCTACATTTTTCTATAGATCCCAAACAAAGCTGCCATAGGGGTGCGCATAAGCATTCACAACTTTTCGCTCTTTAACGTTTATTGTTCCTATTTGATTTATATTCATGGTGCTTACTTGTATTATTACTCGGTGGTAAATCATGCGTAAATTTCTCCCTTTCTATACGTTAAACTGGGCTACCGTTTATTTGCTATTGTTTGAACTTGGCAGATCGATGTGTTGCAAACTACCTTTGTTTGAAGATATCTGTGTCAATACCAAATACTTACGCATCTCCTTCCCTCGGTCTATTGGATATGTCACCTGCTTTTTCTTATTTGCGTCTCTTCATTTTGAGTTTAGTTGTTGTGCTACATACGTATCATTAGATAAAAAAAAATCTTTGGGTTAGGTACATAACTACTTTTTCTAAATAAAAAGAGGACATACAAAAATAAAAAAGTATATTTTATTTCACAAAAATGACTAGCGAAATAGACTTTTACAAAACCAACTTACACTAACACTAAATCTTATTGTCTTTGGTATAGTACAATTTGTGCTTAAAACTAATTTGTAAAATTATATCAAAAATATTTTGTACATAGTGACTAGCTTTAGCATCAGATTTGAGCATTCACAACACTAGGAGCTCTGTTATAAAAGTTTCTGTAACATCTTTGATCATTATAATAATAGCTATTCTGTAAATATTCGTTAGTATTTCCATTATAACAAGTTGTGTCAGTGTACCCATACATAGAATTATTATATTTTCCATACATATAATCTTCAGTCTTCTCAATCTTTCTATTCTTTGCTGTATCGAAAGCATTCTTGAATAGTTCGTAGTTTTTCTGGTTGAAATATTCTCCTCCAACATGATTGGTTTCATACGTAGCTTCATTATAGGTGGTTGCTCCGTATCTTTGGTATTGATAGGCTTGCTGATTCATATCTTCGCCGAAACTTGATGGATGAGTGAAGAACCCAGTCCCAGTAGTCGATGTGATACAGTTCCCCCCTTTATTATTTACAGACACTGTAACGTTTCCAACATTTATAAGCACACCTTCGGTAGTCTGCATAAAGTTGGATCCATTTGGAAATGGCCTGCTAAATCCTTGGAAATTCCTATAGCTACCATCGTTACATCCTTCAGGTTTATTAGGAATTGAAAATATATCTCTGAAAGCATCTTTCGTGACTTTTTCGCCAGTTATTGGATAATTTTGTAGTTTATCATAGCTTAGACTGAATTCTTCTGGCGGAGCTTGTCCAGAGTTTATATTGTCTAACGAATCTAAGGTTTGGCTTAAAGCGAAAATATAGTTGTGGGCGAACCGTAAAGTTTCTATTTTAGTTAGCTTTGTGTCTTCAGGAAATGTTGGTAGTACACAGCGTAGTCTATCCAAAGCTTCGTTCAACATATGCATCCTATTCCGTTCTCTGTCATTGGCCTTCATTCTTCTATTCCTCTTAATTTTCATCAGCTGCGTTGGACTCTTACATCTTGAGATTCTGTTCTTTCCGTTGGCGTATTTTCTTTTAGGCTTATTGGGGTCTTTCGGCTTCTTTTCCTTCTTAGGCGTTGATGTGTTTGTTGCTTGTAAGTTTTCTGCGAATATTTTAATATCATCTATTGGTTCTTGAAATGCTTCGTATTCATTGTTGAAGAGTTTTCTTTTCACATCTTTGGTTGGCGTGAGTGATATCCCGATGTCGGATGTTTCATGTTTTAATGGAGTGCTGTTAGTGGAGTTCACGAAGGAGTCTGTGTAAGATCTATCGATACCGGAGTCGTTGCTGCAGATGCTGTCATTGAAGTCACAGTAGTCTTCGAAGTTGGTGCTGAACATCGTGGATACCTGGAAAGAAAAGAAAAGCTTTTAAATTTTGAGGTAAAGTAAGGTGCCTCCATCCTTTGCGAGATTGTTCAGGAGAGTTACAGCAGCCCTGGAACGCAAAGGGAAATTGAAGGAAAACTAATAAGTTTTAGTCAGTAATAGTCAGACAATCCTTCCCACTTGGTCCAGAGCGGTAGAAGGTATTTGATGATTTTCCATCCATTAAAATGTGCTGTTAATCAAAGTTCAGCAATACTAAAATTTCGTTAAATTCATAGCGTAGGTACAAAACTTTAGGTACCTACTGAAAACCCGCATAAAATTGTTATTCTACTTCAAAATGTTTCTTCCTAGAAGTCCTACATATAATAGTTGTCTACTCCCAACCCTCATTATTTGTCTTGCACCAATTATTACACTGGCGGGACAGACAGGCGACCCACCCTATATCCAGGCGATTGCGTGACCAACACCATACAAAGTCAGTTACTGTTGAACTTTATCACTTCCTACTTCCGGTCAGATTTCCGATTTAGGGTGCTTGAAATGCTCGAATACGTCCTTCGGATTGATCGGGACTGTGACGAAATTATCTGTTTTTATCCTTTGTAAAACAATTATGAAATGAAAATAGAAAATATAAATTCAACTCAGACGAAGTAAATGATACAACTGAGTATGCTCATACCGAAAGGGTTTTAAAGGGATATCGTACCACTTGATGCTTTAAAATTGCAAGCTCATAACAACTGCCCAACAAACGATGTGCAAAACCTGGACATCTCTCGTGTCTATACTCGTAGCTACTTTCATAAAAAAATAATTACTAAAAGACTTGTATGTCATTGATGATGAAAGCAACTCAATCAAAATCCCTAAACTGTTAATTCGTAGTCAATTACTTAATTACAGACATGTTCGGCGTAACGCCACCTGTTATGCGCACGCGTTGGACACGCTCGGGTCGCGTGCCACACACCACACCAGTACACCACCATACGCCATAATCTGTTTTGTTGTACGATAGTTTTAATAGCCATGTGGACTGGGACATGTATAGGACTAATTTTAAAGAACTGGAAAGTTTTTTTTAAATTATATTTATTTATTTAAATAAATACTTTGCGAAAATTTTAGTCGAGTAAAGCATTATGCATACATACTCGCAATACAAAATTCGAACGTGTGCCCATCAACATTATTTATTTTCAGCGTGTTCTGTGCCATTCCTCCTGGCTTTGAGCAAGTGTAGACCACACAGCAGCCTATCAATAATGTTGTTTAAAAAAAATATTGTTTCAAGAAATTCCTTAGGTAATTCTCATTAAACTTTGGAAACCAGCTCGGGGCAGTCAAAAAACTGCAACTATCATCTTATCCAACCATCAATCCATGTAAGTATGGTACCATAATAAGGATACTGTCGGAATTTGATGTCCAGCATTTCGTTAATGATCGAACTAGATTTTCCAATCATAATGACTTTAGACTGAAACAGCTACCAACACGAATCACTCGCTCAATCGCTAGGGTGCGCCACCTGTGCTACTCCCACGCGTCCGGCACGCGACCGGCATTTGTTTGTTCCGTTCGACTATAACCAGCGAACCGCGACCGAGTCGGCAAGTTAATTGCTATTGAATTGTTTTATACGTTTTAGATTATGAGTTGGCGTAATAATATTACTGGTTGGGTTAAATTATTTATTGAAAAATGGGGAGTTATTGTTTTATAAGGTTATTTCTCCTAGCTTCTGCTCGCGGTATCGCCTGCGTGAAAATCGAAAATTATCTCAAGAAAACACTCACAGGATGAAAAGTATCCTATATCCCTTTTCGGATCAGGGTTAACGCAAGTTCTAAATTGCATCTACATTCGTTAAGCCACTAAGACGTGAATATATAGACAGTTATTTTCATATTTATAATATTGGTATAGATTGGATTTTTCTCGTGGCTTCGCCCGTCAGTAGTTATTAGTTTTCCGAAGGAAACATACACTCTTGGCACATAGGTAAACTACCTACCTGTGTGCCTAGTGAAGATTACAAATTTACAACAAACAAACAGTCATACTGAGTTACTTTCGCATTTAAATGTTAGTATGAATGAATTTTAAGATTAAGATTTACGATTTAGTTATTGATTTTATTTTAAGAGCAGTTTAAAAACAAGCTTGTTAAACTAGGGGTTGTCGCTTAGCCTATCCGTGCTCTTGAGAGCTTTCACTATTTAACGAGTTATTAGAGTCTAGTTTTCACTATACTGAAAAACAGTAGGTAAGTAAGTAATAGTGGAGGTTCTTGCACGTTCTTCTCCATAGAGATCAACGCTTTGGAACGTGCAAATAGCTTCATGTTTTTGACTGACTGACTTTGACAATTCAGAAGTACCTGTATATGTTTTATATAGATAAACGCTTTGACATGAATCGATTTATAATTGGAAAGTAAAAATATTAATATTTGTTAAATGAAGATTCGGGTTATACTATTGCCGTGCAACCGACATGGTCTTAAAATCTTCTTCAATTACTACCTTTAATTTTATTAATAAAATACTACCTCAGTCGTCATCATTATTACGAAATGATTAAAAAAATGTAATTTAAACTTACTTTAACTTTAGATGAAACTATTCACCAACTCAGACTATTCCACGAAACACAAACACAACACTAAAGTCTACAAAAAATATTTTACTATAAAATAATTATGATGTTATAGTAACTATGTCCACCATGACTAGAGATCGCGCGCACTGTGCGTCCGCGCGTGCGACGCTTGTGTACTGGGGGTAGTGAGAGTGTCGCACCCTGCTTTATGGGCTCCAAGTCTATGGTCCTATAGGGCGGACTAAGCTCCGCCTACAACACTTGATTTTCGAAGAGGAGAGGAAAATTGTTCGTTATTTTTTAGTGTAGTGTAAGTTTGAGCGAATTAAGTAATTTGGTAACAGCAAACTCAATAGTTATATGGTTTGTGATTTATTTCTCACAAACATTTTAATAAACTTTATAAGTAACTAGGTTTTACCCGCGACTTCGTACGCGTATATCCCGTTGTTTTCTGTTCCCGTTGGAATTTCCCGTTTCCGTATAGCCTTCCTCATGAATTTGGCTATCATACACAAAATGAATTTTCAAAATCGGTTCTGTAGATCCAGAGATTACCCCCTACAACATCAAAAACTTTACCTCTCTTTATAATATTAGTATACTTAGATACGCAATTAACACAATCGTAGCGTGCACAATGTGTCTACTTTTCCTATGGATTTCAATGGAAAACGGAAAACAAAACTCACAACTGTTGTTTTTAACAAAATCCCAAGTAATGTCCACTGGCAGAGCCAGGGGGCTCAAGCCAACCCAAAAGCCCGAAATATCTTTGGCAGTCTACAACTTGACGAAGTCATTGAAAATTTACGAAAAGTAATCCAAAAGGTATGTTAGGTATGCGTTACTTATGTAAAATAAAATATATGGTCTACATAAGGAAGTGAGTTTGTTTATAGGGTATAAACATAACATTGTCAATCATACAAAAACTCTATTTATGAAGGAAAAACCTGAAAATTTTAAACCCAACAAAACCAACCAACTGTAGTCCGTTACTTGTAACAACCGTAGTTCGTTATTTGATTCATAATTTTACCATCAGCAAGATTTGTATGCTTCTTCTCTTCACAACCCTTCCTTTGCTGCACTGTAAAAGTGTAACATTTTTATGTAATCGAGTTACAACTGGCACCTTACTTCACTTTAATTTATTTAATAGTTTAATAGCGCGTGCAAACTGCGTCGTTTTTTATTGCTAACCCTTTGTCGATATTGACAAGCAATAAATTATATAAATATTTGATCAGACACGCGTTTTGGTGGACGTTTTCGGTCCTTTTGTGCCAGGAGTCTGAGTTGGAAATATTTCGGTGGATAGAAAATAATAAAGTGGATTTATAATTTTATTAGAGTAACAAACTATTCTTTTGCCAGAGCTCGTTGTCAGATCTGGCAAAGATAAAAGAAAGCGAACATGGCTACGATTAGTTTTAATTATGGTATTCACTTTATATGACCAGAGGGCTGGCTCGTTCTTTGCTCAAAGAATTAGCATTGCCATTCGACGTGGCAATGCCGCCAGCCTTCTGGGCACGTCACAACTACGACTTATGTATGCAATATTTTCTGCCACATCAACAATGTTTTACGATTCGTTATAACCGTTTCCGGCTGATTGGTTGACAAATAGTCGTACAAAGCAACGTTTTAACACCAAATGTCAC
Source organism: Melanchra persicariae (assembly GCA_947386135.1). Lineage (NCBI taxonomy): Eukaryota > Metazoa > Arthropoda > Insecta > Lepidoptera > Noctuidae > Melanchra > Melanchra persicariae. The sequence continues at coordinate 21,375,768 of OX376650.1, forward strand.
CGTCACGGATCAACGGCGATTCCTGGTTAAATTGTCGAATTAACTGCTTCACGGTAGCAGCCAAAGGGTTGAATTGAAATATGGTGTTATTGACTAGGTAAAATACTGCAACATTTTTGTCCCACTAATCAATTTATAGTCGGATGGCTTGACTTCTTCCACCTCTTGTGAGTGTTAACTCTTCACGTAAAGTACCTAATTTTAATGAGTTTACTATAAGTTTACCATGCAGGCTGTTCCAGAAGTGCGTGTTAAAGGGTGATTTTGGGTAGCTGTTGTTAATTAAAAGTTACGTGTTATAAACTTAGTAAACCGCTCAAGCACCAGCAATACACCGGTGTGCGCCGAATTAATCGCGATTTAATGTTTATTTACCAATTACATAAGATCTATTTTTTATTTGGGAATTTTCACATGTCGGGGCTTAGATTGTAATTTGCATGGAATAAACAAAGCTTTATTATTATTTCCTTTATTCATGGTATATACATATAAAATACATTTTTAAATATTAAAATACAAAGATATAAAAATACTTAAAATGTAAAAAATAGTAGCCCACCGGTATCGGGAATGGGGTCAAAGCTACCGGCGGTCAGGGCTCCAGAGAGAGGAACCTCCTATCGATGCGAGCCGTGTCCAGAAGTACTGCTTTCCGAATCCAGCCCTTGATCCAGCTGCCTAACGAGAGCCTCCTAAGACGTTGGTCGAGGCTCGTAGCCGTTGGCTGACACGACTATCGGTACAATGATTGCCGAATTCAAATCCCACATGTCAACAACCTCGCGAGCCAAGTCAAGATATTTGATTTGTTTATCTTTCTCGGCTTTCTATTATTAAGTATTACATACTACTTTCTCCCATGGGAGTAGGTAGAAACTACAACTACGGAATGCTACCTGGATCCATACCGCACATACATAACTACTCCTTTTGCTTCGTTAAAATTATGAAACTCTTCTTTTTCCTGCTCTTATCCCATGTTACTTAATGGGGTCGGCTTAACATTAAACGAAACTAATTATATTTTTCTCCATTATTCTATCAAATAATTATTTCTACCAAAACTCCGCCAATCTTTTCCTACATGCTACAAAATAGCGATCTTGCCCCAAGGTGGCACCCAAATTCAATAACGATGGACTATAAGACCCTAATCTCAAAATTACCCTGTTCCATTTTAAAATAATAAATAAAAAAAACGAACGTTGGGGCTGTCTAGTTTAGTTACTTTGGCGTCGCCACGCTCGAGAGACCATGAATGCATTAAATGTTCCTACACGTACACTGAAGGGTTAATACACCGATTTTAGTGACGTGGTCCTGCAGTATTGGTAGATGTCGATGATTTATAGGGCTGAAGGAATAAACATGTTTCTTCTTATTAGCCGTGTTCTGTAACACTCTCACCAAAGGCAAACCAAAGTTTTTTTTGTTTTTATCACCTTTTTATGGTTGGGAAATCATCATATTATGACTTCTTCCGCTCTTGGTGGAGTGGAACGGAGTGCGAGACTCTTACTGACAAAAACCCATCCGTTTCCTCTAAGTGCCCTTTGCGTTCCAGGGGGTCTACTCTCTAAGCCCGAAGTTCGTAATCTTAGTTACGGGCGTTTTCTTCTCCGTTTCACCAACTGTTAAATCGTGTCATTAATTCTTAGTTCGGGCTCGGGATTAATCGTAAGTCCGTAGGTGATACGGAGGACAAAACGCCCGTAACTAAGGCCGAAACTACGGATTTCGGAATCTGTGCTTCGGGCTTAGAAAGTAAACCCCCTAGGTCGCGGTTACTCTTTCGAACAAATTGTGCAATGCACTTAACACCTACAGTTACTGTTATTTTTAACCGACTTCAAAAAAAGGAGGAGGTTATCAATTCGTATGTTTATATTTTTTATATTATGTTCAGGCATAACTCCGTCATAATAATAACGGATTTACAAAATTGCTTTTTTAATTTTTAATTCCGGAATGGTCCCATTAAATTTCATAAAGATCTGATAAAGAACTTCGGAGATAGACAATTAAATTGATATAGACTGGTTGGAATGTTGGGTTTTTATTTGGAAGTCGGTTATATTTTTTGTAAGTTTTTTAAATACTTTGATAGGAACCCAAGGTAACAAAACTAGTCACAAAATGTCATACTGAGGGACGCCACTTAAAAACCAATCACAAACAAATTAGTGTTCGAATGTTAATCAGAGAGCAAAGGACAAACGCTAAGTGTCACACTCGGGAAATCCGCTTAAGGTTGAACTAGTCGCGGGCTCGAAGTCGCTGCTAAGCGTGGCCAAAAAGCACGTTGTCTCACCGGGCATCGTGCCCGAAAGAGACAATATCAGTGATTAGCATTTAGATGCTAGTCTAAACGCACAATGTCTAGTTTCCACGCTCAAAACACCGTTCCGAACGAAAATAACGTTAGACGATGCGTTACGTTGAGGTTTGTCGGTGCCGACTTTGTTTTTGAGATTTTACACTTCTTTTATAACTTATTTACGCCCAAAGTTGCGTTAAAATTGGCGAAAAAAACGAATCTTTGTTGGCTTATAACTTTTTAATGGCTTTTTATTTTACTATTCTGTTTCACTGACAAAATTAACAACGAGATAAAACGATATCATGCTTAACTTTGAATGTATAATGTCAAACAGTGGAGTAATACCCCCCGAAATTTGTATGGACAAAATATCGAAGAGTGTAACCTTAAGAAATCAATCGTAAAAAAAAAACCCCGCAATATAATTAAAATTGCATGGCAGATGATGATGACGAGTAGCTTGCAGGTAGAAACGCGACCTAATGATTAAGGTGATTAGAGGATGATGACTTTATTATATTCATTCTATGATGATGACCATATATAGGCATTAGATACCCTCAGAACATTAGCTGTAGTTAATAATAAAGTTTCTACTTTCCTACTACCTTTTTCTGTCTGGATTTCATAATAACGGGTTTTTCATAAAGAACTTTTTTTTCTAAAACAAAATTAAACAAAGAATTTAGATGAAAATGATTCAAATTTTTATTGTATTACGAAGAGAAAAGTTTGGCAACAGCGAACTGACCTAAAGGTTTTGTAATTGATGAGTGATGAACTGATGACAAACTGAGATTAGAATGCGAATGCTCTTTGAAGGAGAAATTATCTCAGATTAAAATATTATCAAAAACTATCGACAGCGCCCACCCCTAAGATAGTTGAGTTCAACCCCATCGCACGCGCCCCTCGCGCCACCAAACAGCTCGCCACCGAGCATAATTCTGCGGACTTAGCCCGCGCCCGCGCAGGACCTCATCATTATTTGCTTGTTGAAGACTTAACTTGGTCTTAAATATTTTGTTTTTATTAAATAGTTATTATAATTCTTCTTTCATGCTTGCAGGGGTCGTATAGGAGGGGTCAAGCCAGCCAAGCTGACAAACATATTAAAGAAACGATGGTCTTTGAAGAAGACAAGAACCTTGAATAATTAGGAATTATCTAGACAGCATGAACGGTCTAATATGATTGGGGGACAGCTCCCAAGCATATATGTATTATCAGTTGTCACCGTAGAGACGAAAACTTTAATATCGCATGTGTTGCTGCTGTGAAAAGCAAGAGCAGGCAGGCATTTTTTTTTAGTTTTCGATTAGTTAGTAGATCTGTAAGTAGATCTATGCATTCAATCTCACTAAGATCAAATTGTATTTTTAGTTCCGCAAACTGCATGCATAGTGCGCCAAGCAAATTTTTTTGATAGACAAAACGACAATTCTATTAAGTAATAATATCCTACATTTGTTATATTATTATTTACATGGAAGTCATATTGCTAATATTGTAGGTACTTAAAATGTACAATCTATTTCACAAATAAAAACATTTTAAATCAAAAAAATATTTACTTAAAATAAAACGCAATAACATGACGCTAATCTTTTAAATATTAAAACATTTATACAGAAGAGTTGCATAATCCTAGTTGGTAAAAAAAAACTATACATCATCTATTGTTGGGTCGAGTTTTAAAATGTTAAAAAGGTTTGTTGTCAAGGGCTTATCCGAAGGGTTGTAAATAATGACGGTGCAAGTCTTTATAGAAAACTAAACGGTCGCTAAAAGGGTTGCTTTTTTGAAGCTGAGTGCGTGTTTATAACAAAGAAACGTTGTTAAAGTTAGTGCGAAAGTTTTTTCTAAAAATAAAAATATAGGTATATATTTCGGTGAGCTAAAACAACGCCACGAAGATTTTGAGTTGGATTATTTTAATTTTCAATTTAAATATTAATTAGTAACTGTTCGAATTTATTTCTACAAACAATGTCTACCTATTTTGTATGTGATTCATTTCATGCAGTTTTGCCAAAAACAATGAAAAATGATTTACAGTAATAAAATACTATCTCCAAAAAATGTCTATCCCATACCTGATGAATGGGCACGACAATACGCTCAAAACTAACACAATATTTATTGCCCTGCATATCAAAATGCAACGAACATGACGTTATCTCGACACATTATTGACAAGTCATCAAAACTTGTCACATATTAGAATTGACCAAAAAGAAGTCAACTAACATGTAAAAATGCAATCAGAATTCATATTTGTACGAACAAATCACAACACAGTAGGAGTATTTATTAAAATATTCAACATTATTATTGACAAAGCCGTGAGAAAATAATCCTCAAGAACACATGTCAGCAGATAGCGGGTTTCATTAATTTTTGCAATATTATATTTTTTTATAGGAATCGTGATTTTGCGCCGGTTGAGTTCGCTATTTGCACCACTGTGCGATTACTTTTGTATTGTATTGCAAATATTAATTTTACAGTTATTGGTATTTTTATTACCTTTGAATATTGACGTCTCGTACAAACAAGTTTTGATACCTAATCGTTCACTTCAAATAGTACTCAACTTTAGTACTTTGTTGTAAATTTTTCTTCGTGATTGTCTGTTTAGTCCATAGTTCTACTTGTTTCCCTAGGTACGATAAACACAGTATTTTAAGGGGTTTTACCTTAAAATCAAAATAAAAAATAAACACGTATTCACATAATATAAAATTGAGCATGATGGCATTATAGTATTAACAGATTAAAATATTCTATTCAAACTATCAACAAATTCTTTAAATATCAGACTACGATAAATTGATGGAATTCGTACCAGATAATTTTATTCATCGACAATTTATTTGTCATTGGATAATTAATTCCTTATTTTCATCATCCTTTGCGATCTCGTACCTACCTGTATAATTTTATAAAGTTTTCCATAATTAAAAAAAACTAAATTTCGGCTTCAACGAACGCTTGAAAGTGTTCGAAGAGGAGCAAGGGTTGAGCGTGTACTAAATTTTTAGCGTTGCGTCTTGACTTCGTATATGGAGGCGATTAGCGTTGTTATTTAAGACTACCATTGATTAAAAAAAACAAAATCTAATCAAAAGCATCAAAATTATACAAATATATTTTGTACTTTTTTATATAAAATTCACACGGTTCTCTAGAAATCCTGTGCTATATAGGTGCGGAGCTACAATAACATATTTCAGCGCAGCTTCGTTCTATGAGGCGCGCGGTATCGTCAAATTCAGCCTGTTGGCGCACAATCGTCCACATTACAACATGCGGCAAATACTCAATAATATTATACAAAGCTAAAAATAATAATTCCAATACAAATAGTAACAAAAAATCGCACTTGTTTGCACAATTGTTCAATGCAACGCGCGCCGCTCGTAAAAGTCGTTCTAAAATAATTCCTGGCCACAATAAAACTGATAATCGTGCTAATCCTTATTTACACTGAAGGTGGGTGAAGTGGGTGCCCTGATAAGCTGGCAGGTAGACTAAATCAGCAATTTCTATTGGTTAATTTTTGCGACCATATCGCGACATCAAAATCGCCCTGTCAATTTTTGTCGTGCAAGTGAAGGGGTATTTTATCGTGAATATAGTAATATTTATGCAAATAAAATGTGTAAATTAATCAATAAAATGAAGCGCAATTTGTTGGCTAATGTCCCTATTTCAATTTAAACTTGGCGCGCGAAAGATAGGTCGGGCGCTCGCGCGCTTTTCTGCTACTACTAGCGCCACATAGCGGTAATATTTAGCGTTCGCCCTTGGCGCAGTTATTTTGTTTCGTACTTTGAATGTAGTCAGACTGAATTGCTTGTCAATTTGGTTATTTCTTTTAGCTTAGGATTATGAGGTAAATTGAGGCCTATTTATTTTAACGATCGATTGTGTGTAGCAGAAGAATCATCATGTTCATGGCCGCCTGCACGACTACTTTTAGGGGGGTGCATCTTCAATACCAGGCACACAGGTGGAATTTACCCAAAAGTTGGTCAATATTATATCCAGAGTGGTTACATCTGTATATTGATTTTGTTGGTATAAAATAATAATCTAAAATTTGTCTTAAGAAAAACTGGCTTCTGCCCACGGCTATTTATCCACAGAAACCTAAACTTTTTCTATAATCAAAGTTGCCTATGTTACTCCTTATAACATCAGCTATCTGCCAGTGAAAATCCAATCAATCGGCCCACCGTTTCGAAGATAGAGCTTCAAAATTGAAATGCTAAATTACCAAGAAAACAAAAAATAAGTCTCTTCCAGCTGTAGCGTGGCTAGGCGATGGCGGTCAACGTCATAAACCTATCGGAAATGGGGTGCAAAATTTCGAGCTCGCTTCGTTGGCTCTTGCATCTACACTCTTTTGCTTCTTCTTTAATGTTTATGAATTAATACAAGAAGGTACAAGTGCCTTGCACTCCCTCGGCGCCCATGATCATATTTAATAGGTAGGTACTGATTAATATTATTTAATCACTCTGTCGGATACCTACTGCTTAGGGTTCTTTTTGCTCGATCGACCGAGTTTGTACCGTTTCGAAGATGTGTGAGTGACGTGCTCATTTTGATCTGAAAAAAAAGGCGATAGGTATATACTGTTGGTATTTTGTTACAGGAATAGATTTTCTAACTAACGGACAAGTCTGATTTTCAAAATTGCTCCTGAACAAATTAGTCATTCAACAAGTAGATTGGTTAACGTACACGCATTAGCAGTTCATTGCGTTTCAGAAAGCGTCAGGCGTTTAGACATTTAAGATGAACGAAACGAATATTGCAGAGAAGATAAACAAAATTCTTATTTAGTACGGTACTTTCCTAATAAATAAAAGTACAAAAGCCTGAAACTTTCAAGTAGGTAGCTACACTAGCTACCCATTTAGACTAGGTATTCTGCGAGAAGGAGGAAAATAACTAATTTACATCAGAACCAACTTACTTACTCATCCAACTAATAAAGCCATCTTTTATATTCTATCGATATGTACCTACATTACTTACTTGCCTATTACATTTAATATTAGGTGTAAACAAAAATGTCGATCTTGAGAGGTTAAGATTACCTACTATACATTATTAGAGCATTATTATGATAATTTTCATTTTCTTTCACATTTTTTTACTGCTGCCATTCAAGCATTTTTTTTAATGGTTCATTGTATCGCAGTAAGTAAGTAATTCCATTCAGCATAAAATATATTCAACCTCTTATGGAAACTTCCGTATTTCATAGCATGCTTGGTTACTAGATCGAGACTATTAGCTAGCTAGAAGTCACCAGCACATCAAGCTACAACAATCTGTCAAATTTCAAAGTTGAAAATCTGTTAGATTTTCAACTTTATCACTACAGGATTAGGTTCAAGGTTGATTGGGATAATTTTACAGTTTCGGGTAACTTGATGCTGGCGTCTGTACACTGACTGAACCACAATCTGTGACTGAACCATAATGTAGGGATGGGCAAGTGAAAAAAAATATATCGACACCTATTTTATCGACATTTTTAAACACTTGATAATTATCGAGTGAAAAAAATCGATATATCGGCAGTTTTGAAAAGATTTTTCAGACAAAGAAAAAAAAATGTACTGACAGTTTTTTGATTTTACATGTGCATTTTTTTAGTTTTTATTTTGAACTTAATAAATAAATTAATCATTTTGTCTGTTAACTTCAGTATTAATTAATACGTCTCACACTGATGGCTTGATAGTATTAGTTAATATTTCTTATAGATTGTGGCAGGCAAAAAGCATGCAATGAGTATCTAGGAACAATAACGCGTCTGTGTTTCCAAAAGCTTACAGCCCTAATCTCTTCAAAGTTAGAGTGAACAGGCTCCTTCTGGGTAAGCTCGCTCCATCGTAGACTTTGTCTCTGTCATATCTGACATTGACTAGAGTCAAGAGCAAACCCATCACTAATAAAAATAAAATAAAAAATAAACACGAAACCAGAGTTGCGAAAAAAAATTGCTTGTAAAATTAATATTGAATATCGATATATCGCTATTCGATATTAATTTTACGATATATATCGATATCCTCGAAATTATAGATATCGATGATAAACTCGTTTATTGGCGTTATTTCGATATTTATCAGGGCTTTAAATACCGGTAAAAATTTATAACGTTACCTTGCATTGACAGGAGTTAACGTTAATATTAAAATAACGGTAATAGGTTTAACGTTATTTATGCACCATGTTAACGTTATTCTTTATTACCGTTAATTTTATAGTTATTTTTAAACGGGTATCTCTGTGAGGTGGTGCAGTGTCAGATTGTATCATGATCAAAATGATTCACTATAGTAAAATATATGTAAGTAGGTACATAATTATAACCATAATTACATTTTTTTTTCTCTTAGCTAGATTTCGGAAATCTAGTTATTATACACATCAAAGCTAAGTTCATGATGATTAGTAAATGATTCTTATGGTTACATCTATGTAAATACATATTTGTTATTGTTGCGCATCACATTTTGATTAAATTACAACCTGACACTGACCTTCAAATAGCAAAAAATACAAGAAAGTTCGCGGGCTTTAATAACACTAATTATTTTACCGTTAAAACGATAATTCTCGTATTTTACGTTAAATGTTACTTAACGTTATATTACTGGTAATGTTATCAAATACCGGTAAATTTTGTAACGTTACTATGGTATCACAATTGAAATTAACGTTATGTAACGGTTATTATTTTGTTATTTGGTAACGAAAACAAGCCCTCGATAATTTTTTAGAAAGATATCGACATTTTGATAAATCGATATTTTTTGCCCATCCCTACTATAATGTCATCAATGCATAACATCATCAATGGACTTTGGACAGTTTGTATTTGTAACTAAACCAAATGCCAACACACTCGTTGATAACAAGCCGTGACCGTGAGGAACCGGCGAAAAACAGATAAAATCAGCGTCTTTTTCGCTCCTGAACGAAACTGCTTGCGTATTTTATTCGTGTCTCTTTCTACGTACCGATGTTAACCTTTGGACTGTATATTTATAACTAGGTGCCAAATATATAACGGAGTCCACAAAAAATTGCAGTCTTATGTTAGCTAGTTTGATAGGCGCAGATTTTTAAATTTATGCTTTATAACATTTACTTACTTAAAACTTTAACAAAAAAAAGTGAAAACAATATGTTTATTATAAAATCTGTAGAAAAGTTAGTGTTTCGCACGAAGCATACTGCGAGGTGCTTCTCGTCCATTGACAGTAATTCATCAACGGTAAGTTAGTAGTGATTAAAGAGTGGGTGCATGTGATTAGATAGGTAAATATAATGTTGATCAGTGTTGCACGAACTTTGACCGAATGCAAGTAATATTACAACACTATTTTTCTTGATCAACAATCAGTTTGACATTTTGTTTGTTAACAAATTGTTTGATTATTTTGATAGCATTCCTCAATTTTATAATCAGTTTCAATTAGATATTCACAATGACCTATAGATACAGTTACGCATATAAAACGGCAATCGTTCCACCTTATTTTGTCATTCCAGTTACCAGTGTAACAACTGACGGATCGTAAAAATTACCTTTACAAACAAAACTTGTGTGAACATTGTGACCAACTAAATAACATGAGCTGCTTAGTACTGAATTAACAAAGCAAAACTAATAACGTTAATTATATTAAGTGAGCATCATGGAACAGGTAAGTCTTAGTTCTTTGGCTTGGCTTGTTTTTGGTTGAAGACATCATAGAAATCTTCCATATTTTTGAAATAGAAATCTTCCATATTTTTGAAATATATTAAAGCAAGTTCAGCTTTGTTACTGAACAGAAAAGAAGCTGTACAATAATAGAAGTAAGAAACTGAATTCATGGGCAGGTTTCACCGATCATATCATCATACAAAAAACAACTTTTGTAAATTATTGCCAGTCAAGCCATTTATTCCTTTCTTTGGGTTTGCAGTTTGCATATAGTTTGTGTTAAGGTACCTATATCTGTCGCAGCCAACTAGTTTAATCAGCCATTTCATTAAAAGTCTAGCCTTTTCATAGAACTGTGCCCTTTAATTAGCGACATAAGTCACATGGGCAAGTCATTAAACTATATTGAACAAAAGATGTCACTTAGGTCGCTGAAAAATCGGCGCATTTAAATGAATTTAAAAGGCTAGGCCACCAATTAAACGGCTGATTAAGCTAATTGGCTGTGACATATCCCTCAACTCAGTAGGCCACCCAGAACCACTACCCACTACCTCACTCATCACCTTCACTACCTTCTGTCCTGAATATGGTCTAAAAATCAGACAGATATCATCATCTTGTTGAGCAAACCTGTTTTCTGACCTTTAAAATAATAATCAAGAATAAGAACAGGGGTCAGGGGCACATAATTAGAAGTGGTAATTTACTCAGTAGGTACCAATTCTGCCCGGGTCTTTGTTTTACACGAAAAGTGTTTTATCCCAAAGGAATGAACTACTGGGTTATAAAGTAGGTACCTATTTCCAAATCACAATCCAGGGACAAAGTTTAAGGTCGCGGATTTTGTTCGAAAGAGTTACCGCGACCCTGGAACACAAAATGCACTAGGAGGAGCATGGGTGGGTTTTAGTCAGTAAGAGTCTGACACTCCCTGCCACTCCACCCAGAGCGGAAGGGGTCATTTGATGATTTCCCATCCTTAAAAAAAAAAAAAAAGGGACAAAGTTTCATCCAAATCTGTTTAGCTGTGATTGACTATTAAACTGTCCGGCCCCGGCGACACACCGGTGTGTCGCGAATTAATCGCGAATTTAATGTTTATTTACATATACATAAGATTTACTTTATATTAGGGAATTTTCACATGTTGGGCCCGAGTGGTACATCTAAGCAGATAAAACAAATTATGTAATACAATTGTAATATTAGTAAGAAATACTTGGTTTATTAATTAATTTCTTGAATGTTAATATCAATTCATTGGTTTAGTTTTTTGATGATATTATGTTTATTGGCACTTGGGTATTATATTTGTATAGTTTGCTTTTTAATTTGGATTGTAGGACATAATATTTTTCAATAAACATACATCTGTATAACTCTGAGAGCATCATCTTCCTGCCCTTATCCCTTATCTAAGAGCATGCCACAGTTTTAGTCTTGAAACGTTGACAAAAAATTATCCTCCTTTTGGGCTCTGCCGCAATCAGCTATTTCTGCTAGACAAACTAAGGATGGACTTTAGTATTTGACGATGATGGCCGTATTTTAAAGGTTCACCCACCAGTGTTTACACAATGGTAGGTGGGTACATCAGTTTGCAAAATTAGACTAACCTTGTACTATGGACTTGATAATTTGTTATTTAAAATAGCAAGGAATGTTTAGGTTGTCCAAAGTTCACTTGACTTGTTTTAAGACTTCCAAATAGATAAGATACTAAAAAAACCGGCCAAGTGCGAGTCGGACTCCACTTAAATATTTATTTTATTCTGTTTTTATTTGTTGATATAGCGGTAACAGAAATACATCATCTGTGAAAGTTTCAAATGTCTAGTCTATAACGGTTCATGAGATACAGCCTGGTGACAGACAGATAGACAGCAGAGTCTTAGTAATAGGGTCCCGTTTTTAACCTTTGGAACCCTAAAAAGTCACTGTGATAAGACTTATCTGTTTTTCTATCTTCAAATATTATCTCTAGTGTTTTTAAAGCTGAGGGTAATAATATCAATAAAAAAATTAAATTAATTGGCTCAATTATTATAAGTACGTAAATCGCCAAAAAAATAAACATAAGTACATCAACATAGTCTTTGAGAAACTTCTCCTTTTTAAGGTTCAGTCTCCAAAGGGTAAAAACGGGACCCTACTACTAAGACTCCACTGTCTGTCTGTCGGTTACTTATACAGCCTGATGACATATGGGCACATCTGTCATCAGGCTGTATAACCTTGATAGGTAGACAGTTGAAATTTTCACAATGATGTATTTCTGTAGCCGCTATAACAATAAATACTAAAAACAGAATAAAATAAATATTTAAGTGGGGCTTCCATACAACAAACATATTTTTTTTGCCGTTTGTCATAGATAATGGTATGGAGCCCTTCGTGCGAGAGTCCGAATTGCACTTGGCCGGTTTTTTTTTAAACGGTTAAGAATGATTTTTACTTTTTATTTTAATAGTTAATCCTATAACCGCTTCTTGTACGGAGTCTTACACTAAAAAAAATAAAACCCCCACCACCTGCCTACCTGCCTTTTTACCTATTGAAATAATAAAAATAGTAACTATTATACTGTCTGTGTTTTTAAATTAATTTCTAAGTCACTTTTTTTGTTGTTAATGGCCAGTTATTAAGTTAATATCCATTTTTGTTGCTGAGAATTTAAATTATTTACCAAAACAAAAACTTAATACCTACCTGTTGATCTTATCTAAAAAAAACTACAATATAATTATGTAGAGTGGTTTTTCAGTATTCATACTTTAGTTGTTCAGCATACCTATAATCTGTGAAAAAAATCTTCAGTTTAACTTAAATAGTTACGGCTTAAGAATGGTATAGGTACTCACGCCTGTAAACTTCAAAGGGTTGCAAATAGGCTGTTATTCATATATGCACACATAAACTCATGCCTTTTTCATTTGATAAATGCATGCAGAGTTATGGAGCATATACCCACATTTCTCCATTTTTCTTTTTTTAGTCATGTGCTTCAAGGGTAGGCAAATTGCAATTGCAATTACACTAGGTACTGATAAAGTCTTGCCAATTGGAAAAACTCAAAATAATTCGCAATATGTTTTTGCTGTTTTTGAACTGGCTTTAACATGATTTATTTGTTGATTTACAGGAAAACCCAGTGGTGACTGTCAAACAAGGCAAATTGAAGGGAGCGGTCCAGAAATGTTTAGATGGAAGCCCGTACTATAGCTTCAAGGGGATTCGCTATGGACAGCCACCCGTCGGAGAGTTGAGGTTTAAGGTGAGGTTCATTTAATTTAATTTTCATTATTCTCAGTTTCCGGAGTGTATAGAGGAGTATGAAATGGGTAATCACAATAACTTATAGGAATATGCACAGTAAATTCATGGGAATTAGATTCATTTTTGTATGTAATGCACTTAGATTGAGACAAAATTCACTCTATCAGTAGATCTCTGACTCAGGTTGTATGTGCGCGTAGGTATTTGAAGTCAAAACGTTTATTTCAATTAGACTATTAAAAGGCACTTTTGAACGTAAAAAATTACAGTTAAAGGAATAATTATCATCATCTGTCTAGCCTTTTCCCAACTATATTGGGGTCGGCTCCCAGTCAAACCAGATTAAACTGAATACCAGTATTTTTAGTTAAAAAATAATTATATGTAGGTATAAAATAAAAGTCGTATCTTTCTTTCAGGCGCCGTTACCAGTACAGCCATGGCAAGGCATCCGCGACGCCACAGAGCACGGGCCCGTGTGCCCACAGTTCGACATGAGCGTCGTCGACTTAGTAGAGGGAAGCGAAGACTGCCTCAGCCTGAACGTCTACACAAAGTCACTGGCACCCAGCTCCAAGATACCCGTCATGGTCTACATACACGGAGGAGCCTTTCTATCAGGTTCAGGCAACTCTGAAACATACGGCCCGGAATACTTCTTCCAACATGACGTCATCATTGTGACCATAAACTACAGACTAGAAATCCTAGGCTTCCTTTGTCTAGACACTCCTGAAGTCCCAGGAAACGCTGGCATGAAAGATCAGGTGCTCGCTCTACGTTGGATCAAGGAGAATATTAGCAAGTTTGGAGGAGACCCGGATAATATCACTATTTTTGGGGAAAGTGCTGGAGGCGCCTGTGTTACCTTCCATATGCTGTCTCCCATGTCGCAAGGGCTTTTCAATAAGGCGATAGCACAGAGTGGAACCTGTCTGCCGTACTGGGCGACAGCTCATAAACCCGTAGAACGAGCCTTTAGATCAGGACAAGCATTAGGAAAAGACACTAAGGATGTCAATGAATTATTACAATTGCTAAGGTCAGTGCCAGCTCTAGACTTAGCAAGAATGTCAGTAAAAACTAGAACAAAAGACGAAAAATTCAGAGGCTTGCCCATCTACTTCACACCAACGATAGAAAAGAAATTCGAGGGTCAGGAACAGTTCCTGACTGAAGAACCTATAGATTTGATTCTAGCAGGCAAAGTAAGCAAAGTGCCACTCCTGACGGGTTACAATTCAGCAGAAGGTATACTAATGGTCAATGATCATACGAAAAAGCTGGAAGTCTTGAATAAAGACCCATCTTTCCTGGTTCCCAGGGATCTAGCAACAACAGTGCCTAAGGAACAGCTAGATGAGTTTGGTCAGCGGGTGAAGCAGTTCTACTTTGGTGGCAAAGACGCGACGGAGGAAGATACCCAAGCCATTGTAGATGTACACACCGATAATAACTTCGTGTACCAAACACACAGATTCGTGCATTTCTATCACAGCTTGGCTCCAGTATTCTTTTACAAGTTTGACTATGTCACTGAATTGAATGTTTTGAAGAAAATGACTGGTCTCGACGTGAAGGGCGCCTGTCACGCAGACGATCTGTTCTACCTATTCCATAGTGAAATGAGTCAGAATTATCTTGAAGATAGTGATGATTTGAAAAAAGTAGTGTTCCAACTGACTAAACTATGGGTAGATTTTGCAAAGACTGGGTGAGTGTAAACTTGATTTCAACTATTTTAAACTTCTTGTAATTTTTTGTACTTGTGTTGTATTGTAAATCGGGCTGGTTTCTGCAACTCCACGACTAAGCGCGTATTTTGCGTGCAGGTGGGAAAAATGTTTCATTCGATCCACCCCAGCTCCCCAAGGAAGGCCAGTAACGCCTTGGTGTTACTATGTCACATACTTAGCCCTGTAATCGGCGACTACCGGGCAGCTTAGAAGCAGATGTGCTGCTGTCTCATCCTCCTCCATGCAGGCTCTGCACAGTGGGCTGTCAGTGACTCCTATGACATAGAGGTGTTTATTAAAAGTCCCGTGGCCAGTTGTGACGGCTGTGACTGTACGCAACTGTTGTTTAGTCAGTCTTAGGGCTTGTTTCGTAAAACGGCCATCAATGGAGGGAAGTGCCTCTTTGGCCTGCCTACACTCACCATGGTCAACCCATAGTTTGTGATGTTTGTCTCTGGTGAGTTTCCTTACCAGGTTGCGTAAGGTAACCAACGGCACAAACGGTTCAGGACCTATCGTTGCCATACTTGAACCCCTTCTGGCGAGTTCGTCCGCTGCATCGTTGCCTCGAGATTCTGTGTCCTTTGATCCATTGAATGGTTACTTCGTTGTATCTACCAACCTGGTTTTTTGTTCTTAAACCCTAAAGTCTGACAATTGGTACAGTGTTGAATAGGGCAGATGAATAAAAAAATCTAATTAGTCCGTCAGATAGATTTCCAAAAAAAAAATTGTTTTTTTTTTAATAATATGACACGTATTTTTTCTTTTTT
Organism: Melanchra persicariae; assembly: GCA_947386135.1. NCBI lineage: Eukaryota > Metazoa > Arthropoda > Insecta > Lepidoptera > Noctuidae > Melanchra > Melanchra persicariae. The sequence goes on from OX376650.1 coordinate 21,391,620, forward strand.
CACGTAAAAAAAAAATTAAAACGAAACAATGCGTTTCGTGTGACGTCACTAGTTAGTACACTTTTTACTTACACTTGACGTCAAGAGCGCCCACTCCTGATCTTTGATGCGTTTTATCTTCGTCATTTTTTATTGATTTGATAAAGCAAAAAATGTGTCCAATATTTTTCGAAAATCTAACTGACGGACTAAATACAATCATGTATTTTTTTACCAGAAATCATCCGTATTGTGATTGGTCAGATAAGCAGTTGTTCCATGTTAAATACTGGCAGTCAGCTGCTTCTAATTATGGTAGCTGCCAGATAAATTTGCAATAACGGTTATTGAGCCACATACATTTAGTGACTTTCTTTATATAAAAAACAGAAATAAAGACATAAAGCTGTCTTGAATAGACTTCTTTCGTGATCCTTTACGTTCTCAAGTAATGAAAAACGGCTCATAATTTATTGTTCAGGTATCTACGAAGGGATAATAGGGAAATGTAAATGTACTTTACCTCATCATCTGCCTAGCCTTTTTCCCAACTGTATTGGGGTCGGCTACCAGTCAAACCGGATTCAGCTGAATACCAGTATTTTACATGGAGCGGCTGCCTACCAGACCTCCACAACCCATTAACTGGGTAACAAGGTAGGTACTTCTTTGCAAGACTGGTGTCAGATTTTCTGGCTTCTGACAATCCGTAACGACTGCCAAAGATCTACAAATGACAGCCGGGACCAAAGGCTTAACGTGCTTTCCGAGGCACGGAGGAGTCTCGATATGTTAAGATGGTCACCCATCCACAGACCAACCTCGGCAAGCGTTGCTTAACCTTGAAGCGGCCTGTGCGACTGTTATAATTGAGCCACAAGCTCCTCTGTAAATGTACTTTCTCTAAATGCACTTTACCTATTGCATGTTTATCTGACGCCTACCATAGACTAGAATCCGACCCCAACTATTTTTTTAAATTTATTTCATTTGACATGGGTTTGCTCTTGACTGTAGTCTGGGTCAATTGGGAAAAGGCTAGGCATAAATATATTGATTGGCTCGCGTGTGACCACAACCTCACATAGTGGAAAGTGGTGATTGTGGTTGATGATGGGGAAACCGTTTCACTCTTGGATTAAAAACCCCCAGGGCCTAAACCACCAACTCTTAAAGCAGTATTACTTCAATATTACTTCCAGTGGGAAAGAGACGGAGCTATACAGGACGCATAGCTTCGTCTCTTTCCCACTGGAAGTAATATTAAAGTAATACTGCTTTAAGAGTTGGTGGTTAGGCCTCAGGTTGTAGCTATCAGGAAACAGGCTGTACGCACAATGAATACTATGAATATTTATTTTGAATTTCTCTTTATTTCTAGCAACCCAACTCCAGCTAAAGGAAGCATAGATTGGCGGCCCTACAACTCAACAACAAAAGAATACTTATTAATAAACCAGGATATGAAACTCACTAACAACATGGACAAGGAGAGAGTAGAATTCTGGAACAAAATCTACTCTGACGCTGGCAAACCTTGTATTACTAAGTCTAATTTATAGAATTTATGTTGTTAGAAAATATTTCTGATGCTTGTGAAACAAGCAAAGCGACTTGACATCCTCATTAATGAGAAGTTTTGTTATCCTTTTTTATGACAAGCTTTTAAACTTACGTATGTATTTAAAACATTGTCACGTGTTCGACAACGCTACAAAAACTTGCTTAAATACTGATTTGCACAAGGCCAGAGTCACTCTTGGTTTAAGGCGCTGTCATAGCAAAAACTCGGTCACTCTCGGACTGTATAGAAAAGGAAGAGAAGCGTGATGACACAATGCTTGCAATTTATTGCCAAATATGAAGCATTTTGTCGATTTACTCAAGACTAAGTTCAGCTATTAATAATCTAAAACAACTAAGTTTTGCATTAATATTCGATTCATTATTTGTTATAAATTTTACCGGCATATGTAGGCTAGTAATACGGGATTGTTTTTTCAAAGGTCAAAGTTAGAGGTAACTTTGACGATTATTTCTATCGGGGATTTTATTTTTAAACATGTTTCGGAAACAACAGAGTTCTTGGAAATATAGTTAAATTCAACATATATTTTTTCTGCAGCTTGAAACTAAACAGATTTGGCTAAAATTATTTTAGAAAACCAGCGATTTTTCAGTTTTTGCTGATGACAGCGCCTTAAGTACGTTTTTGGCCTAGCTGGATCGCTTTAATTTATAAACGCCGGTCGTAGGAAAGTTTGGTTGAATACCCTCATATGTTAAACTGCGAGAGGCCAAACACAAAAAAACACGGTAACAGTCATTTAATCAGTGCATTTTGGATTGCAAGAATGTAAAATATGTCACAGTCAACTAGCTGAACCAGCCGTTTCGTTGTAGCTTTTTCATTGCACGGCGCCGTGTAATCAGTGACGTAAGTGACATGGTCAGGTCATTAAACGATTTTGAACGAAAGTTTAAATGAAAAGGCTAGGCCACCAATTAAACGGTTGATTAAGCTAATTAGCTGCGACACCAAGTGCGCATTTCCGAATACAACCGAATGCTAATTTACATGTCCATCAATTATTAGATTTATTGTGTATAATAATTTGATTCAGAACAGTACTTGTATTTTTTTTTTTATATATATATCTATATTTTCCGAGTGCACTGTATTACAATATATTATATTGTTCACTCGGAAATCAAAACAAAACAACATAGAAAATAGTTGTACTGTACATTGGATTGAAATCATATCATCATTGTTCACAATCGTTCCAATCCATCTGTACTATGGATACAAAATGAACTCTTATACCCACTTGCCCAAACAGAGTTTAAACTCGCATTAGCAACTAGCTCCTAAGTTAAAAGATATCTGCTTTTCGCAATTCCTCCTATCTATGTACCTACTTAAAAAAATATAACTTAGAAAAACCTTTGGTTTTAAACAAGTACATTGATTGTATATAAAATGAAGCTTAGTTATAATATAAGTGTTAGGGATGGGCAAGTGAAAAAATATAAGTACTTATCGATATTTATTGTATCAAGTTATCAACATTCTCAAAGACTATCGATAATTATTGAGTGAAAAATATCGATATATTGTCACTTTTCGCATGACTATTTATAAAATTGTACCTACTTATATTTTTTTGAATTTTCTTCATGTGCATATTTTTAGTTTTTGTAATTAATTTGTTGAAAAATAATCCGAAAGTTGATAATTATTTATAACCTTCAGGTTTATATACGTCTCACACTGATGGATTCATAATAATATAATTAGTCAGATTTTTTTTTAGTGCACACAGCCAATAGTCTTACCTACTGTTATTATATTTCATTTCATAAAGATTGTGGCGGGATTTTTTAAAGTTAACATTAAACACGAAACCATAGTTTCTTAAAAAATATATCGAAATTGATACGAATTCGATACTCTAAAATAAATATCGAATATCTATATATCGCGATTAAAAATATCGACGATATTTATCGATAGTTGTTTGGAAAAATATCGATATTTAAATATATCGATATTGTTTGCCCATCCCTATTAATTGTTGTTTTATTATGTAGAAGAGCGTCTTTTATTCCTATGATAGGAATAAAATGCTTGGTAATTAGTTTCAATTGTAAGAACACTAGAAATGCAAACTGTTATTGATGTTTTGATCTTTTAAAGATGCATTATATTTTCACGGTTGCAACATTTAATGTAGCAAAAGACTTATTGTACATAATTATGTAAGATTTATACTTACTTTTTAAAGCATTTTATATTGGTGAAGAAAATATTTTGTAATGATATAATTATTACTTATTTGTAAATATAAATAATAAACTATTTATTAACAAATCATGGTTAGGTACTCGTTTGAATTTCTACCTTTTTTAACCGACTTCAAAAAAAGGCATGTTTTTTACTTTATTGTGTTTGTTACCTCATATCTCCGTCATTTATGAACCGATTTGAAAAATTCTTGTTTCATGTAAAAGGATATACTTCTTGATTGGTCCCATTAAAATTTTATCAAAATCGGTTAAGCAATCTACGAACTACGTTGTCTCTAGCCGCAATTTCGAAGCTAAACACAACGATTAGCAAAACTGTAACTACAACAGGTTTTTTATCAGATAAACTTGCAAAATGTCAAAAAAATTTGATCAGAGGGCTGTAAAAACTTTGAACTCACCTGGACTTGCCGTTTTCTCTCGTATCTCAATATTTTTTCCAGACCGCATGCCGGCCGGTACCTATGCAAAGCAATCAAAACACAGCTAATAATGTTGGCTGCGTGTTTCACGCCGAAGTCGAATAACCATGTGTGCGCAATCTTATAGCCAGCGCAAACTTACATAAACCAACCTACCATATAACCATAGATGAAAGTAATATATTGGGTAGGTACCTACTTATATCGCTGCGTTCAAAACAAACATAAAGGTATGCGCGCACTATGAAAATAAATCGTTGCGACTTTTAAAGTGCGAAATAAAATTGCAAAAGACAATAATTCCTACGCGCACTACGATTTATTATCGCCTGCGAAATAGCAGAGCCAAAAGCAGGGCCAAGACAGTCACTGTGTCTAACACAGATAACTAAACGTTACTGGGTCCATCCTTTCACAGCAGAAAGACATTCTAAAGGATTTTTTTACGTACGATAGAACGATCTTCGTGAATATAATAAATTTACTGCTGCGCTTGCGATTTTTTCCGCAATGTGCGAAGCTAGTACCGCTTCGTAGGGTACAAAATATATGCACGATTTCGCATGATCTGCTATTTTAAATCGCAAACGATTTATTTTCGCAGTGCGCGGATTGAGTACATTTCTGTTGTTTACAGATTGACGATTTTTTTTCGCAACGATTTATTTTCGTAGTGCGCGCTTAGCCTAAACGTTTGGTTGGTGTAAAAATGTCGATGTAAGTAAAACGGAAGTCAAAGTTTTATTTCCAGATAAATATGGTCACAAAAGTTCTCACAGTGGTAGGTAGCAGCTTAGCTTAACATATTATCTAATCAAAACTCATCCAAATTTTTTGTATATCTACTTATCTAAAATTATCAAATTTTAAATTTTAATTGAAGGAATTCGTATGAGTTATAAAGTACCTACCTACCTATAGAAGGAATTCTGTAAAGCCATTCTGAAGGTCAAGTGTCACGAAGATGTCAAGGTGGAGGAGTGGGGGGGGGGAGGAGTGTGACGTCAGAGGAGGCTGCGACGATTTAAAGGAGATGCGCGAGCTCATCTCACGGTTGTATATTAGTATATTTAAATTATGTGAGGAGCTAGTTTATTGTGAACACTGAAGGAATAAATATGGTAGGTACGTTTTACGATGTTGGTCGCAGTGGTGAGTTTACATTTATTTTAATATTGGTTATGGAGTTTTCGGGTATTTATTTATTTATTTTATACTTTATTGTACACCTCATTATAAAAACACAACATTTACAAAAATAATTGACAATGGGTATTTGTATTCTTTGGAAATGAGGGTTAAACCTGGTTATAAATATAAAATGTTTTTTCGTTTTCCTTTAGTTACGGTTACGAGGGCTAAATTTGCGAGAGAAGTAATTTGAAATAAATGCTTTGACTTTGACTAAAGAAATAATGGACATACACACGATTTTAAATTAGTTTTAACAGAAAAAACAATAACTCTAATTGTCCTGAAGTTTGTGAACATTGTTTAACATTTCAATTACCTATGTTAAAGAGAGTAAATTAATAAAATAGTGTGGGTATATAACCGCTCGAGCACTGGATATGTGAAAATCCAAATAATATAATACGACATGTACTTAACAGAATAAACGCAAATCAGCTGTTCAGGGGGCCTAGACGGGTGGGCTAGGTGTGGAAAGGAAACGTCATCACCTAATGTCATTCCCATACATTTTGTCGTGAGCGTCTGACGTTAACGATACAGAAAAGTTTTTTGTCTAGGCCTGCTGTACATTTTGTCGAGTTATGCGGACAGAAATGTACGGACCAGTCGATTTTTTTTTCGCAATTTTAGTGTTGCGTAATAGTAATAATAAAGATTAGAAACGCAAAAATCAGGCGGCACACCGGTGTGTCGCCAGTGCTCGAGCGGAAGCGAAGTGTTTTAGGCTTTTAGGGCTGAAAATACTAAAGAAACTTTAGTGCTGCTAGTTCAACGAAACAGGTTTTTGTAATTAATATCTACTTAATTTAATCTTGTTGTTGTTTTGTAAGGGATTGTACGTCATGTTTTAAAAGGTTTACTAACGTAGTAGAAGTGCTACTAACACGTCATGCTGTGCTGTGGGCCAAAAGTTGTCTTCATGAATAAATTATTATTATTCTATTATTGTAAATACCTACTACAAAGGTACTATGAATAATAACCTTCTAGGCCGTGGTAGGTAACGCGGTGGGTAGGTAATCGTCATGCCTCTACAATGAAATAAGTACTTAATCAACTTATTTTTATAGATTTATGAATTACAATGTATTCTTACACAAGTAGGTATCTATACCTACACCTGACGTATATCGAAATGATAAGTGATTGACAATAAGTACCTACTTACCTATTAGTTAAAGTAAGTTGAGAACACTTCCGTGCAAACAACTGCCCAAGATAATTAGAAAATGTTCAGTAGGTAAATTAAATCAATTCATAATTTATTTATTAATCACTTTAGCACATAAGTAAATGTAATGCCATACCTAGGCATTCTCTACTCTTTGGGTGATGCAGAGAATAGTGGTAGGTGCAATAAAGACAAATAAGCGATTGTTTTTATTTAAATAAATAATATAGGTACATGATTATAAACTATACATTCAAAATTAATATATAGGTAATAAATACTCAAATTAACAAGATAATTATGTACCTACACGAAATATTTAAACAGTATAGTACAAAAGGTAATTGGAAAACATTAGCGCTGTGATGGAGTGTGGAACTATGGTGGCACAGGGTGGAACTTAAGATAAAAACACGCTTGTACGATACGACTACATACAGAAAGCACAGCTAATAGAAATCTCTATTCCTAGACAGCACGTTTCGACGAAAACTTTGTTGATAGAAAACATTGCACAAAATTTGTAATTCAAGCAAGTCTATTATTATTTGTGGTGACTTTAACGTTAATTTGTTAGAAAATTCTGGATTAACTACTAAAATAGTAAGTCTGTTTCAGTCATACAATCTTGCATACCTATTTATGGAACCTACTAGAATAACTCCTTCTAGTGCCACATGCCTGGATAACATTTTTACAAATATTGTACCTTCCCACAAAAAAATTATTAATTTAATGGATTCTGATCATTGTGGGCAATTAATTACTATACCAAATGTAAACAAAATAAAGCCAAAGAAAGATATCACTGTTAACCCAAAATCTAAATATCGTCTGGAGATTTTTAAAACTAAACTTTTAAACAAAATGCCATCTTTGTTAACCAATGATGACCCTAATCAACATTACAATAATTTTTTCAGAATGTATTGCACACAATTTGATACTACATTTATTCCTAAGACTATTTCTGTTAATAATAGCACTTCTTTTAGTGACTGGGCCACCATTGGTATTTATAAGAGTAGAGAACGTCTTTACGAGTTGTACGAGGAGCGGACTTATATTAATACAGTAGAGTTTAATTTATATGTTAAAAACTATTCTAAATTATATAAACAAGTTTGTTATATCGCCAAGTCTCGGTACTTGAGTTCAAAAATTAAAAATAGTAACAATGTGATTAAAATGACTTGGAATATTATTAATAGCGAAACGGGAAAATCTTGCAACCGAACTAATGATTATAGCCTTGCTATTAATGACAGTGTAATTAAATTAGATTCCCAAGTCGCCGCGGCTTTTGAAAATTTCTTTGCAGAGATTCCCGTATCGACAACTAAGTCTCTAAATTCATCACCCACTGCTGCAGAAATGTTACTTAAAGAAAACGTCCCATTTTGTGATGCTGAATTTAAATTTCAACATGTCACTTGCAATGATGTAATAAAAACTTTTAATTCCTTGAATTTTAAAAAGACGGCAGATTTATGGGGTAATTCTGTTGACCTTGTTAAGTCTATTATACACATTGTAGCACCTATCTTGGCAGTTATTTTTAATAAATGTATTGACCGAGGTGAGTTTCCTGATCTAATGAAATACAGTAAAATAATACCATTATTTAAATCGGGTAGCACATCAGACCCCACTAATTATAGACCTATATCAGTGCTACCTACTTTTAGTAAAATTTTTGAAAAAGTTATTCTAAATCAAATGCAAAGGTATTTTAATAAACATAAACTACTACATAATAAACAGTTTGGTTTTACAAGGGGTCGTTCAACAACCGATGCTGGTGTTGAACTTTTAGGACATATTTATAATGCATGGGAGGACAAATGCGATGCTTTGGGCATTTTTTGCGATTTGTCCAAGGCGTTCGATTGTGTTCTTCATGAGACATTAATCAGGAAGCTCCACTATTACGGAATCCGGGACGCCTCGCTGGATCTTCTTACTTGAGTGATAGGATTCAGAGAGTCGATGTGAACGGTACAAGATCTCCCGGGTCTGTAGTCAAGATGGGGGTCCCCCAAGGCTCAATTTTAGGTCCTTTTTTATTTCTAATTTATATTAATGACTTGCCGTACCTCATAAAGGATAAGCACGATATAGTGTTGTTTGCAGACGACACTTCACTTTTATTTAAACTCAAGCGTCAGCAGCTGGTTACTGACGATGTTAATAGTGCCATCGCAACTGTAGTTAACTGGTTTTATATTAATAATCTTCTGCTAAATGAGAAAAAAACTAAATGCATAAAGTTCACGTTACCACATGTTAGACAAGTGAACACTAGTGTGTCAATAAAGGGGGAAGAGGTGAAACCCGAAGATACCACTGTGTTCTTAGGCATAACTTTGGATGCGAAGCTACAGTGGGGCCCCCATATAGATAAACTGTCGAAAAAACTTAGCTCTGCAGCATACGCCGTTAGAAAAATTCGTGGCTTAACCGATTTAGAGACAGCCCGTTTAGTATACTTTAGTTACTTTCATAGTGTGATGTCATACGGCATTCTGTTGTGGGGAAATGCCGCCGATATTCAAACAGTATTTGTTTTACAAAAAAGGGCTGTTCGTGCAATTTATAAATTAAGTCCCAAATACTCCCTCAGAGACCAATTTAAAGAGATTAATATAATGACTGTGCCCTCTCAGTATATTTATGAAAATCTTTTGTATGCACATAAAAATATTAATCTATTTAAAAGATACAGTGATATCCATAACGTAAATACTAGGAACAAACACAATTTTGTCATTCCTAAAACCAGGCTCAAGAAAATAGGTGGTTCATTTAGATGCCAATGTATACGTTTTTATAATAAACTCCCTAGCCATATTCAAGACCTTAGTATGAATAAGTTCAAATTATTTATAAAACGTAAGCTATGCCAGAAAGCTTTTTACACAATTAAAGACTATCTTGAAGACAAAAAGGCTTGGGATTGAGCTGCTTCAATGATGTACATGGCCTAATATTACATTTATCTATTATACCTTTTTAATTTTTAGACATTGTCATTTTTTTAAGCTATTACTTTTCGTTCATCTTGTTTGCAAATTTTGACATGAATGTTTACTTTATTAAGTATTCTATTTTTATTATTTTTGACATGGAATATTTACTTTGTAAAGTAATATATTTTATTTTTATTATTATTTTTTTTCAATTTATTATGTTTGACATGAATACTTACTTTGAAAAGTATTATATTTTATTTTTTATTATTTAACTCGTTTTGTGAATATGGGGACTATGTGGGTTATTTTCTTCTTATTTTTCGCTTCTTTAGAATACTTCTTCTTCGAAGTATTTTTAACGAGGTCTGGCAGTTTGAGTACTTTTGCGGCCTACTCAAATGTCCTTTCTTTGGCATGTTCGTCGGTTCGTTGAGCTCCTTTTTGGTTCTAAGTTGAGCTACTCGACTACTGACCAAAGCTTGCACTGACTGGACGGGTCCACTCAAATCTGTGTGGTTCTTTCCTCAAAAGACCATTTCAGACACTGATCTGCATGATCCTCATATCGTATTGTGAATTTGGGGACCATGCAGATCGCTATGATAGGGATCCATTTCATGTTAGTCAAAAATGTCTGGCAGTTTGAGATTTTTTTTATGCGGCCTACCCAAATGTCCTTACTTTGGTATTGTTCGTCAAATCGTTGAGCTCCTTAAAGTTCTAAGTTTGAGCTCCACAATAACTGACAAATGCTTGCACTGTCTGGACAGGTCCACTCAAATCTGTGTGGCACTTTCCTCAAAAGGCCACCTCAGACATTAACCTACATGATTCTCGTATGATTTGACCAGTACAATTTGTATGGACTTCAAAAGAGACTGTGACCTCTGAGTTTGTTTCGGTGTTTCTTCTCAGGGTAGTCAGCTAGGAAACACCGGCCTCATCTAGCTTAAAATGACCAAAAAATATTGACGTGTAAAAGTGTTATGTTTAACCTACTTACAAAATAAATATCATTTATCATTTATCATTTATCATTTATCATTGTTCGCAGATATCTCGGTCCATAGGAAGCACTGTTGACAGAGATCTCTGTTCATAGATAGCACTTTTTGCCGTAAACTTTATTCATAGAAACCACTGTATCTAGATACCTTGGTTCACAGAAAGCCTGATTGATGACAGACAGACAGAAAGCTGGCGATTTTGTGTATACCTAAACAATGTTTTTAGCTTAGAATAATAACGCCGTTTTTAGTTTATTTTTAATATCTTATCCATAGTAGGTACTGCAGTGTGGTCACTACATAATTCCTCAAATCACTCCAAGAAATAGGTGGAGGTTTTAAATGTCTTGTTATTTTTTCTGTTTGAAACGCGAAACTCCTTGATTATTTTTTCAAATCACGTACAGTAGTTTTTTTTTAATGTCATTCGAATTTTTTGACAAAGAAAAAAGTAGACGTTTGTTCTGGACTTGTGTTATGTCAGCGACCCTGAAGAGATCATGTTTTATTCGGAGGAATAATAAATAAAAATTATGGTGTTAGATTTAGCCAGTTGAGCTTAAAGCCATGGTACATATGTCCATGCACAACTTGTGAACAACTCTTGGTAAGTTTCTTTTAAATTCTCTGCAATCTTTATTCGTGATTTATAGGTTTCATTGACTTTTTGTGAATTGGGTTTTAATTAGTTCATTCTTTGTCATAGATTACCGGTTTTATGGTCTGGTGATTGTAAATTGCTGATTAAGCGGACGAGGTTCCCAGGCTGCTACCCCAGAAGCCAGTAGCAGGGAAGGCTATATCCCCAGAGGATACTGCGGGAGAGGCGCCCCATTGCCGTCGTCAGGAGGACGACGGGGAGGTTTACCTAAAAATATTCACCCGAATATATTTTTTTTTTCTTTTTTCGATACCCACTTTTGGGTTGACGTCGGTTGTCTTGACTTCGGGAGTGAAAAGACATTTATCGTACGCATTTAAAACTAATGTAATAACGTTTCTTTTTTTCCTTGTGAGCGAACAAATCATTACGAGTTTCTAATCCTTTAGGAAACCGGCCTTATCGGGTTTAAAATAAAACGAGTTGCAACCGTATTTTTTAAATCCGCGATATTCGGTCTAATAAATTTATTAACGTTCTCAAATTAAAAAAATGTAATGATTTTCGTATAGTAAGATAGATCTTTGTTTTATAAGATTAACGGTCACGACAACACACAATACCTATTTTTTGTACTTTTATATACTAGTTTTCCTATTTTTTTTATCATCAAATTTAGATTTTTTTTCCTTTAACCAAAATTATACGTATTTGAAGCGTAATGAGTGTTTCATTTCTTTTGACATCATAACGCTACAAAATTGGCTCTCCGGCGAAGTAAGTAAAGGTTTATTTATCCTCATAAATATCTTGGTTTAATTACTTTTTTTTTTTTTCCGTGAAAAGGTGGTCGCGCTCATCGTGCGAATCATTTTAAAAAATTGATTAACAGATCGTTCTTCGGAAGCGAATCGTTCTTTATGTTTCAGATTCCTGATTCTTTTGAGGAAGTTCCAGAAGCTATAATAATATTATAACATCCGTGACAATATAGAAGACAAAGCAATATTGGTCTTTGCTTTTATTGATTTCTTGTTTGTGTTGTACTTGAGTGCTATGAAAATAATCTTGTAAAACTTTAAACATATAACTCTTTTATTTCTTCCCATCAAATATATATTTTACCCGAATTTAATTTCCATCCTATAGTTAGATGTAGTTAGAACCCGTAGTGTATGTATGGTGTCTGTGTCTTTAGTCGTCGAGTTTACGGTAAGCTTGTATAAATGTTTCTTTGTGTGTGACTAGTTTTTATCCACAGCTTGGCTATTCCTATAGCGATCGGTTGCTGATTATAGATCTATCCCTTTGAGACTAAGTCCAGTTGTTCACCAGGTACCTGATTTTTTTTGCAAGGATCCTATCGTGTTCAATCACGTAGTTTTTATGTTGGTGTTCAACTCTCAATTATTGTACTTTTCACGACTTTAGATAGACGTAGCTGTATTCCTTGATGTGCATGCTTGTATGTATAAATGGTTAGGCGTCGAGTCCAAAGGTTAGCTTGGTTTGACTAGGCTGTGTTGCTAGTTATCTACTTATTTTTATGGTAACTAGGCCAGCTGATGTCTTTTTCCTTTTTTCCCCTCGTCTATTCCTGGTTTGTCTCGTCGTTCCTTTTTCTTTTTGTTCTAATCATTTTACGGTCGCAACACACGTTGAATCTGTCTTCTCCTGTCGAATTTTTAGGTGAGAGTTGCAGAGACTACTGATGGTTTCTTTCTCCGAAACTTGTGGTACTTAGGTTTCAAAGGTGCATAATATTTTTTAGGAAAACCAGCTGTTTGTTTCCTTAAGGCCATGATATTAGTATCGTCTCTAGGACAATCTTTGATCCGCGAGACTGATTCTGTTTATTCTGGTCTATATTACATGAAGCATATTCTTACATGATTCACTACACAATTTTTAATACACACATTCAACACAATTTATTTAGCATGAATCAAGTCTAGTTATCAATTCTAAACTAGTACTGATTCCTTTTGATTTCAATTATTGAGCTTATGTCCTAAATGATGGTCTCATTATTCAATTTCCTACACGTAGCTTTACAGTTTTAACTTTCGAAATTTCTTACAATTTTAACTAAATATTTTACACATTTTTTACTTTTACACTTTTCTTATGTTTGGCTTATTCCCCTAAAGAAGTTAAACGCCAGTTCTATCGTTAAAGCTTTAGAATCAGAAATATTTTTCAATTTCGGAGTTCCTCGAGCTATACTTTGTGACAATGCTACTGTTTTTCGTAGTAATCATTTTGTAAATTTCCTCAGATCATTTCATATTGATTCAATCTATACTCCTTATTATTCCCCTCAAGCAAATACTGTTGAACGTTATAACCAAAGTGTGGTTACATGTTTAGGTATATTAGTTGGTGAGAACCAGAGAAATTGGTCTAAGATGTTGCCTAAAGTTAAACTCTATCTTAATTCTTGTATTAACTTAGCCACTGGTTTTACTCCCAATTTCCTTATGTTTGGTAGAGAAGTTTGTATGGAAGCAAGCCGTGCGTATAATCAGACTCAAAGCGCTAATTTAGCTGACAGTCGTGATAGGCACGCTTCAAATCTGTCCTCTCTAAGTGAGGTTTATGCGAAAGTTGCAGATAATCTATCGTTAGCGTTTATTCGTAACTCGCGTGCTTACAATACGAATCGAAAAGCTATCACTCTGACTACAGGTGACACCGTGTGGAGACGTAATTTCTATAAGTCGTCTGGGGCTGATTACTTTTCTGGTAAACTTGCTCCACGCTTTATTAAGTGTCGCGTCGCTAGAGTTATTTCAAAAACTACTTATTTACTAGAGGACTGTGATTCAGTTCACTCCGGTAAGTATCATATTAAGGATATTCTAAAGTGATTTTTCTGAAGTCTTCGAGACGCGTTTTTTCCTCTTATCTTTTGATTACTCTAGAAGATTTCCTTTCAAAGAATATTTTTATGGTTAACTCTCTCTTTTGATCCCATTTTTATGTAATTAACCACCTAATTAATAAACCAAAAAAGTTTTTGTAATTACGTAAATCGTAATTCAATATTCAGTAGTTAACTTTTCGTTGCCAAGCAACAATGTTTGTTTTTTGTTAACTGTTGTCAGTTAATGACATTATTCCTAATAGTGATGGGACATGGTCGATAGATGTAAGGTCGGTAAAATTAATTGATCTAGTGATGTGATTTTATCGATAAATGCTTGTTGAAAAAAAAATCTAATTGAGTATTGTTATTTACGATGAATGCTCATCGGTTAATGCACATAGATTAATTTATACAGTGAAATTTGGTGTTATGATACTTAATGAAATGCAGTATTTAATTGTATCAAGCCTCGTTTCCCCGATGGGATGGGCACAGTTCAGATTTCATATCATTTAACTTTCATATTATTATGTAATAATTACTCACTCTCGGGAATATTATTACTCCCTTTTCTCTTTTCTATTATTGGACTTCTCCGCGTTCTTCTTTAATTATTCTTTAATAAGAATAAATTTCTACTCTCCTCTCACTTAAGCTATTGACTTAAGATTTTTTCTTCTTACTTGAGCATTTTACTTGAGCATTTTACTTGAGCATTTTACTTAGGCCTTTGACTTAAGCCCTTGACTTAAGCCTTTGACTTAAGCCTTTGACTTAAGCCTTTGACTTGAGCCTTTGACTTGAGTCTTTGACTTAGAATATTTTTTTTTGACTTAAGTCACAGTTTTGAGACTGATGTCGTATTCTAGACTTAACTCGTGTCTGAGGCCGAGTTTGTTAATTTGTCTAAGGTTAAACCTAACGTTTTGACCTTGTAAATATTGAGATCTCTGTTTTTTCGTGTTGACAAGTTAGGATAGATTGTTCAATTAGGTTAGGCTAGTTTAACTTAGGTTAATTAATTTCTAGATTCCACTTTTCTCTAAATATAGTCAACACATTGCGAGCTCGCACTGATACCGTTTAGATGGAGGCGCGTCTTCGTTTTTATTCTGTATCCGCTGCACTTCGATGTTGTTCTTCGGATTTTCTTTCGGTTTATCTTTTGGGATTATCTTATGGTAATTCTTATAGGTTTTGCTTCTTACTTTATTATTTTTTCCTTCAGGTTCTTTATATGTTGGTCATTAATTTTTTTGCTTTCCTGTCCTTCTCATTTTCGTTTCTTCTTACTTAATGGTACGTGCGTCCTTTTTTTCTTAGAAAGGGGGTACTGCAGTGTGGTCACTACATAATTCCTCAAATCACTCCAAGAAATAGGTGGAGGTTTTAAATGTCTTGTTATTTTTTCTGTTTGAAACGCGAAACTCCTTGATTATTTTTTCAAATCACGTACAGTAGTTTTTTTTTAATGTCATTCGAATTTTTTGACAAAGAAAAAAGTAGACGTTTGTTCTGGACTTGTGTTATGTCAGCGACCCTGAAGAGATCATGTTTTATTCGGAGGAATAATAAATAAAAATTATGGTGTTAGATTTAGCCAGTTGAGCTTAAAGCCATGGTACATATGTCCATGCACAACTTGTGAACAACTCTTGGTAAGTTTCTTTTAAATTCTCTGCAATCTTTATTCGTGATTTATAGGTTTCATTGACTTTGTGAATTGGGTTTTAATTAGTTCATTCTTTGTCATAGATTACCGGTTTTATGGTCTGGTGATTGTAAATTGCTGATTAAGTGGACGAGGTTCCCAGGCTGCTACCCCAGAAGCCAGTAGCAGGGAAGGCTATATCCCCAGAGGATACTGCGGGAGAGGCGCCCCATTGCCGTCGTCAGGAGGACGACGGGGAGGTTTATTGCATTTAAAACTAATGTAATAACGTTTCTTTTTTTCCTTGTAAGCGAACAAATCATTACGAGTTTCTAATCCTTTAGGAAACCGGCCTTATCGGGTTTAAAATAAAACGAGTTGCAACCGTATTTTTTAAATCCGCGATATTCGGTCTAATAAATTTATTAACGTTCTCAAATTAAAAAAATGTAATGATTTTCGTATAGTAAGATAGATCTTTGTTTTATAAGATTAACGGTCACGACAACACACAATACCTATTTTTTGTACTTTTATATACTAGTTTTCCTATTTTTTTTTATCATCAAATTTAGATTTTTTTTCCTTTAACCAAAATTATACGTATTTGAAGCGTAATGAGTGTTTCATTTCTTTTGACATCATAACGCTACAGTACCTACTACTATTATAAAGTTGAAGCATTTTTGATTAAAATAGCATCATTGTATGAAATAAACATGTTTTTATTATGGACATCTGCTAGAGGAGAGGGCTGCTGACATTGAGTCTATTTTCATTCTGCAGAAAAGAGCCATCAGATCCATTTACAATCTCCGCCGGCGCGATTCTCTAAGGGAACTGTTTAAAGAAATTAACATCATGACGGTGCCTTGTCAATATATCTATGAAAATATCATGTACGTTAGAAAGAATCTGCATCTTTTTAGTAAACGAGGTGACAGACATAACTATGTCACTAGAAATAGGAACCAATTAGTTCAACCAGGTTTCAGACTTGCTAAAGTAGCAACATCTTTCATGGGGTACTGTTTAAAATGTTATAATAAAATACCTCCCCGTATATTAGAACTGAATGAAACAAAATTTAAATCTTGTATTAAACGCACACTATGCAGGCAAGCATATTATAAGTTAGGGGAGTATATTGAAGATAAAAATGCTTGGCTCAATGCTGGTCCTGCTCCACAACGCCACTAAGTAACCACTAAGGACTCAAAATAATCTGTTAGCATTTCGTAACATTGTTGGACCGGCTGAAGATTGTAAGAATGCAAATCTTTTTCATTGTATAGACTCAACTTATTTAGTGTTGTATAATTTCATGCACATGTGTGAGTACTGTGTACCTTTGAACTATAATGATCATTTTGGGCAGGTCTTTGACTTGGAATGTACCCTGGCGATTGGGGATGTCATGCTCACTCAAAAGTCTGGCTGATGGTGGCGCATGCGTTGGATCATTTGGCTCCCTTAAAAATGGTTGAGCCGAATGGTGCTAGCGTATGCGTCATGTTCGTGAACGGGCGCCGTCAGCTGAGACTGGTCATCTCTCGGCTGCCATGGTTTATTTTAATTGTTGCTTTTTTACTCCGGACTCTTTTATCCTGCACGTCTTTTACATCGTTCTCACATATATGTATAATTTCAATATGAATGATGTAACCATAATTTTGTAACAAATTATTATTTTTAAAAGAGTGTCCATGGAGTTTCTTGTACGTTCTTCTCCATAGAGATCTACGCTTTGGAACGTGCAAATAGCTTCATCTTTTTGACCGACCGACCTTGACAATTCAAAAGTGCCTGTAAATGGTCTAATTGAAATAAATGCTTTGACTTTGACTTTGACTTTGAGAGCAAGAAAAGCGAAATTTTGCAAGATAGGTACCTACTTACCTATAGATATTAAGTAGGTATTAGTTTCTTCTCCAAAGGCTTTCCGTGAACCAAGGTATCTAGATACAGTGGCATCTATGAATAAAGTTGATATATGCATGTACCTAAGTAGAATACTTACATGCATGTATAGATAATGATTTATAGTTAGGTAATGGTACGGAACCCTTCGTACGCGAGTCCGACTCGCTTTTGGCCGGTTTTTTTAGTCCTATCTGTAAGAGTATGCCAATTGCAATTAGGGCGCAAATTCAGACTACAAAAACTTGAAAAAGTCTTGGCAATTGGAATACCTAACTCAAAAGAATTCGCAATATATGTTTTTGCTGTTTTTGGGCTGGCTTATCCGGTCAAGCTCCGCCGATACACTGGTGCGTCGTATCGAAAATGTTAATGAGCGCCCGCGACACACCAGTGTGTCGCTCGATTTACGCGTTTCTCTATTATTACTACAAGTTTTACACAACTTTTAAAATAAATGTGTTTTGTGACGGCCTCTGCATAAGCATCTGCTATGCCCTTTCATTAAATGTTGTATTAGACAAGTTGGCTGGATGTCATTTAGGCAGCTAGTTGAACGGCGCCGTTCAGTGGAACGGCTGGGCAGCCAACTAAATGGTTGATTGAGCTATTTGGCTGCGACATATAAATAGTACACCTAAGACTACCTACAGTGCTGCCTTTCCTTTTCTCTTTAAAATCCATCCAAAGGTTGTCTTGAAAAGATCGCTTTTAGCGATAACGCCGCCCATTGTGTCACCCTATGTAATGATTTCTTCATCTGTATTGTTTTGTAACTTATGTGGTGTACATACTAAAGACTTGTAGGCGACATTAATACCGCCACAAAAAATCAACGTAGCAGAATCAACAAATGAGACTCGCAGCGCCATCTATCTCGACAGCTGCGAACTAACTGGACAAAATCCTAAATCGCGATATCAGACTTTACCGTGCGATTAGAACATATGCCGAATATCAACTCTCGGGCAGTTGCCCACCAGACACAAACAACCGTCTGGTCGGAGGATCCTCCCTTTTCAACAGAGGTATGTGGGACTTTACTCTCTGTTCCGCTACCTCCAAAGACTATTCTATTCTATTCAAGGTATTATATATATGTATATAATATACAAAATGCGGGCGGGGCTTGACTGTTGTTCATGATTTATTTGTTGATTTACAGGAAAACCCAGTGGTGACTGTCAAACAAGGCAAATTGAAGGGAGCGGTCCAGAAATGTTTAGATGGAAGCCCTTACTATAGCTTCAAGGGGATTCGCTATGGACAGCCACCCGTCGGAGAGTTGAGGTTTAAGGTGAGGCTAATTTAATCTGCATTATTCTAAGTTTCTGCAAATCTATATTATTGTTTATATTTGTTTCAGAGACTGAACTTTGACTTTGCTCAAGCTAAGTGCAGTCCGTTGTGTTTCATACGAAAATTAACCTCATGATTGTACATAGGTATTCATATTATCATGAAATGGGTAATCACAATCGCTTATAGGAATATGCTCAGTAACTTCGATTCATTTTTGTATGAAATGCACTTAGATTGAGAAGGCAAAGTTCGGTTGGAGTGTACGTAACGGGGCACTGAGGAAAAAAATATTTTCGAAAATCGTTTTTGACCTTGACCTTAAAGTCAATGACCCTGAGGTCAAGGTTAATGCCCTTGAGGTGTCCCATGGTGTTCCCCATCCTACTACTCCCCCATCCCACCGGGTCCCGAAGGCTTGATAAGGCGATGGATTAGGGTGGAATTTTTCTGTCTTTTTTTCATAGTGCCCCGTTTCGTATCCACTGACCCAAAGTTCGCTCTATAGACCAGGCTCAGGTTGTATGTGCACGTATTTGAAGTCAAAGTCAAAACGTTTATTTCAATTAGACTATTAAAAGGCACTTTAAAACGTAAAAATTACAGTTAAAAAAATAATATAATTATACATGTATAAAATAAAAGTCGTATCTTTCTTTCAGGCGCCGTTACCAGTACAGCCATGGCTAGGCATCCGCGACGCCACAGAGCACGGGCCCGTGTGCCCACAGTTCGACATGAGCGTCGTCGACTTAGTAGAGGGAAGCGAAGACTGCCTCAGCCTGAACGTCTACACAAAGTCACTGGCACCCAGCTCCAAGATAGCCGTCATGGTCTACATACACGGAGGAGCCTTTCTATCAGGTTCAGGCAATTCTGAAACATACGGCCCGGAGTACTTCTTCCAACATGACGTCATCATTGTGACCATAAACTACAGACTAGAAATGCTAGGCTTCCTTTGTCTAGACACTCCTGAAGTCCCAGGAAACGCTGGCATGAAAGATCAAGTGCTAGCTCTACGTTGGATCAAGGAGAATATTAGCAATTTTGGAGGAGACCCGGATAATATCACTATTTTCGGGGATAGTTCTGGAGGCGCCTGTGTTACCTTCCATATGGTGTCTCCCATGTCGCAAGGGCTTTTCAATAAGGTGATAGCACAGAGTGGAACCTGTCTGCCGTACTGGGCGACAGCTCATAAACCCGTAGAACGAGCCTTTAGATCAGGACAAGCATTGGGAAAAGACACTAGGGATGTCAATGAATTATTACAATGGCTAAGGTCAGTGCCGGCCCTTGACTTAACAAGAATGTCTGTAAAAACTAGAACAAAAGACGAAAAATTCACTGGCTTGCCCATCTACTTCACACCAACGATAGAAAAGAAATTCGAGGGCCAGGAACAGTTCCTGACTGAAGAACCTATAGATTTGATTCTAGCAGGCAAAGTAAGTAAAGTGCCACTCTTGATAGGTTACAATTCAGCAGAAGGTATACTAATGGTCAATGATCATACAAAAAAGCTGGAAGTCTTGAATAAAGACCCATCTTTCCTGGTTCCCAGGGATATAGCAACAACAGTGCCTAAGGAACAGCTAGATGAGTTTGGTCAGCGCGTTAAGCACTTCTACTTTGGTGGCAAAGACGCGACGGAGGAGGATATTCAAGCCATTGTAGATGTACACACCGATATGAACTTCGTGTACCAAACACACAGATTCTTGCATTTCTATCACAGCTTGGCTCCAGTATTCTTGTACAAGTTTGATTATGTCACTGAATTGAATGTTTTGAAGAAAATCACTGGTGTCGACAATGTGAAGGGCGCCTGTCACACAGACGATCTGTTCTATCTTTTCCACAGTGAAATGAGTCAGAATTATCTCCAAGATAGTGATGAATTGAAAAAAGTAGTGTTCCAATTGACTAAATTATGGGTAGATTTTGCAAAGACTGGGTGAGTGTAAACTTGATTTCAACTATTTTAAACTTCTTGTATTTTTTTGTACTTATACCATGGCTCGCAACTGAGTATAACAGCCGCAGGGGTAGATCTTCAAAGTGAAGCCACTTTGGTCAAGCGTGGTCTGTGGATGGGTTTCATGTTATATCAAAATACCTCTCGTGTGATCCCCGTAGATTTGCAAATCTTTGACAGTCATTACCTACGTGTATTCAGAAGCCCGAAAGTCAGACATTTGCATACAATTTCTTTATTTACAATATGAAATACTTAGGTATTAGCATCAGTTTGTTGTTTTATATCTTCGAAGCGAACCTTGAAGTACAGTGATCAATTTGTGTTTATTTTAATAAACACAAATTGTTACATAGTAAACAGTTTGGTTTTACAAGGGGTCGTTCAACAACCGATGCCGGGTGTTGAACTTTTTGGACACTCTTTTAATGCATGGGAGGACAAATACGATGCTTTGGGCATTTTTTACGATTTGTCCAAGGCGTTTCCTTGCGTCTTTCATGAGACATTAATCAGAAAATAGCACTTAAACGGAATCTGGGACGCCACTCTGGATCTTCTTACTTCATGCTTGAGTGATAGGATACTGAGAGTTGATGTCAACGATAAAAGATCTTCTGGATCGGTAGTCAGGATGGGGGCCCCCAGGGCTCAATTGTAGGCCCCTTCCTGTTTCATATTTATATCATTGACTTGCCGTACTTTCCTCAAAAGGCCACCTCAGACATCAATCTATATGGACTTCAAAAGAGACATTGACCTCTGAGTTTGTTTCGGTGTTTCTTCTCAGGGTAGTCAGCTAGGAAACACCGGCCTCATCTCGTTTAAAAACGACCAAAAAGATTGACGTGTAAAAGTGTTATTTACAACCTACTTACAAAATAAATATCATTTATCATTTCAAAGTTGACAATTAGGTAGAGAAGTCCGATATGGACTTTGACGTCAAAGTCCATCACGCTAATTAACGGCTGACATATATTAGAGTTATATCTCGTTGGTTTTTCGATCAATTTTGATTCTACTTTCACTGCTACTATTATATTTTGAGATAAACTGTGTAGATAACAAATATATTTTATGTACCAGTGTACACAGTGTTAAAATTGTGATTGGTCAGATATGCAGTTGTTCCATGTTAAATACTGACAGTCAGCTGATTCTGATTATGTAGCTGCCAGATAAATGTGCTGTATCGGTCATTAATCCACATACATTTATTGACTTTCTTAAATCAAAAACAGGAATAAAAACATAAAGCTGTCCTGATGTTCTGAATCGACTTGATCCTTTACTTTCTCTACTAATGACAAACGCTAACACTACATTATCACATCATAAAGCAATTTTTTTATTTTTGATTGTCTCGCGTGTGACCCAATAATAGCTACAACCCCACATGAGGGAAAGTGATTATGTGGTTAATGATGGAGAAACCTTTTCACCAGGTTGTAACTATTAGGAAACACAGACAGGCAGAGAATTTTAGTCCTTAGCTGTATGCACAATGATTACTACGTATATTTATTTTGAATTACTATTAATTTACAGAAACCCCACACCAGCTAATGGAAGCATAGAATGGCGCCCCTACAACTCAACAACTGAAGAATACTTATTAATAAACCAGGATATGAAACTCACTAACAACATGGAGAAGGAGAGGGTAGAATTCTGGAATAAAATCTACTCTGACGCTGGCAAACCTTGTATTACTAAGTCTAATTTATAGAATCGAGGGGATATTATGATGTAATTTATATTGTTAGAAAATATTTCTGATGCTTGTGAAACAAGCAAGGCAATTTATAACATTGTCACGTGTTCGACAAAGCTATTTAAAACCTGCTAAAATACTGACTTGCACAAGGCAAGAGTCCAGAGTCACGATTAGTTTGTTTGTCAAGTTCGTTTTTGGCCTTGCTGGAGTTGGGAGTCTTTAATTTATAAAAGCCGGTCATAGGAAAGTTTAGTTGATTAACCTCATAGCACAGATTATAGGTTAAACTGTGAGTGGCCAAACACACAAAAACACGGCAACAGTCTCGTAACATTAAAGAGGTATGCGGAGCAGAGAGTAAAGTCCCGCATACCTCTGTTGAAAAGGGAGGATCCTCTGACCAGACGGTTGTTGATGTGTCCGGTAGGCAACTGCCCGATAGTTGATATTCGGACTATGGCGGGATAGATGGCGTCGCGGTTCCTTTTGTTGCTATGTAGAGTTTTGCTACGTTGGTTTTTAATGTTGATGCCGCTACAACATTAGTTAACTGAACCAACACAATAACTATCCTAAAATAGCATTTACCTAGTGCATTTTGGAATGCAAGAATATTGCTGATTTGAAAGAATACTATTGCAACTACACACTACTATACACAATGATTATACTTGGAGAAAATGAAAGAAAAATAAAGATAAAATGTGGTTTCGCCTCTAAAGTCGCACATGTAAAAAAATAAAAATAATCTACACTACACTTATCTACACTAATATTATAAAGAGGAAAGATTTGTTTGTTTGTTTGAAATGAATGGGCTCAGAAACTACTGGACCGATTTTAATAATTCTTGCACGAGTAGAATCCTACATTATCCCTGATGGACATAGGCTATAAAATACTTTCAAAAATGTTAGGGATCTATAATATACCTACAGAAAAAACTTTGTTTATAAACAGTACATTTGATTGTGTATAAAATGAAACTTAGTTTTAAGTGTTCCTAGTTTTAATATGTAGTAGAGCGTCTTTTATTTCTATATGGTAGGAATAAATTGCTTGGTTATTAGGGTTATTTAAAAAAAACATATTTTGTCAATTGTATTTATTAAAAACCAAGAACGCCAGACATGCAACCTGTTATTGATGTTTTCATCTTAAATAGATGCATTATAAATCTTTTAGAGATGCATTAAACTTTCACAGTTGCAACATTTAATATAGCAAAACACTTGGTAAATAATATGTAAGATTTATAGGTACTATTTTTTAAAACATTTTATTTATAAGTGGAGGAAATATTTTGTAATAATACTACCTACTTATTTATTTGTTGTAATAAACTATTTATTAACAAATCATGGTTACCTACTCGTTTGCATTTCTACCTTTTCCTTTTTATCTATACCTATATAAAAATCTCATGTCACGGTGTTTGTGGTCGCACTCCTCCGAAACGGCTCAACCGACTTTTAACCGACTTCAAATAAAGGAGGAGGTTCTCAATTCGATTGTATTTTTTTTTTAAGTTATTTGGTAGGTATGAAAATAAGTCGTAAAGTATATTTCATACTTGAAAAGTCGCGGGCAAAAGCTAGTAACCCATATAATGTTTGCTGCCGTGTGACGCAGTGCGGTTGTCTGCCAAACAAATATCAACTTTAACTTCGATAAAAGTCCACAATAAACAAATAATGTTTTCCAGTCGGCTTTGATGCACATTTGGGATAGTGAAAGTTTATTTAAGTTGATATATTTTGATTGACATCACCAAAAGTGCGAAACCCTAGGCTCGTATTTATAGTCGATTATGTGGTGGTGTATGGAGCTTTAAAACCTGATAGCAGGTTATATAGCTCCATTTCTCTCGCACTGAATTCAGATTGGTATAAAACGTTAAATATTGCGGTACCAACCTGACCCGTGATCGATGTAGCACCTGATACGAAGTTTATAGCAATGTTGCATATCGTCTGTCTCTTGAATGAACACGAGAAGGCGTTTGAGGGTGAATGATGAATGAGGGTTGACAGGAAAGTTGGCGCCACTAAAGTGGAAACATCCTATTCTTTGAAAACGTAACATTAACGTACATCACGTTTGGCACCCGGAGCGAGGAGGCATGGGAAGCCGTCACCTCCTTCTGCTCTCAGTAATGCTAGTGAAGGAGGAGGCGGGCCGCGTGAGGGAGAGATAACCCTCACGCCACCTCCCCCCTCCCACAGCCATCGCAACATAGGGAGACGCCCCGGGTGTCGGGAGTCGCTGGGCGATTCCCGGCCATCGTAGGCGCGGGTCTGCGGACGGCGAGCGTTGGGTGGCTCGCCGTCCGATCAAAGCCAGGCCCGGGTCGACGGCGCGTTGTGTTCCACGCGCGCCTCAAAGAGATGTCAGCGTAGTAGACGGGGTCCGTTAGGGCCAGAGCCTGCCAGGGTTGCGGATTTGGTTCGAAAGAGTTACCGCGGCCTTGGAAAGCAAAAGGCACTGCGAGGAGCACGGATGGGTTTTACTCGAAGTAAGAGTCTGACACTCGCTCCCGCTCCACCCAGAGCGGCAGGAGTCATTTGTTGATTTCCCATCCATAAAACAAGCGCTTTAGCACGTGTTTCGACCTGACGCCACAGTGTCGCCACCTGTACGACATTCCAGAAAACTCTCATTGGAACTGAGACTGTAGGGTAAGTCAGTTTTTCAATCAGGTGAAGCCAGTTACAAATGGGGAAAAAAATATGAAACAGGGCTGATAAAATTATGGTTAGTTAATTATGAATGACTTGTTCTTCAAAAATCACAAACTCTTAATATGTCGCACACTGTTCCATCGAAATCGTTATTTTCAAGGAGCCCACACATTCAGCACTTGATTTATTTATCTCTCCTGCTAGCCTCGGAAAATATGCACCTAAGTAATTTTGGCAAAACATACATTCAGCATAATCAGGGACTTTCGCTCCATAAAATTGACCAGGTTCAATGTCAGTACCAAGCTGGATCACGTCATTTTTTAAGTCTATCTTGGGTAATCTGAGCCCAATTCTTTATTACTAGAGAGAGTCCTATTTTCTTCAAAATCTAAACGTGGTCCATATTTGGATTCTCGCACCGCTTTCATTATTTCCTCTTACTTACCTATTTTGCAAGCTGCAATAAATTGCATCATTAGCAAGATATTCCTAATTATAAAAACAAATGATAGTCACGCATGAGGAAGGCTATAGGCTATACAGGAACGGGAAATTCTTAGGGGAACGGGAAACACCGGGATATACGCGTACGAAGTCGCGGGTAAAAGCTAGTTGTATAGGTAGGTACCGACTTCTATTGTTTATGGCTCAGTAAGTTATAAATGATGTACAATAAGTACTTACGAGTAGGTAGAATAAATTATTATCCTGATAATTAATAGTTTCGTTAGGTGACCCCAATCAAGACTGTAATTATAAATACATATTATTTATTTCTATGTAATTATCTAAAACAGATAATTACAGTAACATTTAAGTTATCATAGTATACTAGGTGTTACTTGATCTTTAGCCTCAGTGGGGTAAAAACAGCGCCGAGCAGTCTTTGAAAAAGTCTGTGTAGGAAATTAATTCTGTAATTAAAACTAAGCTCGTTAATCAATAAATGAACTCAACAAATCATTGTAGTTCGTCTGCCAGGCATCTGCTTTTCCAAAGTTGCGCCACAACACCTTTGTTTTTAAAGAACTGAACAGAAGGAAATGTGTGAAAGAATATGATTTTATGAGTAACGGCATTGGGCTGCTGGTTCTTCTCCATTCGCATTCAGGCAGTCCAGGACCGCCTTTAAAGATTGTTGGTCGATTCAAACTGGACCTCTAATGCTCTAACAGTGGTATATGTCCTGATGTCCGTTTATTCCCAGTTGTACCCACAGGTTTTGTCACTACTGGTCAATAATCAATTGTCCTGAAATTACTAGACTTTATTTTCTTTGTTTACTATGTAACTCCAGCAGTTCTGTCATTTGCGGATATTTGTGGCAAAGAAATTTTCAACTGTCACCAATGGCAACAAGGAAAGTATGACAGTCCCACTGGCAACCGTTGAGATTTCTTTTGCCAGTGGAAAAAACTGGGAATAGACGCCTGATTAGTAGTCTCAACGAGTACATAGGTACTAAAGGACTCTTCTGCTCCACCGGCTGTCAGATATCTGGTCTAGTTATCTTGTTGACTCAGGAAGTACGAGGAGTGATTCAAAAGTAGTGATCATCGGTTTTTAGAAAACCGGCCAAGTGCGAGTCGGACTCGCGCACGGAGGGTTGCGTACCATTATATATAAAACACGGCAAAAAAATCACGTTTGTTGTATGGGAAATATTTGCTTTATTTTAATTTAATTATTTATTTATAAAGTGAATATAATATAACAAAACATTCTGTGAATATTTCAAGCGTCTACCTGTTGCCGTTATCAATATTTATCAAAAACGAGCACAAAATTTACGTTTTTTGTATGGGAGACCCTTAAATATTTATTATTCTTTTTTTAGTATTTTTTGTTATAGCGGCAACAGAAACACATCATCTGTGAAAATTTCAACTGTCTTAACTATCTCGATTCATGAGATACAGCCTGGTGACAGACGGACAGCGGAGTCTCAGTAATTGGGTCCCGTTTTTACCCTTTGGGTACGGAACCCTAAAAATAGTTCAGAGTAAATATCATAAATATTTATTGTTATAAAGGAGTATATCGTGACCAATAAATATTTATGATATTTACTCTGAACTATTTTTAGGGTTCCGTCTTCCTTCTCAGTGTTCATCTTTATCTGCAACTTCGTGCACGTAGCGAGCGAGGTCCCAAGTGGGAGTGGAGCAGGATCGGCCAAGAATTTTTATCATTTATGTCTTCAACTGCAAACAGTTAAACTCGAAGCCTGCATATTTCGAAAAAAAGCCTTGGCAGGCAGACTGATTGTTAACTGCATTCATAAAAGTTGATCTATGTTGCTACAAACATAGATCTTCACATTAGTCTAAAAATAAAATAATGTAAAGTTCCTTAATTACTAACTACATAGGTATCTAGGTAAGTATACATATATAAGTTAAGTGCTCAGGTAATATGGGTACAGTTTACTACGGGGGCTGGCGAAGTCATGTTGTGGCTACTATTTCTGTCAGTCGTGGCCCTCTGGCTGGTCGTCAGACGTTATCAGAACCGGCGGATCTTGCAAGTCGCTAGAAAAATAAAATGTGATCTAAAAGCTTATCCGTTTGTGGGGCACGCGTATTTGTTTTTTGGGGGTGGTGAGGGTAAGTAGGATTTATCATACTTATGAATTACTAGGTCTGGCCCGCGGCTTTCTTCGCGATCCATAACCGATTTCAGGGTCCCGTCTTAAAACAAAATTCATCAAAATCGGTGGAGCGATCTAGGTGTTAAAGCGTAACAAACAAACAAACTCTTTCACTTCTTTTAATAAATTAATTTTCGCATATTATTAATTAGGATAAGGATGGCGCATTCAAGCTAGATAATCATGGGTTCGTTTATGCCCAAAGTTTTGTC
Source organism: Melanchra persicariae (assembly GCA_947386135.1). Lineage (NCBI taxonomy): Eukaryota > Metazoa > Arthropoda > Insecta > Lepidoptera > Noctuidae > Melanchra > Melanchra persicariae. Next base: position 21,419,762 of record OX376650.1, read on the forward strand.
AAGTAAGTATTTGCCTCAGTAAAGGAAAACATTGTGAGGAATCCTTAAATGGTTTAATGTTGCTACCTACATAGCTAGCATATAGCATAGCTAGCGAGTTTGGTGATTGGTAATTTCCTTGCCCAACTATTTTGGTGCTAAGGGTCTACTTTCTAAGGCCGAAGTCCGTAGTTTTGACCTTAGTGTCGGGCGTTTTCTATTCCGTATTCCCTACGAGAACTTACGATTAGTCCCGAACCCGAACTAGGAATGAATGACAAACACGATTTGACAGTTGTTCTTATCGCATCCGCAGTTTCTCGTGTCTCGATTTTTGCGGATGCGTTAATTGGAATTTTCCTCGTCAATGTAAAAAACTTTAACCAAAATTCGTGACAAGTTAATTGTTTTACCTCGTCTTACCTAACAGTTATTATTTTACTTTATTAATTAGCAAGACTAGAATAGAATAGTAATACTCTTTATTATGTACACAATATAAGTTACAGAAAATATAGATGAAGGAAACATCACATGGTGACACAATAGGCGGCCTTATCGCTAAAACCGATCTTTTCAAAACAACCTTTGGATGGATTTTAAAGAGAAAAGGAAAGGCAGTACTGTAGGTAGTCTACGAACAATGCAATCATAATATATTATCATAATCAAAAACCTAGTGAGTAATTAAGTGTTATTTATTGTTGCAGATCGTATGCGATCATTCCAAATGTTGGGTCGTGAAGCTATCAAAAATGGTGGACTCACTAATTTGTGGTTAGGAGGGCAATATTATACAGGTAAGTTACTCATACAGTTCGTTTTTAGTTACAATATTTATAGTTACAACGACTTGAAGCCGTGGAGCCGTTCATGACGTATTAGTTGGAAAATACAACACGCTGGCAGCAGTGGAACAATAAAATGTTGATAAAAATAAAAATAAACCTTCTAATCATGGCTATACATATAATACCAGCCACATAGGTCGATCTTCCGATGGACCGATGAACTGGTGAGGGTCGCTGGTAGCCGATGCATGCGAGACGCACAGGACCAGTTCTTGTGGCGACACTTGGGGGAGGCCTATGTCCAGCAGTGGACGCCTTTCGGCTGATATGATGAGGTCGATCTTCAATGTCAGGAATACCTTGCCGAAGTCGGTCCACGGCTGAATATCCACTAATTACCGAAATTCCCTCGAGCCTCTCTAAGACAGTCGTTACGAGTTGGCAAGGGTAAATACTGGGTGACGGTCATAATATGTAGTCGCATATAAAATACTGGTATTTAGCTTTAGGTTTGACTGGAAGCCAAACCAAAGACAATAGGGAGAAGATTATGCTGATTAATCGTAGGTTTGATTCCTACGTCGGGCGAAGTGATGAAGGTACTAATATTTTCCTTAAGGATTTTCTCAGAAGCATCTAGCAAGTAAGGAAAATGCAGGCATAAATATATTGGATTTCGTTAGCGATTAAAACTCATTAATAATTCATTTCTTCATGTATGTTTATGCAACATGTTCACAATTTTTTTGGATTTCCCATCATCAAATGAGTACTGCCGCCCTGGGCGGAGTGGAAGGGAGCTTCAGACTCTTACTGACTAAAACCCACCCGTGTTCCTCCAAATGCCCTTTGTGTTCCAGGTCCGCGGTGACTTTTTCGAACAATTCCACAACCCTGACCATTATGCTGCCTGCATAATGGACGGGGCTCGCTAGGATCAGTGATCCTAGCGAGCCCCGTCCATTATGCTGACATCTGTTTATAATTATATTTTTCAGTTGTGGTAGACCCAGTGGATTTAGAAGTTATCCTGAAGACTTCACTTGAAAAAGATGATGTCATGCGCTTTGCGAGAAATCTTATCGGCAATGGAACTATTTTTGCTCCAGGTAAATCAAGTGTGTATTGATTAACTTGCTTCTGTTAGCGGCTTCGCTCGCGTAAAAGTCGAAAATTATTCCAAGTGAAAATACTCCCGGGGTAAAGAGTCTCCTGGTCTTACATGGTCTACCCATGTGCCAAGTTGGATCCAAATCCATTCAGCCGTTAAGACGTGAACAGGTAACAAGCAGACAGACTAACAGATAGAGTTATTATTAAGTAAGAAGTAACCGGGTTCTGTAGGCACGCTTAATAAACTCGAAAACATAATAACGGTGAATATTTTTCCTAATCGAGGCCCTTTTTTTTAAGGATGGGAAATCATCAAATGACCCCTTCCGCTCTGGGTGGAGCGGGAGGGAGTGTCAGACTTTTACTGACTAAAACCCATCCATGCTCCTCCTAGTGCCTTTTGCGTTCCAGGGCCGCGGTAACTCTTTCGAACAAAATTCGCAATCCTGGCAGGCTCTGGCCCTAACGGGCCCCGTCTTTATGCCGACTGCTGCTGATTCGGCGTGCGTGGCACACAGCGCGCCGTCGCACTATGTGGAGATTTAGTCGGTTTCGGGTCATAAATCCATAACTTCCATGTTTTTATAGATTTGCTGCTGATTTTTTTTTTGTGTATTTTTGAATAAATGTACTTTTAAATAATATACAATGAATGGATATAATCATATGTTTATTGTCTAAAAAAAAATAGTAAACTTAAAATGTTGAAAAATGTTCAGAAATGTACGACTATATTTAAATAATTTGACCTTAAATGTTATAATAAACACAAATTAAACTCTTAAAATTACGTCTGCTATTATTAAGTACCATTACTTTTAACAAAAAAAAACATTGTATCATTCAACTAGCTCTAAAGCTTCATCTATAAGTTCCATAGACTTTTTACTAGATGGTTTTCTTAAACTTGTTATGTAAGGGTCCGAAGTGTACAAAAGTGTATGTAGAACATCTTCATTTGTAGCTATTCTAGAGCATTTCCTAGCAAGATGAAGTCTGAATCGTTTATAGTCTTTGTTCCTTGATTCCTGGGCATCTTCGGAAAGTTGTCCTAGGGGTAACACTGAATAATGCCGAATGACGCTTTCCCCGTGAATTAGGACTTCATGAACAGATGATGGCATATAATACCACATACATTTATTAACATATCTTTGTGCTGTATCCAAAGCATACTGACCGAATTTTGTAGCATTAATAACTTTTCCACTTGGCATAACTTGAAGTAAAACATAAAACCGTTTAATCAATTCCTCGTCCACACCAGTAATTTCTGCACTGCACTGATAATTTTGAAAAAATCTTCTAGCTGTATTACCGTCATTGCTGTTACCAGTACCTTGTTTAGGTTTATCTATATTTAAACCAAGTTCTTCTCTGAACCTTTTTTGTACATATGCCTTCTTTTGTTTTTTCAAATCTTTGTTTTCATTTGTTGTAGCAGACCATTTTGGAAGCCTAGGTTATAGGATACATGTAAAATTAGCTCCATAAATCGAATCCAGCAATGCAATGTTGATAACCCATATTGATAAGAATTTTCATCAACTGGTTTATTTTGCACTTTTTCTAAATTATTCATCTCTGTTGGTCTTGCACCACAAATAGTGCATACAGCACCTGAAGAAGTTTCTGACAAAACTTGAGCCACTTTCCCGTCAACCATGGTTAAAAATAATGTATGTTGTAGCATCACCTACGTATTTGTAGGATTTTTTACTGTTTTATGCTAAAATAGATTAACATATTTTGTGCAACGAAATTGCAACTTTTTTTTCATCTTTTATTATAATATTAAATTTCCTATCAAATAACATAATTTACAGACCTTCGGCAAATTTCGGCAACTGTCAAAACTCTAATTGAAAGTTTCAGGTACGCAAAAATGAAATGTCACGAGATAAATATTTCTTGTAAATATATTTACAAATATATAGCTTTTTAATGCATACCAGTCAAAAGTAGATAGTATAAGCTTTCTGTGATGGTATAATACTTGTGTAGTTTTCATTGCTAGCTGGCTAGAAAATAATCATGAAAAAAATACAAATTCAGATTGTTTTGTGATAGTGTAGGAATGATCGTGTTTAGATGATCTTTTTTACAAACCAGTACCGACCACATACATAATTTATGTAAAATATAGTAGATTAACTTCTTAGCTACAGTTTGAGGTATAATACGAGTAACTGCGCCGATTTTTACAAAATGTATTTATGGCCAGGCTCTCTTAGGCACCTCCACATAGTGCGTCGACCCGAGCCTGATCTGATCGGACGGCGAGCTACCCATTGCTCGCCGCCCGCAGGCATCAATCACTGTAATCGAGACCCTGGTCTGTGTTTCAAACACAACTCTTTGCGTTCTAAGGCCGCGGTGACTCTTTAGAACAAAATCCGCAACCCTGGCAGGCTCTGTCCCTAACGCCCGAAGAATTTGGTACCCACGACTTCATTTTAAAGTCTACTTTTTTCTTATGAACGCAGTTTTCATCTGGCGTCCTCGTCGCAAGGTCCTGGCCCCGACCTTTACTCCTAAAAATCTGAACCACTTTGTGAAGATATTCTCCAGGCAGAGCATCGTGATGTCTGAGCAGTTGCAGTCAGTTGCCGGGAGGGGACCCGTCTCCGTGTGGAAGTATCTGACGAGTTACACCATGGATTCTGTTTGTGGTTAGTTCATAATATATACCTAGTGCCTTTGCAAATTACGTGTTTTAAAAGTATCTATTTGACGAAAGAGAAAGTTTCCATACTCCTTTCATTCAAAGCATCTGTGCTTGTAGGATTGGATCCTAATCAGCAATACTGTACTTCTGTGCGATTTTGCGATCTGGTATCATTAAACAGTAAGCTAAGCTAGATTTTTTTTGCAGGTACTTTTAAAACAACTGAGGGTTGGATAAAAGTTTTTGGCAAATTAAAATGCATTTTCCGTTTTTTTTTGTAATCCGAGATATACCTACCTAGATATAAATTTTTGAGATATGTGTGGAGAAACACACAAACATTCACTTATGAAATTGCACACATATTTAGAAGCTGCATCTACTTAGTTGATGGTCATGGTCGATAGACGAATATTGAAACGGACTATTTTTCTCAGAAACGGCCTTAGGAGTTAATGTAAACGCCCAGAAGACAGTCGACGAGCCATTCCTGACGGCCTTCGACGAATGCTGCAAGCTGATGGCGGCGCGGATGGTGTCGCCCTGGTTGTACGCTGACGCCGTGTATAGGCTGCTCCCCTACCACGCCAACTTCGAGAGGTGCAAGAATAGGATCTGCAGTTTTATAGATAAGGTATATGTTCATTTTCAGTCTTATTGGTTGGAAAGCGAAATACGGAATCTTGCAGTGACAATTGGGTTTTACTAAATTAATAAACTTATTATCATGAGACATTGTTCGCCGATCATGACGTCCCATTAAACTATTAGAGTACCTACCGAAACAACTGGCAAAATTTAGTCCTGTAGTTATTCTAGAAGCATTTTTTAGCCCTATAGGAATCTTGTAGACGTTTATAGAACCGCATTTGGGCGCAGTTTATATGACTATTACGCCCTGTGATCGTTGTATAACAGTCCGGTAACGTGCAACCGGATTTTATAATTTTCTTTTTAAGTGCTTTACAGGATATATTGTCCTATAAAGATCCGGAAAACGCACTGACTAAGTGCGATAAGTCCTCTAACGATCTAATACGTGACGCGAACTGGTGGAATTTGTCCTGTAACGATCTAGCGCGTGCCGCTACTGGTAAAATCGATCCCACATTGATCAGCATGATGTTAATAATAGAGCATTCGTTTTTAGCAGTAGTCTTAACTTTGACAAAAAATAAAAATTTTGAATCCACATTATAATATCTACTAGCGTAACTTATTTAATTTTTGTTTTTTACTTTTGTGTAAAGAAAGCCTAATCAACTTGCGATAAGCAAGTAAGTCGATTAATATAGAACTATTTTGCTACTTGGGGAACAGAGGGTGCAAGTGCACATACTCGTGCACTATAATATCTCCTTCGCACTTGACTAAGCTCCGTTGAGATAGTGAGGCACTTTCAAGAAGCTTCTGATTTCGAGCGTCGAGGTTATTTCAGTTATAATCGATTTCGACGACACGGTTGGCGCAGTGGTTTAGCGATCGGCTGCTGCGCTGCGTGTCGCGGGTTCGATTCCCGCACGGAGCAAATATTTGTATGGCCTACAGGTAGTTGCTCCGGGTCTGGCTGTTTGTGTATGTGAGTTTGTATGTTTGTAAACGCACCCACGATACAGGAGAAATGTCTAGTGTGGGGCAATGTTTTTTTAAAAGAATAAAAAAAAAAAATCAGTAAAGGTGATATTTAGTTTATATCTGTATTAAGGAATCCTTAAGCCAGTTATTTTATTTTATTTCAGGTCATCAAATCGAAACGGAAAACCATGAAGGAAAACGACAGTGACGTCAGGAAAAGTGAGTTCAATACTAAATACCTGCCGTTTATTGCCATTCATGATTTCCGACGCATTTCCGTTCTTAAAAAACCTTCAAACAATTACATTAAATCGTTGTAACTGTACTTTAAACTGGTCGGCAAGACAAGTAGGGTTATTAGCGGGCCAAGAGTAGTGCCCAGTGGTAAACACAGGTTAACCACTGGATAATACACATAATTATTACAGCCTTGGGGTCCGTTTCATAAAAACACAAGTCATGAATAATTCATTTATTTATTAAATGTCATTACGATGTAAATGTGGATGTTCTAGGAAATACAGACTGATGCACCAGAGAATGACTAGCCTAAATGACTGTGTAGCCTTTTTCCATGTACATTGGGGTCGCACTCCAAAATGGATGCAGCTGAATAACTGTATTTAACATGGAGCAACTGCCTGGAATCCACATTCCAATAACTGGGCAATACACAGCCTACCCTTTGGCAACACTGGTGTCAGATTTTCTGGCAATCCCTAATTATACTAACCTTGAATGCTGATTTTGATCTGATTGATCAAAATAGACGTTCAACGTTACTATAATTCGCATAGAGCTAAAAATTGGTACAGATGTTGGGAACAACATTATAAATGGAATTTGAGAAGTCCCCGTCAATCCCCATCTGCAAAAAAAATAAGGTCAAAGTTTGCAAAAATGGGATTTTTGCATTTTTCAGTCAAGCGGTAAGTTTTATTATAAAACTAGGTCAGACAAAAACTGTACATCATAATTAAATTATCTATAAAAAATGTTCTTACACGTTTACTTCATAAGAATCACCATTTCTAGTAGGCAATAGCGGTAATTTTAAAATTTGTGTTCTTCATAATATGTACGAGTACGCCGCATATAGAGGCTGACTAGTAATTGAGTACTTTCCTTAAAACGTTTTAAAAACTAGAACTCATTTGCAACGGTTTTGACCCCGAAAACCATATCCTTATTGGATTATTTTCAAGTTAGCGAAAGTTCAAAGATATACATTTTCTGCTTCATGATCCAAAACTGCAAATGATGAGGAAACTAGTCGTCTCTGGAAAGTTAATTGATATTTTTCGGATACCTAGGTCACGAACGAATGAATCCTGAGCTGATTTAAGGAACGCACTCAATTGCCAGTCAGCCTGTAATATGCGGCGTACTAGTACATACTACAAACACAAGTAGGTACCTAATGGATCACTATAACTCAGAAATGGTGATTCTTAGGAAAAAAAAGTGTAAAACAAATTTTATAAACACTTGCATGACCTACAGTTTTTACGGACTTATTTTGATGATAAAACTTACCGTTTGGCTGAAAAACGCAAAAAAAAATCCCATCGATCCCCATTTGCGAACTTTGAATTTGAATTTTTTTTTTGCTGATGTGGGATCGATGGGGACTTCACATTTAATTTATAATGTTGTTCTGAACATTCGTAACAATTGTTAGCTCTATGCGAATTATAGTATCCTTACCATATCATCATCAATCATCATCATATCAGCCGAAAGACGTCCACTGCTGGACATAGGCCTCCCCCAAGTGTCGCCACAACAACCGGTACTGTGCGTCTCGCATCCATCGGTTGCCTTACCATATATCTACTGTCAAAGAAATACAAATGACACTCGGATATTTGTCGTTCCAAGACTTGGTATGTTATGGATGTTCATTGGTCACCATCATATATCATCCATAGACCGACTTCGATAAGCTATACTTAATTTTGAAAGTCGTCTTTAGTTAACCGCTCCAGCCCCGACATGTGAAAATTCCCAAAAAAAATAAACCTTATGTAATTGATAATAAACATTAAATTCGCCATTAATTCGGCGCACCCCGGGGGTGTTGCCGGTGCTTGAGCTGAGCCATTTATTTGCTATTTATATTTTATGTCATTATTAAAATATTCCATTTTCTAATTACAGTAAATTTTGTGTTGAATTTATTCAACTTAATAGGTATTTAGCACCTCGATAGTTGCATTATGCCAATTCATAACGAAATGGGTCATAGAGCTAACAATTATTTATGTTTACCAAATCATGTTGTAGGCACCGCATTGACTGCAAATAAATGTCTTTGAATTTCGTAAAGTTAAATCATAATATGAAGTGTTTCGACTTGTTCTCGACTTATCTTGTGGACTGACTGTTGAACTGTTCATCAAATTATCTTGTGGACTGACTGTTGAACTGTTTATCGACTTTTGTTGTGGACCGTGCGTCCACTTCTTGCCTTCTCTGTCCAGTACAGTCCAAACTTTTTCCGTTGTGTGTTCGACTTTAAAGTTTAAAGTGGTCTTGGGCCACTGAATTTTTTTGAATATTTCCTTTTTCAAAGGTGATTTAGGAGCGTTTTCATTTATTGGTTTTAACTCTGCAATTTCAAGTACGTCTTCAAAGTTGCGAGGGAGTCCTTCATATTCGTTGTATTGTTTAAATCCAGCAATTGACGTTTCTTCTGTCTTGATTGATTTGAACTTTATGGTAGAGACTATCAATGATAAAGCTATGAAGAGTGCGCTCTTCATTGCTGCTACTTTTACTGACACGGCCCTACGTGTTCTATATGATTTTTCTTCAATGTTCTTGTAGTTTTACGAAGCTTGTTGAATTTTATGTATTTCAATTTGATATTTCAATTTGTTTTATTGGTTTCATTTTTCTTACAAACTATAACTTTACCTATACAGGGTGAATTTTTAAAGTGTGCGTGAATCGTCAAATCAGAAACTATGAGGAATATCCAAAAACACTGAAAGGAGTCTCGAGCTCGATTTTGATGAAAACTAAAACTGCATCATTGGGTTCATGAAAAATCGATATTCCTAGCCAGGAATGGAACCTTTTTAATTTTTCATTCACCCTGTATATAAATAAGTAGGTACCCGAGCGTGATAATATTACAATACTATGACTAAAGAAATCGCCAGTTTTATCAGGTGATTTATGCTGAAATAAAATGATGGCGGCCAGAAATGATCAAACAAAACAGTACTTCTTGCATTTTAACAATTTTAATAACAAGAAGTACTGTTTTATTTAAGTACTGTACAGAGGAACATTATTTACACCTATTCAGTCCAAATCAATCAGTATAATTATCATGATACATGAGCTCATTCTCGGAGTTTCCTTGTGTGATCGAATCAGGAATGACGATATCCGCAAGAGAACCAAGGTTACCGACATAGCCTGAAGGATCGCCAAAATTGAAGTTTCAGTGGGCAGAGCATATCGCTCGTAGAACAAATGGTCGAAGGGGCCAAAAAGTTCTGGAGTGGCGACCGCGTACCGGAAGAAGCAGCGTTGGAAGGCCTCCGACAAGGTGGACCGATGACCTGGTGAGGGTCGCGGGTAGCCGATGGATGCGAGACGCACAGGACCGGTTGTTGTGGCGACTCTTGGGGGAGGCCTTTGTCCAGCAGTGGACGTCTTGACGATATGATGATGATGACATGAGTTCTGTCCCTCTTTTGAGGGACAGACTGAACGAACCTCATCAAAACGTCATCGTGAAAAGATGCGTGATGCGCGAAAATACTCTCCGTTAAAAATTGAAACCTAAATATCGTTTCAGATTCTGAGCAAGACATGAAGACATTCTTGGAGATGTTGATAGAGGCAACGGGCGGGGAGCGCGGGTACTCCGACCTGGAGTTACAGGAGGAAACCCTGGTTATTGTGGTTGCTGGCACCGATACGTCAGCTGTTGGAGTGTCCTTCACCGTGTCTATGCTGGCACAGCACCCTGATGTACAGGACAAGGTGTATAAGGAGTGAGTCTCCTTCTCAACGTTATATCAAAATCAAAAGTTATTAATCCTGGTTCGCGACCACCCTCCTACCGGAGTTCAGCGTCAAGCGGCCTGCTGTGTTTCTTCAACGCGTGGGCACGTTTGCTTCATCATGGACCTCATCTATCGCTTTCCATCAGGCGTGATCGAGGTCAAGAGCTAGCACATTTATAAAAAAATGTATAAATAAAATTAATTAGGCTAAGTCAACTTTTTAACTGTCAATGTTTACATAAAGACAGTACCCCATAACGCCCGCCCGTCACCCCTTCCTAGTGTTTAGCTAAGAAGAAGAAGAAGACGTTAGTGACGCAACAACCTCTCCAGCAACACATATGTATGTTAAGTTATACAATAGTATGCAAAATAATTAACATAATGTCCTAAATACGACTGAAGTCGGAGTTTCCCTGCGTGATTGAATCGCAAACAAAACACATTAAAGAAACTAAAATAAGGAAACTCATTACTGAAATAAACAATAATATTGTGTAACTTCCTCATAATTGCCAAGTCGTGGTTGGACATGGTGGACCGATGACTTTTTTAAGGACATGGAAATACACTGGATGTACCTACGAGTGGCACATTATCATCCGCCATCGTTACTACAGGGAGGTCTACAAAAAAAACTTCATGGCGGAATCGGAACTGACAGACAGTGGGTTCATTTCATGGACAGATATCGACAGCATATTCCCTGAGAAATCTAAATTTTCTATGCTCCTGCTAATAAAGAATTGCTTTATTTTTTTTCAGACTGAGGGAAGTGTTTGGTAACTCCGACAGACCAGTGACGTCTGAGGACCTGCCTCGCCTCAAGTACCTGGACGCGGTGGTCCGGGAGACGCTGCGCCTGTACCCGCCAGTACCTGTCGTTGTCAGGAAAATCGAGAAGGATGTAGAACTACGTAATTATATTTTTTTGTAATTATCAGTTGTGCTAGGCACTCGCTTCAGCCACTTCACTATGGGGGCAAAAACACGTTTAAGAGCGTTTACTGCATTTTATACAAACTTTCAAGTCCTTAGTTTTGAATGACCGACCTTGACAATTCAAAAGTGCCTGTTAATGGTTTAATTGAAATACATGCTTTATTTATTTTTTAATGATTGAACTGATTTTAATCAAATCAAATAATTTATTTCAATCCACATCCATAATCATCAAATTTTTAATGAAAATTTTTACGTTTGCAGGATACATTGTCTAAAAAGTTATCACAATTCAGAGATCATTTTGATACAGAGAATATTTTCGAAAAATAGTTTTACTCTAAATTCGACCGATTTAAATTTTCCATAAAAGTGATATTTCCATTTATCTTTTTTAAAAAAGAAATTTAGAAAATGTTCTCTGATGACTTTTCAGAGCTATCTATCCTGCTTATGCGTAGGAAATTTCATTTAAATCGGTTCAAAAAATATCGGTTCGTAAAATGAGGGCAACTAGTGTGTATGAAATGACGTAGCCATAAACGCTCATAGTAGAAAGCGATCATCACTTGATGCTGCGCGCCCGCCGTCGCCATTGCGCTAGCCCATCACTCGCGAAAGCCTTTCAACTGAATAAAGACGATCTACACGGCACTGTGGTTACAGCATCAGGTACAACGTTAGTGGAAGGCTGTGGCGTTTTGGTGAGCATCTGGGGCACGCAGCGCAACCCTCGCTACTGGGGAGACGACGCGGAGCTGTTCCGACCTGAACGGTTCCTCGACGCGCCGCTCTCGCATCCTGCCGCCTTCATGGCTTTTAGCCATGGACCCCGGAATTGTTTAGGTATGATCAAGTCCCATTTTTTCCGATCATCATCATCATTTCATTCATCAGATCATTTTTTGATTCGAACCCCCGACATGTACAGGTCAGTTTGGCAGCTGCTTGTTGTCAATACTGGAATTCAGAATATGGTATTTCACTTGATTTTGTATTACATTTCTCAAAGCCTAGAGAAAAAGACATTAAGGAGGCAGTAAAATTAATATATGATATAAACTGAAATCTGATAAAGTTGTGAGCGTTTTGAACGGTATGATTAACAGAGTCAGCACTCATTGCGTGTGACGTCACTCGCAAGTCACGCCACAGTGGATTCTGATTTCTGTCTCTATTTTCATCGATTTTATTACTTATCCATGAGGATTTTTCAAAGTTGTCAAATACATAGGGTATTCACATTTAATTCCTCTTCTTGAAACGAGAAGCAACAAGCATGTTCAAATGAGGGTTTTCTGAAATGACGTGCACCAGGTGGTAGCACTGAGGCGCCAGATCCAAGCACCTGTAAAACGCTAATGTTTTCTAACATTTGTTTTTGAATTGACATCAACGTTATGTTAACGTCAAAGTCACTTTTTTAATTGAGAGGACCACTCGCCTTTGTGGCGCCACCTGGTGGCGTAAATTTCCTGGAAACCCTCATTAATGGTATTCTTTTTCCAGGTTATCAATACGCAATGATGTCAATGAAAACAGCACTTGCGACGCTTGTCAGAAGATACCGAGTGTCTTCTGACATGAGCAGAAGTAATGGATGTACAGAAGAAAAACCTATCAGAGTAACCTTTGATGTCATGATGAAGGATGCTGATAAGTTTACAGTGCAATTGGATTGTAGAAAAAAGTGAGATGGAACTTATACCTACATATAGGAATACATATTGTGAATGAGCAGTGTGATATGGTTTTTAACCGACTTCTAAAAAAGGAGGAGGTTCTCAACATGCATGTTTGTATTTTTATATGTTTGTTCGCGCATAACTCCGTCGCTTGCCAACCGATTTGAAAAAATATTTTTTTGGTGGAAAGGGTATACTTCCCAACTGGTCCCATTGAAATTTTATCAAAAGCGGTTCAGTAGTTTGGTTTTTAAATCCACATAGTTGGAAAAAATATTTGGAAAAATCATCCATGTATACGAAATTGCGTATTTTTGCTTTCCTGTGACTTTCCAGTGGTGTTGTTCGGTGTACACCACACCTAACCAAACAAAAAAACACCGACTTCCAGAAAAAGACAACCTACAAACTTCACAATAACTTTGATTTCGAAAGTCGGAGTCAAATAACGAAGAAGCAACCAAAAACACTGACTATTTTGAACTTTGTAGGTATTGTAAGAGCCTCTTTGCGCAGTATCTTGCTGTTCATACCTCCTTTGGAAGTGGCTGGTAAGAATTAGAATATTCGAATTCGGTAGAACGGTTTTTGTTTAAGTATTCAGATGTTATTCGACTCTCCGAGCCATGGTGCTCCATTATACTGATAAATAGTTAAAACAGGAGTTTTATTTATAATATTTGGTAAGTAGACCGCAGGCCATAGCCCTGGGGTCTACATAATGGTGGAGGCGCCAAACCCGAAACGCGTGTGCAAGGCGTGAAACATTGCAGGAAGAAGGAAAAAGTATTATGGGCTGGTAAAACCCCCAAGTTATAAAATCATCCCATAGGATTGCACGATTTTTATAATCAGGCGCTATAGCGACGCCTGAGGAACACAGCTAAGTGGTTTTTAATAAAATAAAGATTTTGTATTAGAAAACGTCAAAATGTATATGTTTTCCGGTATAGACCGAGTATGTTTTGAAGAATTCATAACTGAATTCAAACTCGTTGCCACTGAAAGTGAATGGCGAGAGAGCGATTATTCGTTGATATTGGGTGCATTTTTACATAGCGCAGCTAAGCATTTTTATAATTATACATACCACGAGGGTATTGATTTTGAGTTGCTGTGCGAGATAATAAGGAATGAATTTCCCTGCAAGTGCATTTCATGTAAAATACGTGCACTAAAAACTTTGTTACATGTGGAACAAAAAAGTGGTTCGCACAACAAAGTTTGGTTCCAACTTTGCTCACGAGGCATAGCCTTTGCAAAGGGTGGCAGGTTGTCACCAGTGGTTCAGCAAACGTTGAGTGGCCCACAGTTCATGGTTAATGATGGTAAAGATAAACTTTGATGAATTTTATTCAGACATGATAATCGCTGGAGTAGGTTCAAAGATAGGAAGATATTTTATCTTATTATGACCTTCTTTTTCTCGAAACACAATAGCGTCCGAAGAAATTAATGTTATGATGATGTAAAATATAGCTGTAAATCCCTTAAGGATTAATGTGAATAATTGTCACAACGCGATGTGTCCGGAGCTTTTCTCAGGGGGTTTTGCTCCGGCGGGGCTTCGGCATGACCGCGTAATTGATCAGCGCAGGTGGCGCATAGTAATTTTAGTTAATTGATTAACTAAATATTTTAATCGCTGGTCATGACCTAGGCTGCTTCTATAGAAGTATACGCACCCCTGTTCATCCTGTTCCCCCTGTAGGTAGGGAAATTGTGTTAGGTTAGGCAGGTCATACTTGACTCTTCCAAAGGCTGAATAGATGATAACGAGAGGTGGTCTACGTTTCCTCTATTCGAAGGGGCGTAGCTAATGTAAGAGCCTCTTTGCGCAGTATCTGGCTGTTCATACCTCCATTGGAAGTGGCTGGTAAGAATTAGAATATTCGAATTCGGTAGAACGGTTTTTGTTTAAGTATTCAGATGTTATTCGACTCTCCGAGCCATGGTGCTCCATTATACTGATAAATAGTTAATACAGGAGTTTTATTTATAATATTTGGTAAGTAGACCGCAGGCCATAGCCCTGGGGTCTACAGTATCTAGTGTTTTTTTGGAAGTCGGTTTTTTTTTTTGAAAAAGTTTTTTTAAATTTTATGATGAATAAAATAATGTTTTTGTTAATGTTTTATTTAATTTTTACTAGCTGCCAACCGCGACTCCTCCCGCGTGGAAATTGTACTTTGCCCCTTTATTTATAGTCTTCTATTGTGAAGTTTTATTCGTTTATTCGATTTTGTGTGAAAAAGTAAGAAACATCCATCCATTCATCCCTGCTCACAATCTTACTCGCTTATAACAGTAGAATTCCAACAGTGTCATATAATTTCA
Source organism: Melanchra persicariae (assembly GCA_947386135.1). Lineage (NCBI taxonomy): Eukaryota > Metazoa > Arthropoda > Insecta > Lepidoptera > Noctuidae > Melanchra > Melanchra persicariae. The sequence goes on from OX376650.1 coordinate 21,434,877, forward strand.
ATTATTGTACGATGAACAAAATAATACTTTGTAATTAAGTATGTAATAAGATAGGAGGCATCAATTTCATTAATAAATTAATTACTTACTGCATTGAAATGCATAGGTAGGTCTGTATATCTGACTTACAGTGATTTTGTAATAAGTAGGTAAATAATATTTGTACATTCGAAAAGTTTTGTATCAAATTAGAATTTGTAAAAAAGATAGCTCATAGAACCTTACCGGCTGCTCATTATCTGAATCTTGATCTCCAAAAACGCGAATTTGAAATTGCAATTATGATTTTTTGTGATGTTTCTGTTTGTCAAACATAAATATATTTCTACTGTGTGTGTATTTTAAGATGTGTACTGATCATAGAGCATGGAAGGGCTACACCCGCCGGTTTTCTTGTGAGACATGGGGTTTTTTTGTTAGTATCTCGAATTATGTATTAAAAATTAAGTAATTTTATCTATTTGTACGGAACCCTAATTCTTTTTCTATAATAGTAGGCTAAACGAATCCTTATAACATCAGCTATCTGCCAGTGAATGTTCCATCATAATCGGTCCAGCCGTTCCGGATAGCAGCCAGCACAAATAGACAATTTAAAAAAAATGTTTTTATATTAGGTATCGTACCCGTACACTTTCATTTATTAATTTAGTAAAAAGCTGTTACTTTGATTTTACACACAGACATTTTAATTTTATTTATATGTATTGATGTATAGAATCGTATAGATGTTGAGAGTGTACTCTCGCAGCGGCCACCGAGGTGGCTCCATGTTCTATGGTAGGTACTTAAATACTCAAACGTGGGTATCTATTGACAAATAAAAGTCTTGCTGCCATGACGTATGTGGATACGTAATGTTTGCATCGAATATGATTATCTTAACATAGTACCTATAATACAAAGTCGGTTTCGCCGTCTGTACGCTTATATCTTTTAAACTGCGCAACAGATTTTAATTCGGTTTCCATCAATAGACAGAGTGATTCAAGAGGAAGGTTTATTTGTGAAATTCGTCCCGAAATTCCTACAGGAACGGGAAAAAGGGGATAAGCGCGGACGAGGTCGCGGGTAAAAGCTAGTTACTAGTATAATAAGATACCCTCTTGTGTATTTTTTAAAATAGGTATGTAGATAAAGGTAATGGTGTACTTACCTACTGTGTTTTACGTTTAGCCATTTACAAAGACTGCAATAGTATACTGGCTGCCATTTATAAATTGTTCCGTCTGCTGTCCGGACGTCAAAGAATAGGACCATCTCATCATTCCCGTAGGTGTCGTAAGAGGCGACTAAGGGACTCACCAGAGAACAGGCAGCAGCATTCTCTGTAAATGTACTTACAGAGAATGCTGCTACCTGTTCTCTGGTGAGTCCTTTAGTCATGTATGGCTACAGCTACACTGCGATCGCCAACTCGCCTGCTAAGCGTGGCGATTACGCATCCGCATCGCTGTCGACTGGAAGTGTGCCCAAAAGACTGGCGGCATTGCCACGTTGTATGGAAATGCTTATTCTTTGTCTAAGGTAAAAGGCAGCCCTTGGGTCACGCGAAGTGTCAACTAACTAACTAAAAATGAATTTGTTTATTAGAATAAATTCCGTTCAAATTTGCTGATAACTGTGGAAACTTTATGTATATTAGTGATACTGTATAGGCATAGGAGTTAGTGCAACAAGGCATTCTCTGCCAGTCAACCTTTGGGTTAAAAAGACTACCCTGTGTGTGGTAGGTGTAAATAAATATCTTATAATTAAAATAGAAATTAGTTTCCGAAAGATAGTAATAAACTAGGTACATAGGTATTTTATGCTAACATAATCAACCAATCACCTTGTCGTCGATATTTTGGTACATAAGTAAGTACTTACTTAGATTAAATACTTGATCAATAACGTCTGTGTACGTCTATGCAAATACCTATTTCAGACGTTAGTAAGACTACCGATCAAGACGCAATTACTCAGCTACCTACACTATTTTTTATATCTAATATCTAGGATTTGTATACTCAATTGAGTCTAGGGTTCTTATAACATCACGTAACCAACATGATTGACGTTGAAAAGGTAGTTAATACAGATTGGATAAAATAATATCATCTTATGAAAACACTTGTAACCGCAATCAATGCGGACAGAGCTAGTCTAGTATATCTGCTAGATTACTAGCTAGGTACATACCTAGAAATTGTTACTAATTATTATAAATGCAAAAGAGAGTTGCTGTGCCCGACAGGGTCCATAATTGATTCGATGTTTTAACATACCAACTGTTACATGTACACATTATGGAATGCAATAAAGTATTGAGTATTGAGTATTGAGTTTGTAACGCTTTCACGCCTTAGTAACTGAACCGATTTTTGATACGGAGATAATTGGGACTCTGGAGACACTAAGTCCTCTGCCTCGAATCTTGCGGGCAGCGGGGCGGCGGCGGCGGCGTAACGCCGTAAGCCGCTTGACTGTAGTGCACCGCTCGTTGCCCGCCCCCGCGCCGCTGTTGTCGAGGGCCGGTCCATTTGATTTTACGCATTGGCGCCGCCGCCGCCGCTGCCCCGCTGCCCGTAACATTCTAAGCAGAGGCCTAAGGTTGATCCACTCACATCAGGGCCGTGTCCGGGACGTGGACGGACTGTAGTCCGTCAGGCAGGAGCTCAAAAAATTTCGTTGCGTGGATTTTATTTGAACATTTTCGTTCGAGACCGAGCCGTGTCGGACCATGATCTACGTCCCGGGCACGGCCTTGATATGTGTGGATCTACTTTTAGCTGATTAACAATGGGTTATTAGTTTTACGCTGTTTGTATTTACACTGCCAAACGCGTTTACGTTTACATCATAAGTAGGTAGATCACGTGTAACATGTGAAATAATAACCAGGTAGGTAGTTAGTACATATTTACTTTAATAAATTAATTAATACTTCCATAAATCTACATAAAATTAACAGTGACTTTTTTACTATTGATAGTAAGCGATGATGTGGTCGAAGATGGAGCACGCTTGCCTAGAAGTAACCTATTCACTCTTGACTTAAAGACTAGGCTGAAGCTACAAGGAAACACAGACTCTGGCAGGGAATTCCACTTCTTAGCTGTACGCACAATGAATGTGTTCCCAAAACTTTTCGTGTGTGCGGGTGGGATGTCCACCATGTACCGGTGGCGCATCGCCATCGTCTTGTGGTCCGATGATGGAACGGGCCTGGCCCTGGCGGAGTTAAACTATGCCGGCTGTCGCACACTCCTCAAAATGCAACCGACAGGCTAGCAACTCGGCGTCGATGCTCAAGACTTTGGAGCTTCGACTCGACGAGCCTAGCACACCTTTGCTAGAATCCCCAAGTTTTTGGTGGCCACTTGAGCTTTTGCCTCTATGAAAGGACCAAAATTAAGGGTAGACGGTAATGTAACATTGCTGGCTCTCTGACACTCTGCGTAACAGAGCTGGGTGGAATAAGCTTCTTTTAGCGGAAAAAAGACTTGTCTGAGTCTTGGAAGCATTGAACTTGACCAGATTAGCATCACCCCATTCAAAGACTTCCGGAGAGACTGGATTTGCGATCCACCATCTCGTGCATTGGACTCTCAGCAACAGTGCTGTACATAGTCAAAGGTACATAACTTTGCCCCTCTGAAGTTAGCCATTTGCGAAAATCGCGCAGGTACAGTCACGTAGACGGGAGCAAGCGGGACGCAAGCATGCATCGAACGTAAAAGATCGACTGAGACATAAAATTAATCCCCGCCCTCATGTCTCTTGCACATGCGCAGTTGCAGTTTGTTCGTAATTTTGATTACTATATATATATTTTGGATATGGACGTCGGAACCACCGGGGACACCTACTGGCCAGTTTTATGGAGAAGGAGGGCCTCTATATGATGAACTCCTTCTTCAGAAAACGTGAGCACAGGAAGTGGACCTGGCAGAGCCCCGACGGTGCAACTAAAAATGAGATTGACTTCATCATGTCGACGAAGAAGCAGATATTCAATGATGTCTCCGTGATCAACGCGGTGAAAACCGGAAGTGATCACCGCATGGTAAGAGGCACATTGAATCTAAATATCAAGCTGGAAAGGTCTCGACTGATGAAGTCTACGCTCCGTCCAGCACAGATCCAGATCCAAAACTCCGAAAGCTTTCAGCTCGAACTTCAAAATCGTTTCGAGTGCCTAGGGAGCTCCGTGGACGAATACAACGATGGGTTCGTGGAAACTGTTCATACGGTCGGGTCTAAGTTCTTCAAGACTCGCCGTACAGATAAGACCAAGAGGCTCTCTGATCCAACTCTCAAGCTCATGAAGAAGAGGCGGGAGATGATTCTGCAGTCTTCAGACGATGCGTGCAAGTACCGGCAGCTCAATAGACGGATCTCCAAGTCCTTGAAAAGCGACCTCCGCCGCTTTAATACTGAAAAGATTAAAGACGCGATAGAGCGGAATAAGGGCTCCAAGGTCTTTGCAAGAGATTTGTCTATTGGGCAAAGCCAGCTCACAAAACTGAAGACCGACGATGGCAGAACCATATCCGCCAAATCGGAGCTTCTGAGGGAGATCGAGACATTCTATGGACAGTTATACACGTCAATGACCAAACCCGCAGCAAATCTAGCGAACGACCCAAGAGCTAGATTGACCCGGCATTATACCGAAGACATCCCGGACGTCAGCCTGTATGAGATTAGGATGGCTCTGAAGCAACTTAAGAACAACAAGGCGTCGGGTGAGGACGGAATTACGGCCGAACTCCTGAAGGCGGGTGGAAAACCAGTCCTTAAGGCCCTTCAGAAACTGTTCGATTCCGTCATACTCGAGGGGAAAACGCCACAAGCGTGGAGCAGAGGTGTGGTGGTACTCTTCTTTAAAAAGGGCGACAATGCCCTGCTTAAGAACTACAGGCCCATCTCACTTCTGAGCCATGTCTACAAGCTGTTTTCCAGAGTCATCACAAACCGTCTCGCACGCAGGTTTGACGACTTCCAGCCTCCCGAACAAGCCGAATTCCGAAAAGGCTTCAACACCGTAGACCACATACACACGCTGCGGCAGGTTATACAGAAGACCGAAGAGTATAATCTGCCCCTCTGCTTAGCGTTTGTGGACTACGAGAAAGCCTTCGACTCGATCGAGACTTGGGCTGTGCTGCAGTCTCTCCAACGGTGCCAGATCGACTATCGGTACATCGAGGTGCTGAAGTGTTTGTATGAAAACGCCACCATGTCAGTCCGACTTCAGGATCAGACATCAGAACCTATCCTCCTGCAGCGGGGTGTGAGGCAGGGAGACGTAATTTCTCCGAAACTGTTCACGGCCGCAATGGAGGACGTCTTCAAGGTTTTGGACTGGAAAAGGCTAGGCATCAATGTAAATGGCGAGTACATCACTCATCTTCGATTTGCCGACGATATAGTCGTCATGGCTGAGACCACGGAGGACCTCAGTACAACGCTCGATGACCTCAGTAGAGCTTCCGAAAGAGTGGGTCTTAAAATGAACATGGACAAAACCAAGGTCATGGTAAATACCCATGTAGCACCCACTCCTATCAAGATTGGAGGCTCTGCACTCGAAGTTGTTGATGAGTACGTTTACCTGGGACAAACGATCCAGCTAGGTAGGGCTAACTTCGAGAAGGAGGTCAACCGTCGAATCCGACTCGGCTGGGCGGCGTTCGGGAAGTTGCGCGGTATCTTCTCGTCTCACATACCACAGTCTCTCAAGACGAAAGTCTATGACCAGTGCGTGTTGCCAGTGATGACCTATGGACTCGAAACGTGGTCGCTCACAATGGGCCTCATCAGAAGGCTGAAAGTCACCCAAAGGGCAATGGAGAGGGCAATGCTCGGAGTTTCCTTGCGTGATCGAATCAGGAATGATGATATCCGCAAGAGAACCAAGGTTACCGACATAGCCCGAAGGATCGGCAAATTGAAGTGGCAGTGGGCAGGGCACATTGCTCGCAGAACAGATGGTCGATGGGGCCGAAAAGTTTTGGAGTGGCGACCGCGTACCGGAAGACGCAGCGTTGGAAGGCCTCCCACAAGGTGGACCGATGACCTGGTGAGGGTCGCGGGTAACCGATGGATGCGAGACGCACAGGACCGGTTATTGTGGCGACGCTTGGGGGAGGCCTATGTCCAGCAGTGGACGTCTTTCGGCTGATATGATGATGATGATGATGATGATGATGATGATGATATATATCTCTGTGTACGAATATTTGAATTGTTTAGCTGTCTAGTGCGGTGGGGAACTTTATAAAGCGATCATCAGTCTTACAATTGCTTACAAGTCAATGCACCTTAAGCAAATACAAATACAAACATGGTCAATCAACCTGCCTAGCCTTTTAACTACTATGTTGGGGTTGGCTTCCAGTTGCATACCAGTATTTTACATGCCGCCTGACATCCACAACCCAGTAACTGGGTAGCACGGTATGTACCTCGTGGTAAGTCTGGTGTCAGATTTTATAACTTCTGACAATCCGTAACGACTGTCAAAAATATTCTTTTGACAGCTGTGACCAATGGGTTAACGTGTTTTCGGTGCACGAAGGAGTCTCCTCACCCATCCACAGATCGACCTCGGCAAGCGTTGCTTAACTTTGAAGTTCGACTCGACTCATGCGACTGTTATCATGTAGCTCCGAACTCCTCCTACTTACAATTCAAAGTCAAAGTCAAAGTCATAGCATTTATTTCAATTAAACTATTTACAGGCACTTTTGAATTGTTAAGGTCGGTCAGAGGTGAAGCTATTTGTACGTTCCAAAGCGTGGATCTCTATGGAGAAGAACGTGCAAAAAACTCCATGGAGGACACTCTTTTATTGTATGTGAGAGCGATGTAGAAAGACCTGCACGACAAAAGCAAAAAGGAACAATTTAAAGTACCAACAATTAAAACAAACCAAACAGGCAGTTGAGAGATGACCAGTCCCAGCTGACGGAGCCAAATGATGAATGAAACACAAACTCCATCATCAGAGAGACTTTTGAGTGAGCATAACACTCCCAACAGCCAGGGCACATTCAAGTCACATTACACATAACCATCGAACTTAAAACCCATTAAACCCAAGCAGAAAAACCTTACACCACTAATAAAGCAAAGACAGATTCTAACTTAAAATACACAAAAACTGAGCACAGTCCGAGAAAAGCTCGCATGAATGTCGGTCGCGGACACAACAATTTTCTAAAACCTACATTCTAATTACGAAATTAAGGTCTTTATTAAATTGTTTCGTGAATAAGACAATGTCGTGGATCCTAGTGGGTGTTCTCGTGGTGGTTTGGATAGCGGTATCTAGGTGGAAGAATAGGAGATTGATCGCGTTGGCTAAGCAGCTCGCTCCAAGGAGCATTGCCTTGCCGTTTGTGGGACATGCTTACCGGTTCTTGGGGAACGATGAGGGTAAGGAAAGGACATCATTTATTTTGGGCTTAATTATGAAAGTGACGGTCAAACAAAAAAAGTCATATTCGGGAAGAAATGTTACTTTCTAAATTTTTCACTATGAGGCCAAATTGATTAAGCCATTCCCTGTGCTGTTGAACGAGTTTGAAAAGTGCTATCCTCAGTATGTTTTATTTATAAAAGGAATATAGTAGAAAATAATATAGTTGTCGCAGCCAATTAGCTTAATCAGCCGTTTCATTAAAAGCCTAGCTTTTCAATTTAAATGCGCCAATTTTTCAGCGACCTGAGTGTAATTTATTGTTCATTGAAATCGTTTGATAACATGTCACTTATGTCGCTGATTTAACGGCGCAATTCAATGAAAAGGCTAGGCTTTTAATGAAACGGCTGATTGACTTAATTTGACTGCAACGAAACGGCTGATTAAGCTAGTTGGCTGCGGCATAGTTAAAGTAATAGCTTTCAGTAAATATCACAGGTTATCATTTGTCAAATAAGAATGAAAAAGTCTTTTTATTTACTCCTGTAATTTGCCGGAAAAAAACCTTACAGAGTTGGCCCAGGAGTCTAACCGGACTTAGATTCAATAAGATCGTTGATTACGTAAAAATGCACCTTGAACATTTTTGTATTGGATTATGGGCGGAGAATTAAATTACATTTTTGGCACTACTACCCACGAATTACATTTCCTGGTCAGGGTTCCGTCAGGGATGGGAATAAAAATGCTTACATACATTACTACAACCAATGACAACAACATTGACGTGTCCCTGACCCGGAAATGATAATGATTTATGGCTCTTTAAAGAGAGACTGATTTTTACTGTTTCTAATCGTTTATTTAAAAGAAGAATACTTTATCCACTCTGGTTACATTTTAATGTGTATTAAGAATGTCTTTTTATTTCTAGATCGCATGGAAACCTTTAAAAGAATAGGTAGAGAAGCTTTGGAGAAACAAGGTCTTATCTCTCACTGGCAAGGAGATCGACTCTATATTCGTAAGAAATCTAAATTTTTAAAATTGTTGAGGTACTGTACAGTTTGTTCTACTCCATCATTTTCCTGCCCTTATCTCAAGTAACTTGGGGTCGGCGAAACACGTTTTTTTCTTCCATTCTGTCCTGTCAGCCGTCACGCTATCACCGACTCCCTTTTCATTCATATCACTCTTCACATAATCCATCCATCTTTTCTTTGTCTCTCTCTCCATCTATCCACATTTATATTCATAACTCTTTTAGTTACATGCGTTTCACCCCTCCTCTTTACATGACCATACCAAGACAAGTGGTTCCCTTTCAACTTTTCCATCAGTTTTTTTTGTTATGGATGGGAAATCATCAAATGACTTCTTCCGCTCTGGGTGGAGCGGAAAGGAGTGCCAGACTCTTACTGACTAAAACCCATCCGTGCTCCTCCTTATGCCCTTTGCGTTCCAGGGCCGCGGTGACTCTCTCGAACAAATTCCGCAACCCTGGCAGGCTCTGGCCCTAACGGGCCCCGTCTACTTTGCCAACAATATGACAACTCTTCGAGGCGCGCGCGGAACACAACGCGCCGTCCACTTGGCCCTGGCTGTGATCGGACAGCGAGCCACCCAACGATCGCCGTCCGAAGAAATTTTCAAGAAGCAGAGGCCGTCAATTTGGTTGGGGAAGTCTTTGTCTAGCAGTGAACATCTTTCTGCTGCAATGACATTAATGACACAAGTTCATGAAAAGTGCCTTTATTTCATAATGGTAAAAATGGCTTTCATAGTGAAAGCCCGCTATTACCAACTGTTGACTGTTCACTTCACTAATGTACCGAATATTTGAAGTCGATAAATACTTGATACAAGTGAAGTTTAGATTTCGTAGGATTGTTTATTTCAATACTTGCAACAGATTCTTCAACAACTTCTTAACCTTACTTACAGTCGTGGCCGACCCTGAGGCAGCGGAAGTTCTTCTCAAGACTTGCTTAGACAAGGATGACGTCATGAAGTTCTTCAGAGTCCTACTAGGAAACGGCAGTATATTTGCACCAGGTTAGTAGATATAACTTTTAAAAAAAGTAACTTTAATTTGTATGAAGTCTAACTAAAGAGTCAGAAACGAGGCAGGCCCAGACTAGGGATGAGCTGGGGCCGTAATACAAAGTGCCAATGTCATCAAGGGCACGTCGTGAAAAAGGGACAGTGCTATTCGTCTTATGCGTGTCTCTCTCACACCGAAATCATTATGGTTTTAAGACTTCATTGTAGGGCTCCGATCTGACAAAGAAGCAGATCTGGTTGCAAATTAATGGCGTGCAATTGGTGAGTTTTGAATGAGCACGAGTAAAAAAAAAGCTTTCGTTCGGTCTTATATTTCTGCATTTAAATGTAGAATTTTGTGAAATCGATATTTTTACAGGAACATCGTTAATTCATGCATTTTGGGAGATTAATGATCCTAACATTTTTATCGTTATAGTTCCAATATGGCGTCCACGTCGTAAGGTCCTGGCTCCGACTTTCAGTCAGAAGAACCTCAACTCTTTTGTCGAGGTGTTCTCTCGTCAGAGCAGCATCATGGTAGACCAGCTTCGTACAGTCACCGGGAAAGGAGCCTTCTCCGTGTGGAAGTACCTCACGACCTACACCATGGATTCAGTTTGTGGTACCTATGATTATACTTTTGATAGTGTATTTATTTCTTCATTCCTACAATAGTAGTGTGTCTTTTTTATGTCGTCTGTCGCTTCTTTGCGTTAAGGTACCATTCCACAGTGGCCCACGGCTCACATTAAAACAAAAACTGGGATCACATTGCTGTTTCGGGAATGTTCGTGGCTTGGGATAGGTAACAATTAATGAAGCCACAACACATCACAACGAGTTTTGTGATCAAAAAACTGCGTCAAATATGGCGCCACAATACGACACAGCTTAGAAATGTAAACCCGGCTTAAGCTACAAACTTGTGCTACGCTTAGCTTTGTATGAAAATGTTGGTGGTATGGTATCGTCCGCTGCTCGCCACGGCAACGCTACGCCCCGGATGAGTAGTACGCTCAGCTGACCTGACAAATGTGCGCATGCTCGAAGAGCACGTGCACGGTGCTTTACAATGCAATAGCATTAGTCGGTCGACTTCAGTCAATATTTGAGTACTAAATAAGCATAAATATTTTGTTAGATGTGATCTAAGTTTGCCATTGCGGGTTTTGGTAATTAAATTGAAATACATTGCCCAAAAATATAAAAACTAATTAAGAAGAAGAGATAGCGATAGAGGATGAAGTGATTGAGTAAGAATTTCTTGAAAAAAAAACACATTTCTAAACATTTAATATTATAAATAGCCCGCCGGCTTCAGAGAAAGGAACTTCCACATTATTCCTATCAAAAATAAAATTAAAATGATGGGCCTGCGTTTGACCTGAAGACCTCTAAGTTGCAGCTATCAGCAAATCCAGCACTTAATTATGAACCTAAAATCAAGAGCAACAAGTACATAATTGCAAAAAACAATCATAATTATCTTTTCAGAAACGACGTTAGGCATAAAAGTGAACGCGCAACTGAAACCCGAGCAGCCTTTTCTCAACGCCTTTGAGAACTGTTGCCGATTAGACGCAAGACGCATCTGCCAACCCTGGCTATACAATGATAATATGTACAGGACCTTATGTACTGATGACTTCGAGTTGCATTCACATAGTAAGGAGCTGATTTGGAGTTTTATGAACAAGGTGAGTGGTTTTAGATTTGTAATGGCAATTAACAGTCAGAGACAACATTGCTATAATCAAAGCGCCGGGACGGAGTTCAAGGGGGTGCTCTCGCACCCCCCTGGCTTTCAATAAAGCATGCGAAAAAATGAAAAGCGGAATGTATGGTGGAATCAATGCCGCCAAAAAAAAACAACGTAGCATTTTTTTTATTGAGTAATGGGTTTGCTCTTGACCTAAAAAACCTAAAAGCGATAGATCTATATCTCAAGAAAAAGAACCGCAACGCCATCTATCCCACCAGCTGCGAACTAACTTAACGAAATCCTGCATCGCGGTATCAAAGTTTTCCGTGCGATTTGAACATATACAACAGTCCACTAGTCAAACTAACGGGCAGTTGCCAACTGTGAAGCAAATCCGAGGAGAGGTGGGTACTTCGAGCTCCCTTCTCTCAGCCTTGCATCCGTCTTATTGAGTTCTATCTCTTTGTGAATGGACAAAAGAGAACCTATTCTATTCAAGGCGGGGAACAAAGGTGAAATCCCCGTAACTGATGGCCAAAATTGGAAAAATGAAGTTACTCTGATTAAAAAGTAGTAGGTACCCGTAAAGTAGTAACCTAAATTGGAAACTAGACATATGGGGCCATTTGCTATTACTATACTTTTTATTTTATTACTAAAACATCTTATTATGATAGTGATTGTTTTGGAATAATTTATTACATTTTTAGGTTTCCGTAATCAACAAAGAACCTAAGGTTGATTCACACATAGCCAGGCTGTGTCCGAGACGTGGCCGGGCCGTGGTCCGTCCGGAGCTCAAAAAAACATAGTTGCATACATTTTGTATGAACTTGTTCACACACGTCCGTGTCCGGGCAGGCGCCGGAGCTTCCGTGCCCGGGCAGGCGCCGAAGCTTCCGTGTACGGGCCGACACACGAACGTGCAGATACGGATGCACAGTCCCTGCACGGCCACGGCCCTGACACTGCCCGGCCACGGCTCGGCTCTGTGTGAATCAACCATTATAGTTTCGCCATGTCCGTCTGTCTGTCTGTCTGTTCAAGGTGTAGCTCAGAGACGCTTAGCACTCGAAAGGAATTGGAATTTGGTATATGGGACGTTGGATAGGTCGGTACAAGTACTGAGGGTGTGTATTTTTCCATCCAAGGATAGGTTTTAAAAATTAAGTGCTAGTTTATGTTAGAGTCAAGTTTGCCAGCCCCTTACTAACTTTTGAGTCCTTATCCTTGGAAATTAATGAACATAGTTTGTATGTAACACCGTGAGGAGTAAAGTTCACAGGCAGATTCTTTAGTTTCTACAGATTGTTTTATTAATCAGTTGCCTAACAGGTGCTAGACAGTTCCGAGATTTAAATGAAAATATGTTTGGAGTTCCAAAGTACATTATTAATAGTCGATCCTTTCATTTACAGATAATTGCCTCAAAATGGGAGTCGTTGAAGACAGAAAAATTTGAATCGAATTCAAGCCTAAGTGAGTTATTTGTTAAAATGTGAACGGTTTTTTGTTGTTATATTTAGTTGGATTGAGATCTGAGAATGAGTTGATTTAAGTGAGTTCTTGTTTGTTGTACACTTAAGTCCCTAATACAACTAGATATTCTCTAGGAGTCCTTGATACCCCAGGGATGTGCCGTAACAGGCGTTGCACAGAAGGGGTTCCGGAGTGGTCTTTTAAGAGGTAACGGGGCCCCTTCTATGTGCTGATGGTGATCACCGGGGTGGTATTAGTGAGGTAACAATCCCACACACCCTGATCTTTACCCCAAAAGTCCAGGTGCCTTTTGAAGGCTTCCCGCTAAAAACAAAAAAAAAAGGAGTCCTTGATACACAAAGCGCTACAGGCGCGCGGCGGGCGCACGGCCAGGTCGCTGTGACGAAAGTGTAGGTATAGCATCTGTGCTGTGAAGAATATATTTCGTTCCTTTGACGCCATACAAAAATGTGCGCGTCTTGTCAGCGCCCTAGACGCCCGCCCGCCGCGCATAAGGAGCGCTTTGAATATCCAGCCCATTGTCCGCCCATGTACCTCTACTAACTGTACAAAAAAGTTTACAATAATTTATTAATAGTCGTTTATTTTCCCTTCAGCTTACCAGCAAAGCTGGAAGACTTTCCTAGAACTTCTAATAGAATCTCCAGGAGACTATGGTAACGTGGAGTTACGAGAAGAAACCCTGGTCATAGTGCTGGCTGGTACTGATACTTCGGCAGTCGGAACTGCTTTCACCACAGTCATGCTGGCTAAATACCCTAACGTACAGGAGAAGGTTTATAAAGAGTAAGTTCTTTTTTATGAGAGGGCTGAAAATCACGTTTTCATTTAAGTCCTAAGCATAGACACCGGATTCCAAAAAATCGTAGAAGGCCCCCGTCAACGTGGATGTCTGTCGTTAACTACGACCTGTAGACAGAAAAAATATATGTCTTGACGACACAGCACAGACACATTGGCGAAGAATAACGAGCTGACCCCAAATGAGAAAAGCCAAGAGAAGGAAATAACGCTTTTACATCATCTTGGTGAAAAATAATGTTTTCATTGGATTTCTCTAGCATATTATTCTTATAATTGGGCACGCATGCATAGTGGTCGCTGGGCAATAAGTTTCCATACAGTGCATACCGGCATTTAGGCGGCCCCGCCGACGCGGCCTAAGAGGAGCAGGCAAGATGCTCTACGTCGATGCCTACCGCACGAGTGGTTTCGAGGTCGTGAGGGAAAGGAATACATAAAAGATTTACGGGAGGACTTTGCCCAGCAGTGGGACCGTATAGGCTGAATCAAAAAACCCGTCGTGACTGGGGACCGGTGTGGTTCGCGGCACCACCTGGGTCCCCGAATTGATCATCTTAAATGATAAACCACTGTATTATAAACGACCGATTGTTGTCCAGGTTGCAGGAGGTGTTTGGCGATTCAGACAGACCAGTGACTTCTGAAGATCTGCCTCGCCTCAAGTATCTGGAAGCAGTGATCAAGGAGACACTGCGGCTGTACCCACCTGTACCTTTCATCGTCAGACAAGTCCAGAAAGATGTTACAGTGCGTAAGTATCTTATCTATTTAATATTACATGGACTTGTTGATGGATCTCGATCCTATTGCCGTGTCCCGAAAAGCACGTTGAACCGTCGGTCCCACCAAGGGAGGAAAATCTTTGACAGTCGTTACGGCTATCAGAAACCAGAAAAGTCTGGCCTAGTCTGACCAAGCGGTATCGGGTTAATGAGTTACTTACTTGTAGAGATCAAATAGCAGTCGCTCCAAGTACAATACTGGTAGATATAATACTCAGCTGAATCCGGTCAGCCAATATATGCACTTGAGAAAAAACTTGTTTATGGGAGTGTTGTTTTCACTATTGATTTACGATTGACTAATTAATTAGTGAGTGTTGGTAATACCTAAAAATGAGCAGAACCTATACTTATCAGGCATGATAATATCCGCATGAGAACCAAGGTTACTAACATAGCCCGAAGGATCGCCAAACTGAAGTGGGCAGGGCACATTGCTCGCAGAACAGATGTTCGATGGGGCCGAAAAGTTCTGGAGTAGCGAAACGGAAGACTCAGCATTGGAAGGTCTCCCACAAGGTGGACCGATGGCCTGGTGAGGGTCGCTGGTAGCCGATGGATGCGAGACGCATAGGACCGGTTGTTGTGGCGACACTCGGGGGAGGCCTATGTCCAGCAGTGGAAGTCTTTCGGCTGATATGATAATGATCCTTATCATGGCCGAGGGCTACCCACGGACCCTTGGTGCTGAGAGTTGTAATACACTTTTTTTGGCCGGCTTATTCACGGTCTTCGGTCTATTACAACTACCCAACTATCAGAACGAAAAATCATGAATTTATTTAAACAGCTTCAGGTATAACTTTGGTACAAGGCTGTGGCCTCTTCATCAGCATCTGGTCCATTCACCGCAACCCTCGCTACTGGGGAGACGACGCGGAGCTGTTCCGACCTGAACGCTTCCTCGACGCGCCGCTCTCGCACGGCGCTGCCTTCATGCCATTCAGCCATGGACCCAGGAGTTGTTTAGGTGAAATATTTATGATTTAATTGATTTGTTTATCTATACTTTATGTACAGTAGTGGTACATGGGCGGACTTAATGCAACAAGGCATATGTAGTTAGTTAGTTAGTAAGAAAGCAAAACTGATTAGTGATAGCTTGTTTGATGACGACTGGGGCTTACAATGCCGTCTTAAAACCATCATGATTCCGGTGTGAGAAAGAGACAGAGCTATAGAGGACGAATAGCACCATCCCTTTCTCGCGTGTGATCATGATGGCATTGACGCTTTGTACAGTACAGCCGTTCAATTTATAATGTTTAATGAAAATAATAACGTTGTAAGAAACATTTCGGAACCTGTACACGTGCACCTAATAGTTTTTATATCAGTGTGGTATAATATTGTTTGTAATGCTTTATAATTATTATTTTGACACGTAGGGCTACGACAATGCTCTGATTTCATTAAACTATATTCAATCGAATGTTAGCGGAGTGCTCGTGGCTATGCAATGTCAGCCGCACGGATCGCCAGAAAATCTGACACCAGAGGGCCAATCCTACCATTCTATTCTATTTTTTTATTTATGGCATGCGAAGTCGATGTCGACTATAATTCTGCCAATGTCCAAAGTAGATTTTATATTTTTTTTACTTTTATTTTATTTATTTAAGGAAAAACAAACAGTAGCACAATAAGAAATTGTCATAATGTCTAAAATACTCATACATTTTAAAACAATTATGCTACCCACTGCGTTCTCCACAGATTACAATTAGAAGTATAACTAGCTAGTACCGCGCGTGAAATTTAAACAATTTTTAGATTGGAGTAGCAAGTGTGCATTATTTTACTGATTTTGCCAATCCTACTGATTTTAAAACAACGTTGGCATTCACATGTCAGTCGCAAACTGTCAAAAAACTTTCAATGTCCATAAATGACAGATTGCGATTGAGATGTGAATGCAAATGTTGCCTAAAAATAGTAGAATTGGCACTGTGTTCTGCCAAAGGGTCCATGTAAAATTACTGGTACCTATACCTGGCACCCATCAATGTTTGGGTCGACTTTCAGTCTAACTAAATAGACTGAAAGTCGACCCAAACATTGTAGGGAAAAGACTTAGCAGATTGATTAAATATATAAATTGTGGTCAAGTCATGAAACTTCTATATTATTATAATTTTCAGGATATCAATACGCCATGATGTCAATGAAGACTGCCCTATCAACACTACTGCGCCGGTACCACGTCAAACCAACTGAAGCAATGAACGATACGAGTGAACCAAAGAACCGCTCAAGTGAACTAAGAGTAAAGTTTGACGTTATGATGAAAGATGTAGATGATTTTGTAGTTCAACTTGAATTGAGAACTTAAAATAAATGTTTAAGCTAAACTAATTCTTTATTGTACACCAAAATAATTTACAGAGCGCTGAGGGACTTGACTAGTCTGTTTTCTTTTCTAAATAATTCTTCTTCTCCCTCTTATCTAACTTCACAAATTCAATTCCTTTGCTCTGCCCACAGTAAAAATCTTCGCTCTACCAATAATCATCTTCTACGTTGTCCCTGACACCGCTCTGGGTTTATCCGCTCCTCTTACTTCGTTCAGGGGATCTTCCTTTGGAATACGCTCCCTCTGAACATCAGGACGGCAACAAGTCGGTTGTCTTTTAAGGTGAAGGCACGTGAGCACATTCACAAGAAGTAGGTAGAATGATCACAGTGTTAATTCGTTGGATTCGTTTTTTTCTTAATAACTTTGTTTATGTGTATGTATGTATCTATGATTGTAATTTTTTTTCCTCTCTCTGTTTGTCTTTCCTTTAAGTTGCACCTGCCATGTTGTCTCTGCACCCCCTAAGGTCGACTGGTAGAAAATGTCTATGGCATTAAGTCCGCCTATACACAGTTTTTTACTTGTGCATAAAGTTTTAATAAATAAATAAACTTACAATATACTGAAAATTAAAGTTTATGACGTACATTGGGGAACGAAATGTTTGTTTTTTTTTTTTGAGAAGCGCTGTCTCACAAAGCGCGAATACCATAATCCTCTCCACAATAAAATCGGTGCCAATAAGAACCGTTGTAGGACCTCAACTGGTTGTCAACAAATGGTTGTCCCCACCACTGACGTTAGATAAAGCACACAGCGTTACGTCAGCGCGTGTTCGGGAACTGCCGAGTCACTCAGCTTTATTGATGGGTCATTGACGGTTTTTCCGTTAACAAAACTTCAACGTTGATTTACGTTCGTCAACTAGTCGATCAACTAGTTAAATTCGTCAACGAATTCACGTGCATTAATGTCGACTTACAAAGTAAACCGTTTATTCATTCAACGGTTTTCAGTCAACGCTGCGACGCGCGACGTTCAACGAGTTGAGCTACCTACCGACCTGATATAATGCTAATTTATAAACATTTTGATTCAATGTATGATTCGCGATTATAAATCTAGTTATTATTTACTTACTATTAATTACTTACTTTATGTGACTTGTGCATGTACATATGTATTGGAAAACGTTTCAATGATGGTTCTACTTAGATGACCTTCCCTTCATACTTTTTCTTCAGGCTTAGTACTGACTGAATACCTACAATTTGCAATAAAACATATTTTATGGCTTATGTTTAACTTACCACCAGATATAGTAACATTTAGGAGACAAAAATAGTAAATGATCACCAAAATTAAACACGCATTTTAATTTAAAATTATAACCAAAATTTTAACGTCTCGCTATCCTATTTAAGCAAAATGACTCCAAATAAATCATTGTTAACCCAAAAGTAGTAAATGATCACCAAAATCATACCAGCATTTTAATGTAAAATTAAAATCAAAGTTTTTAAAAATAAAATAAAATTTACATCTTGCTATCCTGTTTAAGCAAACTAATGTCAAACAAATCATTGTTAATCCAAAACTTTTAAGTAAATATAAAGCTTTATTTTAATTTATAAGCTTTCTTTCATTTTTATTGGCAGCTATTGTTTGGTGTTTGGAGTTAAAAAAGTGTGAAATAAATAACTTTTTCCAAAAAAATATTCGAGAAGTAGCGCTCGCCGGCTGCTGCCGCGGCACCGCTCGCTTCGCTCGCTCGGCTCGCGCGCGGTTGGTCACAATTCTAACCTAACCTAACCTATTTTATCCAGTTTGTAACCCCAAGCCCACATTTTATGGCAATCACAGTAGTTTATTTAGGCAAAAATAGCGCATTAATTTGCTCGTTAAGATTTGGTGATCATTTACTACATTTGGTGTTCGAATACAATTTGAGGTGCAGTCGTGACTAAAATAGCTAGTACTATTGTAATTTTAGACTTCATTTTTCTGGTGTCAAATATATATTTTTGGTAAAAGAACTAAGGGTATCAAAGCATTTTATGGTGGTCATTATATTTAATCCCAAATTTTATTGCAACCTATGATATCATTTTCAACGTAAGTTTTTTAATTTGCTTCGTTCGTTTCGTTTGCGTTCTCCAATATAGTAGAACAAAAAACGAGTCAAATTCACGTCGTTGACGAATTCAACTAGTTGATTCAAAAACAGTTAACGTTAATGCATTGACAATAGATCAACAGTTGATTCAACTAGTTCGTTGCTTCAACGCCCAACGCTACTCAGCTCCGTACACGTGCCGCTGCTAGTGTCGAGCGCGCGGTCAGAACGCGACGAATTATTCGCGGCGGATTGAATTCCGAAAATTGAGCGTCGACACTTCACCAATAGTCACAAAAACACCAACATTCACTTTTTAAGAATTTTTCTTCGACAGCGATATTGATTAGAACACGACAAAGTCAGCCATTTTTTGCCATTCAAGTTTTCGAGCCATGTGCCATGGGCAAGTCATTTATTTATTTATTATATTTATATACTTTATTGTAAACGAATTAAACGATATTGAATCAAAGATGTCACTTATGTCGCTGAAAAATCGGAACATTTAAATGAAAAGGCTAGGCAACCAATTAAATGGCTGATTAAGCTAATTGGCAGCGACACATACACTCCTTCTCTAGATAGCTCTTGACCTCTATCACGCCTGATGGAAAGCGATGGATGATGGCCTATGATGGAGCGAGCGTGCCCAGAAGGTGTTAGGAGAGACTGTCTAGGATGCGCCGAACGCTCGGTTCAGTTGAGATTTAGAGGTACCTACCTCTAAATCTCAACTGAACCGAGCGCTCGGCGCATCCGTCAGTCGCCATGTGAGAACAATGAAAATCATGAAAAAATGGACTAATCACGTGCTTATAATGCAGTAGATTGTATTCAAATAATACTTGATTTTGCTTGATTTCACCATTTAGATAAATGAAATACTATTATTTTCGATTGCGATACGAGTTAGTAGGCAAGTTCTTAATAAAGTGGCTTTCATGTGACCTTATTATTACTTTCTTCCAATAAATAGTTAAATCAAGCGGGGAACTATTCATCATCGGCCTAGCCCAACTTTATTGGAGTCGGCTCCAGTCAAACAGTATACAGCTGAATACCAGTGTTTTACTCTGTGACAATTTCAACTGTCTACCTATTAATTACGGTTAATTAGATACAGCCCGTAACAAGAGATTGACGGAAGGACGGACGGTCAGCGGAGGCTTAGTAATAGGGTCCCGTTGCTAACCCTTTGGGTACGGAACCCTAAAAAGTAAACTTTTGTACCTACATCATTCGCCTGTAATGCTGGTTGTCCGGTTTCTGGGTTGTTCACCTTCAATGACTAAGCAATGCTATCACAAAAAGTCATCATTATTTCAGTCGAAAGACGTCTGCTGCTGGATATGATCTCCCCAAGCATCGATAGTTCTCCTCTTCTTATGAAACCCGGAAATTAATCATAATTGCAAGCCCCTTGTGCAACACAAATTACCGATTCATCACTTAATTAACACAATACAATCTGTTTATTTCCAAAATGCAAGAAATGAACCAGCCCTGCCCCGATTGGTGGGTAACATGTTCAATAAGTTACAATGAAATTTTAAATTATTGCACCACACCATTTTTTCGTTTTGGTACGAAACTAGTGGCGATATATTTGTTTGACGTCAAATTGGAAAAGGTTACGACTCAGAGGTCAGCGCAATTAATATACCTACTAATGATTGAATAATTTACTGTCAAATCACGATAAAATGATTGTATTATTTGTATTAAGGGGTGCGGGTATTGATCGCCTGCTTCGTTGACAGCTGAGCGTAGGGTTCTGGCTTCTAAGCCCCTGGGCCCCTGGGAAGCATTTTTCAGACTGCATCAGTCAACTTGGCCAATGGCTTACAGCTGGACATAGCCTTTCCCAAGATGTACCGTTACTCCAGGCCCTTTGCCTTCCGTCATATCAGTTCTAGCCACCAGAGCGGGAAGTCTCGACATAGTTATCGATCGCTTACCGACCGAATTCGGTCGATAAGTTCTAAGGCCTTGTACACAGGCAATCTCAAACGCGATCAACGATCAAGATCTATGATCTGATCCGTGTGATTCCCCATCGACCGATCCTGTGCGTCCCGCACGCACAGGATCGGTCGATGGGGTGACTCTTGGGAGTACTATGTCCAGCAGAGAACGTCTTTCAGCTGAAATGATGATGAGACGTAAAAAAATCACGTCTCGCTGGTCTAACGGTTGGTCATGGGTTTCTTCCCAGTTCGGGCACAGTTTAATAGAAGTTCCTCAGAAGCCGTCAGAAGTTTAGATTTGTACCCTTTCAATGGCCATAAGATCATAAATTATACATAGCTATTTTAACTGCCTCCGTGGTCGAGTGGTTTAGGCGTTTGCCTTCTAACCCGGTGGTCGTGGGTTCGATTCCCACGGGAAGCGTACTTTGAGATGTTTCCAGTTTGGCTAGGACATTGCAGGCTTGAATCTCCTGAAGGCACGTACGTATATTGGTTGATTCACACATAGCCGGGCCGTGGCCGTGCAGGGACCGTGCGTCGGCCCGGGCACGGAAGCTCCGGCGCCTGCCCGGACACGGACGTGTGTTCATACAAAATGTATGCAACTATATTTATTTGAGCTTCGGACGGACCATAGCCCGGCTATGTGTGAATCAACCCTAAGTCGGCGGTCGTCAAATAAAAACCATGGCGGTGGCCTTCAGGCGGTTTAGAAACTCTGATACTAGGGCGAGTGGGGTCGTTAGACCTTACTGCCCACACGATACAGAAAGAAGAAGAAGCTATTATACATATCTATAGGTTCTCCTATAATTTACGATATAGATTTTGGATGGCTCTTAAGAGAGTGCAGGCGTAATGATAATATAATATATGTAAGATGTTCGTGTTAACATATACATGAAGTTATTGAAGTTTAGTAATTGGTTTAGAACAATGACTCATAAATATGCATGTTATGTCTGTGTACTACGAAAATTTTAACAAAATGCAGGACCCCTTACACCTCAATTAGAATATTGATTTACGTAGGTACACCACATTAGTACCTAATATTTTAATTTAAATTGATATGTTGTATGTTGTAGGTGGATGTAATTTTTTTTGTGTGTTTTTTAGGGTTCCGAACCTCTGTACGAAAAAAACGGAGCCCTTGTAGGATCACTCGGTCTGTTCGTCTGTCACAGCCGATTTTCTACTGGACCGATTCAGTTAAAAGGTACACAATCATAATTATAATCTTCTGTGACCCAAACAAACGCGTTACAAAAATAAATAAATTTTGGAAAACGGGATTATTTTTTGAAGACAAATTATTAAAATCAAATTTTAAAAAATTCCAACTGTACCGTCTGACATATTAAATCAAAAGGGCTCACTGTAAGGGTCTCTTAAGTTTTTTTTTCATAATTTAAAAAAAATATTACTCATCATTATCATTCTCTTGCCCTTCTCTCTTTTATTTTTGTTTCTGAATTCTTCTTCTAACTATGTATCTAATCCTCCATTAGTACTCATTTTAGCAGCCACTTCCTCGACATTATCGATCCTTCATCTAGACTTGCAGTGTGATTCTGTAAACCACGCACCGTGTCAGCTTAGGTGAAGCGATCATGAGGTGAACTGTCAATCCATACAAACAAGATGGAATGACATTTCACTTCACGCTCACTCCTCCACCACCTGAGTGTACACGAGTGTGAGATGATGACAGAATAGACCGTTTAACAGTTTTCTCGGAAAAGTATATTATTATTCAAAATGTATATGCAATCGATTCACTCATACAATTTGTTATTAACGTGTTGTTTGAATTTACATAAATCACATCTAAATATAAAATTTTATGTGTAAATGTAAAATTTTAATTTATTTTGTTTGCGTACACATAATGTTGTTTTTATGTTTGTTCATTTACTTTATTTGCACTATTTCTACTTGACAATAAAAACACCTGTTTTTGATTCTTTCTTTTTCTTATGATTTCTTGATTCTTCTGTTTTGATTTTTCTACCGCTAAGTAGTAATGCCGTTTTTTGATTTCAGTGGTGCCATTTCAATTGCCATTTCAAGGTAAAAAGTTACCGCGGCCCTGGAAAGCAAAGGACACTAGGAGGAGCACGGATGGGTTTTATTCAGTAAGAGTCTGACACTCCCTTCCGCTCCGCCCAGAGCGGGAGGAGTCTTTTGATGGTGTAATAATAATAAGGGGATGAGAGTATTGTGTTATTGAGAGTGTGACAGAGATTAGGAAGTTGGCGGTGTCCATGTTGGGACTATGTGACAACCACACAGCTTACAACATTATATCTTTATCTGAATGCCCAATACTTATACCTAATACTTTCCTGGTAGCCCAGAAAATCCGTTTTATTCCAAAACAAAATAAAAAGCAAACCCACATACAACTACTAGTCAAGAAAAAACAAATTGAACTCTAATTTTCCGAAATTCGGCAGCATTTCGCTAAACTCTTGCATGAATATCGGTCGCGAATACTTTAGACACAGTTAAATCCTACTATCTCTTTGAGTATTATATACCTAACTTTGAGTTGTAAAAGGTTATTTGTGTATTATAAAATGCTGTGGATCATAACGGGTGTGCTCCTCATGATTTGGATAGCGGTATCCAAGTGGAAGAACAGAAAACTAAACGCTTTGGGAAAGATTTTGTCTCCGAAGAGTGTTTGCCTACCGATCGTGGGACATGCTTATAAGCTCATTGGCAGTGATGAGGGTAATGATTTGTTAATATTACTAATGACTTGTATCGTCCATTTGCTGGGCAATGGCTTCTCTGCATAACTTCCACCTTTTATTATCTAGGGCTATTGTGAAACGCTTTGGAACGTACAACTATCTTCATCTCTTTGACTGACCGACCTTGACAATTCACAAGTGCCTGTAAAAGGTTTAATAAAAAATAATGCTTTGAGTTTTTTTATAGTTTTTGTGAACCACTGGTCCTTTATTTGTCTGAGTCCTCCCACCATCTTCAGGAGGGAGGGTATTAACACAATGGTCATTGTGTGATAGTCCTAACAATATCGAAAAGTCTTGCGAGCGACACAATGACGAGTTTGTTTTCTTGATTGAAATAGAACCACGTCATTGGATGGCCTCAAGTCTGCTATTACAATAGTGTCAGAATGGTCTATCATTGATTTCATAATTGTTGATTTTAAAAAGTTTGGTAATCTACTAATAATATAAAAGCGTCATTATGACTTTCCAATGGTCAACCACTGACACTCCATTGAAAGAAATGGCATAGAATGGTAATCTCGTACATAATGACAAATTAATGACAGACGTATGCGGTAACCTGCTAAAATTTTGACTGTCCCTTCGATCAGTATACCTACCATTAGGACGTTATTGTGCAGTCATTGCTTTTCAAAGACATTGAATATTTAGAACCACGATTCTATTACGAGACCATTGACCGACCATTATGAATTTAGCAGATTACGAACTTATAGAATTAATAAAAATAGCAGACTTGGGCCCTGATAGTTTGAAGCCCACAGTAAAATAGGGGTAACATTTTTTGTCATCTGGCCACATATCCGGATATTGAGGAGTAAATTGCCTAAGTGCCCTTGTTCTTTTTAGTAATCCTATTTAGTATATTTTATTTTTTCTTATTTTGTCCAATAAGTAGACTAGTATTTAGTTAATAAAAGCATAAATACTAAATTATTTGAAAATCAAATAGATCTTTATATTATTGTGTTAAGAATATGAAATTTTCTCGTTTCTTTTGAGTTGGTTTTCGGCTGTTTTCTATATGTACATTTTTTAGTTTTTCTGCCTTGTTATCATTAGATTTGGTAAAATTCGGGGAACTATGCAATAGGTATCTTGTTGTTTCAAGTACCAAAGTATGTTTGACTTATGCGTGTTTTCAAAGATTAGGTCGGTACTTATGGTGAGATTCGTGGACGCTGACAATGAGCCCAATTAGAAGGTACAATGTCACCCGGAGATCAGTAGATAGGGTAATGCTCAGAATTTCCATTCGTGACTGAGTCAGATTTTTTTTTAAATTTGAAATATAAAATGACACCTCATTTGTAAAATTATGATAAAAGGTTTAGAAGTTATGAGGGAACAGGTGAACATACATACATACATATCCCTCCTTTTTGCTTAGCCGTACTCTATTTTCACCCGAGTACCTGAACCGAGTAGCCGTCCAGCAAGGGATGCTAAATGAGGACCCCATTGTAACCTTGAGTCAAGCGTAATCCACAGGAAAACGTGCTGTAGACGAATTTCAGTTTTTCCCTGTTAAACACAATGTGACAAGTAAGGCAAGTCTTATGTATTTCGTTTTTTTTTTTCATTATTATCAGTGAAACAATTTTGGACCTGCAGAATGGCGTTATTTACGTCGTTGAGATTATTATTATGTCTATTTATTTTAAAAATCAAAGAAGTATCGTCGGCATACAATACCATGTTCAGCTTGTTATGCAATAAATGGAGTAAATCATTTAAATAAACTAAAAATAAGAAAGGACCCAAAAACTGAGCCCTGGGGGACGCCTCGTGCTGTCTATCATTCAAACAAAATTTGACTAAGTTTAACGCTATTTTGCCTAGTCCGCAATGCTCGAGCTTCAGCAGTAATGTTTCGCAATCAAACGCTTTGGACAGGTCGCAGAAGATGGCATTCTGCACCACTTCCCACGCATTGAAGATATGTTTTAGTAAAGTTACACCAGCGTCAGCTATACAACGTCCTTTGGGGCAACGTGCATTAGGTCCAGAACGACTCCTTGATCCACACACAAAATTAAATACTTATTAAAGCTAATTACGGCTCTATAGTCTCAATTTAATCATTGAGGTGAAAACTTTGCTAAACAACCCCCATCGGCATCGATCCACGGTCAATTTAATTTTGATTTAAGTTTGAAAGCTTATATTACAGTTATGGGGTTTATTTTATGCTTAAAATTAATCATTCAGTCGGGCCGGTTGAAAAGTTCGCCTGTAATAAATCAAAAGCAAGCGAAGGCGAGTAATTTAGGGCATCAGTAGTTTTAATTGGTAAAGAAATTTAAAAAAATCTTTGGCAACTTTTTGGTTATCTTTAATAAGACCATAGGAAGTCTCCAATCAGTATTATGTCTTTTGGTCCTGTTTGTTTCATTATTTATAATTTTGCAAACCGTCTTTATTTTATTTTCTGCTGATGACGTGGATATAGGACTTCCAATAGACCGACAGTGAACCTGCGGAAGTTTGCAGAAATCCGCTGGATACGAGAAGCACTCAATCAGCCGAAGTGGTGACAATCATGAGTGGCCTATGTCTAGCAGCAGACATTTTTAAGCGACTTCAAAAAAAGGAGGAGGTTCTCAATTCGCTTTTTTTTTGTGTTTGTTACCTCATTATCTCCGTCATTTATGAACCGATTTGAAAAATTTTTGTTTTGTGTTAAAGGATATAACTTCTTAATTGGTCCCATTGAAATTTTATCAAAATCCGTTTAGCAGTTTGATTTTTAAATCTAAATAGCTGGAAAAAATACGTCGAAAAATCATCCTTGTATACGTAATTGCGTATTTTTGCTTTCCTGTGGCTTTCCAGTGCAACACCACTGGAAAGTAAAAATACGGTACGTACGATATAATTAGGTTTGGGGTACCACTGAAACGTGATTTTTTAAATATTTTTTTTTTCTTTCTATAAACATGTCGTTGATTAATCTAAGCACCTATGAATATTGTGTTCCAGATCGCACAACGGCATTGTTTGACATTGGAAAAGAATCATATGACAAAGGCGGCGTTATATGTCAGTGGCAAGGGGACCTCTTTTTTGTAGGTGAGTAAAGTTTAAAAATAAATATATTTATATTTTGGGTGAATCTTCTAGCCACGTTTCACGTTTTTTTTAATACAGCAATATTTAGACATAATGTTCATTTAATGATTATTATTTTAATCGAGCTAGCATGCAGATTTTTGAAACTGAACACGTCATGATTTCGCAATTTGTATAAACATACATATTATAATTATTTTTATTGTTGTTTCGCGCAAACAATTAATTAACTACATTTACAACCGGTAGGTACTTGACTATGTACAATAATAATTAATTACTGTGTTTGTTACCTTTGTAGTCGTAGCAGATCCTGTGATAGCTGAACTTCTTCTCAAGACATGTTTGGAGAAAGTAGAGCTTATGAAAATGTTCAGAGCCCTACTGGGAAACGGCAGTATATTTGCGCCTGGTTAGTAATACGTAATATTATAACTAACTAGCTATTGCCCGGGACTTCGTACGCGCAATATCCCATTTTATCCCGTTCCCGTAGGAATTTCCCGTAATTCCCCTATACCCTTCCTCATGAATATGTCTATTATTTACAAAAAGAACCGTTAAAGTGTGAGACGGACTCTCATGCGATGGGTTCCGAATTTTTTTATAACAAGTTACATTCAAACCACTTTTTCCTGTTATCTAATAGGCAAATATCCATTAACTGTACATTTTTTCAAAATTTTAGTTTTGGAGATAAGGATTTTCATCTATTTACTTTATATTATGAAAAAATGTATTTTAAACCTTTACATCATACACCTTTTACAATAAAATTGTTAAATACTTCACACGGTACAGACGAAACATTTTTTAAGTTTTCTAGTTATCCCCCAAAAAGTAAACCCATTTTCAATTTTTTTTTATTTTCGTAACACGTCCGTGTTTGGGTCACAGAAAATTACATTTTATACATACCAAAATTTCAACTGAGTTGGTGCAGCAGATTCGGAGAAAATTGATTGCGATAGATGGACAGACAGACAGACAACCGAATGATCCTAGGGGTTTCATTTTGCCGGGGAGAAAAAGAAGGCGGGAAAGGCAGCCAGGGCGGCAAAGAAGCGGGAGGGGGCGGCGGCAGAGAGCGCGAGGCGTCGCGGCTGCGCTCCGCGCCCCGAAGACCGCGGCTGTGGTGGTAACGCTGCAGCCGGACGCGGTGAAGAGGGGCGTGACGTATGCCAATATGCTCACCAAGGCGAAGGAGGCCGTCAACCTCGGTGAGCTTGGCATCGTCGGGGGTCTCCGGCTCAGGGTCACCATGACTGGGGCCAGGATGCTGGAGATCCCTGGAGCAGACAGCGGTCCGGCCGCGGACGCTCTAGCCGAAAGGCTTAGGGCGTCCTTGAGCGCGGATGACGTCCGAGTGTCCAGGCCCACGAAGTGCATAGACATGCGCATCTTGGGCCTGGACGACTCCGTCACGGAGGAGGAGGTGTTGGCCGCCGTCGTCAGGACGGGGGGGTGCTCTGCAGAGGAGGTGAAGGCGGGCACCATCCGTCCTGACAACACGGGCATGCGAACTGTAGTGGTGTGCTGCCCCGTGTCGGCGGGCAAGAAAATCTCGGAGGGCCGAAGGCTCTTGGTGGGCTGGGTCTCCGCGCAGGTGAAACTGCTGGAGCCCAGACCTCTGAGGTGCTTCCGTTGCCAAGTTGGCAACCACGTCGGAGCACTCTGCACCTCAGAGGTGGACC
Source organism: Melanchra persicariae (assembly GCA_947386135.1). Taxonomy (NCBI): domain Eukaryota; kingdom Metazoa; phylum Arthropoda; class Insecta; order Lepidoptera; family Noctuidae; genus Melanchra; species Melanchra persicariae. The sequence goes on from OX376650.1 coordinate 21,463,044, forward strand.
GCTGCTTCCACTGTGGTCAGCCCGGTCACAGGGCCGGCTCGTGCAACGCCGCGCCGCACTGCTTCGCATGTGCGGCAGCTGGCAAGCCGGCCGATCACTGGGCTGAGGGAAAAGCCTGCGGTCCACCCGCCAGGGCCGGGATGAGGAGAAAACCCTCCTCCACCGCCGCCGCCGCCGCCGTCGCTTCCGCCGCAGCCGCCGCCACCGTCGCCGCCGCTGCCACTGCTCGGGAGGGGGCTGAAATGGAGTGCCAGTAATGGCCCCATTCCGCCTCCTCCAGACGTACGTTAGGCCTCTCAGGAACTGACGCTCCTGAGCAAGGCGCAGTGATTGACGCCTGCGGACAGCGAGCAATGGGTAGCTCGCTGTCCTCAGATCAGGCTAGAGTCGACGGCGTGTTTCACTCCAAATGCGCCGGAAAGAGCAGTCAGCAACGGAGACGGGGCCCGCCAGGGCCAGAGCCTGCCAGGGTTGCGGAATATGTTCGAAAGAGTTACTGCGGCCCTGGGAAGAAAGGCACTAGGAGGACTAAGGGTGGGTTTTAGTCAGTAACAGTCTGACACTCCCTGCCGCTCCACCCAGAGCGGGAGGGGTCATTTGATGATTTCCCATCCTATAAAAAAAAAAGGGTTTCATTTTTCCATAAAGCGGTTAGGATTCTACAACTTGCCACTGAAGTTGTTTATTTATTTATTATATTTACAATTACAATAACATCAACAACCATTGATTTTTTGTCTAGGTGTTTCATTTTGGCTAATTATTTTTGAGGCGAATAACAACTTATTAGGCGACTAACTAATTGGTTACAAAAAATAATGACTTGGCGGCTAATATTAACAGTGGGATGTCATACGTATATGTGTTTTAATTGGTGTAAGAGCGAGTGAAGCGAGCTCGGGACTTGAGGCACCCCGACTCGGACAGGTTAGGTTAGAAGGGAATGGCGGGGTCAAGTGAGCGAGCGAAGCGAGCGAACAGACCCCGCCATCCCCTTCGTGGTTATTTTTTTTAAACCACCCAAAAATATTTATTTATTTATACTAGAATCACTGCCAATTTAAATTTAAACAGAGCTCACAACTCTATATAAAGCTGCTACTTTATACTTAAAATGCTACTTCACTGTAGCTATTATTTTTGCTACCCATCTTAATTATTTTTAAAACCCTATAACAGGTTAGTTTGTCGCCGCGTTAAATACATGCCTTTAATTTTGGTTTTTAATAAATTAATTACAGTTTCAATATGGCGCCCCCGTCGCAAGATCCTGGCTCCGACGTTCAGTCAGAAGAACCTCAACTCTTTCGTGGAGGTGTTCGCTCGACAGAGCAGCATCATGGTGGACCAGCTCAGTAACGTCGCCGGGAAGGGAGTCTTCTCTGTGTGGAAGTATCTCACTACCTACACCATGGATTCAGTATGCGGTAGGCTCATTATAATTTTTGATCAATACATTAATATTTGGTCATCGTAATCTTGCGGGTCGATTGAATACGCATTGATTTCCCTAAACATTGTTTACTTGGATGGAACTTTGTGGATTACTGATATACCTGAAAACGTATCATCATCATCATATCAGCTGAAAGATGTCCACTGGTGGACATAGGCCTCTCCCAAGTGTAGCCACAACAACCGGTCCTGTGTGTCTTGCATCCATCGGCTACCAGCGACCCTCACCGGACATCGGTCCATCTTGTGGGAGGCCTTCCAACGCTGCGTCTTCCGGTACGCGGTCGCCACTCCAGAACTTTTCGGCCCCATCGACTATCTGTTCTGCGAGCAATGTGCTGCCCACTGCTACTGAAAACCCTGAAAACATATGAACTTAATGCATATATAATACATATGTCGCGTCATGGATGGCTGAGACGCGAAGCACCGGGTCTTCTCTCAAAATAGTTTTGGATGTGGACAGTATTGGTGTTGCAGGTACTCGAACGAAAGATAATTTAAATTAAAATAACTTTATTCAGACTAATAGTTTACACAGGAAACAAACACTTGCATTGGTTTTGAGTGTTCAGCCGAGAGTGCTCGAGCGACCACCCCTAGCCCCGCCAGTATTCACTGGCCCCTCTACCGCCGATCGTGTCCAAGCGGTAGGGCGCGCTTGTGTTTCCGATCACGTGATTATTAGGTTTCGAAACAATTTGTTAGAGCGCCATCAATCTACAACACATATTATCTGTCGTAGATTAGAACGCTACTGTGCAACGGACAACATTTTAGCAAGATCTTACAAATAATATATTATATTCTTTGTAAGATCTTGCTGAAATGGTTTTCATTTCCTTGCAGAAACGACACTAGGCATACAAGTAAACTCCCAGTTGGAACCAGAACTGCCATTCCTCCATAACTTCGAAAACTGCTGCCGCATAGATGCCAAAAGAATCGTACAGCCTTGGCGGTACAATGATACACTAAACAAAATCTTATACAAGACGGCTTTCGAGTCGTATAAACGGAGTAAAGAATTTATATGGAAGTTTATGGACAAGGTAAAGTACACTGTTATGTTACAGTATCTATTTACTTTTAGTCCAGTCAAACTAGATTTTAATTTATATATGTTAGTATCAAGTTGGACCGCTGGCGATGATATACCAATGTGGAGGGAAAAATCCCCTGATTATCATATCAAAATGTTTAAGCTGTGTAGCAGCATCAATGTCGCCACAATTAAACCAACGTAGCAAAATCTACATTGCAACAATAAGTCCCGCAACGCCATCCTGACAGCTGCGAACTAACTTAACGAAATCCTGAATCGCGATATCAAAGTTCACCGTGCGATTTGAACAGACACAAAACTCTGAATAACAACTATGGGACAGTTGCACACCAGACACAATAACTGTCTGGTCGGAGGATCCTCCCTTTTCAATGGATTTATGCGGGACTTTACTCTCTATTCCGCATACCTCTATAGCTGCAAGTGGATCGGAAAAAGTAAATTAGGTAGTGCACAACGTGGCAATGCCACCAGTCCAGTTTTGGGCTCACTTCCAGTCGATAGCGATGGGGATGATTTTTTTGACGCCATATTTTAGGGTTAACTTATTTAGGATATTTGATTTTTATTTTTAGTACATATAGTTAGTTCAGTCTTTATTAAAACAACTGTTAATATCTATTCATAAAAAATAAATAATTCAACTAAAATAACACCAACCTGTCCGGCCCCGGCGACACACCGGTGTGTCGCGAATTAATCGCGAATTTAATGTTTATTTACCTATTACATAAGATTTACTTTATATTAGGGAATTTTCACATGTTGGGCCTGAGCGGTTAATACCTAAGTGCACAACAGTAGCGAAACCTTTTGTCTGCGTTGCCCTGCTCTCAAAACATATTTTGGACAGAACCAGGTACTCGAAATCAGTAAGTCTCAATGACCGGTCAGTGATCGAATATTTAACAACTTTGACAGTTTTTGTATGGGAAATGTGTTATAAGTTTGACGTTATACGTCAAAAATCGATCATTGACCGGTCATTGAGACACGATTGCAATAGCAGACTCGACCCCCTGATCCAATGCTATGTCGCAGGGGTTAAAAATTACATTTTTGCGACTCCACTTCTAGTTCATTCAATTCAACAAGTAATTTAACTGGTTACCCTGGATTTTGATATGTTAATCAGGGGATTTTTCTCTACACATTGGTATATTCATTCATTCCCTGCGGTCCCGCTTGATTTAACATAATATCTTTAAAGACGGTCCGGGTGGAACCAATAGAGATGATTCCTGGTTAAAAAATATATAATTCTATTTAGATAATCTAACTGATGAAGTTACATTATCTAAAAATATTGGACACGTATTTTTTGCTTTATCAAAGCAATATGAAATGACCAAGATAAAACGCATCAAAGTTCAGGAGTTCAGCTCGTGACGCCACGTGTAAGTAAAAAGTGTACTGAAAAGTGACGTCACACGAGTTTACAATGCACTGTGTCGTCTTCATTTTTTGTTTACGTGAAAAAAGAAAAATGCGTGTCTAATATTTTTTGGAAATCTATCTGACGGACTAATCAGATGTTTTAGTCATCTACCATATTGGTTCCAGTATATTGCAAAATGATTTTTACTTAAATTCCACGTTTTTTTAACCGACTTCAAAAACAGGAGGAGGTTCTCAATTCGATTGTATTTTTTTGTGTTTGTTACCTCATATCTCCATATATTATGTAACATAGAAATATTTAAAAATGTAATTTATAATGTATTATAGGTACAATGAATAAAGGAGATAAAAAAGAAATATGTGGAAAAATCATCCATGTATATTTTTGCTTTCCTGTGACTTTCCAGTGGTGTTGTTAAGTGTGGGGTACCACAAAAAAAAACAACTTAAAAGAAACACTACAAAGTACAAAATAACTTTAAAAAAATATATATTCATGGTATTGGTTCCCCGGACGATAGAGGACTGGAATATTTGGTAACATCAATAACATAAAAAAGGTATGGAGTAGCCATTCCCGTTCAAACAATGTAACCTCTAATTACCTAACTTAAATTTAAAGGCAATGCCACCAGTCTTTTGGGCACACTTCCAGTCAACAGCTATGAGAAGGAAAGTTTTACGCTCTATTTAATATAAGGTTTACCTAGTAAGAAGTTTTTGTAAGATGTATGTATAATTTTGTGTAGGTAGTGTAAATATATTCTTTCTCTTGAAATTTCATTTTCAGATAATACAGACAAAATGGGATAGTCTGAAAAATGAAAAACAAGCAACGGACTCAAATCAAGGTTAGTTTAAAGCTAGCTCTTCTATTGCGATCTGCAGATAATAATTTTATACATTCCTACAATTTGAATTTTATTTTATTCTCAGAAAACAAGAACAGTTGGAAAACATTCTTGCAATTGCTCATAGAATCTCCAGGAGGCTATGGTAACGAGGAGCTGCGAGAAGAAACCCTGGTCATAGTGCTGGCCGGTACTGATACTTCAGCAGTCGGAGCTGCTTTCACTATGATGTTGTTGGCTAAATACCCTGACATACAGGAGAAAGTGTATGAAGAGTAAGTACTACTGCCTTTCACTCTCTTGTATTACTCTCAATACCATTAACACTCTCTTTCCTTGATCATAATTTATATGAAGTCAGCACAACATGTCTTCTTCATCCACACTGCTTCAAAAGGTTGTTATCTTGGTAGACTCCACTGTCTAGGATTACTCACTCTTGATGTATATTTTTATCATCATCATCATCATCATCATATCAGCCGAAAGACGTCCACTGATAGGCCTGCCCAAGTGTCGCCACAACAACCGGTCCTGTGCGTCTCGCATCCATCGGTTACCCGCGACCCTCACTAGGTCATCGGTCCACCTTCCAACGCTGCGTCTTCCGGTACGCGGTCGCCACTCCAAAACTTTTCGGCCCCATCGACCATCTGTTCTGCGAGCAATGTACCCTGCCCACTGCCACTTCAATTTGGCGATCCTTCGAGCTATGTCGGTAAACTTGGTTCTCTTGCGGATATCATGATTCCTGATTCGAACACGCAAGGAAACTCCGAGCATTGCCCTCTCCATTGCCCTTTGGGTGACTTTAAGCCTTCTCATGAGGCCCATTGTGAGCTACCACGTTTCGAGTCCATAGGTCATCACTGGCAACACGCACAGGTAGACATAGACTTTCGTCTTGAGACACTATGGTATGTGAAACGAGAAGATACCGCGCAACTTCCTGAACGCCGCCCAGCCGAGTCGGATTCGACGGTTGACCTCTTTCTCGAAGTTAGCCCTACCTAACTGGATCGTTTGTCCCAGGTAGACGTACTCATCAACCACTTCGAGTGCAGAGCCTCCAATCTTGATAGGAGTGGGTGCTACATGGCTATATTTTTATAAAGTCCTTTAAAACGCAACTCGCAAGTGGTAGTTAGTCTTTGTGGGAAATTAACAGGTAATGCGAAGTCACAAAGAGAAGAAAGGTGTCAATTTTTCACCGATTCCTTTCCAGGTTACAAGAAATATTTGGCGACTCAGACAGACCAGCGACTCATGAAGACCTCCCTCGGCTTAAGTACCTGGACGCAGTGATTAGAGAATCTCTGCGGCTGTACCCACCTGTACCTTTGATTGTTAGATTAGTCGAGAAGGACGTAAAGTTGCGTAAGTTATTTAAGAAATTTCTTGTTTAAGAGTAACAATAATAAAATAAAAAATACACAAAACCTGTATCAAACTAACTAAAAAAATCATGCTCAACGCTGTCAGCTGGTAACGTGCCCAAGAGTTTGGCGGCATTGCCACGTTGAATGGCCATGCTTAGTCTCTGCCCAAATTAAAAGCCAACTCTTGGGTCACGGGAAGTGTCAACCAGCCGTTTAGAAATTTCTTTGAAAAGGCTTTGAGCACAAGGCCCCACGGCCCGAGGGTTTCGACCCCAAACGGCTCGAAAATGTAGTTATCAATAAGGTTACTATATTCATGCCGCTTAAGGTTTTCTGCAGCCGCAGCAGCAGCGCCTGCACAAAACCATGAACTAGGAAGATGGGATGGCGCAAGAATATTGACACAGGTTGCATCCCACACTAAAGGCCTTCCCATCTTCCATAGAAACAAAGACATACCATCAAGTTTTGTTTATTGGTTCAAGTTGGTGAATTTGCGAAGCCAGTCTCTAGACGATGTTTTCAGGTATATCCGAAAAAGCTATGTCGAACGACAAAACCAGTTTAACGGTTACCAGTCGACCAGTAGCAGTGCTTTGCGAAAACAGTTTGTGCAATCGTTAAGTATAATAGTTTAAATACTCCTACTGCTGAGACACCGGCCTACAATCTGCAGAAGGCCTACTGTCTACCAAGCAGGCTCTCTTCGGGTTGATTGATCTTTTTCTGTTTATCAAACGTAGTAAAATTACAAGACTAAATAATCAATTTGCCTAGCCTTTTCCCAACCATTTTGGGGTCGGGTTCAAGTCTAACCCAATGCCGCTGAGTACCACTATTTTACCTACATGAAGTGACTACCTACATATATCTATGGGGGTATGGTTTCCGCATTTAGTCTTGATGTTGGACCATTATGCGTGAGCCATGGCGGCCGTCAGTCCAACCTCCCTCCAGAAGCAGATCAGTCCTCTTAGTGTGTTCAGGATATCTGTAAGTGACTTCGGTGTCCCTATTGTTTGCCTCCGTATTTCAGCGACGCCTGTGCAATCAAGGAGCACGTGCGATACGGTTTCGTCCTTTTTCATGCATGCTCTGCACAGAAGACTGTCCGTTATCCCTATCGTATGGAAATGTTTGTTCAGAGGGCAGATGGTCCCCGCCACCATTCATAGGTTGCCCCTATCCAGTCGCTAAGTCGCCTGGTAAGTTTCCTGTCTAGGGATGGCATATTCTCCTTGGACTGCCTGCAGCCTGAGGCCGAGGCCCACCAGCATGCTACTTGTGTGTGGGTATATTCTTGTAGCCATGTGCGCAGCTGGGTGAAAGGGAGTGGTACCATAGGTTCGGGTCCAATAGCCGCCGCACCAGATTCTCTCCTGGCCAGCTAGTCACAGTGTTGCGGTTGGTCCACGTGACGCGTTCTTGGTGACTACCTATTTGATCTCCACAACCACGTGACTGGATATATTAATATGATAATCTATTGCAAAACTGGTGTCAAATGTCTAAGATTTTTAAATAACAGCTAGGACCAACTGTGCTTTCAGAGGCACGGAAGAGTCTCGGTATTTAATGTCAAACCTATCCATGGACTGACCTTGGCAAGCTCGTCGCTTAACTTCGAGGATCGACATGTGTGGCTGTTATTAATTGAATTCATAGTTTACAATTTTATCATTTAAATTTTTCTTTGCAGCTACTGGTGTGACCTTGACAGAAGGCTGCAACCTCGTCATTAGCATCTGGTCCATACATCGCAATCCTAAGTACTGGGGAGACGACGCAGAGCTGTTCCGACCTGAACGGTTCCTCGACACGGCGCTCTCGCACCCCGCTGCCTTCATTCCGTTCAGCCATGGACCCAGGAGTTGTTTGGGTATGTACGGGATGCCAAGCGGGTAGTGATTATGACTTTTGAAAAGTTATGTAGAGGTGCAATATCTTTCATCATCATATTCTTAAAGTAATATTTTCTCGTGCTGTCGTATTGAGTTACATACAATGATATTTGCAGTGGTCTGTAAAATGATAACATTGGTGAAATGTGACTGATGATCATTGATGTCATTAAAAACGATTGTAATGGTACTGATAATGTTTACAAAAAGTTTAAATTGCAGTAGTTAGTCTCATATTTGCTATGCACTCAAAAGTTTGGTGATGTCAAAACAGATGACTGTATAAAATACTTGATGTGTTCAAATATTTGAACAATTTAGAGTGATGTAAATCTTGCTACCTACCTATATAACTAACGATGCTTGCTGAATTTATTAACATTGCACCGATTTTAGATCTGGATTTTCTAAATCAGATTTTACGATACCACAGATGAGACACAATCCCTGCTTGACCTAGATTGAAAACCCTAGAGGATAAAATGGTTTTAAATAATTTTATTTTTTCAGGATATCAATACGCCATGATGTCAATGAAGACTGCCTTATCAACACTACTGCGTCGTTACCGCGTCATACAAACTGAAGCAATGAACGAAACGAGTGAAGCTCTAAGAAGAAATGAAGATTCAAATAAAGCCAACAATAATCCAAGCAAACCAAACTTGAGAGTAAGGTTTGACATAATGCTGAAGCATGTGAACAAATTTGAATTACAACTTGAATCAAGACATTAATGATGAGAGTTCTTATTGTTTTGATAAAGATAGGTGTACAAAGGCTGTATAAGCATTTATAGAAGATAAACAGACAAGTGTAGTTGTAGAATTTAGTTTAGACACTAATAAAGTGCCTAGAATAATTAATTAAGATACCTATCGCATGTTACGGCGGAGGGTGAGCGCCCGGTGGCGTATGCGTCGCGGTCGCTCTCACCAACTGAGCGAGCTTAAATATAGGCGTAGCTTTAAAAATGTCTAGCACTCGGTACTAATTTTTGTAACAATTACCTTTAATTGAATGCTGTTTTTTTAGATTTTCAGATTTCAATACATTAGACGTCGTTATTAATTATAAGCACAGATGATGAAGGCGCCTCAGCAGCCGCTGCTAGAGACAGCATTGTCAACAATTTCCATAAAACCAAGAATTGAGTGTTAGCGATGATCAAATGAAATTGACGGCCCGTGACAATAGGGTATTTTTTAGGAAAAAATATACCAACGCGTGGCGGCACGCGAAATTTTAACGCGGAAAAAGAAAAAATACGTGTCGCAATTTTGGACACGTATTTTTAGAATTATTATTTTTCAATCCTGGAAAAATCTTTGTTCGAACTTTGTTGAAAGTAGTGAACAGTGCAACTTGCGTGGGTGAATATCATTATTAGTAATGGGGTCTCTAGTAGCTTCCTGCGGCGCGGCTCCATACTCCTTGAATTATATGCCTGCTTTTTTATTACTAGAAAAGGTTCATTTTTCTATGCTGTCAGAGCAGAGATAGATTAAATATTTAATTATACTTACATTTTTTTATTTATGTTCCTTTTTTTCATTATAAAACCAGGTTCTACCAACGAAGATTTTTTATCAATGAGACGTCATGTGCATTTTATTTAACCAAGGAAGCTCAGACCAGCTTCCTCCCCAGACTTTCATCCAGACTTACTCAAACAAAGGACCCACCTTTGTTTGAGAAAGTCTGGATTTGTATTATGTATCTGCTAGGGAATATCATATTAAATAAATTAAACGATAGGGTAATACCGCGAAATGTTGAATTTCGCGGTATTACCCTATCGTTTAACAGATTACGATACGGAGCTCGTGGTTGAATAATAACAACCGCACGGGTCGATCTTCAAGATTAAGCAAGGGGTCTGTCAGTGGATAGGTGACCGTTTTAACATACCGAAATTCCTCTGTACCTCGGAGAGCCCGTTAAGCCATTGGTCCCTTCTCTTGGCTGTCATTTGTAGATATTTGGCAGTCGTTACGGATTGTCAGAAGCCAGAAAACTTGAGACCAGTCTTGTCAAGAACTACCGTGTTTCCCAGTTAATGGGTTGTGGGGGTCAAATAGGCAGTCGCATCACGTAAAACAATGGCATTCAGCTGAATCCGGTTTGACTGGAAACCGACCACAGCATAGATAGTTAGGAAAAGGCTAGGCAGATGATGAAGAACCCGTTGTTTCAACTGCATATTTTGAGTTCAGTACTTAATGGCTAAACTTTTCCCAGCGGTCAGCTTCGAGTATCCGGAGTCAACATATGCCCTAATTGCGTAATGCCCAAAAAATGTAGGTATTTTGCTTTTCATAGTAAGAACGTGGAAAAGTTCTAATGTTGATCCATGAGTCAAAACCTTTAACTAAAATTATCTAGTACACTTCATTGAAGCAGTGTTTGCATTGAATTGCGTCAGGCAATGTACTCGAATATTGAACGTAATGTACTTGAATGAGTCTGCTTTTGGTGAAGTGATGGTAAAGCATGTTTTGGATCTCTATATTCCTGAGATAGATTTCTAGGTGTTAAATGAAATTGATATTTATTTTGTAAATAGGTTGTAAATTACACTTTTACACGTCAATTTATTTGGTCGTTTTTAAATTAGATGAGGCCGGTGTTTCCTAGTTGACGACCCTGAGAAGAAACACCGAAACAAACTCAGAGGTCAAAATCTCTTTTGAAGTCCATACAATACTGGTCAAATCATATTATATGATACAGAAAGTGTCTAAATTAATATTTTTTTGGTTTTGGAGAGTAGTACTTTAAATTAGGAACTGTTTTTTTTTAAGCTGAACCACGACTAAGATTTTTAGCGCGATGAAAATTTATAATATTCATAAAATCTTATATTTTCGAATCTTGAAATTTTTAATTTGGCGTGTAAAATTCTTGGGACTTCTTAGATGTTTCTGACTGTGAGATAATGCATTTTAATTTTGCCATTTTTGAAATCAGTCGAAGGTAGAAAAGAACCTTTCTTGCTTCTCAGATTAGTATTTATTCATGACAACTAAATTTCATTATAAAATTCAATACTGTAGCATGTTCTGGTAAAAATGGAAAAACTATCTAATAAGTGTGCCAAACAACTTCCTATTCAACAACGTCGCACACCAATCGTTTTGCATCACGCACTTTTCATACAAGACCCTAAAACTATAAGTACTTACTACAAAAAACTGAGTCTTTAAATACATCATCAATACCGCACGAAGCTGTTTTGTCACATCTAGTTACAGATGCGTCTTTAAAGGTTTTGCATCATACTTAAATTTATTGAAGAATTTATACAGTTTCTGTGATTTTAAAATTTTACTTTACAGATGTTTAGTTTTTTCTTTATCGAACTATATTTATAGACCTCTGTTACTCTTTTGGTTTATTGTGAAATCCAGCGTTTTAATTAGTTACATTATGTTAGGGCAAATCCTCTTACTGTTCATACTAGTTTGGATCTTAGTGTTACGATGGCAGAGGAGAAAGATGATAGATCTGTCTCACAAACTCAGTGCTACTAAGCATAGACCACTGCCTTTTGTTGGGCATGCATACATTTTCCTTGGAAGTGATGAAGGTAAGTGTTTTGACTTTTTGTCGTTATTAAGAACTTCTATAACGTACCTATATATGTATGTTTCCTTGATATTAAGAAGCCTATGACACTTAGCGATACCTTCCTACTAGTATAGTTTTCTGTAGTTCAAAAAAAATTGAAATCGAATCAGTAGGTAAATTGAGTACTCTGCCAGGGCTGCGGAGTTGTTCGAAAGAGTTACCGTGACCCTGGATCGCAAAGGGCATTTGAAGAAACACGGGTGAGTTTTAGTTAGTGACGCTCCGTCAGCTGGAGAAGTCATTTGATGATTTCCCATCCGAAAAAAGTTTACAGGATTATTATAGAAAGTATTGACATATATTATTATGTTTATTTTAATTTTTGTAGACCGCATGACTCAGTTCCAAAAACTGGGACGCGAAGCAATTGCTAACGACGATGGTGTGACGACCATTTGGCAAGGACATCGACTTTATATTGGTAAGTAAGCTTAGCCTATCTAGGCTTAACTAATAAGCTAAATTAGTTCTTCAGTTTGTGGGCACCGCTACCGTACCTACTTGCTGTGAAAACAATTAAAAGCAAGTCGGTACGGCCGTGGTGGCCTCAGACAATTGCCAAAGTTTGCCAGCTTTGCATTCTTGAAGCGCTTAGTATAGCGGGTTTGTTCGAAAATATTTGTATACACCATAAATCATGGTTGTAACGGCTTAAGTTGCTCAACCAATGACCTGATATGGTCGTGGGAGACCATTGGATGCAAGTGGTATAGGACCAGTCGATGTGACATCGCTTTGAGAAGGCCTATGTCCAGTGTCCAATATTGGACTCTTTCGGTTGAAACAATGAAATGAATGATGAGGTAACTTTTATGTAAAGAAAGGCCCATATCCAAAACATAAACTCCAACTCAACTCGAACTGCAACTACAATAAGAGCACGAAAATGTGAATGAAAGCTTTAGACAAGCTTTCACTAGAGAGATAAGCAAACAAATGCAAAAACTTCAATTTATGACAAGTTCTGATGGAGTTAGAGTTCGAGTCTAGTTGCAGTTTATGTTTTGGAATAAGGGCCCTAGACTAGCATAATGTTGTTTTGTCAACAGTGACTGCTGATGCTAAACTTGCCGAGTTACTCTTGAAAACCTGTCTGGAGAAAGATGATGCACTGAAATGCTTGCAATTGATGACTGGCAATGGCAGTATTTTTGCTGCAGGTACGTACAATAATAACTTAATAATAACTAACATATACAAAAACTGCGATTTTGACAATATTACATACATACGGATGGAAACGATAACCTCCTTTTTTAAGTCGGTTAAAAAATGATATGTTACTTTTACATCAGCTAAATTATAACTTCCAAGTAATGCAATACAGAAAGAGACAAACGATTATTTACCGAATTCAGGTAAAGAGTTGCTAAACTATAAATAGGTATTCGCTAAACGTAATTCATCGGGTATATTGGAAAACACTCGAAGATAGGCTTCTATAAACTGTTTTAGACTACGGTTATTGGGCCACCTTCAAAACATAGGTACTGTATTTCGTGACAGAGAATCACTTAACAAATTCTCCAACAGTTAACATTTGGCGTCCCCGTCGCAAGGTCCTGGCTCCGACCTTCAGTCCAAAGAACCTGGTCCAGTTTGCAGAGATTTTCTCCCGCCAGAGCTCTATCATGGTGGAACAGTTGCAGGCTGCTGCAGGAAGAGGAGCCTTCTCCATATGGCAGTACATTACTACCTACACCATGGATTCCGTTTGCGGTAAGATGATATATATTTTTTATGTTTGGAAAGTAGGCATTTGATTTTAAATATATCATAACATTTAACAAGATAGCTCAAAGAAGTAGCTCAGGTGGAATTCTGTCCTTTCTAAAAACCCCATGGTAGAAGGCGTGACCCCATTATTTCTTCAAAAAACACGAATGCGTCGTCGCGCCGACAGAGGGCGCCTTCCGGTTTTAATGAACAAAAGATCGCGTCGATCGCGTATTCACGCGATGATCGCTTTGTATCGATTCGATCGGTCGAAATGTATTAGGACGATCCTTTATTCATGGCTTGAGTGTAATAAATCAGCATTATATAGAGTTGAATGAATCAATAGCTCATTATAAAGAAGACAACATGTTAACAAAATAATTTACAATTACAGAGTCAACCCTAGGCGTTCTAGTGAACTCACAAAAGCAATCAGAGCAACCATTTCTACAAGCTTTCGACAGATGTACTCAACTGGACTCCGCTCGTCTTTGCAAGCCATGGCTATATAACATGTCTGTGTATAAGATGACTCCGGCTTACAGGGAACATGCTCAGTGCAGGGACTTTATATGGAAGTTTGTTGATAAGGTGAGGAAGCATATAAAATCCTTTCATATCACTATCACGACATAGTATAAAAAAGTCGCCCTTCGCCTTTGTCTGTCTGTTTCTAAGCTTTCTTCTTTTAAGCCACGCAACGGATTTTGATGCAGTTTTCACTGTTATTTAGACAATTTATTCCGGAATGTTTATACATACAAAACATTCTAATTAAGTATTTGTATAATAGAGAGTTTCCTATATTGTTGTCTCTATCATCTTTGGGAACATCTTCTTAATTTATTATTTATTTATTTACACTTTACGCACACAGATGTACAGAGGCGGAGGCTGAGTATAGGCAGGTACCATTCCTTTAATGCCATATATTCCTGGTCTGTGTCCTAGTGCATATCATTAATCATTTTGTAGATCGCCTGATTGATGAACTTCCAACAATCCACTTACTTTCTAGTCTAGCTTTTTTTTTAAGGATTGGAAATCATCAAATGACTTTTTCCGCTCTGGGTGGAGCGAAAGGGAGTGGCACACTCTTACTGACTAAAATCCATCCGTGTTCTTTCTATTGCCCTTTGCGTTCCAGGGCCGCGGTAACTCTTTCGAACAAATTCTGCAACCCTGGCAGGCTCTGGCCCTAACGTTATTTTTTTGTAGGAATGTGGTTAATATTATTTTTGTTACGTTCCAGATCATACAATCTAAAAAACAATCTTTGAAAGACGAGAAAGTGTCTATGGCTGAGTCTGACCAAGGTAAATATTTCAATTTAATTAAGACTAGCTGTTGCCCGCGACTTCGTTCACGTGTATGTATTGTAAAATGATGTGGCCAGGTAAGACCAATGTGTTCGTATATGTAATACGAACAGTCAACATATATCATTGCTTGCCTCCTTTTTTATGTACGGGAAAACATCAAATGACTCCTTTCGCTCTGGGCGGAATGGAAGGGAGTGTCAGACTCTTACTGACTAAAACCCATCTGTGTTCCTCCTAATGCCCTTTGCGTTCCAGGGCCACGGTGACTCTTTCGAACGAATTCCGCAAAACTGCCTCGTCTTTATGCTGACATCTTTTTGTGACGCGCGTGGAACACAACGCGCCGTCGAGTATCACCTCTTCTGTTCAAATAATTTTTCGTGAGAAATGTTGTAATGATAATGCTTCTTTCATTTCATCGAAACTATTCACAGCAGTCTTAGAAGCAGTCGTTAAAAATGTGGGTATAGGATTGGGACTATAGCGGTATTAACGTCACTTTGCTGCCCAACTGTCTCATTTAAGATTTGCAGATGACTTTGTGGTTTTCACTGAGAACTTCGATAACCCCCAGAAAATGCTTCAAAATCTTTAAGATGCTTCTTTTAAGTTGGGTCTTGGGATGAATATGACCAAGACGAAGGTTATGGCAAACACCTTCAGCGATTCAAATCTGAAAATGAATTGTTGGAGATGATTAACCGATATGTTTATCTTGGCCATATCCTTTCAATTGGCAAAGAAAATCAAATCAACAAACGGAGGTATCGAGTGGAACACACCTTGGATGGGCCGCTTTTATCAAAATGAACGACATTCTGAAGCCTGCCAAAATTCCGTAATGTCTGAATTCCCGCCTTTATAACCAGTGTGCTTTTCCCACCATGACTTACTTACTTACATGGACGCTCACGCAGGCTGTGTACAGACTGATAGTTTCACAGAGAGCCATGGAGCGTTCCATGCTTGGTAGAGGAACGTCGTCGAGATCCGAAGACGTACGAAGGTTTTCAACATCGGAAAACGAATTGTACAACTAAAGTGAAGCTGGGCAGGACACTTGGCAAGGCGCGGTGATGATAGGTGGAGTAAGGCAGTGACTGAGTGGCGTCCGAGGACTGGAAGAAAAAGTATACGTCGACCGGCGGCGAGATGGGCGGACGATATTGTTGCCATCGTGGGTAGAACCTGGATGAGGCTGGCACAGGAACGTGGGGATTGGCACACGAAAAGAGAGGCCTATGCTCAGCAGTGAGCAAAGTTGGACTGTGGATAGTGATGATGATACACGATGTTGATGAAACTTGCTAAGGTTGTTAACACGCAATAGAGCTACATAAAGTTGTCCATGGGAAAACCAACGAGAAGAGAAGTCAACCCCCGCAGAGGACACGGCGGAGCATACGGTGAAGGTCTGCCCTGCTTGGGCGGAGCACCGCCGTGTCCTCGTCGAGGCGATCAGCGACGGCGTCCTCTCGCTAGGTACTGGCTCTGGTTCACTCCATGGTCCAGAGCGTGGAGGCGTGGGAAGCCGTCAGCTCCTTTTGCGAAACAGTAATGCTAGTAAAGGAAGGGGCGGGCCGCGTGAAGGAGAGGCAAACGTCACGCCTTAGCCGCCGAAACAGAAGAAGACACCCCGGGCGTCAGGAGTCGCAGGGCGATTCTCGGCCACCGTAGGCACGGGCCTGCGGACGGCGAGCGTTGGGTGGCTCGCGGCCCGATAACAACCAGCGGCCCTACCATGACGTGTTAAAGCGTGAGTCGTTCGAGCGAGCAGGAGGGATGGAGCTATACACCCTATATAGCGCCACTGGTCCGGGTCGACGAAGCGTTGTGTTCCATGCGCCTCCAAGAGATGTCAGCTAAGTAGACGGGGCCCGTTAGGGCCAGAGACTGCTAGGGTTGCGGAATTTGTTCGAAAGAGTCACCGTGACCCTGGAACGCAAAGATCATAAGGAGAAACACAGATGGGTGGGTAGTCAGTAAGAGTCTGACACTCCCTTCCAGAGCGGAAGAAGTAATTTTGATGATTTCCCATCCATAAAAAAATCCCCGTAACGGATAGAGTAGAGTAGGGACTCCGTTGTGCGTAGGTGTCCTATCTAAGTTTGCCGGCCTAGCTCCGTCCAAGTGTACTGAAGCAACCAGGGTGCTTTACAGGTTGAGTGGAGAGACATAACCGTTCAAAAAAAATTAAAATAAAGTCAGTGAAGCAATCACCAAATCTTTTTTTTATGTTATGCATCAAATGCATAACGGTAAGTTTTGTATCAAAAGAATCACTGTTTATGACGTTTTAAAAGTACCATTAATAACTAAAAAATATATTTTGGTGTAATTCTCAAGCTTTTGATAGTTAGTACTTTTTTCGGTCAACAGATGGCATTACGGGTATCTGAATTATGCAGATAATAAATTGATTTCTTCTAGATTGCTACAATTCCTATCTGGTTTATTTGTAAAAATTATCTAATTGGTTTTGTAACTAACTAACATAGTCATTTTGTGCATTCAATTATTTTGTACATTCAATTACGAACAAAAACCTTTTAAAATCAATATTGCTTACCACCCATAACATACGGCGTGATAATATGTAGCCTAAAGTATTCCTTGGTTTACAAAGAACATTTTTGCTGAATTTCAATTCAATCTATCCAGTAGTTTAGTTTGTTAGCCGTACCATACACACATACAAACAGACAAACAGACAAAAATTCTAAAAAGTCACTTTCTGTCATCAGTTACGTTTTTCTAACAAAAGCCACTTATTTTCTCTCGAAAATTCTCAATGTACAGTTTTTCTTTCGTTACTGTTTTATTATATGTATAGATTAGGACTATGACAATTAGTTTTTTCTAACTTTTTGACAACTAGCCACCTAGTTTTCTTTTCCCCGCACTGGTATATATTTTACGGCTAAAGGTGGGTGTGAACATAAACTTAGGATTAGCCGGCTAACCTTATGTTTATCCGGCTACAACTAGTTCTAACCTTACCTCAAAACACTTTAAAGTTCCTATTTCTGTGTGGTTTAAAAAAAAAATAACCACGAAGGGGATGGCGGGGTCTGTGTTCGCTCGCTTCGCTCGCTCACTAGACCCCGCTATCCCCTTCTAACCTATCCTATCCGAGTCGGGGTGCCCAATGACCGGCTAAACTTAGGTTTTTGTTCACACCCACCTTTAGCCGTAACATTATATATCATTTCAGTTCTGGTAATTAATTTTGATTTTATATTATGCCATTATTTTATGGTATGGGTTTTGTGAGGATGTTTCAAAGCAGAAAACTCTTATATATAACATATTATTAATAACATACATAAAAAAATTAAAAAGACGATATCTTTGAAAATCAAGTCATAATATTTATTCATTCCAGACATGAAACACGATGGACTCAAGACTTTCCTGGAACTGCTCATAGACACTTCAGGAGGAGACCGCGGCTACACTGACATGGAACTGCGAGAAGAGACCCTGGTTCTCGTGCTGGCTGGTACTGACACCTCTGCAGTCGGCACCGCTTTCACTTCCATGCTGCTCGCCAGATATCCTGATATACAGGAAAAGGTTTATCAAGAGTAAGTTGCTAAAATAAAAACAGAATGTCTATAGAGTGTTACCTATCCTGAAATCGCGAAAAAAAACTGTTGTACATTTTGCAGTAGGTACATTTTCTCGAGTTATGCGCACGATTGTGCGTAAATGTATGGGACAGTCGATTTTTTTTCGCGATTGTAGTGTTGTTCCCACAGGCTCTTTTTCAAGTATTGCGTTTATTCTGTTACACGTGGTATAGAATTACTAACCAACTGGGTTGTGGAGGCCTGCAGTATGACTGGCAGCATTCTCCAACAAAGTTAGGAAAGGCTTGGCAGCTGATGTTTACATAATTTACTGTTCGAGTTTTAATCGATCACTAAGCGAACATGCATAATTGCATCGAACGCAAATATGCACATTCGCTCGCCCACCTAAATGTGAGCCAGTTCGCTTTCAGATCTCATTAGAGACACTTGCACGTACTCAAAACCATACCTACCATTTGTCTTGTAACTAAGTTAGTGTTATAGTGATTTAAAATATAGCTATTTCCCTTACAATTCGAGACTTTAACTTCTACCATCTAAACCATATCCTATCAATACGAGAAGGGAGTGTTAGGCCACCATAGCGTCAAGCACTACTCTTTACACTTACTTTTTCAGATTGCAGGAAGTATTTGGGGACTCGAACAGACCTGTATCTGCTGAAGATCTTCCTGGACTAAAATATCTTGATGCCGTGATAAGAGAAACGTTACGGCTGTACCCACCAGTGCCAATTATTGCTAGGAAGGTTGATAAAAAGGTTACTTTACGTGAGTATGATGATTTGTACCTAATGGTGTATATTAACGAACAAATTATTATGTATCTATCTCTTTCTTGTCTTCATCTCATTTTGTCTGGTGTCAGTGTAGCATGTCATTTTCATCCGTACATTTGTGTTTTGCGATTTCAGTATCCCCTTTTTTTTGTGACGTATCTATCATCTTTCATACAATCCGACCGCCAGTTGTTTGTCCTTTTTTCTATTTTTACATTAATTATTTTCTCACGGCAACTCTCAATCCGATTTTGCATTGTTATTCAACTTATTTTTAACAATAAGATAATTAAAGTCGTATTTAAGACTATTTAATAATAATAATAAAGCCTTTTATTCCGAAACTAGACAGCAAAACTTACAATAAAAATTACAACAAAAAAAAAACCAGCCAAGTGCGCAAGTGGACTCGCGCACGGAGGGTTTCGTACCATTATCTATAAAAACGGCAAAAAAATCACATTTGTTGTATGGGAGCCCCCCTTAAATATTTAATTAATTCGGTTCTTTATTTGTTGTTATAGCGGCAACAGAAATACGAGTAGGTACATCATCTGTGAAAATTTCAACTGTGTAGTTATCACGGTTTGTGAGATACAGCCTGGTGACAGACAGATAAGTAGACAGATGGACAGCGGAGTCTTAGTAATAGGGTCCCGTTTTTACTCTATGGGTACGGAACCCTAAAAATCACAAAATGTTTCGAATTTCGTGTGCCTCATGACATAGGCCTCCTCGAAAAATTTCCATCGTGTCTGTTGTACCCTCCTCCAGTTTGGACCTGCTGTTAGCTTTATTTCCTCCTCCCATCGGGTTAGCTGTCTTCCCGGATTTTTGTCATTCCTTGGATACCATTCTGTCACTACCTTGCTCCATTTTCCTTTAGAGTCTCGCATCATGTGGCCTGTCCACCTCCACTTTTGTTGGTCTATTCTTGTCAGAATGTCAGTCACTTTTGTTTTGGCCGGAGATCTGTGTTTATTCCATCCTGTCTCTTTGAGCCTACCCTGCTTCTCTCCATTGCTCTTTGACACTTGGCAAGCTTTTCTCTAAGCAATTTGGTGGATACCCATGTCTTACACCTATATACAGTGAAGACTATTTACTTATGATCTAATAATAAGTAGCTGTAAGAATAAAAATACGCTACTAACTTTTGTTTTCCCTTCCAGCATCAGGAATAACCCTAGTAGAGGATTGCGGTCTAGTGATCAACATCTGGGCGTTACACCGCAACCCTCGTTACTGGGGAGACGACGCGGAGCTGTTCCGACCTGAACGGTTCCTTGACACGCCGCTCTCGCACCCCGCCGCCTTCATGCCGTTCAGCCATGGACCGAGGGCTTGTATTGGTAACTATAGCACCTTTTAGCATTTTCCATTACTTTAATGCAACCATCTGCCTAGCCTTTTACCAACTGTATTCCGGTCTAAACTGGATTCAGCTGAATACTAGTATTTTACGTGGAGCGACTGCCTACCAGACCTCCACAACCCATTAACTGGTAATAATATAATATTTTTTTCCCACAGCCAGTTAGTGTAAAAATATAACCGATTGTTTTGAAAAGCTAATTTATCTTTTTTTTATTTTACCAATAATACTCATTAAGAAGGTCAGTAAAAGATGACGAGTGAAGTCATCATTTGCCTGATCTTGTGCAGTCAGCGCTAAAACTCGATCAACGTTTTTGCTTTCAAAATCTTTATTTTTAGGAAAATATTCCGGTCAAATTTCAACAGAAGTAACATTCTTTCTATCTATTTAATAATTAATTTAATCGTAAGAGAACCAACAGCTATAATACTCGTAGATGGATTACAATTGTATTTAAGACATGGAGCCAATTACAGGTTCTCACGGGTAAAAAACAGAAAAAAAAACAGTAGAAAACTTAGGATCACTAACAAACACGATAAAAAGAAACACAGCCTGTATTAAAACACCATTCGAAAGTGTCCCTAATAAGGATCAAATACTGGGAAGTTATAATATTATTGTGGCAAACATAAAGGAAAGCTCTATTTTTTAAGAAATACGCGCACTTTAAAAATTGACCTTTTATATTCTTTTTTATCGTGCTTGTTAGTGATTCAAAGTTTTTTACTATTTTTCTGGTTTTACGCGTGAGAACCTGTAATTGGCTTTATATCTCATATGAAATTGTTGTCTAATCCTACTAATATTATAAACTAGCTTCTACCAGCGGCTTCGCCCGCGTGAAAATCGGAAATAGGGAGGTTTCTTGATTTGTATTGTAACTACACCTACACTACACCTACCCTACACCTACCCTGCACCTACCCTACACCTACCCTACACCTATCCTAACCAGCCCAAAAAATACTATGACTTGTTTCTGGTTTCCTGGTACTTGATGTTTTTGGTCTCCTGGTACTTGTAAATCTGTAGTACTAAGGCAGCAGCGGCTCTGAATTTCCACTTCCTCCTCAGTCTTCATTGATCCATGCCACTTACCGGGATAAAAAGTAGCATATGTCTCATTCCAGGATATGAACTACATGTGTGCCAAATTTCATCCAAATCCCTTCAGCCATTTCTGCCTGATTGAAACACAAACATACAAACATACAAACATACAAACATTCACATTTATTATATTAGTAGGATGTGAATGTTTGTATGTCTGTATGTTTGTATGTTTGTATGTTTGTATGTTCGTATGTTTGTATGTTTGTATGTTTGTATGTTTGTATTTTGTATGTTTGTATTTTGTATGTTGTATGTTTGTGTAACAATGAGGCAAAATTGGCTGAAGGGATTTGGATGAAATTTGGCACACATGTAGTTCATATCCTGGAATGAGACATATGCTACTTTTTATTCCGGTAAGTGGCATGGATCAATGAAGACTGAGGAGGAAGTGGAAATTCAGAGCCGCTGCTGCCTTAGTACTTCAGATTGACATGTACCAGGAGACCAGAAATATCAAGTACCAGGAGACCTGAAACATGTCATAGTATTTTTTGGGCTGGTTAGGGTAGGTGTAGGAGGGTAGGTGTATGGTAGGTGTATGATAGGTGTAGGGTAGGTGTAGGGTAGGTGTAGGGTAGCGGTAGGGTAGGTGCAGGGTAGGTGCAGGCTAGGTGCAGGGTAAGTGCAGGGTAGGTGTAGGGTAGGTGTAGGGTAGGTGTAGGGTAGGTGTAGGGTAGGTGTAGGGTAGGTGTAGGGTAGGTGTAGGGTAGGTGTAGGGTAGGTGTAGGGTAGGTGTAGGGTAGGTGTAGGGTAGGTGTAGGGTAGGTGTAGGGTAGGTGTAGGGTAGGTGTAGGGTAGGTGTAGGGTAGGTGTAGGGTAGGTGTAGGGTAGGTGTAGGGTAGGTGTAGGGTAGGTGTAGGGTAGGTGTAGGGTAGGTGTAGGGTAGGTGTAGGGTAGGTGTAGGGTAGGTGTAGGGTAGGTGTAGGGTAGGTGTAGGGTAGGTGTAGGGTAGGTGTAGGGTAGGTGTAGGGTAGGTGTAGGGTAGGTGTAGGGTAGGTGTAGGGTAGGTGTAGTTACAATACAAATCAAGAAACCTCCCTATTTCCGATTTTCACGCGGGCGAAGCCGCTGGTAGAAGCTTGTAATTATCTAAGTACTTAGGTACAATTCTGTACCTTCAGTGAAAAGTGATATAAGTGAAAAATCATAGTTTTGAGTAATTTAAGGTTAAAGATTTAAAAAAATCTGGTTATTTTTCTGACGTTCTAAAATAAAAAACGATATGTGGTACGTGTAGATAATATTATAAAGATTATAAAGAGCTTGGTTTGAATATATTATTTTGCACGGAATTTAAGTAATTAGTAAAAATAGCCAGTTATATCACCGTACACTATAGTTTTCTTTGCTTATTTTTGTGTATTTAAATTTATAATGAAATGAATTATTTTACACATTTAGTTACCGTTTTGTGTGAAATGTTATAAGGCTTGTGTTTTGGCATGTTTTGCCTGCAAATAGTTGTTGTGAGAAAAAGTCGTAAAACTAATATGATCAGTTTGATTATCAGCAACCTTTTTTCGTTGTTTTATTTAAAATTCCTACGTAAATATTCAATTGTACCCCTAAACACCAATGTATTTTTCAAACTAGTAAGTGATTAATGCTACAAGCTAGAATTTATTGTGATACATTTTGTTCACATCGAAGTGTTTATTGATACAAGTAATAAATATTTTCAAACGTTTTTGTCACAGAAAGGGTAAAACTATGTTAATATCATAATAAAATAATAACTAAATTAAAGAAGCGTTTCTTTAACAAAGAATTCTTGAATAAACACTTTTTTATGAATTACAAGTAGTAGCAAAACAATAAAACATTTTTATAAATCAAACTTAAAACATAACTTTTAGACCTAAGTAGGTATTTATTGTTAATATGATTATCAGAGTAGGTATCGTGAGTCTTTAAGTATATTAAAACAGGCTCAATAAATCAAACAACAGATTTGTTGTAGCACTTCAACTATTCGCTATATAAAACAATATAATTAACATCCTTATAAAAAAACATAACTTTTAAACCTCTTTATTATTAATCTTGAACAGTCTTAAAGCGTATTTAATCAGTCTCAAAAAATCAAATAACAGATGTGTTGTACATGTAGCACTTCAAGTATTCGCTATACAATACAATATAACATCCTTTTAAAAAAACACAACTTTTAAACCTACTTATCGTTAATCTTGAACAGAGATCGAATTAGTCTTAAATCGTATGAAATCAGTCTCCAAAAATCAAACAACAGATAACAATATAATTTTCTTATAAAAAAAACATAACTTTTCATCCTTTTTATCATTAATCTTGAACAGTCTTAAATTGTATTAAATCATCATCATCATCATCATATCAGCCGAAAGACGTCCACTGCTAGACATAGGCCTCCCCCAAGTGTCGCCACAACAACCGGTCCTGTGCGTCTCGCATCCATCGGTTACCCGCGACCCTCACCAGGTCATCGGTCCACCTTGTGGGAGGCCTTCCAACGCTGCGTCTTCCGGTACGCGGTCGCCACTCCAAAACTTTTCGGCCCCATCGACCATCTGTTCTGCGAGCAATGTGCCCTGCCCACTGCCACTTCAATTTGGCGATCCTTCGGGCTATGTCGGTAACCTTGGTTCTCTTGCGGATATCATCATTCCTGATTCGATCACGCAAGGAAACTCCGAGCATTGCCCTTTGGGTGACTTTAAGCCTTCTGATGAGGCCCATTGTGAGCGACCACGTTTCGAGTCCATAGGTCATCACTGGCAACACGCACTGGTCATAGACTTTCGTCTTGAGACACTGTGGTATGTGAGACGAGAAGATACCGCGCAACTTCCCGAACGCCGCCCATCCGAGTCGGATTCGACGGTTGACCTCCTTCTCGAAGTTAGCCCTACCTAGCTGGATCGTTTGTCCCAGGTAGACGTACTCATCTTCAACTTCGAGTGCAGAGCCTCCAATCTTGATAGGAGTGGGTGCTACATGGGTATTTACCATGACCTTGGTTTTGTCCATGTTCATTTTAAGACCCTATTATAGTATTAAATCAGTCTCCAAAAATCGAACAACAGATATGTTGTAGCACTGCAACTATTCATTATCCGAAACAATATCAGGATCTGCGTCACGCAAATTTGAGTTTGTTATCAAATTATGATATAAATCGTGAACACTTGGATCAATGTATTCTAACAGTGATATTAAATCCCTTTTCTTTAAAACACTTGTAGGAATCGGTCCATTGTAACATTTTGGAACAGCATTAATAATAACTAAACTGTAGTCTTTATTCCTTTTGTCGTAAGACATCACATAATAATCATCACCTACGTAACTTTCTTTATATTCAAAAACCGGAAATTTTTCTTTACTAAATTTAATAACTCTTACATTCAACCATTTAAACTTTTCACCCGTAGAATTAGTTTTTTTAACTGTAAAATTATTTTAGCAAACATGGCAAAATGGTAAAAATCTGTCCATTTCAATTACTGAAAATTTATTAGTTCTAGTTGATGCACTCCTTACCAATTGACACCAATCGCGTGGGTGGTGAATATTCATTGATGTTCGTTTTTTTGCTCTTTCAATGAGCGCATGGTCACTATCAACTTCCATGTGTGTATGGCCGGGTACGAGAAATTTATGTTCTATGTTCAAAAGTTGAGGCGAGTCTTTTAGTGTAAATAATAAAGCTGTGCAAATAATAGAATTTTTGTTTTGTCCCGAACATGAATCTGAATACATGATTAGGGTTTTAGCATTTGGGTGAAGCAACGGAAGTCTCACAGTGATAAATTCGTACAAGCAAGAAGCTATTTGATTGGCGCCCCTACCACCACTACATTCTGGCCACATGTAGCAATATGCGTAATCAGTCGTAAAATCGTGGATTGTCAGATTAAAGACCCATAGTTGTCTTTTATAAAATTTGGATTAATTGAAGTAAAAGCTTTCGGTTCGCGTAAGATGTGGTAACTCGAGTCGTATTAAAATACATTTTAGAAATACAAAGATCGGTTCGGAGCACTTTGGTATGAATCAAAAAGTATTATTTTACACAATAATTTCAATAAAAAATTGCTTACTTATATCAATGTACACAAAAAAATCTCATTAATTTTTAATCTTATTACAACGGGCATAAGATAGAAATTAAGTTAATTTTTTTTTAATAAGTTTAATCAGAGAATATAAAAACCGATCTGGGTCGACATGTATCACTTTTCACTGAAGGTACAGAATTAACACTATGCACTTTTTAAAAAAGTCTAAGTTCAGCAGTGTGCGTGCAGAATTGGTTTTAGTGGTAAATGAGTAAAATGAAAACTCTTTACAAAGAATGTTAAAGTCCTTACTCGCTCGTTATAAGTATCTGTTTCGCCTGTAATTCGAAGAGAAAAAAGAAATGGAGATAGATGGCGGATTAAATCTAACCGATCTCTGGGGGACATTGAACGGCGGTTTATGCAGAAGATCAGGAGAGTCAATCTCGTTAGATATAATTTTAAAAAGAAAAAAATAAAATTTAAATAAAACTAAATGTTTTGCTACCATAATAAATGCCAAAAAGCAGAGAGCAAATATTTTTGGTAATGTTCGATAACACGTAGAAGTTATCGAAATTGTAAATCGATGTTTGTCGCTGACTGTTTTTTTTAAGTGTAATTAATTAAGTCCGCAAGTCGTATGTTTTTCTTCCTTCGTCTGACTTGGTCTAAACTTCTTAAGTGAAGTGTCTTTCCACCACTAATCCTATGATCATCAATGGTTAATTACTACCCGGTTCTTAAATTGCCCTGACTCGGTCTACAAATCGCTTTCTTACCTTCGATTAACCATCACGCGGGGTCGGCCATTCACTTGGCTGGTAAGCATCGTCATCAGTAAGGCCAAGCTTTTGCATGTCCTTCCAGGCTTTTGACATCCAGGCCTACAAAATGATGGATATTATTGTAATAATTTATTTTTCTCTATTTCAGGTTATCAATACGCGATGATGTCAATGAAGACTGCTCTATCAGCTCTTCTCCGTCAGTACAGGATACTGCCAGCCACTCCTACTGTAGATCTGAAGCCTCTGAGGGTCAAATTTGATGTCATGATGAAGGACGTTGACAATTTCACTGTACAGCTTGTAGAAAGACTATGAAGAAGAATGGATGGAAGAAGTACTGTTAATAGGGAATAAGCATCTCATTTTTTATTTTTCAAATAAAAATCAATAGCCGTTCGTTTGTCTTGCTAAAAATCAAGAACGGTTTGACCGACTTAAATGTTTTTTTTTTATTTTCTTTTCTCTAAGACCCGAGTGGTTTAGAAAACTACTCAATTCAATAATTCTTACAAATCAATTTTAGATCGTCTTTTGGGGATAGTTGTGAAAAACAAATAATGAAGACCTTTATTATTTACTTCGGCCAGTATTATTTTGTATCAAGTTTACTTTGGTGGGTGTCAAAGTTCGTTTAGAAGGATTAAAATTCTTCCAAACGAACTTGAACACCCACTAAATCGTTTATTGGGGCTAGTTGTGAAAAAAGAATAATGACAACTTTATTATTTACTTCGTTCAGTATTCTAACTAAATATTAAGTAAATTGGCCCAAGGAAAAAGGTTCTTTAATACAAACTTTAACTCCCCCTTTATCGTCTTTTAGGAGTTGTTGTTAAAAAACAAATAATGACAACTTTTATCATCATTCTTGCCAAGTTTCAAGTTTATTATCCTTAAGAAAAGACATTTTTCTTACAAACATAAACACCCCCTAAATCGTCTGTTGCGAGGAGGCATGGGACCTCCTTCGCTAGCACTATTGCTTCGCAGAAGGAGGTGACTGCTACCTCCTTTGCGAAGCAATAATGCTAGCGAAGGAGGAGGTGGGTGAGGGAGAGGCAAACTTCACGCCCCAGCCGCCGCAACAGAAGGAGACTCGCCGTTCGACCAGAACCAGGCCCAGGTCGACAGCACATTGTGTTCCACGCGCGCCTAAAGAGATGCCTGCCAGGGTTGCAGAATTTGTGAGTAAATGCGGCCTTGGAACGCAAAGGGCATCAGGAGTTGTGGCGACACTTGAAGAGGCCTATGTCCAGCAGTGGACGTCTTTCGGCTGATATGATGATGTTAGCTAATAAGAATAATTAAATAAAGTAATGTTGAATTAACAGTTTCTGATTATTAACTGCATTGTTTTACTCTGAAAACTAACATTTATCGGTATCTGTGGTAAAACCTAAAATTTACCGACTGAATGCGGGTACTAAATACATCAAGTCATTTTTCTGTTTCTGTATAGTTTAACTTTAGTAAACATTATATAATTTTAATATGTATACATGTTACGGCTAATAGCCGAAGTGCGGCTACACCTAGTTTTAGCCGGCCATTGGGCACCCCGACTCGGACAGGTTAGGTTAGAAGGGGATGACGGGGTCTAGTGAGCGAGCGAACACAGACCCCGCTATCCCCTTTGACGTTATTTTTTTTTAAACCACTCAGAAATAGGAACTTTAAAGTGTTTTGAGGTTAGGTTAGAACTGTTTGTAGCCGGCTGCACCTAGTTGTAGCCGGCTAAAACTAGGTGCAGCCGCACTTCGGCTATTAGCCGTAACATATACATACTAAATTTCAACTTTCTAGTATTAAGCGTCTCTGCGCTAAACCGCGGACAAACAGACAGACAGCCGGACATGGCGAAACTATAAGGGTTCCTAGTTGACTACGGAACCCCAAAAACATAAACTTTTTACATGACTCGATTTTAGTCGGTTTCCTCGTAAATAATGCAGGTTTTCATTATCATGGATCTATGGAGCATATTTGGTGTTAAAGGACTATGGATGAACATTATTTTCGTAATTTAAATCTCTAAACGGTGCCGCGGTGTGGTGAAAAGGGGATGCAAAGTATGCATGGAACATTTTTGTTTACTTGAAACTTTAAAGAATTAAAAAACTTTTTCACAAAAAAAAGAAACCGACTTCCAAAAACACTACAAAGTTCAAAATAACTTTAATTTCGGTAGTCGGTGTTTTTGGTTGTTTCTTCGTTATTTAACACCGACTTCCGAAATTAAAGTTATTTTGAACTTTTTGGTGTTTGTGTGCACCTAACAACACCACTGGAAAGACACAGGAAAGCAAAAATACGCAATTTCGTATAAATGGATGATTTTTCCACATATTTTTTCTAGCTATTTGGATTTAAAAAACAAACAACTAAACCGATTTTGATAAAATTTCAATGGAACCATTTGGAAAGTATACCCTTTCCAAAAAAAAAAAGAATTTTTCAAATCGGTTGGCAAGCGACGGAGTTTTGCGCGAACAAACATAAAAAAAAAATACAAACATCCGAATTGAGAACCTCCTCCTTTTTTAGAAGTTGGTTAAAAAGCGTAGACAAACTTTGATGCAGACTGATGCAGACCATGTCCTAAAATAGGACATAGGATAAGTTTTATCACGGAAACATGTTCCATGGGGATAATATTCCCATTATACACGGGCGAAGCCGCTGGCAGAAGCTAAATTATTGTAAAATTAAACAACTAAAAAAACCACGTGACTTTCTGATGCGTGACCAAGATTAACATTTCATTGTTGTGTAGAGGTAGCCTGTCAAAATAAACGTAAGTGCGTCACAAATTATTTTACCTCGGACAGAAACCTTATAGCTATGAGAATAAAGGTCACCCTGATACAAAATAAGACGTAAAATAACTGTGTTATGATTTAATGACCAATTGTTTTTTTAAATAGTTATAGGTAAAAAAAATTAACAGGCTGAAGTCATTTGACAAACTAAGGGTACGTGTTGAGACGTGGTGAATGAAACAAGTGTGTATAATAGTATGATAACTGTCGCCGGATAATTGTAAACCCCGTAAGATTGTTTGTAAAATATCTTGAGAGATCTCTCGATTGTTAACGGAACATTAAATTACTTCTACAATGATACGGCCGACGGCAACCAATCGAAACCCAGATCTACAATTTATCCGTTTTCGTTTGATAGTAAAATTCTAAACATGACCTCTCATTGGTTCGTGTTCTTTCTTTCTAATCGAATCTTCCAGAAAAATAATGTTACTTTCCATTTTTTCGGCTTTTGTTTAGATGATCTTGTTTTCCTCGATGACCACCACCAATATCTTGTCCAAAACTTCCAACACTTGTTCTGTTACTGACTTCGATATTTCTTTTATCTTCTACTTTTCTATGCTCCGCCGCCGCGCCGTGGTTTATTGATGAGTGTTCCAGTGGCCCAGTGGGGGTCCACTTTTATAACTTGCGATATTCTTTCGGTCTCATGAGTGGGTTTTATATAAACACGGTTGTCGTATTTATTTATCTCTCATGACAACCGTTTTGTTTAACTCTTTTTATCTCTTATGTGTGGTTATCCATACAGAAGAGATAAAGGAGTTAAGCATCCTCCATATTAGCTCATGCTTAAATATTGTTGCACTTATATTATTGACGCAAATTTTTAATTAAAAATCATTTATTAAAATTTTTGAGTGCTTTAATAAACTCGCGGCTGATGTGTAGGCTGCCTAAGACGGACAATAGCATTTTAAGCGCCTATAACTTGAGACGAAATATTTTTTTTTCTAAGTACCTACATAATTACTTTGAGAATAACTAATTAGCGAACTTATATAGGTACATTGACAGCAAGACACAGACAGGGTTGAGGCTTTGCGCTGTATTGCTTTGTGTGACACGTTTTATATTTTCACGGTGAAATAGTTTTTTACTATTACAATTTAGACAAATATTACTTTAATATAATTACAATATCCAAAAGCACTTGTCTAAAAGAAAATAATAAAAAATAAGTACAACCATGTTGGTAGAATTCTTAATACCTATCGCCATTGTTTTTTTAATATACCAACGTTGGGCAAAACGGGATATTTACAAGTTGGGAAAACAATTAAATTCTGGAGTAAGGACGTTCCCTTTTTTTGGACATAGTTATTTGTTTCTAGGGGACAATCAGAGTAAGTACCAATACATCGGTAAAATTATAATTTTGTATTTTCTGGGACTACTAATTCACCAACTGAATTAAAAACTGAAGAAAAGTACGGTTACAGTAAACTCTAGGCAATCAAAAACAGAAAAGGACAAAGACATTAACATATTTAATTTGATTTAAAAAGATATTTGGAAATCAAAATTGGCCCCAGAATAATCCTTGTGGAAATACAAATTCTTCTAAATAGAACATTAATTTATTTTTAAATTATTGTAATATTAATCATTTAAAAATTTTAATGTTTAATTTAAGTTTACTAGTTTATTAATATTCAGTTCAATTAATATTGCCGCTGAAATAGCGTTTTCTTTCTAAGTCATCACCTGCAGCAGGTCTCACTGAAATAGTCTCGTCTTTGTAAAAAGTGTACTTACATGTGACGTCACATGGTTTTTCAACGCACGTTGTATCGAATATTTCTTGGAAATCTATCAGACGGACCAATTAAATTTTTTTAGTCATCTACCATATTGTGGAACTCGTAGCCTCCGCAGTGCGATTTTGTAAACATATCGAAGTGAAAGCTTGAGTGAAGTGATCACGAAGTGAGCTGTCAATCCTTGTAATCAAGATGGAATGACAGTTCACTTCGCGCTCACTCCGCCTTAGTTTCCACGGTGAGAGGTTCACAGAATCAACCGGCTGGATCTTTGGGAGGCGTAGCCAACTCAAGGGCCCATTAGATGTTTTATGTAAGTGGCACTAAACGACCGACGATTATACCTGTATGTTCTATGCACGCGCACCCAAGGACATCTCCGGTTAGTAATGGTCGCGGTTTGGATAAAATACAGGGACTAAATGGAAAGACGTGACTTGCATACTCTATCGAGTAGCCCCTTTTACCATGCGCCACTGGCCCATTGTGCCGTAGTGCCGAGGGGAAATATGTCCTGAGGTGTTTGAAGAGTAGAGAGGTTACCAACCACGGCTATCAGGACAATTCCAGAATCCCGGTCAAGGTCCCTGTCAGCATCTTACTCGATTATACAAATACACATACTTCCCGTGAGCAAATTCGTTTATAATATGTTTTTGCATTTTTTTTATTATTGCAGCACGAATGAAAAGTTTCCAAATTCTCGGTGGCGATGCAATAAAAAAGGAGAATGGCCTATCATCCATGTGGCATGGAGATTATTTATATACAAGTAATTGCAATGTCTTAATACTTTTATTATTTGGTTGCGTATGATGAAAAATTCCAAATTCAGTCAATCGCTTTTTTTATTTCTATCATAAAGTTTATTTTACAGTGATCGGTGACCCTGAGGCTGCTGAGTTAATTTTAAAAACGTGCCTTGAAAAGGATGATATCATGAAATTGGCAACAGTTTTTATAGGCAATGGCTCCATATTTGCACCAGGTAGGTAAAAAAAAATTCTGGTTCAAAATTTTATTAATATAAATGTAAACGATTATTTAACCCTTTCTTTCAATATTACAGTTGCAATTTGGCGTCCACGTCGAAAAATCTTAGTACCAAGTTTCAACATGAAAAAATTGAAAAATTTCATGAAAATATTCGCGGAACAGAGTGCGATCCTTGTGCAACAAATGGGGAAAATGGCGGGGACTGGTTCAGTGTCTGCATGGAAGTTCTTTACTGCTTATACTATGGATGCAACCGCAGGTAAAGACACAGTCATTTCATTTTCTTATGGAAGAAAATACTGTTGTTGTTTCGTATTGACTATTAAATTTACTACACGTAGAATTCAAATATCGTCCTTATACGGCAGCCAAGGATGAATCCAGAAAAAATATGAATAGGTATTCCAGGTTCTGTCAATTCATATTTGTATGCTTATCTATGAAATTCCAGAGTCGACACTGGGTTACCAAATAGGAGCACAAAAGGATACCGACCACCCTTTCCTGAAAGCATTTGATGCTGGGCTTGCAAGAATGGGAGATCGAATCTGTCAGCCATGGCTACATAGTGACCTCGTCTACAAGAACTTACCAGTCTACACAGAACAGATGAAAGACAGAAACTTAATGTGGGATTTTGTGAGTGAGGTAAAGTCTCGTCATAACTTTGGTTACATTATTAATTTCTTTGTCCTAAGCTATACATCAAATTAACGTTATATTCAGGCCCCTCTTTTCCTTTGGGCACTCAGGACAAGTGCCCAAGGCCCTGTGATCGATTGGGCCAACTAGTGTCTGCCAAATCACCTGCCAATTACTGATAAAGTGTTAATTTTAAGAAAATCAAACGAAAAAAAATATATTTAGTCCATAGATTTTTAAGCACTAACTTGTAAATTCTTAGAGAGTTTCTATTCCAAAAAGATATCATAAAAGTCGAATAAATAGCTATTTTAAAGACGATAGTTATAAAAATGATCTCTTTTGATTTTAGTTAATAACAAACAAACGAAGAGAAATGAAAGAAAACAACAACGACCAGGAACATGTTGAAAGTAAGTGCATCATAATAGTAGAATTGTCACGGTTTTATTTTATGTGATTGTCACACAATATAACAACACATTTCGGATGTTGATAGGGTTGCCGCGTTTTTTGTAGCGGCATGTTTGCCGACACGGATGTTGAATATTTTTGGCTATCATGCGCAAGAGGTGCGTATCTCTGGTACGCCCGCGCTATTTTCGCGGCAGCCCCAACACCATTCTTAGCACGTTGGCTGATAGGTTCTCTCGGGGATCTCATGGAGCTGTGGATACGACTGCACGCAGTTAAGTGGACATTCCCCAGGATCAGCGTGCCTCACAAAGCTTATAATAAATGTTACTAATACTCGTATAGAAGTTTACATTGTTACAAAAAAATATGGAAGTGATTCTGAAATAAATGTTTATTTCTTTAATATTAACCAACCTTCATTAATTTCAGATTCGTCAGACGAAAGCTCGAAGACCTTTCTAGAGAGTCTTATTATGTCGTCAGGTACTGGTAATGGGTACTCAGATTTAGAAATAGGAGAGGAGCTGATGGTTATCTTGATGGCTGGTAATGACACTTCAGCAGTTGCAGCATCCTTTACATCCTTAATACTTTCAAGATATCCTGAAGTGCAAGAGAAAGTTTATCAAGAGTAAGTCACAGAAAAAAACCGGCCAAGTGAGAGTTATGCTCGCGTGCAAAGGGATCGGAAAGAATAATATCTTTTTTTTAATTTATGTTACTTTAAAATCTTAGAATTCTTATAGGTTTTCCTGTCATCTGTAGGTAAAGATCTATTGTCTGTGTTTGGTAAAAATTTAAAAAAAGCAAGGAATAAGATTATAAAAAAACATACTTTGAGATCGTAACGATGTCTTTTGATTTGAAATATCACACGGCACAGTTGAAAGAACTTTTTTTTAAATTTTCTAATTTCCCCCCCAAACCCCATGTTCAAAATTTATTTATTTTCGTTACGCATCTATGTTTGGGTCATAGAAGGTTATATGTGTACTAAATTTCAACTGAATCGGTTGTGATTGTGACAGACGGACAGACAGACAGACAACCGAGTGATCCTATATGGGTTCCGTTTTTCCATTCGGAGGTTCGGAATCCTAAAATGCTGAAAAAAACGTATTGTTATTAAAAAAACCGCTTCCTTGTGATTCTAAAAGCTATAAACAGTTCATCTTTCTTAGGTTACAAGCAGTATTCGGAGACTCCGACAGGCCGACATCTTCCGAAGATCTGCCTCGTCTGAAGTACCTGGACGCAGTGATCCGGGAGACGCTGCGGCTGTACCCCCCGGTGCCTGTTATCACCAGGAAAGTTGAAAAGGAGGTTGTACTACGTAAGTTCGTTTATTAATTAACTATAATTTCGGAAGACGGTGTTTTTTTGTTGTTTCTTCGTTTTTTTTGACACCGACTTCCGAAATTATAGTTATTTTGTATTTTGTAGTGTTTTTTGTTTTGAAGTCGGTTGTTTTTTTTTGTAAAAAAGTTTTTAATTTTTCACTTTTTAGTGGTTAGCTTTAACTAAACCCAACGCAAAAAGAATCATCAAGATCGGGTAATAAACAATAAAGTTATTCCTGAATAGATAACCCCAAAACCATGGTTGAATTGTACACATCTGCGTACCCCTACAAAGCGTACCGGCGTGATGATATGTTTTGAACTGGTGTAAACAATAAACAGACATGCGATTTCAGCAATCCCGACAGGTTTGCTATCATTTATTGAAGAGTTCCGTTACCTATGTCCGAAGTTCTTCATCAGATCTTTACCAAATTGAAATGGGACCAGTTCGGGAAGATACTGTTCCAAACAAAAAAAGAATCTTCAAAATTGGTTGACAATTGGCGAAAATATCGTTGAACAAACATACAAAAAAAAAAATCAGTCGAATTGAGAACCTCCTCCTTTTTTGGAAGTCGGTTAAAAATTCTTCGTCAACCACATTCATTCTCATAATAAGGTTTGTACTGTTATATTTTATAATAATTGTGTTTTTTAAGACGAATCTAACGACGCCTTAACTGCCGAAATCCATCCAGCAGTTTGGAAGATACGAGGTAATAAATAAATTTACAAACAAACAAACATGCCCACATACATACAAGATACGCGCGAAAAACATTACCCTTCTTTGGCAGTCAGGCAAAACCGGGACTATGTCAATAGGTTTATCTCCATTTTTAAAATAATTTGTTTCATCACAGCCTGTGGCATCAAACTCGTGCCCGGTACTGGAGTTATGGTGAACATCTGGGCGATACACCGCAACCCTCGCTACTGGGGAGACGACGCGGAGTTGTTCCGACCTGAACGGTTCCTTGACGCGCCGCTCCCGCATCCCGCCGCCTTCATGCCGTTCAGCTACGGACTGAGGAACTGTGTTGGTAAGGGGATATATATGTCGACACAAGTGACATCTTTTGTTCAATATCGTTGAATGTCTTGCCTATGTCACTTATGTCGTTGATTCAATGGCGCAGTTTAATGAAAAAGCTAGGCTTTTAATGAAACGTCTGATTAAGCTATTTGGCTGCGACTTATACACAGTATTTATATACAACGTGGTTTACTTATTGTACCAAATTGCTTGCAAATGCAATCACGTTATCGCCTCCACGTCACATTACGTCAACGCCTGGCATGTTTCATTTTGTGTGAATGCAGTTCTCTGCATTCATACAGAATGAAACATGCCAGGCGTTTTGGGTAGTCAGCACCAAATAGGTTTCTTTGCTTGAGTTATTTTGTAATGTTAGCTGCCACATATGAAAACGTCAATATTGACTGCTATACAAGGGTCAATAATGTTGTTAAAGGCGAGTAACAGGCGAGATCTTTCTGGCCTGTTACTTGCCTGTTACTGCGATCATATTTCCGTCAGGCAAGCTGGAAGACCAAAGCTTGCCTGACGGAGATATGATCGCAGTTTATTGCTGTGGATAGAAATCAGAGTCTCTGGTGTCATCTCCTTGGCGACCCTTTCTTCTCCCCGAAACAAAGAGGTGAAGTATCAACTCAGCTTATAGTGATTCGTTGCGGAATATACGGGCTGTTCCAGAAAGGTGTGGTCATATTTACGGGTGATGTGGCTGACACATTAAAAAAAAAAAGTCAAAACATTAAAAATGTGATTTTTTTCAAAAAATTCGACCAGAAGACACGACCAAAACCGTTAAAATTATTTTTCAGGCAGTTTGTTACAGTAAGTGGCATTTACTTTAACTTTTAGTCGTTTTATTTATGGTCGAATTTTGTGAAAAAATTCTCATTTTTTATGTGTAATTTTTTTTTTCCTTAATAAAGTAATATCAGCTACCCAACATCGCCCTCAAATATGACCACACCTTTGTGGAACACCCTGAATATTAATATATAATGTAGACATCTCCCAATTCCTGCCCTTCGGCTGCCGCATCCATTCAGTGATAGTTTACTGAAATGGTGTCAGTTGTGAAACCATCTGTCAACATTAA
This sequence comes from Melanchra persicariae, assembly GCA_947386135.1. NCBI lineage: Eukaryota > Metazoa > Arthropoda > Insecta > Lepidoptera > Noctuidae > Melanchra > Melanchra persicariae. The sequence continues at coordinate 21,499,588 of OX376650.1, forward strand.
CGTCACGTTCCCCACATAAGTAAGTTCTTGCCTATGTGGTCAACGTGTCAGTCGCAAACTGTCAAAAAAGCCTTATTTTTCAAACATTTTTGACAGATTGCGAATGAGATGCGAATGCGAACGTTTCTTGAAAATTAGTAGAATTGTCGCTCTGGTAGTGTGAATTTATATACAGTACATTATACAATAGGAAGTATGGAATCTAACCATTGTCTTTTTGTTCAGGTTATCAGTTTGCCATGATGTCACTGAAGACGGTGTTGTCAACAGTGCTCCGACGCTTCAGGCTCCTGCCGGCTACTGCACCCAGCAACACATCGGAATACCCCCCACTGCGGCTCACGTTTGGTCTCATGATGAAGGATAAAGACAACTATCAAATACGGATACAATCGAGAAATAAATAAATTTAGGAAATAATTAAATAGAAGTTTTTTTTTGGTATAACCTTGCTTGTTTCAATTATGTTTTTCAAGTTTTTTAAAGTATGCCTACTATTAAAATTGTATTGTTTTCTGATGTTTATTTTCACATCGTTAGTGACCCTACGTACTAACAGCACCCATCTGATAAAATCCGAAAAGTGATGGTCCTAAGTAGTCGTAATAGGTACTATCCTTTCGAAATGCCCAATTTATATGAATCCTTTTGATTCGAACGTTCATTTGAAAGATAGCGAGTGGCATGCGAATGCAAAGGTTGCTTGACGTCATGTGGCGTGGATGTGGCGCCACTGTCACTTAGTTAACAACAGCTCCGTATTAAATAATTATTAAAAATAGTTTCAGTACAAGTTCAGTGCTTTGAAGTGGTTAATTAGTGAAAGTGTACTACAACGCTCACATGGAAATGTTATCTAGTGAAAATATTCAAAAACAATCAAGTTATTAACGACTAAAACCCAGACGCTATAAACTCAATAGAAAACTGTAATTCTAAGTGAATTATCGTTATAAGTGACAATAATTACTCTGGTGAACAATAATACGCTGATGAACATTATAAAACTACGCAAAGTCAAGCGGTGAAACCCAAAACAGTGAGTTACAACAAAAACTTTTAACAATATAAACAAAGCAACAAATTATTTTCAATTCACCTCCGATACTCAAACAAAAAGTAACGGATCATATTCTTACTAACAGAGGACCAATTTCGATCAACCTGACAACGATCAAGTGGCCTAGTGGCTACAGTGGTTGGATTATAAGAACACTACGCTTAAAGGCGCGAGTTCGAATCTCAGAAATTGAATGTCTTTTTCCATTTTTATCAGATTTGATTTCAATAGACAATGAACTTCTTCGACAACATAACGTTCAGAAAAACAAAGACACGTTCTTTAAAAATGTCCGAAGAAAATAGCCTTGATAGTTCGAAGTTAGATGGCAGCACTGGTAGCTTACCAAACTTATCAAGTGACGAAAACAATATACATGTACAGGAACTACAAAACCAAATTGCACAACTTACTTCACAACTTAACTCGGCACACAAAGAAATAGAGAATTTAAACATAGAAAATGCTCAGCTTAAAAAAACAGTTAATGAATTAACAAGTAAAAATGATGTATTAAAAAAGGCCACAAAAAAATTAACGACTGATTTGGTAACTCCTAATAAAAGTTCACTTACATCTACTCCGCGCCCAAACTCTCAAAAAAAGTCACAGAAGAAGACAAGAAAAACACAACTATTTTTGAAAAAACAAGATGCGGTTAATGCTTCTACGATCGGACTAGATGGTACACAGAAGGAAGAAAGTGATGACCATTCTTCGATCCCCATAAAAAGAAAACTGTGCATTGTCAGTGCGAATAAAAATAACAAAGTCTTGTCCACAGCTCAAGAGATATTTAAAAACTTTCAAGTATGTCACTACGTCACGCCGAATTGTGGCACACTTACACTTATTAAAGACTTACATAAAAAACTAATTGATTATTCCATGAATGACTATTGTGTTGTTTTAATTGGAGAAAAAGACTTTTTACATACTGAAAATTATGTTAATATCATCATGAAACTAAGGGAGACATTGATGACAGTACAGAATACGAATATAATCTTATGTGCTCCTACTTTTAAATTAAGTGACTACTCGACAATGTTTAATTGGCGTATAGAGACGTTTAATAATTTATTACATCTAGACTTACAAACATATAACTACGCAACTGCATTTGATTCTAATTTAAATCTTTTATATGACTTTACCATGTTCTCAAAATTCAATAGAAAAATTAATGACTGCGGTATGCGTAATATCTTTCAAAATTTATTGTTAACCATAACAGAGATATCATCGACCCAATGTGAATTTTCTGCAGATGAAAAATTGTGTGATCAAGAAAGGTTTTTTCGTGTATAAAAATATTAATATTCTGCATCAAAATATAAATGGTCTCTTGAACAAATCTCATATGTTTACTGTCGCACTTAATGAACTATACAATTCAGAAAAAAATATTGATGTACTGTGTTTTTCGGAGCACAATATGATATCATCTGATGTTAACTTGTTGCATATTCCTAATTTTATACTTGCTACACATTTTACTCGGAAATCCCGACATGGAGGTACATGTATAATGATACGAAATGGAATTAAGTATAGAGCTTTGGAGTCGGTGGAAAAGTACTGTGTTTCTAATATAATTGAATGTTGTGCAGTAGAGCTCACTGACCACAACATCATTGTAATGTGCATCTATAGGAGTCCACTTAGTAGGGACATAAAAAATAAACTTGATATATTTTTCAATAACCTAAATATTCTCCTAAAGTCTTTTTCATTACACACTAACAAAAAACTTATTCTGTGCGGTGACTTCAACATTGATCTTTTAAAAAGGACCACATGTTTAGAGCAATTCAAATCTCTTATTATGGGTTACAATCTCAAATTTGAAATAAAGGTTCCAACAAGATTAAGCAGTGGGACTTGCATAGATAACATAATTCACAATGTACGAGGATCAAAAGGAGAAGTCTTAGAGCTGGCGGTATCCGATCATACGGCACAACTGTTACAATGTCCAGTTAGACGAACATGCATCTTAAATTACTGGTTTTCAACTAAACGAGATTACTCAAAAGAAAATATTCAGAAATTCATAGACAACATCAGAGCCATCACTTTTGCTGATGTATACGAAGAAACGGACCCCGCTAAGGCTTTCAAATTATTCTATGACCTGTTTAAGTTGCTTTACGATTTATGCTTTCCAAATATAAAAATACGGATATCGACTAAACAAAAAGCAAAATGGATTAGTCATGGCATTAGGATTTGCAGTAAAAGAAAAAGAGAACTGCTGTGGAAATACCGGTTACTACCAAATAAGCAAAATAAAACAAACTTTAAAAAGCTTTCAAATCGGCTCAAGAAAGTAATAAACCTCACGCAGAGAGCTCATAATAATCGTTATATACAATCATCTCAGAATATATGCAAAGCGACATGGAAGGTAATAAATAAAAATAATAATAAACATAATTTGCCGGGCGAAACCATAACAAAAATAAAATCTAATGATAAAATCTTAACTAATCCACTTGAAATTGCACAAGCTTTTAACGATTACTTTGTAGATCAAATTAAGCCAATAACCAATTCAGACATTAATAGTAATAAACATAAAATAAGCAGTAACATTACTTCCATGTTTATGTCGCCTACGGTACCACAAGAAATTCACCAAATTATTATGTCACTAAAGAATACGTCTAGCACTGGGTATGATGATATAAGAACAAATATTATAAAACAGGTATCTACAATAATTGCTCCTGTGTTGAGTCATCTTATCAATATGTGCATATACCATGGCTACTTTCCAAAGGAATTAAAAATAACAATTATAAAACCTCTCTTCAAGAAAGATAACAGAGAAGATATGTCTTGTTACAGACCTCTAGCGTTAGTACCGATTTTTTCAAAAGTATTCGAAAAAGCAATGTATAATCAACTTACTTCATACTTTGAGAAAAATTGTCTTTTCGTTGATAACCAGAAAGGTTTTAGGAAAAACAGATCTATTGACATGGCCATCTACGATTTTTTAAAAATGGTTACCAGTAGAGTGGATAAGAGGCTACCAACTGTGGCACTTTATATGGACATGTCAAAAGCTTTTGATCGCGTAGACCATTCATTATTAATAAATAAACTTAACGCATACGGAATAAGAGGAAATATATCAAATCTAATAAAATCGTATCTATCTGATAGACAACAAATAACGTCCATAAGTAGAATTTAAAAAAAAAACGAAATAACATATAAATCCAGTCAAAGAGCGGTAAATTATGGAGTACCACAAGGTAGTGTACTCGGACCGCCCCTATTTATTATTTATATTAATGACTTTCCAACAGCATCAACATATCCTATGACAATGTTTGCAGATGACAGCACTTTACTTTTTAATAGTGACGAGGTAAGTACATTGGAGGCTGAGATTAATTCTACTTTATTATCGGTTGTGAATTGGCTGCAGAATAATAATTTGATTATAAATCTTGATAAAACAGTATTAATGACATTTCAACAAAGAATAAATTACAATCTGGACTTAAATATTAAATACAAAGACAAAACTATCAATGAAGCAAACGTGACTAAATTCCTTGGACTAAACATAGAAAACACTTTAAAATGGAGTTCCCAAATTGACAAAGTATGCAGTAAGCTAAACCAGTATTCCTATGCTTTGCACATGTTAAGTAAAACGGCCAATCGAGCAACAGTCTTAACGGCGTATCATGGTCTAGTAGCTTCAACATTAAGATACGGAATTATATTTTGGGGCAATGCCACGGGTAAAGATATGGTATTTAAGTGCCAAAAAAGATGCATAAGAGCTATTTATAATTTGCAGACAACAGACAGCTGCAAACCGTTTTTTAAAAATGCAAAAATATTAACTATGCCGTCGTTATATATCTATGAAACGTCTATGTTCGTGAAAAATAATTTACATAAATTTGCTCGAGTAACTAGTCAGCGCCGTTGTGATCGGTTGCAAACAGTCGGATCTAGTACTGCACTATACAGAAACAGTATTTTTGTAATGGCTCCAAGGGTCTATAATAAAATACCAAAATGTATAAGGAGTGAAGATAATGTCCGCAAATTCAAGAGTAAATTGCATTCATTCCTAATAGATCAGACTTATTACTCTATCGAAGAATTCTTAAATGATAAAATATGACATTACCAGCCCTCTAATGTAATTTAATTTATTTTCTTCATTAATAATATATTTCATTGACATTATCTCCAATATTACAAAAGACATTACTAACTTTCTTTAAAATTTACCGTTGACATGCATGAAAAATAAATTATAATTGTTTCATAATTGATTAATAATACTTACATTTGATTTGAATTTGTATTGTATAGATCCAGACATTATTAAAAATATTTGTACACCAATTTCATTGGTAGGACACAGAGCTCAACTAAAATGTATGAATAAGACCTTATTTTAATACCTGTGTTTCACAAATAAAGATGATTTGATTTGATTTGATTTGATTTGAAAATTAGTAGAAATGGTTCTCAGATGTTGTCACCTATTGGACACCATTTCAGTAAACCACTACTGACTGGATACGGAAGGAGGAAGACAGCGAGAGAGATTTCCAGCAACGGAGATGTTGACTGATACTCCACCTCTTTGTTTCTGGTTCAAGGAAGCAGCCATGCCAAAAAGATGGACACCAAGGATCTTAAAATCTATTAACAGCAACAAACTGCGATCACATATCCGTCAGGCAAGCTTTGGTCTTACTGGCCTGCTCATTAATTTTAATATCATTGGTAAATCTTATATTTAACAGTCAATGTTGACGTTCTGACTTCCCAAATAGCACACGTCATGTTTTAAAATTATCATTCGTATGAATGCAGTTTTATACATTATTGCATTTGCAAGCGGTTTAATTTTACCCTCACCAACACAGTTCCTCGGTCCGTAGCTGAACGGCATGAAGGCAGCGGGGTGTGAAAGCGGCGCGTCGAGGTCGGAACAGCTCCGCGTCATCTCCCTGGTAGCGAGGGTTGCGGTGTATCGCCCAGATGTTCACCATAACTCCAGTGCCAGGCACGAGTTTGATGTCACAGGCTGTGAAGTAACAAATGATTTTAAAAGTTGAAATAATTTGTGCGAGATTGTATTTTGAAAAAATAAAATTAACTCGAGCGTGTCAGATTTTCAGAGGGGTGTTCAGTGAACCCTACACATGCTCCCATTTCTTAGACTGACGATGACGATTTGGAAGTGACGCAAGCTCGCAGCGAATTCCTGAAAATATAAAAAAAAAACGCCATCTTGAAATAATCAATTCGCTTCAGATTACCATATTGAAGGTTCATGAATCATGATGTCCCAGCCATAGTGACAAAAATCTGACAATTATTTTGAGGGGTATTGGTAATCTGACAACTTGAAAAAAAAATGCATTTTTTAGTTTTAGATCTTTGACAGTCGTTACGGATTGTCCGAAACTAGTAAATTTGACTGCAGCTTTGCCAAAAAGTACCGTGTTACCTAGTTAATGGGTTGTGGTGGTTTGATAGGCAGCTGCTTCACGTAAAATACTGGTATTCAGCTGAATCCGGTTTGACTGGAAGCCGACCTCAATATAGTTGGAAAAAAGGCTAGACAGATGATGATGAACAGCTAGAATGGTGTCATGGCATCGGAAAACAGTGTGGGGAAGGTGCGAGAGAGTCAAAGATACGGGAAAAATTAAAGGGACCGAGAGGCGCGGAGTGGGAAACACAACATGCTTTACCCTAGCGGTACGCTCTGAACTTAATTGACGATTTTACTACCTTCGGCTTGCAGAAATTGTCAGATTATAATATATTTCTGTTTTTACCTTTAAAATAAATAAAAAACAACCGCACTCGAGTAAGTCAAGACATCGTTTTTTTTTTGCGACTTTGTTACCTACCTTCCCGCCTCCTTAGGTTACGCTCAAAATCGTCAGATTAGAAATGTTTACACTTCTAAACTAGTAATTAATCTCCTTATATTAATCTGACGCGCTCAAGTATTTCAGATGATCGATTTTTTTTTACTAATCTGACGACTTGAGCGAACTGTACGTAGCGCTCCTGAGCGTATATTATATTATATTAATAATCTGCCACACTCGAGTAAATCCCAGAATCCCTTCTAGGGCTCCCCTACATTAGAGCACGAACAAAATCCATGACAGAATGCACTTACTTTTAACATGTTCCTGGTTATTGTTGTTTTCGTTAATTTCACTTCATTTCTATTAGTGCGGTAAGTTGGTTTTTAAAAACGAGTAAACGAATCGAACGAGTTGTTACTTACCATAGTCACGAAATTGTAAATACCAATTTCCGCACGTAGGTGTCATACAACGTTTTTCTACACATTTGCGAGAAAACAGTACAATATGGTAATGAAAAAATCTTTTTGTTTTTAGATACCTATCAGTTGGAGAGTCGCAATAATCTTTGACGTTACTAATATTAAAATGGCGCAAATTTGCAAATGGAATCAAAGTGAGACAAACATATTGTGCAATAGCTTTTCCAATGAGATTCGATCATTCAGCATATTGATTAACCATAGGTATGGTTAACTTTCATTTATTTATAACTTCGGAATGGAATATTTTTAAATTATAAAAAAAAAATATTGTTGAGACCCGTACAGTTGGAAAAACTGTTTATTAATTTCCACCCAAAAATTTTGTTTGATGAGTCACAGAAGATTACATCGGTCCATGAGATTCAAAGGAAATCGGCTGTGACAGACGGACAGACATATAAGCAGACAAACGGACAGACAGATAGGCAGACAGACAACTGAGTGTTTTAAAAAAAAAATATGTATGGAAAATCATCAAATGACTTCTCCCGCTCTGGGCGGTGCGGAAGGGAGTGTCAGACTCTTTCTGACTAAAACCCATCCGTGCTCCTTCTACCGCCCTTTGCTTTCCAGGGCCGCAGTAACTCTTTCGAACAAAATCCGCAACCCTGGCAGTGAGTGATCCTATTAGGGTTCCGTTTTCCATTTGGAACCCTAATAAAAATAAAGTTTTAAAACTGTAACCCGACTTATGAAAAGTAAGAGATCTAAAAAGTACGAAACAAGAAAACACTAATTTTCAAAATAAATAAAAAAAAGTAAGTAGGTAGTCCATGCAAATTACGCGGAAAAAAATCTAAATAAGATAAGATAGATAAGATAATTTTATTGGCATTAAAATTGAGTACAAACAAATTGAGGCCCTGATTCCTGTGCTAGGTAGAACACCTGTGTTACAGGAATCAGTGTCTTCTCCCAAACAATAGTAGATTAAATGCATTAAAAATAATATTTTTACGAATAACAATTACAGTTAAATAATATATGATCAAACGAACTTCCAAGTGAAGTTCGATCATTATTATATGAGTCGCTTCATTCGAAGATATTTTTTAACCATGTAGTCCCCTTTCCTTGCGCTAGCAACTACGCACGTCTATTTAGAGTTTTTTTTTTTTTTTTTTTTATAAACTGGCAACATCGTACCCCACCTCGCCGTGTCGGTCAGTTGTCACCGTCATTATTTTAGAGATGATTATGGTTATGATTTTTGCAAATCTCTTTAGGGTTCTTTAGGGTGGGTCGGGAAATTATATCTTCGAATGAAGCGACTCATATAATAATGATCGAACTTCACTTGGAAGTTCGTTTGATCATATATTATATTTCGTCGCTTCATTCTTCAGATATTTTTTAACCATGTAGATGTTAAGAGATAATGAGATTTGCTGGTTCATTTGAATAAATTGCAAGGATTTTTCAAATGATTAATTATTTACTTTTAAGTACATAGGTACCTATTGAAAAAATAAAGAATGTTCTTTTAAGTTATGATAATAATTATGCGTTTGATTTACAATCAATTCCTTACAACTAGTTACAATTTTAAGCATACTGATTCTGCAAATTCGGCTTCATTAACTTTATTAACTTTACAAAACTTGACAATCGTTTGAGAACGACTGGTCTATCCCGCGTTTCTACGTATTGTGTCAATGCACACACCTGTCGAGCTTGCAGAAGAAGTTGAGGCGTGTCGTGTACCGTGTGCACTGTGTATTGATGTATTGACCCCACTTTTGATAATACCAATTTTATCCATGGACTTACGGTTTGAGCTGTGGCCGCTTTATTAGGTTTTTTAATTGTTAGTATTAAGTTGTTTATATTTTTAGCTCTTAAGATTTTTTGTAATAAATATGTAATCTGTGAGTACCCGGCAGCAGGGCAAATATTTTTATTTTCTAAAAGTAGGGCAGAAAAAGTACGGGTTGTTCTCTTCCTGGAGCAGAAGCCTTGATAGCGTCTGTTATCACTACTTTTTACTCCATTTGACGAGATATTAATATTCTCCAGTTTTATTAGGTTAAGAGTTTGGACTCGCTGTTCCGTACATAAAGCCAGTAAAATAACGAATCTTTTGGTCACTTGACTTAGGTCTAAATTTCGGTTCGAGTACCATTTAGAAACGAGATTAAAATGAATTGCGGATCCCAGGTGTGTATGTATATTTTGGCCTGCTAGGTTTAAGTTTATAGGCTTTTAACAATCGTTTGATGCATTCATCAGAACCGACGTTGTTGCCCAATAGTAACGAGAGTGCGGATCTGTGAGAATTCAAAGATCCATACGAGGCGCCTTTATTGAACTCTGCTGTCAAAAAAGAGATACCTTTGCTACCGTGCTCTCAAAGTATCAATTTTGGTAATTTTGCAGAACTGCCACCAGAGTTTGTATGAGACGCTATATTATTTTTTGGTGTTATCAGAAAGCGACGCTAACATGAGGTCTATTGCTTCTACGGGGATATTACGTCGGAAGGCTTTTAAGAATTAAAGAGAATGGGGAAAAGCGTAGAAAAAATTGTGTTTCCAATTAATTGTAAATGCATTGACAAACGACGCGTCTGGGTCAGGAAACCAGGCTGCGTACAAATCACATTTTTTATTAATGCGAGAAGCGAACAAATCAATTACAGGTTGACCTAGTTTACGAATGATAGTTTTAAATGCTTGATCTGATAAGCCCCATTCTATATAGGGGTTAATTTTTCTTGATTCAATATCAGCTTCGATGTTTTGTTTGGTATTAATATAAGATGCGAATATCCATATATTCCGGTTCTCGCACCATTGCCAAATTTAATAAGCAAGATCGTTTTAGTGAGGATATTGTACTCCTCCCATTCTATTAATATAACTCAACGCTGTGTTAATGTCAACTCGTAACAATATGAAACAATTTGGTCGTTCCTTCGCGAAGTTTTTTAGTGCTAAGAAACCCAGTTGAAACCTAGTTGTAAGCTCGCAATTACTATATACACTATATACTAACAAAATATGGATGTCTTTATTCCGAAATAAATGATTATTATTATTATTATTAATAACTCTAAGTAATTTATATGATATTCTCTTTCCTTCCATGATTCATGAACGCAATTACCATCAAAAAATGCTCCCCACCCTGTATTCGAAGCATCGGAAAATATTTCCAATTCAAAATCGGGGGTGTCGATGAAGTTTGAACATGTAAATATATTTTGTGACCACCAATTTAAATCGTTAAGTATGTGTCGTTCCAGGCTAATTTTAGAATTATAATCGTTATGAAATCTATTCACTAAAATGTATTTTTGGTGCTCTAGGGTTTTGGTATATAGCCACCCGTATTTGACGGCAGGGCACGCTGCTGTGAGAACGCCGATTACCTAACTGAGCGAATTCTCTTATGGTACAGGGAGGTAAACCAATAAACTTTTTAACAAGCTGCGCGATATTACGACGTTTGTCCTTAGGTAAGGAAACCGAAAGGGTTGTCGTATTATAGATGAAACCTAAGAATTTGCACTCTTGTTGGGGTATTATAAATGAGCTCTTTTTATAATTTATCACAAAACCGAGACAAGTTAACACGTAAAATTTCGATAACATTACTGAGACACTCAGTGTAGGTTTTTCCGATACATAAGATGTCATCTAAGTATATGACCGATTTATGTCCCTTAAGGTAGGTTAACCTCCTTCATAATTTGTGTAAACACTAGTAGCAATGGAAAGACCGTATGGCATGGTGTTAAATTCGTATGTTATGGTTTCCGGTTTTTCATTTTCGAATTGAAAACCCAAGTATTTTCTAAATGATTTTGTTATTGAAACTAAAAAAGGCTTCTTTAAGATCTATTGTTGCATGGAAACCATTTTTTGGAATAAGTTTAGAGGCGGTTCTATGATCTTCCATTTTGAAGTGACATTTTTTGAAGAACTGATTAAATGATTTTAGATTTAAGATGAATCGTTTTTCACCGTCTGGCTTATGTGATAAAAATATGTGAGATATAAACTGGTGTTTTATAGGTTCACAAACGTTAACCGCGCCTAGGTCTATGAGTTTGTTAATGGCGATCGCCATATCACATTTCTCTTGTTTAGACCAAAATGTTTTGGTTGTACTATGGGGTTGTAGTACTCCATCTGATAAAGGGATATCGACACCTTGACTAATCCATCTAAGAACTGTCATATTATCGGTGATTTTTGCCCAGCAATCATTATAAAACTTAACTCTGACTGCATGTACCTGAGTCAATGACGTCGTGTTGGAGCAAGTTGTTTGTAGTTGATCTTCGACTGGCTGAATGCAGGGGGAGACTCGGTAGATTGACCGTTTGTGACCCCCTCGCCTTTTTCTGAAAGGTAATCGTTGCAAGTCGGATAAAATTCGGCCATTTTCTTTTCCCGAAATCTAACAGATTCCGGTATGGCTGCAGAAACCATATGGTTAAGCGTTGGTGCTTGAAGTAACGGGCAGGTTTTTGAGTATGAGGTATTTTCTCAAAAGAATCTCCCTATTTTCTTTTGTCATAAGTACCCCCCTTTTTTTTTAGCAAAGATACTTATATTTAATAAAATAAATGGTAAGTATTGTAGCGAGATTTTTATGAATTTTCTCGCCAAATTCCGGTGTCTCGTCTGTGATTTCGCCTAATGCCGCCAAAATATTTGGGTGGATTGGTCACAACTTCTGGGGTAGGAACCACTTCGCTCGCTGGTGGTTCTGGTGGTGATGAATCTGGTTCGAAGTCCACCAGTGTCCACATTTTCAGGGACAGAGTTTTTAAATTCTTTAAATGCTCACAATGTATCTACATAGGTAGGTATATGTATTTTTCCTTCGTGTATGACTCTCGGTCAACCTCTAGGCTTAGATTGTTTGCGTCATGTCTAGCCATCGTGTATAACTCGCGGTTACCCTCCAGGCAGACTTATAGACGCTGTATTGCACACATTTATTTTTCCTTCGTGTATGACTCTCGGTCAACCTCCAGGCTTAGATTGTTTGCGTCATGTCTAGCCATCGTGTATAACTCGCGGTTACCCTCCAGGCAGACTTATAGACGCTGTATTGCACACATTTATTTTTCCTTCGTGTATGACTCTCGGTCAACCTCCAGGCTTAAGATTGTTTGCGTCATGTCTAGCCATCGTGTATAACTCGCGGTTACCCTCCAGGCAGACTTATAGACGCTGTAATGCACACATTTATTTTTCCTTCGTGTATGACTCTCGGTCAACCTCCAGGCTTAGATTGTTTGCGTCATGTCTAGCCATCGTGTATAACTCGCGGTTACCCTCCAGGCAGACTTATAGACGCTGTATTGCACACATTTATTTCGTAATCCGTTCAGGGGGGTCTCTTGGACCTGTTAACATTTTTCGTAAGTTATGAGGGTAGTCACAACTTTACTCGGCAAAGAATTCGTGAGTACATAAGAACAGTTTCACACGTGATTCTAGTTCATAGAAACCATGTTTGTTCTATTTATAGCCATCGTGTTATCTCGGATAACCTCCCGGTATCATTAAACATTCGTGTTGCCATCGCGGACAACCTCCCGGTATTATTGGGTTACTTAGTAAAGTAACTTATGTATTTAGCCATTTTGTTACCATCTCGGGCAACCTCCAGGCTCCAAGCAGTATTTTAACTTTTTATTATCACTTTTCAAACACCAACAATGAGAAATATATTATGTACTTACTTGAAGTTTGTTCCGAATCTGATGACGAAAAACCTCTTATTCGACGACGATAAGCCTTCTTTTCTAACCTTCGTATTTTATTCTAGTAATGCATAATTTTACATGTGTACTGTTAAGCCGCTGTCAATTTATGTTTTATATTTTATGTGTAAAGATTTAACTTGTTGTTTTTTGAGTATTACACCTGTTTGTACAAACCGTTTGTACAATATTTGTATGCCCAATGCAAGGCAGCACATAGTGAAACACTTAATTATAAATTACTCCACCAATGGTCAACATTTTATATGACAAATAAATATTTTGAATTTGAATTCAATTTTCTCTAAATATAACAATACTTGGTAAATATACTTTTAAACTTACCTACTACTTATTTAGTTTTGAAGACGTCCGTTCGTTGCTGCGCACGAAAAAAGAATGACGGTGACAACTGACCGACACGGCGAGGTGGGGTACGATGTTGCCAGTTTATAAAAAAAAAAAAAAAAAAAACTCTAAATAGACGTGCGTAGTTGCTAGCGCAAGGAAAGGGGACTACATGGTTAAAAAATATCTGAAGAATGAAGCGACGAAATATAATTACATTTTAAATAATACTTGATTTATAAAATTACTACTACAACCTAACCTAGTTATTTACGAGTACCTACCTTCTTCATAAGTAATTCTTATATTTAGTTTTAAGATTACCTTGTATTGTGAATTGTATTCTTTTTGAGAAAATAAATGTCTTAAACCGTATATGAAAAAATTGGGACAGTAGGGTCGTCTTTGAATTGATTGAATTGAATTTTTCTAAATATTTCAATTTGTATTGATTGAATTGAATATTTTGAAATATTTAGAAAAAATAATTTAAAAATACTTTGTCGTTCTACTTGAGTGAGTGTGAAGAGTAAGGTGTGTGTGTGAATTATGTGGAGGTTAATGAGAGGGCTGTGATGTTTGATTAAAATAAATATTTTTATCAATTTTAAAAATTGTTTCTGTTTGTTTATAATCTTGTGTCAGAAGCCATGACTTAATTTCAAATTTGGCTTCCCTGCTAGTAATATAATTAATGTTAAGGGTTCTGTTTACCCTGTTATAAAGGTGACTAGACAAATAAATGCGTTGTCTTCCAGCAGCTGCAGTGTTAAATTTAACAGAAACACAAACGTCCCTGATCGTACGCTTTCGTAAGAGTTGCTTATTTGCATGGTGTGGTAAGGTGCTTAGCTTTAGCTCTATGTGCTGCCGCCAAGTAAGTTTATTATCCAGTATTATACCTAAATATTTAACAGTTTCAGATTGAGTAATAGCTAGACATGAGCAGGACGCGTGATCCTGAGATGCATTACATGCATGTAACTTGACGCATATGTTGATCGGCTTCAAATTGGAGAAGCTAAATTGGACAAGGGTCGATTTTGATAGGTGCAGAGTTAGCTGGTTAGCCCTCAGCCAGTGGCTTACGCCAAGCAGTCCCGCCTCGGCGCACTCCAGAACCTCATCCCAGGTCTCTCCATTAAATACAAGCGCTGTGTCATCAGCATTATGTAAAATCCCAAAACCAAGGTCGGTATGTGGATGGGTGGGTGACCATCATCAACATACCGAGACTCCTCAGTGTTTTGGAAAGCACGTTAAGCTGTTGGTTCCGGCTGTCATTTGTAAATCAAAATCAAAATCATTTATTTGCATAAATAAGGTACAGGTTGGTAAAATTTACCTTTTTTTTTGCCTTTAATTTCGGCGTGCAAATATAAAATACTTTTTATTCATTATTGATCATAATCATGCGGTCATTAAACAGACACTTAATCCCAGTAAAATGTGTCTGATTGGATTGAAGTGTCAATATAATAATGAAAGAAAAAAAAACACAAATGTCAATTAACCATGTCAATAATGGGATAGATTGGCCACATAATAATCATAATGTCAATAATAATTAGATACCATTATTTACCACATTGTCAATAAAAATCATGTCAATAATGGGAGAGATTTACGCCACACAATAAAAATAATAACGCACGGTCATAAATAATTTATGACCTGCACGGTCATAAATTGTAATTTTTGTATATTGCACATATACAAAAATTACAATTTATTATCTAAAAACTCATGTACACTATAAAAGCATTTTTCAATTAAAAACTTCGTCAAATTGTTTTTAAATCTAGATCTTTTCGTTACGGATTGTAAGAAGCTAGAAAATTTGACTCCAGTCTTGCCAGGAAGTACAGTATTACCCAGTTAATGGGTTGTGGAGGTCTGGTAGGCAGCCACTCCATGTAAAATACTGGTATTCAGCTGAATCCGACTTGACTGGTAGCCGACCCAAATATAGTTGGGAAAAGGCTAGGCAGATGATAATGTGTAGGGTATAGGCAGGAAAGTATGTTAAAATTTATCCCGCAAAAAGTTAACCCCGCATGTCCGTTTTTTTTTGTAATAATAACTCGATGAAAAAAGAAATTACTGGTATGTTTGTTTGAAGCATTTGAAGAACATTGAGTTTCACAAGTTTTTACAAAAAAATATAACCGACTTTAAAATAAAAAACCACTACAAAGAGCAAAATATCTTTAATTTTGCAAGTCGGTGTCAAAAAATAAAGAAACCACACCAGAAATACCAACTTCGAAAATTATTTGTACTTGTTTGTATTTGGAAGTCGGTAAAGGTTTCTTTTCATGGAATGACTTAATTAAATATTTTTCTACGCCAACTAACAAAATAAAACAAAAACATCGTAGAAAAAAAAAGGATACTCAAGAACACAATGGAAGTAAGTTTCAGTAATTGGGTATTTAGTCTGAACGGCCCAAAGCGAATGGACCGCGGGCCATTCGACCGTAACCAAAAATCGTCTACGTTCCAACGGACAGGTGATAAAATGATTTCAAAATTAATTTAAAGGGACAGTCGCATACATTGTAATAGTCGCTTAGTTTATGAATTTTAACTATTTAAATATTTAATTATTTGAAATCACCTAAATAAACAGAATACATCTTCATAACCGGTTAGCACGACTTCAGGTAGCTCAACAATGACCTTTTTACTAAATCTTATTGTTTAATTGTATTTTTTTTATATTTTGTTAATTTGTTTCTTTAAAATAAGATTGATTTTTATTTAAAATTATTTAATTACCAAATTTTACTTTTGTAAACATTTTATATTATTGTTGATTGTTTTTCCATGGAAGATAATACAAATCTAAGAAAAAACATCAAACTTTTATTTCTACTTTTTAACTTTTGCACCCGAATGTACTTGATGTAGTTTATGACACTGAATTTGTTTACCAATTTTTATCACCGGGCCTTTGGAACGTAGACGATTTTTGTTTACGGTCGAATGCCCGAGGGCCATTCGGTTTGGGCCGTACAGACTAAATACCCCAATAATTGTGCTTCTTGAAGATCTTTGATTTTATTAACTACCTAGAATTCCACCAAATAATAATCAGATAACAAGAGTTACAGTGTGTTCATTGTTAAAAACAAAATTGATCTACATTTTGATCTACATTTACTTCGCACACCCTCTATCATTAACACATTATCTATTATGTATAATAATATTTGTATATGTTGTATGAGTATAATCTATAGCGCTTGAAATTGTGAATTTTCTCATTCCAGATTCGGACGTAGAAAACTTAGTCTTTTTTGGAAAGTCTTATAGGACTGTCAGGCGGTGATGAAGGGTACACAGAAATCGAAATTGTAGAAGAGCTGATACATCTGATGGTTATCATGGTAGCGATAGCGATAGTATAATAAAATTAACGTCTAGATTCTATTTGTATTTGGAAGTTGTCTTCATCCTTCATCATCAGGTCAAACTTGAGACGTAGTGGTGGGTACTCCGAGTTGCTGTTTGGTGCAGTAGCCGGCAGCATCCTAAAGCGTCGGAGCACTGTTGACAACACCGTCTTCAGAGACATCATGGCATATTGATAACCTGAAAAAAAAAACTACACTTAGGCTCATATTCCAAGTCAGTTTGAAGGATCTCCACTCGAATCAGTCATCCCGACAAGTTGTAATTGTCATTTGATGATTCAGGATGTAGTCGAGTTGGAAGAAATGACTTGGAATTAGAGATTTAAAACTGTGCATTCCCTAGCTTAACCCATATTCTCCGTCTGCTGATTCTCGTCTTTGTCTTAGTAAACTCTTTTTTCCAGTCATAAGTGGACATTCTAAGTCGTAGTGTCTGGGGTAAGCAGTAATGGTAGCGTAATTCTTATTTCTTTTAGAGTCTCATTTTAATGTTTATAATTACATAAAGTTACTAAAACTGCCTAAAAAAGAAATAGTGAGGATAAACCAGCCAGTATGTTTGGTGCCTGAGCAAACAATGCTAAGTAGGTACGTCTGATGTTATTTTAATATCATCACTCGGAAATGATACTGTAACACGTCCGTGATCTCACCGACACAGTTCCTCGGTCCATGGCTGAACGGCATGAAGGCGGCAGGATGCGAGAGCGGCGCTTCGAGGAACCGTTCAGGTCGGAACAGCTCCGCGTCGTCTCCCCAGTAGCGAGGGTTGCGGTGTATCGCCCAGATGTTCACCATGATTCCAATACCGGGCGTGAGCTTGATGCCACAGGCTGTGAAGAAACCAAAATTAATATAGTTTTTAGAGCTTCTTGTGGAGGTGAAAAGGAGTTCGTCAAAAGTTTTGCTTGATCCAGTATAGATTCATCAGCCGAAAGACGTCCACTGTTGGACATATGCCTCCCCCACATGACGGGGGTTGCCATAATCGCCACGCTTAGCAGGCGGGTTGGCGATCGCAGTGTAGCTGTGGCAATGTACCTACAGAGAATGCAGCTGCCCATTCTCTGGTGAGTCCCTTAGTCGCCTCTTACGATACCCACGGGGAGTGATGGGATGGTGCTATTCTTTTACGTCCGACAACATACGGAACAACCATAGTATAATAGTTTCTAATTCAATATCAACAGTCTGTTGTTTAGTATTTAGTATGAACAGAAGTTGTTTTAGTAGTACATGAATGATGATGATGATGTTGTTAGTTTTCAGTGCATGTAGTCCACTATTGTTATTCTTTTACACCTTTTTAATATGAATTTTACTGTGGAAAATAAGTGAGGGCAAAACTTTGTTTACGTCGTATTAATACTTAAAGCCAGCCACTTCTTTTATTCAGTTATTATTTTAACACTGAACTTACGCAGTAAGATCTCCTTTTCAACTTTCCTGGTGATGACAGGCACAGGGGGGTACAGCCGCAGCGTCTCCCGGATTACTGCGTCCAGGTACTTGAGACGAGGCAGATCTTCGAAAGTAACCGGCCTTTCTGAGTCTCCAAACACTTCTTGTAACCTGAAACAGACCTCAAACTTAATGCATTTATTTTAAACTAGCAACACGCCGCAGTTTCACCCGCACAGTTCCCGTTCCCGTGGGAATACGTGGATAAAATATAGCTTATGTTACTCTTTAATAATGTTACGCGCCAGAATTAATGGGTCCGGAACAATAGAAGTTACTACTAGCGCCATCTAGTATCGAGTAGCAGAACTAGTAGAGTCAAGATGCTTCTAGACATTTCGATACTAGAACATTGTAGAGTTTTCGATATCTGGTTAGTTTGGACCGGTATGTACTCGAACTTTCCAGATGTTTCTATACTAGAAGGTTCTAGAATTATGTGCCGACCTATATAAGGCCCGCATAGCCTGCGACCGAGTCAGTATTGAATTTGTGATACAAGCGATAACTTCGAGAGTGAACTTCGACTGCGAATTAAAGTAATCAGTAGTGCAATTGTGATTTATAATTAGTGAGTTTGAAGTTGTAATTAGTGTTGATTAATTAAAGTGCCATTTTGGTTATTTAATCGGCTGTTTTTATTGTAACGACTTAAGCTCGTAACAATAATGTAGCTTTCCATTGGTGTAAGAATTTTTGAAATCGGCACAGTAGTTTTTGAGACAAACATACACACACAAAAATAAAAATCTTTCCTCTTTATAATATTAGTATTGATAAATCATTTAGGTCACTGAAAAAGATGAAGCTATGGTCGACGCCAGATAAATTTGCAATAACGGTCATCGTTAAAACAATCTTCGTAGGTACCCGGAAAATAAATTATGTATCGTTTTTTTAATTACTAGAAAATCTAAAGTATCACGATAGATGTAGTTTCTGGTCAGCATTATGGCTTTATTTCTGTTTTCGGTATAAAGTATGTCAATTAATGTAGGTGGGTCAACGACCGTTATTGCAAAATCTGGTGTCGACCATAGCTGTTGCATGTTTCAAAGTGTAGATCTCTGTTGAGAAGAACGTGCAAAAAACTCAACGGACACTCATCGATCTCTAAATTTCATGTTACTTACTTACTAATAACTGGCGTACGAGATAATAAAAATTCGATGCGCAGTTACAGTCAACGTATTGATATATATACCTATATGTATATGTCGGAGACGGTTATCAAATACAACTATGGGTAGGTAGTTGTCAAAATGTGTTATATTTTGAAAACTGAATTGTTTTGTTTGTGTTATTTAATTTAAGTGATTTTAATATCAATTACTGTCGGTTTACCTGGTACAGCACTGCTGTATATTTACATAGCTGTATTGGCTTGCTGATACACTTTGTACTTGGGTGGTTTAGGCCGTCGCACACACACACAATAAAAACTCACAGTCAGTAGGTCACAGTTCGTACCTCTGTACGAACTGTGACCTTAAAGGTCTGTTCGAGTGACTGTGTTTCTATTACTTATTGTTTTTATTGTGTGTGTGTGTTTTTAAAGTGTAATGAGACTGTTATTGATAATTACACTGTCTTGTTTATCCCAATAAAATGGGGACGCCAATATCCTTACACTATACCTTACCCACCGCTCGGAGTAACACACATCCAATGTTCCGACTTATAGATAAAATATAATTTATTGTAAACCAAAACTACTTACATATAAGTATGTACAGATTTATATACAGGAGTACTTAGGATGATAGGGATCACTTACTCTTTGTGTACTTTCTCCTGCACTTCCGGATGTCTGGAAAGTAACACCGATATGAAGGATGCTCCAACTGCTGTAGTGTCGTTACCAGCTACCATGATAACCATCAGCTCTTCTACAATTTCGATTTCTGTGTACCCTTCATCACCGCCGGACAGTCTTATAAGACTTTCCAAAAAATACTGTAAGTTTCCTTCGTCCGAATCTGGAATGAGAAAATTCCCAATTTCAAGCGCTATAGATTATACTCTCAATCATAAGCACAATAATTGAAACTTACTTCCATTGTGTTCTTGAGTATCATTTTTTTCTACGATGTTTTTCCTTTTGGTCCTTATTAACTGAATTAAAAAAGTTTACATTAATATCCAATCATGTCTTAACTTTGGTTTGAATTTGAAACAACATCAAATAATTTTATTACCGCTTTTACAAAATCCCACAGAAGATTTTTGCTCTTCAGTAGTCGCGAGTATACCGGTAAATTGCAATAAACCAGGTCACTATGTAGCCAGGGTTGGCATAGACGTTCTGCACACTTCGCTAGACCCTCATCAAATGCTTTCAAGAAAGGCTGGTTCTTATCCTTTTGAGCACCCATTTTGTAGCCTAGCGTTGATTCTGGAATTAAAAAGTTTTATGATTTGTAATGTATTTTAAATCATCAATAAAGACTACTAAGAAATTGTTTAGATAAGTATTTTGACCATGCGGCTGTGGTAAAAAAATCAGTACCCTAGACCTGTAAACTGAACTCAAATTGAATTGCAACTTCGTATAACGCGCGATAAGCGTTGGTATCGCGCGTAACAGCTCAAAATTGGTTACCTAGGACCGACATGTGGTTAGCTGTACAGTCTCAGTACTCCTAGGAAAACAACTTTGGTAGGCAGCAAAAGTCACCCTAAAACCTGGTGTAAACGCCTCGTCGTTTGTAAGTAGCCAAAGTCACCGAAGTCCGCAACAAGTATGCATAGAAGCTAAAGGAGGAATTCGCCTTTGGGGCATCGTCACTTCGAATAAGCATTTCAGTTTTCCGAGCCGGATATCTACGACTTTGAAAAATTCAACATTTTAAAATTGAAAATTACAATTATTTATTTTAATTAAACCATATACAGGCACTTTTGAATTGTCAAGGTCGGTCAGTCAAAGAGATGAAGCTATTTGCATTAGGAAATCTATTTTTCATACAATTTATACAATAACGATATTAATAATAGTACTGTCACTCGAACAGACCTTTAAGGTCACTGTTCGTACAGCGGCCTAAGCCACCCAAATACATAGTGTATCAGCAAGCCAATACAGCTATGTGAATATACAGCAGCGCTGTACCAGGTAAACTGACAGTTTTGTCGGGAGCAAGAGCTGTTAATTGAGTACAAGAAGGCTTTGTAATTTTATGCATAAAAACATCAAAGGTTGCGGATTCTGTTCGAAAGAGTTACCGCGGCCCTGAAAAGCAAAGGGCACTAGGAGGAGCACGGATAGGTTTAGGAAAACATAAAATCCGTAAAACGAAAAAAAAAATCGTCTTTCAATCAGCTTAGAAATATTAGAGTACAAGTACTGAATGTAATGCATTGATCATGATCATATAAAGCAGCTCTTCAACAAATACATAATATCATACAAACACAAAATATTGCTACAAAAATCAACGTAGCAGAATCTACATCGCAACAATGAGACTCGCAGCGCCATCTATCTTGACAGCTGCGAACTAACAACGAAATCCTAAATCGTGTCAGAGTTTACCGTGCGATTCGAACAGATACTACAGCCCGAATATCGACTATCGGGTAGTTGCCCATCGGACACAACAGCCGTCCGGTCGGGGGATCCTCCCTTTTCAACGGAGGTATGAGGGACTTTACCCTCAGTTCCGCTACCTGTAAACAGGTGACCTCAACGTGCTTTGAACACGCAACCTTCTGACAGTTCGTTTCAAGCTCGTCCTTACTTCATTGCGATTCTGTAAACATCTCCCGTGTTAGCTAAGATGCAGTGAACATGAGGTGAGCTGTCAATGCTTACGAACAAGATGGAATGTCAGTTCGCTTCATGCCTACTTCATCTAAGCCTAGCCTTTTCATTTAATTTCGCCGTTTCAGCGACATAATGGGCAAGTCATTAAACGATATTGGAACAAAGTTGTCGCTGAAAAATTGGCTTTTAATAACGGCTGATTAAGCTAGTTGGCTGTAACTTATGTAAATTTAACCAGTCTTCCTGTAAATAAGAATTATTTTATTTTGTACCTGCTGTAGAGTCCATGGTGTAAGCAGTAAAGTATTTGAACGCGGACAGTGAACCTGCTCCCGCCATTCTCCCAATCATGTGAACTAGAACGTTACTTTCCTTTGCGAAGATCGTCATGAAGTGCTTCAAGTGTTTCATGCTGAAACATGGCACTAGGACTTTTCGACGCGGACGCCAGATTGAAACTAAAATTGAATGTTAATAGTTATTTATGATATTAGTGCGGTAAGTTGGTTTTTACAAACGAGTAGACGAATGTAAACACGAGACGAAGTCGAGGGCTTACCATAGTCACGAGTTTGTAAATACCAAATCCGCACGTGTGTCATACAACGTTATTCGACACATTTGCGAGAAAACAGTACAATAAGTAATGAAACAAACTTTTTGTCTTTAGAAATCAGTCGGAAAGTCGCAACAATCTTTGACGTTTCTAATTTGAAAATGGCGCGAATTTGCAAAGGGCGCCACATGCGCGTGGTGAATAGAACCACGTCTTTCATTTATTTTTGTTTATCTTCTCTCATTTTCTCTATAGGTAATATTAGAATGAGACAAACGTATACAGCAAAAGCGCTTCCAAGGAGGTTCGATCATTCAGCTTATTTATTCTCGTGATGTGAAACTCCTTGGTGAAATTCTTATTAATTTTTATGGAAATATAAAAAATACCGTAAAGAATACGCACGGCGCTATACAACGGAGTTTGCGGTAAAATATGTACATAAGTAGTAGGTACTGCACGTTCCATTGTGTGGTGCATAATTTTTAAGTTTTGAACGATGCATACAGGCTTCGTAAATTATTTTTTGAACAAATGTGTTGAAAATTAATTTAATCTCTTTGAATTCTGTAAGTAAAATGCCTTATTACTACTGTTAGTAATTCACAAAAATGTTTTCATGATGCTTTTGTTACTGGCCTGCCCATATCCATCAGTGATGCGAAAAATCGATTATCTAGTGTCTACGCGTCGTCATCCATCACGTACGAGCCCACCACTATTAGACGTCACGAGTGTAGTTCCGTATTCCTCCACGCGCGGCGCCTCATTCATTAAAAAATCGGTCGACGAACACGCACGACAAACGCATTAATTTTGTTAAAACCTGTACTTAATTACTGATTATACGCCTTATTGCTATCGAAGAAGATTTTCATTCATCTCCAAAACATATTTTGGACCTTCTACGCCGGATGCAGCAGAAGAAATCGTCGCGACCAGCATAAATCGGACGCACGAAGCCATCAGCGAAGTCATCCACGGTACCAGCATAAAACGGTCAGGTCAATCATCATTATTTATCCTTATTCCTTTTTTCTTTGTTCAGTGCTTCATTTGTGTTGATAATGTGTGAAATAATAGTATTTTATTCCCGTTAAATAGTTAAAAACGCTTAAAGAATTTTGTTTTGCCGCTACCCTCAACTTAAAAATAATAATAAATAAATTTTTTTGCTAATCTATAAAATATAACTATTTTCCACTGTCTTCCACAAACTCCAAAATGACTAAAACTCCATCAAAAGAAAGTCGTAGCAGTGGTGAGGATATATTTCGAGATTTAAATAAAAAAAGAGGTGTTGTTCGCGGTAAATTTCGACTATTCATGAAGTATGTAGACTCTGTAGAAATAATGCCCATTACTGAAATCATAAAAACAGAATTACAAACGCGTTTACAAAAGGCAGATTTATTGTTACAGCAGTTTTCAGAAATTCAGGACGAAATAGACTTACGAATACCTGATAGTCAAATAGAAAAGGAATTATCTGAGAGGGAATCTTTCGAAACCCATTATTATGCTTATGTGGCTAAAACTAAGTGTATTATTAACGCAGATAATGCTCAAAATTCTTCTAAAGTTTTTAGTAAAGTTCAATTACCTACAATTTCACTTCCATCCTTTGATGGCTCTTATGATCATTGGTTGGAGTACCGCGATACTTACCTATCTCTCGTCCATAACTCTAACGAAATAGATAATGTGCAAAAATTCCATTACTTACGGTCTTCTCTTTCTGGCAGTGCATTATCGGTTATTAAGTCATTAGAATTTTCTTCTGAGAATTACAATATAGCATGGGAGTTATTGGAGAACAGATTCAATAATAACCGTTTACTTGTGCAAAACCATGTAAAGGCTTTATTTTCTATTACGTCACTTAATAAAGAATCATCCAATCAAATTCGTAAACTAATAGATACTGTTCTCAAAAACCTACGTTCCCTTAAAAACCTCGGCGAACCGATCGAGTCTTGGGACACGTTGATTATATACTTAATTACATCTAAACTTGATTCAGTTACCGAAAGAGAATGGGAAACTCATAAAAGTTCAATTATAAATAGTCACAATCAGTCAAATTCACGTACATCTCTTGATTATTTGATTACTTTTCTTAAAAATAGGGCTGACGTACTAGAAACTATTTATTTAGCACATAGTAAATCTTCCACAGAGAATAACGCAAAGAAGCCATCACATTCACAACAAACAAATAAGACACATAGTTACACATCAACACAAAATAAACAATCTAATAATAAAAATTCTAAACGTTTACGTATTTGCACTATGTGTCAAGCTAACCATCCGCTTTATTCTTGCGATTCATTCTTAAAATTAACCGTTACCGATAAAATTAAATTCATTAATGAAAATAAGTTATGTTGTAATTGTTTACGCGCTAATCATTCGGTAGATGAGTGTTGGTTCGGTCCTTGTAGGCAATGTAACAAGAAACACAACAATTTAATTCATGATAAATGTGACGATAGTGCGATTGCATCCACATCGTCAGCTGTTGCGCTTAATTCACAGGCATCGTCGCAGGATACAACTAGTGGTAAGTCTTCAAACACTACTACATTACATTCTGCATCTCACACAATACATCAAAGTACTACTCATTCATCATTAGAGACTGTACTGCTGTCTACAGCTTTAGTTGAGGTCGCAGATAAAAGCAATAATTATCACACTACTCGTGCTTTATTAGATAACGGTAGTCAGCATTGCTTTATTGCAGAATCTTTATGCAAACGACTTAATCTTAATTTAATACAGTCCACTGTGCAAGTCTCCGGAGTAGGTAATTCGGTGACTAATTCCACACAATCATGCGAAATTAATTTGAGGTCTAAAACTACACAATATTGTACAAGCTTAAAATGTTTAGTTTTAAATCAAATAACAGCTCAGTTGCCATCTTTAGGTACAACATCACACATAAATATCCCTGATCATGTACAGTTAGCGGATCCCAAATTTTATTCGCCATCAGGAATCGAATTATTAATTGGGGCAGATAAATTCTGGGAACTTTTAAATGACGGACTTATTCGACTAAGTAGTGGTCCGTATCTTCAGAATACTAAGTTGGGATGGGTAATATCTGGATCATTGTTGAATAATAAAACTTCACGCAATAACAATCGAGTTCAATGCAATTACTCACAATCATTAGACGCTCAACTTAGGAAATTCTGGGAGTTAGAAGAAATAGCTCCGCAAAATACATTAACTAATGACGAGTCTTTATGTGAAAACATGTTTGTGCAAACTACGTACCGCGATAACACGGGTCGTTTTTTTGTGCGCATTCCATTAGCTGAGTCCAGCGACACACTAGGAGATACGTATGCACTCGCGCTAAATCGCTTTCACGCACTTGAACGTAAATTAGATAAATCTACACCTGAATATAAAAAATTATATTGCGATTTTATGAATGAATATTTGAGTTTAGGCCACATGAGTCGAGTCAATCACTTTCCATCGTCACATTACTTTCTACCGCATCACGGTGTTTTAAGAGTTCATAGTAGTACGACCAAACTTAGGGTGGTTTTTGATGGAAGTGCAAAATCAACATCGGGCAAATCGCTTAACGATATTCAGTATATTGGCCCTAGTTTACATAATGACGTTTTTTCAATCTTGTTACGCTTTCGACAATTTAGATTTGTTGCATGCGCTGACGTCGAAAAAATGTATCGACAAATTAATGTCCAACCGGATCAAAGAAATCTTCAGTTAATTCTTTGGCGTGAAAATAAATCGGACGAACTCGGTGTGTACCAGCTTAATACCGTGACTTATGGTACCGCGTCCGCTCCTTTCCTAAGTATTCGATGCATCAAACAGCTGGCATCTGAGTGTAAGGATGACGTCATAAAGCAAGTAATAGACGAAGATCTGTTTGTAGATGACTTAATTACTGGTCATGATGATAAACAATGTTTATTAGACATTTGTACCAAAGTAAACGATGTTTTAAAATCTGGTTGCTTCTATTTACGTAAATGGTTGTTTAATTCGGAGACTTCTACTACAACGGATCAACCAAAAGAATTAGCTTTAGGCGAAAACTGTTTAACTAAAACTCTCGGTCTAGGTTGGTTAAATTATTTAGATTTATTATATTTTACTACAAAGATTGATGCAACCTTCACTCATGTGACTAAGCGCGTTATCTTGTCTGTTGTCTCACAGGTGTACGACCCATTAGGCTTGCTATCACCCACAATTATAATTGCAAAAATACTTTTACAAAAACTGTGGCTTTGTAAGTTAAGTTGGGACGAACCAGTACCTGAAGATATTTTGTTTATGTGGAAAAACTTTATTGACACGCTTCAACACTTACAAAACATAAAAATTCCTCGTCATGTCAGACAAGTAAATACAAAATACACAGATTTGCATATTTTCACGGACGCATCACAGGATGCATATGGTGCATGCGCATACGTAAGTACATACAACGACAATTCACCAGTCACTGTTAGGTTACTTTGTGCTAAGACCAAAGTCGCACCAATTAAACCAGTTACAATACCGCGACTTGAGCTGTGCGGAGCTTTAGTTGGTGCCAAGTTATATCAAAAAATAATTCAGTCATGGAGATTAACTTTTGATAATATATATTTTTGGTCTGACTCCACGATTGTCATAAATTGGATTAAAATTTCACCTAACTTGTTAAAATCATTTGTACAGAATAGAGTAGTGCAAATCAATGAGTTGACTGGTGAGTTGCCGTGGTTACATGTTGCTGGTAAAAACAACCCGGCTGATCTATTATCCCGCGGGGTCACGCTCGACGCACTTCAAAGTTCAGATATTTGGTGGCACGGGCCAGCATTTTTAAATGAAATTAACACAAATTTTAAACAAAATAATCACGATGAATTGATAAAATCACACGATTTACCAGAAATGAAATCAAAGGTTAATTCTTTATTTACACAATCAACTTTTACTAGCATTTTTACCTTTGAACGTTTTTCAAATTTTAATCGCATGAGACGTGCAGCCGCTTACTTGCTACGATTCGTTCATAATGCACGAATCAAGGTCAAAACAGAACGTCGCATTGGTCCGCTTACGTCTGATGAGTTAAATAAATCAACATTAGTTCTAGTACGCTTAGCACAACAAACATCGTTTCCAGACATTTTTGCTGCATTAATAAAAAACTCACCTGTAAAGTCGATGAGAAACATATCTAGTCTTGATGTGTTCCTAGATTCTGATCGCATTATAAGGGTAGGGGGCAGACTAGTAAATTCACACACCTTTTCCTTTAGTAAAAAACATCCTGTATTATTATGTTCAAAACATACTTTCACGCGACTTCTTTTTCAATTTGAACATAAACGTCTACTCCATGCTGGTCCACAATTGCTCTTGGCTACTATCAGAGAAAGTTGGTGGCCTCTCAAGGGCCGTGACTTAGCCAAGCAAACAGTACATAAGTGCATTACATGTACTCGCCAGAAAGGGAAAACGCTGTCAGTAAAAATGGGTAATTTGCCTCCTGAAAGATTGGAGCCGGGGTATCCTTTCTTGCGCTGCGGTGTAGATTATGCGGGACCTATGTTCATATTAAATCGTAGAGGAAGGGGTTCAAAACTTGAAAAATGTTATGTTTGCCTATTCATATGTTTCACTACACGTGCGATACACTTAGAATTAGTCACAAGTTTAAGTTCTGAGGCATACTTATTGGCTTTGAGAAGGTTTTTATCTCGTCGTGGAAAACCCGCACAAATATTTTCCGATAACGGAAAAACCTTTGTAGGCGCACTAAAGGAATTCTCTAATTTTTTAAATGCTAGTGAAAACGACATTTTAAATTTCACTGCAGGCGAAAATATTAATTTTAACTTTATTCCTCCGTACTCACCACATTTTGGGGGTCTGTGGGAGGCAGGGGTCAAATCCTTCAAATATCATCTCCGTCGTGTAGGAAACGTAAACCTCACGTATGAGGAATTTTCCACGTTATTGACACAAATAGA
The DNA here is from genome assembly GCA_947386135.1 of Melanchra persicariae. Lineage (NCBI taxonomy): Eukaryota > Metazoa > Arthropoda > Insecta > Lepidoptera > Noctuidae > Melanchra > Melanchra persicariae. The sequence goes on from OX376650.1 coordinate 21,528,307, forward strand.
AGCCCTCCTAAACTCCAGACCTATGTATCCCATGTCTTCAGACCCAAACGACCTTCTCCCTCTTACACCAGCCCATTTCCTGATTGGCCGACCGCTCGTTGCACCTACCTACGAAGACCTCACAGCTGCAACTACGTCACGCTTGGTCCGCTACGAGCGCATTGAACAGATGAGGCAGCTTTTTTGGAAACGCTGGTCGCAGGAGTACGTTTCGGAGCTGCAGACAAGGAGTAAATGGCAGTCCAACACCGGCACAATAGCACCCAATACCTTGGTGCTCATTAAAGAAGACAATCAGCCACCTTTAAAATGGCGACTTGGACGAGTCATAAGCACTTCACCTGGGAAGGATGGACTAGCACGTGTAGCTGACATTAAAACTGCTACCGGAGTGATACGAAGATCATACCCCAGATTATGTCCGCTGCTAAAGGAGGAAGAACCCTAACTTCCGTCAACTTCTACATTCTTCTACTTCTTCTTAATCGTTGGAGGCTGTTACTCCAAGGCGGGCGGCATGTCTACGCGTCGTCATCCATCACGTACGAGCCCACCACTATTAGACGTCACGAGTGTAGTTCCGTATTCCTCCACGCGCGGCGCCTCATTCATTAAAAAATCGGTCGACGAACACGCACGACAAACGCATTAATTTTGTTAAAACCTGTACTTAATTACTGATTATACGCCTTATTGCTATCGAAGAAGATTTTCATTCATCTCCAAAACATCTAGTTATTTCAAAAGTACTGCCTGATAGTTTCTGCCCGCGGTTTCGCCCACGTGATTTCATGACTTAATCCAGATCATAGTGTGTCTCAAGTTCTGTCCAAATTGTGAAGTATGATTTAATAACAAACATCCAGACAATATTACTTTTACTATAATTTATGAAATAATTTGTACGGTTAGCTTTTACGCACCCTAAATGTTACAAAGTCATTAATGGTGGTCTACATATCATTATCTTTATTCATCTGTTATTAAATACATTTTTAATATTTATAAATTTCCCAAAAATTACGCATTAAAAAAAAAGTAGCCCACCTATATCGGAAACTGGGTCTAAGCTACTGGCGCTCAGGACTCCAGAGACAGAAACCTCCTAACAATACGAGCCATGTCCAGAATTAATGTTTGTATTATTAAGTACTGTTATTGCTTTTAGATTTACCTGGAGCAAATATTAAGCCGTTACCAATAAATAGGTTGGCCAACTTCATAATATCATCTTTCTCAAGGCAGGTCTTCAACACTAACTCAGCAACATCAGGGTCTGCGATCACTGGATACATAATAAACATTTAGAGCAAAATCCCACAGCCCACAAATATTTCTATATTTCTGTAAAACAAGCGTTCAAAGTACATAGGTACTTATACGGGCCATACACCTTCAAGTAATCAAACAGATTGGTTAAAAAGTTTTTTTGGAAAATTTGAACAAAAATGAGTTGTCAATATTAAATGGCATAAAGTAATAAGAAATTTCGTATTTCTATTCGATCAAACAGTTGAACCAGCCTGTTTGATCAAATTACTTAAACGAGTATGACCCGCATAACGTTTCTACAGGGTGGCCAAACCCGATGTATATGTCGCAGCCAACTAGCTTAATCAGCCGTTTCATTAAAAGCCTAGCCTTTTCTCTGAACTGTGCTGTTTAATAAGCGACATAAGTGACATGGGCAAGTCATTAAGAGCGTTTACGCGGTACGACTTTTCATTCAAACTTTCAAGTCCTTATTCTTCAAAATGAATGAACCGATATTAACGAAACTTGGTATGCATACGCTAGATATCCAGGCCTAAATAGTTATCAGAAAACATTTTTGAAAAAGATTTCAGAGGGAGAGAGAGAGCGATTTTAACTTTTCTATAGAATGTGAAAAATCACTATAATAATATCCTTCCCCCTGAACTCTAAAATGAATTATTTTGAAGAATAAGGACTTGAAAGTTTGTATGAAATGACATACGGCGTACACGCTCTTAAACGATATTGAACAAAAGATGTCCCTTAGGTCGCTGAAAAATCGGCGCATTTAAAATGAAAAGGCTAGGCCATAAATTAAACGGCTGATTAAGCTATTTGCCTGCGACATATACAATTCTAAATTGCGATATATACATTTTCTTAGTAAGCAGAAATTAACAGATATTTTTACATGTTTTAAAAAAAATGGGATTCTTAAAACTTTCTTACAAAAATTACAACTGACATTGAAACAAGAAATACTACAATGTATAAAAAAAAATAAATTTTCAAAGTTGGTGTTCTTGGTTGTATCTTCGTTTTTTGACACCGATTTCCAAAATTCATCATCATCATCATCATATCAGCCGAAAGACGTCCACTGCTGGACATAGGCCTCCCCCAAGTGTCGCCACAACCACCGGTCCTGTGCGTCTTGCATCTATCGGTTACCCGCGACCCTCACCAGGTCATCGGTCCACCTTGTGGGAGGCCTTCCAACACTGCGTCTTCCGGTACGCGGTCGCCACTCCAAAACTTTTCGGCCCCATCGACCATCTGTTCTGCGAGCAATGTGCCCTGCCCACTGCCACTTCAATTTGGCGATCCTATGTCGGCTATTAGGCTATGTCGGTAACCTTGGTTCTCTTGCGGATATCATCATTCCTGATTCGATCACGCAAGGAAACTCCAAGCATTGCCCTCTCCATTGCCTTTTGGGTGACTTTAAGCCGATGAGGCCCATTGTGAGCGACCACGTTTCGAGTCCATAGGTCATCACTGGCAACACGCACTGGTCATAGACTTTCGTCTTGAGACACTGTGGTATGTGAGACGAGAAGATACCGCGCAACTTCCCGAACGCCGCCCATCCGAGTCGGATTCGACGGTTGACTTCCTTTTCGAAGTTAGCCCTACCTAGCTGGATCGTTTGTCCCAGGTAGACGTACTCATCAACAACTTCGAGTGCAGAGCCTCCAATCTTGATAGGAGTGGGTGCTACATGGGTATTTACCATGACCTTGGTTTTGTCCATGTTCATTTTAAGACCCACTCTTTCGGAAGCTTTACTGAGGTCATCGAGCATTGTACTGAGGTCCTCCGTGGTCTCAGCCATGACGACTATATCGTCGGCAAATCGAAGATGAGTGATGTACTCGCCATTGACATTAATGCCTAGCCTTTTCCAGTCCCAAACCTTGAAGACTTCCTCCATTGCGGCCGTGAACAGTTTCGGAGAAATTACGTCTCCCTGCCTCACACCCCGCTGCAGGAGGATAGGTTCTGATGTCTGATCCTGAAGTCGGACTGACATGGTGGCGTTTTCATACAAACACTTCAGCACCTCGATGTACCGATAGTCGATCTGGCACCGTTGGAGAGACTGCAGCACAGCCCAAGTCTCGATCGAATCGAAGGCTTTCTCGTAGTCCACAAACGCTAAGCAGAGAGGCAGATTATACTCTTCGGTCTTCTGTATAACCTGCCGCAGCGTGTGTATGTGGTCTACGGTGCTGAAGCCTTTTCGGAATCCGGCTTGTTCGGGAGGCTGGAAGTCGTCAAACCTGCGTGCGAGACGGTTTGTGATGACTCTGGAAAACAGCTTGTAGACGTGGCTCAGAAGTGAGATGGGCCTGTAATTCTTAAGCAGGGCATTGTCGCCCTTTTTAAAGAAGAGTACCACCACACCTCTGCTCCAAGCTTGTGGCGTTTTCCCCTCGAGTATGACGGAATCGAACAGTTTCTGAAGGGCCTTAAGGACTGGTTTTCCACCCGCCTTCAGGAGTTCGGCCGTGATTCCGTCCTCACCCGACGCCTTGTTGCTTTTAAGCTGCTTCAGAGCCATCCTGATCTCATACAGGCTGACGTCCGGGATGTCTTCGGTATTCAATTTGAAATTCAATTTCCAAAATTATAGTTATTTTATACTTTGTAGTGTTTTTTGCTTTGAAGTCGGTTGTATTTTTATTTAAACAAGTTTTTTTTTTATTTTTTACTTTTTAGTGGTTAGCTTTAACTAAACCCAACGCAAAAAGAATCATCAAAATCGGTTCATAAACAATAAAGTTATGCCCGAATAGATAACCCCAAAACCACGATTGACTTGTACATATCTCCGTACCCCTTCACAGCGTACCGGCGTGATGTTATGTTATGAACTGGTGTAAACAATAAACAGCAATCCCGGCAGGTTTGCTACAATTTATTGAAGAGTTCCGTTACCTATCTCCAAAGTTCTTGATCAGATCTTTACCAAATTGAAATGGGACCAGACCGGGAAGTGATAATTGGCGAAAATATCGCTGACCAAACATAAAATAAAAAAAATAAAAAATCAGTCGAATTGAGAAACTCCTCCTTTTTTGGAAGCCGGTTAAAAACTGTAGCGATTCACAGTAACAGCAGCACCGGTCATGTGGGCTCTTTAAAGAAGATTAGTGAAATCGCTCCACATATTATTAGTCTGTAGAAGTGGATTAAAGGACCTTGCAAAGCAAGCAAATCTCATTTCGATCACCGAATGTATCCCTAATGAAATTTTTTGTTTAACTATGTGCTTATGAACTTTTGAATGAAATTACTGAAACTAATACAGTAGTCCAGGAGGCCTACCACAACCTCTTAAAACAATATTATTTTAATATTACTTTGTAATTTCTGTTGTTGCATTTTCAACTCTCGGCGCTGATCCGAGCGTTGAAAATCCAACAGAGCGGAACGCAAAGTAATATTAAAGTAATATTGTTTTAAGAGGTTGTGGTAAGCCCCCTGGTCTTAAAAATAATTCAAAACAAAATTGTGGTTCTTTAACTAAAATAAGGACACCAAAAATTTTGCCTTAAATTGTAATGGTGGCGAAACAAAGTTATAATACATTCGATTTGGCCACCCTATATGTCCAACTCATTTTGTGACTTAGAAAATAAGGAACGTCTGGGGGCTCTTGGATCATTAAGAAATCTAAATGAATTAAAAAAAAACATCCTTCCTTAGTGCTAGTGACCGTTATCTCTAAACATGCTTCTAGATCAAACATAGTAGGCTGTCCGTTGTCTGCCAGTGACTTTAGCGGTTACCTATCATAAATCCGAAAATATTCGACCGAATTTCATATCACCTAAAACTTTTCAACTATTATCGTTTTGGTTTTTTTTACTTCATCGAAGTCACGTCTGCCCAGTATCAGTTGACCTTATCAATTCGATTTTTTTCGTTACTTTCAAATTAATTCCCGAACATTAAAATTAATTATTTAAATGTTAAATTATAGATTATGAACAAAAGTGGTTTTAAGGCCAGGTTTTCCGGAAAAACGTTGTTTTGCATTGTGTATAATTGTGTTTTATTCGTAAACAACACGGATTTAAATTTTGAAAAAAATATATTACATATTTCACACTTCGATCTTGCGATTTCGGCCGTGCGATACACGATTACTTGCACTTTACTGCATCCAATTAAATCGCAAAGACAAGTCAAAATCAAGATGTAATTATCATTTCATTTGAGTTATATAAGGTTTTGAGTAATAAAACTTATACCACAATAAAGGTCGTAAAAAATGTGATATAAATCGGCCGTCATAATGTGAAATATGAAAATACGTATCCCACTAATTCCAAAATCAAGTGATTTTGTCGTTTCATGAGCGCGCCCCGTGTCATTTAGTCCCGAGCGGAACGTGTTGGAGGTCGGACGTGTGCCAAATTTTTGCGATCCCGCCACCCCCGCTAAGTTCTGTTACTGGCTAAGCCTAAATTGATTACCGCTCTAGCACTGCCGGCACACCAGTGTGCCGCGAATTTAATGTTTATGTTTATTTACGTAAGATTTATTTTTTATTTTGGAATTTTCACGTGTCGAGTGGTTAAATAATAATACTTGTATACAATTTAGTGTTCAAACAGTTGTAATATAGTTAGTTTTTATTAGATGTAGCTATAATTTTGTAAAAAAAAAAATGGGGGAAAAAAAAGTTGTCACGGCTCTTCGTTGCAGCGGTGACTACTTTTTTTTATAAACTTTGGCTGAATAAACAAAAAGGTATATAGGTATATATGTCGCAGTAAGATAGATAAAGCCGTAATATAGTTATATCACTAGGGATATAATTATATACCGTAACATAGTTATACGAAAGCGATTCTTCACTATCTCACTAGGAACATAGTTATAAAACCGTCGAAGTTTAGTGATATACTTATATTACTAGATTAAGTTCAGTGTTATAAATATATTAGGGTTTGTCTCAAAAAAGTCATACGAGTATTGTATCATATTGTCATTATATTGTAGTATATTAAAGCTTTTTTGAAAAATTGAAATATTTCAAAAGTGTGCCACTTTTTTGAGACAGACCCATTACTTGATTAAGCTTAGTGAAATAAAAATCTACCATATTTAATTAAATAAAACAAAATTTTATTGGTTTTATCTTTATTAATAAATCAACTTTATGTATCCTGCAGTTAGTTACAATACTTTGTGACATTAACACGTATTAAAGTAATTATAATTAAAACGATATTTTTTTAAATAATAAAACATTCAAAATCTTTTAAAGCCAAACAGTTTTGAGATATCTTTATTTCTTATCAACAAGTTGAGATCTCGGTTTCTTTAAAAGTATTAGGTCTTTACCGATGAAATTGCCGTTCTGCAGTACTGGCCATTTCAAATCAAAATAATTTTTGTTTGGCTAAGAATTCTAATTTAAAATTAATTTTATTTTAAAAACATGGTTTTTTTTTTCCAAAAGTAGTCATTGTTTATTGATTAGTGTTACATTTTCATCGCATTTCAATCTTTTTCGTCATCATGGATACGATAAAAATTCGAGTTATTATGGAATATGAGTACCGTCGTGGCAGCAACGCGGCACAAGCGGCACGCAACATCAACGACGTTTACGGAGCTAACACTACAAACCAAGGCACCACCTGTTATTGGTTTGCTCGCTTCCGTTCTGGAAATTTCGACCTGAAAAATGAACCTCGCGGTCGTCCGAAGCCTTTGGTCGACAATGACGAATTAAAGGCGATTGTGGAAGCTGATGATACACAATCTACGGCTGAATTAGCAGCAGCTTTCGACGTTAGCGTCAAAACAATATTGGTCCATTTGCGTCAAATTGGTAAGGTAAAAAAACTTGACAAATGGGTGCCCCACAAACTCAATGATCGCCAGCGCGAAGTACGCGTCGAGACGTGCCTTGCACTGCTCAACAGACACACAAATGAAGGAATTTTGAACCGCATTGTTACCTGCGATGAAAAATGGATTCTGTTTGATAACCGTAAGCGCTCAGCAAGTTGGTTGGATCCTGGTTCAGCACCTAAACAATGCCCTAAACGAAAACTTACCCCTAGAAAAGTGATGGTCACTGTTTGGTGGTCTAGCGCCGGTGTGATTCATCACAGCTTCTTACCAAACGGGGTGAGGATTACTGCAGCTGTGTACTGTGAAGAACTGAACACAATGATGGAGAAGCTGGCACATCTCCAACCAGCATTGGTCAATCGCTCGTCTCCGCTGCTCCTGCACGACAACGCGCGACCTCATACTGCACAGCAGACGGTCTCCAAGTTGGAAGAACTGGGGTTGGAAGCTCTCCGTCATCCGCCCTACTCACCAGACCTTGCGCCTACAGACTACTACTTTTTCCAGAATTTGGATAACTTCTTGGCGGGAAAAAAATTCAATACCCGAGAGGCAGTACAAAATGACTTTGAAGAATTTGTTGCCTCCCGTCCGGCTGATTTCTTTAAGAAGGGCATCAATAAACTGCCACTGCGTTGGCAAAGATGCATTGATTGCATGGGTGATTACTTCGATTAATACAAATAAAAAATACGTGAAAAAAATTCGTTTAAATTTTTTCATACAAAACGGCAATTTCATAGGTAAAGACCTATTATTTTTTATTTTTTGTTCAGACAAGAAGAGGAATCATGACATCTAGAATTACATAGCACTGAATGCTTCTTACAGCTATTTCACTAAACTTAATCTAGTAATATAAGTATATCACTAAACTTGGACCGTTTTATAACTATATTCCTAGTGAGATAGTAAAGAATCGCTTTCGTATAACTATGTTACGGTATATAATTATATCCCTAGGGATATAACTATATTACGGCTTCATCTATCTTACTGCGAAATATACATAATTTACTTTAATAACTAGGTAAGTACCGACACGAAACAGATAAATTTCCACACCGCAAACATGTGTGTAAACAGTTTAATTTAAACCTTATTTCAGTACGCATAAAGACGTGCGCTTTAGTGGTTTAGTTTTCGCGCGGAATAGATTTACCAACCGCATCGAGTATGTAAAACAATTGAATTTGAACCCTATTTCAGAGTGCATAAAGCCACCTCGCGCGCACATGATACAATGATTTACTGTTTTCAAATGTCAAATAGGTAGTTCACCCCGCTACGTTAGTCTTGATGGTTTCGGAGAGTTTGTATAAGTCTTATAATATTTGTTATTTATTAGAAATGTCCGTTTTCACTTATCTTACTCCTAAACAAATGCAAAAATAATAGCTCGTATTTCCTACATGAGAGTTGAATATCGGTGCAATAATGTAGTGGTGTTCATGTAGAGAAGAAATATAAGTGTAGTTATACGCTAGGTGGGTACCTACTCACAGCCACCACAACACAACAAATAATAATATTTATGGTGTCCGCAACGTTTGTGTAGGTCTCGTCTATGCCAAACAATACGCGCAGCGCACTCGTGAGTCGCGTGCCATAGTGTAAAAGTGTTACAGTATGACCATTTCCTATGAAAATATTATAATAACATACTTTTGGTAACGTTTAGGCTACCGGACCAGCTCATTTATGCGCTGTACACTAGAGTCCATCCTCTTACTAATTACTAACAATGTATCAAGTTATGACAAGACATACAAAAAACCATGTGGTCAGTTTGGATAGTTTTTCCAATCCAATGCGTTACTTTATCGGTGTTTATTGGCAAGAGGAAAAATGTATAGAAATTATAAATTACATGCACTAAACTGTTTTTAATTGACTATTGTATTAATTGACTATTGTATATTATTAACCGACTTCCAAAAAAGAAGAGGTTCTCAAATCGACTGTTTTTTTTGTTGTATGTTTGCTCAGCGATATTTTCGCCAATTGTCAATCGATTTTGATGATTCTATTTTTTTTGGAAGTGTATCTTCCCGGACTGATCCCATTTCAATTTGGTGAAGATCTGATGAAGAACTTCGGAGACAGGTAACGGAACTCTTCATTCCCGTAGGAATTCCCGTTCCCGTATAGCCGTACAGCCTTCCCCATGAATGTAACTATCATAAATTCATAATCATAATACAAAAAACAATTTCTTGCACCGCGTCGCACGCAGTCACGCAGGCTCGACGCGTTCTCGTTTGGTGGCCGCGTCTCGCGCACCGCCCGTTCGATTTAATAATATTGTTGAATTATTTTAATTTTACATTATCTCCTAAACGGTGAGTTCAAATAACATGCTGTAAAAGACAAAGTTTATCTTCATAAAATTATCTTGATGATGAAGTAACTTTCGCTAGTAAGGATTAATATGCCTGCCTAATATTAATGCTGAAAAACCACCTTTAATTTTTAAATAAATTATTTGACATAAAATGCCTTAGTGTGGCATATTTATAAGAGATAGATATAGGTGTAACGTCGCGGACTTTTTTTTAGATCGAATGAAAAACAATATCTTTGTTGTACATGGTACTTACGTATAATTAGCTATTACCACAGCGCACTTAGCGCACTTCCACTTTATAATATTATTTAGTATAGATTTGAATAAAGTAGTATCTCATTATCATTATTGTAACACCATAAAATACATAAAGAAATTAAACACACACCATATTACAATTCTATCCTATTTATTTATAACGGTTTGCTATCTATGTTTCTGTGTACGTGCGTCTGTGTGCCTGTGTATCTGTCTTTGGCACTATAGCTCCGTTATCTTTATTGAACAGGGATATTTTGTAAGTTTTTAAAATTTTACTTGTTAATTACCAACAAATCAAAATCAAAATTTGCGTTACAGGGCAATAGAGCATGCGGAAGGGCGTGACTTGTCTCCAAAATAATACTCATTTATTGGGGTTACCCCCGACGGTATAGTTGAGAACGACACCATTGTTGAAATTAAATGTCCAATAACGGCATTTAGAAAAGGGAAATGCTGCTATTGAAGAAAGTAAAATACATATATTTAAATTCGATAGAATAAAACATACCAGAGTTATAAACAAAAAAAGTAATTGGTATTACCAAGTGCAGGGTCAACTTCATGTAACAGAAAGGAACCAATGCATTTTTGGAATATGGTTCGGTGAAAACTAGTAGTAGAAAATATTTCAAGAGATGACGAATTTTGGCGGGTGCATATGGAGAAAAAAATTATAGATTTTTATTTGAAATGTATATTGCCAGAGATTGTGGATCCGCGCCAAAATCGCGGTATGCCAATACGAGACATAATATTGAAAGAAAACAAAGAAAATGTTAATGATAAGCCTGTGCAGCCAGGTCCAAGCAAATCCAAGGACCATATTCCGTGTCAATCTACTCAGCTAGGTCCATGCAAACCGAGACAGCTACAGTTCAACGAATTTTAGCCAGTTGCATTGGTAACTTTTATTATGTTAACTATTTGATTAAAAAATATAAAAACGTTTTTGTTTTTTTTTAAATAGCATCTAGGCAAATTCCAAACCATTTATACTTCTAAGCTTTCTTGAATTATAATATTCAAGAATTGTAACATAATTTTCCTAAAGTAAGTGTGCCTACCTACTACTTGATTTTTACGAAGGTATCGCACCAAAGCCAAATAGCGCGCGACGCGTATTTTTGTATCGTACTCGTATTCATAATTTTCGTGTCAGTCAGATTTTAAATCCACCATATACTCTAAAATAAATAAGTATTATTACTGATTTTTAATGATTAGTAATTGGATTCAAGTTTGTACAATACGTACTTAATCCATCTATAACCTTAAAAAATACTTAATAGAAAAATAAAACAAAATAAACTTATACTAATCAATTCAAGTTGATCTACTGCATTACTTTATCCTGTGACGGAACTTAGTACCTACCCGAGTCCGTGAACTCATGAGCGAGCGGTGCGCTTGGTGCGCGCGTCTCCCGCGCATCGTAACTTATTACGTATTGCTACTCCTTGCGGAGCCTGGGGTAAGCGTTAGATGCCTACGCGCTCAAGTCAGGCTCGCCTTAAGTGGTTCTAGTAAGAAGCATGCAAACAAGGATGATTGCTTCAAGCGTGCAGCATACAAGGAGGCATGCAGCATGCAAGCAGGCATGCAGCATGCAAGCAGGCATGCAGCATGCAAGCAGGCATGCAACATGCAAGAAAGCATGCAACATGCAAGCAAGCATGCAACATGCATGATGCAGCAAGCATTGTTTCTGTCACGGCTCTGGCGCTGTGGAGTTTGGGCGGCCCCACGCGAGCTTATCGTCGCACCACCACCACCGCAGCTGCGGTTTGCTGACCGGCTTCGCCGGCCAGCCTCAGCCGCGGCGGTGGGCCTTCAGACCACCTGCTCCCCAGCTCGCGGGCCGCCCCACCCCTTCGCGCTTACGCGACTGAAGAAGTCGGTTTTGCAGAGATTTGTTTCTGTCACTAAATTGCACAACATATTATTGACTTTTTATGACACTATTTTAATGTAATATTGAAAATTCTACCAAGTAACCGGCTATATATTTGTGACCAAATAAAATTCCGTTAAATGTTGTTTCGGAGTGGTGAAAATACGGCACTTCGCGCGCATTTAGTAGGTACCTACTCCACAAACTTCAACGCCTATAAAAGATTAGTTTTGGAAAATTAAGCACAACGATTTTCATTAATTACTTAGCCATTTCTACTTATTCTATGGTCTCAGGAGGCCCTCGACAATGTACTATTTAATTAGCGAATGCGTCTGTCATAATGCCAAAATGTAGGAATTTGGTCACCATGACATTTCGATTATTGACAATCGCCTACGCCACGCCACCGTTGACAGAATCTCACTTGTCTCGAGCCCAGGTTCAGCGCAAGTGTTCAGCCCGTCAGAGGTTGATTATGCAAAAATTGTTAGGTACATCTGTTTTAAACTTTCAAATATCCCGCTTTTAGTTTGTTCATAGCATTCCGACGTAAATTAAAGCAAGCAATAATGTCCTCCCCTAAAATCTTAATCACTTCACTCCTTATTATGTATGTAGTTAATTTTCGAAAAATCCAAACATTTGTTATTCTTATTGTTTTATCGAAGTCATTTAAATGCCGTGGTGTTTCAACTTCATCGGACCAAGCATTGAAACGACTCTGCCCAGTTCGCTCAAACCGCGACATTTTTCTTACTCCGAGCATGTTTAATACCGTCGTAACTTTTGAACGACAGGTCTGATTTGAATAATTTAAAGTGTAATTTTCACGGACATAATCAACCTTAATTATGAAACCATTTAAATGGATAAGGATTAATATCATGATACTAAAATCACCATTTCTTATTTCACCAGGGATTTGCTTGAATAATATGAACAAAAAGCGGTCATGGTGACTTATCCATAATAGTTAGACATATGGTATTGCTGATTTTTTTGTAGATATTGATGACTTCTATAAAACTGTACATCACTTTGCTCTATTGTCAATTGATTCCGCAGCGTACGCGATATAAGGATTTTTTTTTTAAATTTTCTCACACCTTGGGTTACATTATCGAAACTTCATACGGATCCCTAACCTTTTTGAAAATATTATATAGCCAATGTCCATCACCGATAATATAGGATTCTACTGAAAAAGAATTTTTCAAATCGGTCCAGCAGTTCGGAGCCTATTCATTTCAAACAAACAAACAAATCTGTCCCCTTTATAATATTAGTGTATATAAAAAAAGTTCAAAAGAAGCTTCGGCCAATAGCAAAAAGTTAATTTGTAAATCGGCGAAATAAAGCTCGGTAAAACAATACCTATGGCACATGATACTTCGATGATCTAAAAATATGTCAAATAATGCATAAGGCAAAAAAATGTCGGACAATAGTTTTCGGTAAAATTAAATTCGAACAAAAACAACTCGGAAAAGTGATCGGTTCCCAACTTTAGCTGCTGCAAACGTGTTTTAGGATTTACTTATTAGTTTATTTAGAAAACGGAAAGTAGAACGTTACTTTTCCAAATAACAATACCAGACGGACTTCATCGTGGTCCGACTAGTCTAGAGCTTCATTTTGTTTTATTTAAATCAGGTTTCATCTTAATCCTGTTCGAATAGATCTAGCTTACATAGAAAAATAATAACTTACTTGCGTATAAATAATTTCCATGCCAAAATGATGATAAACCGTTCTCATGGCTTATTGCGTCCCGACCAAGAATTTGAAAGGCTTTCATACGTGCTGCAATCATAAACACCATGACATAAACACAGATTGGCGACTGAAAGCAAATGGCTTTCAATAGTGTTATATATAGTTGTTCATCATTTAACATTTCAGCCAAAAAACGACTACCTATGACTACCATGGGCTCCCCAAGGGTCGCGGTCTACCTGGCGTTATGGCTATCACTAGGCCAGCAGAAGTAAGAGAAGATATCTCTGGACTCAAAGTTAGGGTCCCACATGGATCAAAATGAAAAGTATTGGAAAGACTTTTTTCTTACATTAACGTAATCTTAGTAGGTACTCACTGTGATTATCTCCAAAGAACAAATAGCTGTGTCCGATAAATGGTAATGTCCATATTCCAGAATTTAGTTGTTTCCCTAACTTATAAACGTCTCTTTTAGTCCAACGTTGATATAGTAGAAGAACAATAGCGAACAATATTAATAACTCAATCAACATTTTTGTGTAATAGATAAGTTCTCAGTTTGACGTACATTCGACCACTCGTATAAATGTTTTTGATACGGCATTTATATTGGATTTAATGATGTCGTGCCGCTCGACAGGGGAGAATGGAAGACAAAAACATGTTGAGCTGATCACAAGTAGGTACCTACGTACTGATAATTAAAACAGGACAAGAAGGCATAGTTAAAGTGGCATTACATCAGCCTTAACGATTTCCAAAATGTTTTGTATTGAATTCCTATGGTCGGTTAACTGGGAAGTCGGATTCAGCAGAATACCAGTATTTTACGAGAAGTGACTGCGTATCTGACCCCCACAAGCCAGTAACTGGGTAACACGGTACTTCTTGACAAGACTGGTGTCTGATTTTCTGGCGTCTGCCAATCCGTAAACTCACGTTCGGGTAGATACAGTCAAACACGGTCGACAATACCAAAAAAAATATTATTGTTTTACGTTGTTAATATTTTTTTATTTTTTTTTATTTTAGCAGTCGATCGCTCAACCACTGCGCTAAACGTGCCGTCAAATATAATAGCTGTATCCATTCACAAACGATTTTACTGCACCATTTGGACTTATGCACCCGATACTCATGCTTATGCTTTAAACTTATGAGTCAAAGCACCCAGATCCTCCCTATTGTTGGTGCTGTCTTAGGTTTTGTATGTGTCAAACTTGTACTGTACTTGTACTCATCAAGATTATGCACACAAAGTTACAACTAACAATGATATTTGTTGAGCTACCTACAGGCTACAACTTATCAATAATTACCACCACACCTACCACAGTGTAGTATTTTTAACCTATAGGTTGTCTTTATGATGCCTTGTTTGCATTAAGTCCGCCCATGTAGGTACCATTATCTATACATGTAATAAAATCGTAGATTTGCCGTGTCTGTACATTGAATGTTTTCGCATAAAAATAACTGAGAAATGTTAGGAATAGGAAAAAGGTATAAAACGCAAAAATGCCATTCTTGAATTTTTTGTCTGTTTGTCGGTTTATCTGTTTGTCTGTTTGTCCATATGTTTGAGTCAGCATCACGCAAAAACCACTGATTGGATTCGAAAGCGAAGTTCTTAAAAATATTAAGTGTTAACCCGAGTGACATTTAGCGTTTATTTCATCAAAATCGACCGACAAAAACAAAAGATATTGAATTTTTAATTTTAGTAAGGAACTTCATACAGCGCTTAGCGTTGCGGTGACCGACTCTTAGACGCCATCTATTGAGAAAGATAAAATGCAGGTAAGCATGAAAATAACATCAAAACAAATTGTAGAGTTATTTGTGAAACTTTTAATAAGTAGTGAACATTTTAATACCATGACGTTACTTATTGTTACATATGGGCTCCTTATTTAACATTTTCTCATGCCAATTTATATTTCGTTAGTTTTCCAAATGGTCGATAGATGGCGTTGCAATGATGACGCGTTTTTCTGAATCACGGTGTTAAGGTTTACCGTCAGATTATGACTCTCACACGATTTTTAGCATCATTGTTGTTCGCTAGAATTTTGACGTTCGGTATAATAAAAACCTACAAATCTCTGATAGGGTCTCAAGTCCAAATTCGTAAATTAAAAAAATGCCTATTCATGTAAGGCTGCGTTTCCACCAGAGATGTGCGAGGATGCGTAGCGAGGGATATGTTTGTTATGAACCAATAGAATCGCTTCATTTACCTAGCCTCGCTCAGCGCAAGCGATTAAGCGGTAGGTACTAAAAATATCATCGCCTGCCTAGCCTTTCATCAACTATCCTGGGGTCGGTATCCAGTCAAACTGAATTCAGCTGAATACTATTGTTTTAGGTACGTAAAGCGCTGCCTGAGTAGCGGATTATGTTCGAAAGAGTTACCACGGCCCTGGAAAGCAAAGGTCACGAGGGAGGAGCACGGATGAGTTTTAGTCAGTAAGAGTCTGACACTTCCTTCTGCTCCGCCTAGAGCGGGAGAAGTCATTTGATGATTTCCGTAGGTCGTAACGAAGATGGTCATGATTGTGTCTTAAGAATATAACATGTTATAAAACGACAAAAACCAAACCAGTAGTTAGCAGTATTAAGCTGTTTAAACACAATCTTTTTAGATACGCATTTGGAATGATAGAATTTTATTATTATTATGTATCCTGCTCAACACAACAATCTGTCTCATGACATTTAGCTGCTTCTTTGTTTGAAGTATTTCAGTATTTTTAGATGATAGAATTCAACAGGTTTTTAAACCACAGATTAAAGAAATCAATTAAATGAATCAAGCGTTTAATTGAATAACACTTCGAACCAGTCGGAGAGACGATTAAACCGTCTTTATCACGTATTAAATATAATTATTATATTAAAGTAATGTTTAGGGTTCCGAACGTACGCGCATGTAACTACGAGACCATTAACAGGATGGCTGGTAACTGAATGAGTTCTTTGAAATTGCTTATACTTAAGCTAATTTGCTGCAATTTTGACCAGAAAACTTGGGATCCAAATTGAGTTATTTTCAACTTTTGAAACCATGTTGTCTGCGTAGCTGAGGTTGTTAACGCAAACACTGTCTATCGAACATCCGACAAGTTTCCTGCCGAGCTCTACAATTCATCTGGGAATTGTACTAATATTGGAACATTTTATTAAGTTCTGGTGGATTTTATCTATACTTAGTGGCAAGTAGTCCGACCAGAAGATACAATAGTCTATGCTTACACTAACAACCGATTGCTAAGCCGTATCTGTTTTAATACAATGATCAAGCCAGTGCCTGCTTCGATTTATATCAGTAATTTACCTGAGTACAATTCTCTGACTTATTACCCAGTTTTACGCTATCAGCGCATATCCAATGATGATCCGTGCAAAAGTTACATAATTCTGACCAGCAGGCCTAGACAACAGACTTTTCTGTAGCGTTAACGTCAGACGCTCAGAAAAAAATGTATGGGAATGACATTAGGTGATGACGTTTCCTTTCCACACCTAATGTCATTCCCATACATTTTGTCGTCAGGCAGCGTGAGTTAGAGTTCTTAACATATAAACAGCTTCTAACTCAATACTTACAACTTTTGCACTCATTTCATTTTTAATGCAATCCGTGAATTCCGACTTATTTTGTACATTATCCGCAGGCATGTACACACTGAACACTACTATGTGCTTATCACAAAAAGTAATTTTTATAGCCGTGAGTCGCACACTCTTACATAATTACACTACACTACAGATGTCGACTGAAATATACCTTTCCGCCATAACAAGGCTACGCCACCATAAGGGTACCCAATGAGAATCTCCGATACGTCGACTGCAGACTTGCCTGTATAATCTCACTTTGCTTTCAACTTGTTTTTTTTTTATGTTGGCACTACCACGGTAAAATTGTCAATGTCATTATTTTCATATGTATTTGCGATCGTCTTCCTTTTTCATTACGTGCTAAGCTTTTTAATTATTTGATTGTGCTTTTGTGTGATGTACTGATGTTTTTTTTTCATTCTATACCAGTTAATCTGTATGGATTACACGAAAACCTATAAAGAGTATATGATAAGAAACATATTAATAAAAATATAATTAATTTGGAAACCTTTGTATGCGAGTCCGACTTGCACTTGACCGGTTTTTTCCTTTATTTTATTGTTCACGATGAGATTATCATAATAAACGCACGTTTGTGTATTGAACTTGAGATCTGTGATGTAAACATAATTTAGTAATACCTATTTATAAGTTTCTGTCGTTGGAGAGGAAGGGAACAATATTTGCATTAGTTGTATCTTTCAGATGAAGATGAACGGATTTTAAATTAGCAAATAAATTGATGATCTAGTCTCCCTTAGTAGTCCTTCTAAAAGGAACTCTGTTACTTGCTACTGTCAGTCCGTCAGCGGAATGAATCGCATGAACAGTAATAGGTAGATTGTTGAATATTTCACATAGTATGTGTTTCTATTTCCGCTACGACGACAAATAATAAAAATTCAATAAAAAAAAAATCACGTTTCTTACTCAGTCTCCCTTCTAGCCATATCATCTTTCACCCAATCCATCTATTGTTTCTTTGATCTTACTTATCTGTATCTTTTGACTATACACTGGGGCTAATTAAAGTCCAATTACAGGTAAAGAGGTTTAATGAAGAGTATCGTGCGTACCAGTGCGTATAGTAAGAATGTGGTCTCTAGACTGACTTGACATATCAATTATGTTTATGAACAGGTGGGGACCGTGACCTGTATTACAGGTGTTGCTACCTACCACAGGCACCAGCGATCCACAACCAAAAATCAATAGCTTTCACTTGTGTGTAAAATATTATTTGTACTTTTTGGCTTGTGGCGAGAAATAAACACTTTTTATTTTTATTATATTTTATTTATTTTATTATTTATGTTAACTAAAACTAATTAGCAAACGCCTACTAAAGTCGTAGGGCGTAGATCTATCGACGTGCGAAAATGGTATGAAATAACTGTGAGGCGCTGCGCCGGAACACTTATCTCTTATATCCGTCCATAGGTAAATTCCAAACTATCCAATTCAATTCAATTCAATTCATTTATTCAATAACGATTAACATCGTGTCTGAATTTCTATAACTAAATACATCAATAATCACTATGCATGCAATCCATATTTAAATAATTACAATCCAAATTAAATTAAAATCAGAATAATAATAAGACTAGGTAATACAAAAATAGTTAAAATAAAAATAAATGTCAATTCATCATATACAATAAAAAAAATCCATTACAAGTCAATAAAGTTTATAGTTCATCAATAGAATAAAGACATTTGTTTAACAAGAACTGTTTAAGTTTATTCTGAAACCCACTGGTATAAAGTAGACTTTTTATTTCTGTTGGCAGTTTATTAAAAAGTTTTACTGAGTTCCCTCATGACATGTTTCTCATGCATAGCATAGCATGTCATAGCAGGACAACGATTTCCACGTAACTCTGCTACCAGAGCGCCATGTTTATTTTTTCTCTTAATTTTTTTTCTTTGCATCCATATGAGAAACACGTACGCCAAACGTGCCAATAACAGAAAAATGTTCAATTTACTTCCATAAAATTCCTATTCTGGTCAAAACACTTATACTTAACATAAAATCGCGAAAACACGAGAAATATTTTGACGAGTTATGCACGCATAAATGTATGGGGCAGTTGATTTTTTTCGCGATTTCAGGGTTGGATTGGTCCCATAGTGAAAGTTGTTCATAGTGATGAGTACAACGACCCCTTAAAAGGTATAGCGTTTATTCTGTTACATGTTGTATAGTGTAGTCGTGTAAGTATGTACTATAGGGATATAAATAGGACATAAAAAACATTTTACAGGCAATTTATAACATAATTACAATTATCAAAAGTCAGTCAGGTATTTATAGTTTGACATGACTGTTCCATAGTATAAAATGTTGAACCACCAACATTTGTATGCGATCCGTCGACTTAATGTAGTCAAATAAATGTGAGCAATATGTTTTGATTTAGTTGCAGCTTGCTACACATTTTAGTCTCTGCCAAGCTTATTAAATTACTATTCTAAAAGCATAATCTGTTCTTGCCTGATACATATTTATTTGTATAGAATGTGGTGATAAATACAGTGACGAACACTTTCTAATGAGCTCTTTAAACGCTTTTACACAGCTGCTACTGTTCGTGCTGCTTTTGCTTGCGTGAAACATTCACCAACACGTGTACAGTATTCCCAAATTAATAATGCGCATGCAGATCTTCGCTAATTGTCGTATTCCCGGAAACTTTTAGCACAAAACACATAATTCTACTAATTATGCATGAAGAAAATGCACTTAACCACTCTATATACATATCGTCTTCCCACGCTCGGTGAATACGACCGTTGCCGAACAGTGACGAAGATTTCTATGCGCATTATCACTTTGGGAGACCTGTAAAACTGTCAGTTTTAACCAAATTTCTAAATCATCGTTATTTCTACCAATCATCTCTGGATCAATCAAGATCTGGAGATATTTAAAGTTTTGTCTCTGACATTGTTATCAATAGTCACAAAACGTTGAGGGAAACCATTGTGAGGAAACCAATATGTCCTAAAAATTCAAAGACATTGTGACATTCAAGCCACACTTGGCTGGTGTGGTAGATTATAATCATAAACCACTCCCTCTCGCAGTCTGTTGCTAATGCTAATTGAAAAGGCGAGGCAAAATTTTTGCTATCGCAGCAAACAATCTGCCTTTTCCCAACTAAGTTTGGGTCGGCTTCCTTTCTGAGTACCAATAATTTACATGCAGCGAGTACACTATTTGCTCTACAAAAACCAGTAACTGGATAACCCTAGACAAGACTGGTCTCAGAAGCTTCTTGCAACTTTTTGATGTTCAAATGATAGCCGGGACCAATGGCTAAACGTGCTCTGCGAGGCACAGAGTAGGTTCGGTATGTAATGGATGATCATACATCCACGAAGCGACTTCGGCAAGCGTCGCTTTTCCTCGAAGATCTAACCGCGCGGCTGCAATAATTTAGTAACGGGCTCCTCTGATTTTGAGATAGCAATTCACTTGTAAATCTCTGGTACTGCAGATGTCTTTCATTAGGTGGTGGTGACCACTTACCCCCAAGATACAGGGAAATGTTTGGGGGTCATATACTTCTTATATGGACTGCCTGCGTGATTGTATTTCTATGACGCATATAGGGGATTTGCCAAGTGTGGAAGTACAGGCGCCAGGTTGTTTTTTTTTCTCATTGATTTGTGTTTGTATTTTCAGCCTCATTTGACTGCCCTATTGGTCTAGTGATCGCAAGCGTGACTAGTAAGTATGATTCTGAGTTGGATCCCGGGTCGGGCAGTGTACTTGAATTTTTTATAAGGTTTTGCTCAGTAGCAGACTACGGTGTGCTTTACCGTACCGTGGCGGACTGAAAACATTAGGTACAACTTCTACCCATACACTTCTTATCTCCTCCTTTCTTCTCCCTATCCTTTCGAGGAGTGCAGGCATGATTATTATGTTACATTTAAGAGGTTAAATTGCTTACCTGAATAGTAACTATTCCTAGGCAAACATACCTAACTAGTTTTATATAATACGATTTCAAAGACTAAAATATAAATCTGAAACACGTAAATACGAAACAATAATCAAACGTGACGTAATTTTTAATAGATATTAATAGGTAAGTAAATTATTGCTGTTATCGGCATTGGTTGTTAGTTTCACAATAAATTAGTTTTTTTGTAACAATTCCCTTAAAAACAACACACGTGTGTAATGAGTCCATTATTCTTACATTGTAGTTGGGGCTCTACAGACTATCGAACGACGAGCTTATGAAATAACCTTTGAATAATTTGTTATAACGTCCATAGGTGTATCCTAAAAACTCGCTGGTCTTATCCTCAAAAAACACGAGCCGTTTGAAGGTTACCGAACAGCAAAAAAAAACTGTGTGTGTAGGTTATAATTACAAGTTTGCACACCACATGTAATGATAGATTTGGTGGAATGCGTTTTTATTTTTTTTCGAAATTTAAAAAAAGGATACGCACGGCGCTGTAGAACGGAGAATGCGGTAAAATAGGTACTTAGGTAAGAGTACCTATTTTACCGCACATTCCATTGTGTGGTGCGTAATTTTTAACTTTCGAACTTTCATACACAGGCTTCGTAAATGCATTTGTGTGAATGTGTTGAAAAAGAGTTTATTTGCGCCAAGCATGACATAACAAACGTTAAACATAGTCAGAATCTGATCTGACACCTGTCTTCAGCCAAGCGGTATCGTATAACAGAGTAACTGGGTTGTAATTAGATACATCTGGTGAGAGTAAAAGCCGACCTAAACGTGGTTGGAAAAATCATTTTTCCCTTGTAATAAGGGAGAAAAAGAAGTCGGCTTTTTTTTTTTGAGGATGGGAAATCATAAAATGACCCCTCCCGCTCTAGGTGGAGCGGCAGGGAATGTCAGACTTCTACTCCTAGTGCTTTTTACGTTCCAGGGCCGCGGTAACTCTTTCGAACCAAATCCGCAACCCTGGTAGGAAAGAAGTCGGCTTAAAATAATAATAACAATCATTGTGTCAGTTGTCAAAAAAGGAGGAGGTGCTCAATTAGGTTGAATTTTTTTAATTATGTTTGTTACCTCAGAACTCCGTCATTTATGAACCGATTTGAAAAATTCTTCTTTTATGTATAAGGATATAATTTCCATTGGTCCCATTGAAATTTCATTAAAATCAGTAGATTAATTTTAAATCAAAATATGTCATCCAAGTAAACGAAATTGCATATTTTGCTTTCCTGTGACTTTCCAGTGGTGTTATTAGGTGTGGGGTACCAGTAAAAAGTAAAAAAATACAAATTGCTTCCACATAAAAAAGAAAACACTGCAAAGTATAAAATAATTTTAATTTCTGAAGTCGGTGTTTTTGGTTGTTTTTTTCGTATTTTAACACCGTCTTCCGATAGGCAATTGCATAAAGTATAATAAACTTATAATTTGTTGAATTAGTAGTTAACATGGCGTGAAGATCCACGTTCAGGAAACGTAGCAACTGAATAATCTTAGTATTTACTGCTGGCAAACACGTGCAAGCAGTAAGTCTTGTACTAAAATACTATTGTAGTCTTTGGTACTCAACATACCTTACTAGCTTTTGCCAGCAGGTTCCCCCCGCGCGAAACTCGAAAATGATCCTAAGGTAACGTGCACCTGGGATAAAAGACGACATATTTTGTCCTGATCCAGGGCATGGTCTACCCGAGTGTCAAGTTTCATCAAAATCCGTTCAGCCGTTAAGTTAACCGGCATCACTAAGGGATTTTAATGTCTGACATTTAATCACCTCGTTACGAGAGCCAGTTTGCAAGACAGCAGTGTGTGTGTTGGCTACACAGGTTATGATAAAGGATAATACCTTCTGTTTTTCTGCCAATATGTTGTCCCTCTTCAAAACATCTTCATTAAACTGCTGTGATATCAGGATTAAGATGAGAAGTAGGTAACAAACAAACAGAAAGAAAGACAGTTACTTCCGTATGTACGATATTAGTATGGATAGGTACACACGTCTAGGCAGTAAGCAAAAAATATACCTAACTCATTTAATATTACCGCTCCAGCCCCGGCGACACACCGGTGTGTCGCGTATTTATTGCGAATTTAATGTTTATTTACTATTACAAAAGATTTTTTTATTTGGGAATTTTCACGTGTCAGGGCTGGAGCGGTTAAATAATAAACAACAATGTGCTTTGAACATCAATAAAATTATAAACTGTTAGTATCGCAAGGTATCATTTGACTAATGACTTAATAAGCTAATTGGATATTTAACTGAAGAACCGTCACGGTAGTGATTCCTGAAGGGCTTCGTATATGCATGTTATTTTCTACTTAGGTTCACTTCAGATTGTAAATGCATCCAATTAAAACCTAATCATCTTCTGCTACTTACAAAGTCGTTTTGTTCTGACCGACTAAAATACATAGCTAAAACTAGGTACTAAATCTAGATAGCTTTTTTTTTATGGATGGGAAATCATCAAATGACTTCTCCCGCTCTGGGCAGAGCGGAAGGGAGTGTCAGACTCTTACTGACTAAAACCCATCCGTGCTCCTCCTAGTGCCCTTTGCTTTCCAGGGCCGCGGTAACTCTTTCGAACATAGTCCGCAACTCTGGCAGGCTCTGGCCCTAACGGGCCCCTACTGCTATGCTGACATCTCATTGAGGCGCGCGTGGAACACAACGCGCCGTCGACCCGGGCCTGGCTTTGATCGGATGGCGAGCCACCCAACACTCGCCGTCCGCAGACCCGCGCCTACGGTGGCCGGGAATCGCCCTGCGACTCCCGACGCCCGGGGCGTCTCCCTATGTTGCGGCGGCTGGGGCGTGAGGGTTGTCTCTCCCTCACGCGGCCCGCCTCCTCCTTCACTAGCATTACTGCTTCGCAGAAGGAGGTGACGGCTTCCCATGCCTCCTCGCTCCGGACCATGGATTGAACCAGGGCCGGACGCGAGAGGTCGCCGCCGCCGATCGCCTCGACGAGGACACGGCGGTGTTCCGCCCAAGCAGGGCAGACCTCCACCGTATGCTCCACCGTGTCCTCAAATCTAGATTTATTTCTCGAGTTTTATTTCTTAACGTAAATATGAACCCGTTAAGAATGGATTTTTGGAAAATTCAACTTTAAGGGAGGAAATGGGGAACTTGATGCGGAGAAGAAGGATAAACGTGTAAAGTTTGTGTATTTGTGTAGTACCGACATTTTAAACCTTACTTTTAATTATTTATTAATGTCTTTATTATTAACAAGTTTCTGCCCGCGACTTCGTCTGAGTGGACTTCAGAATTAAAATATATTTTAAGTTTGAATTCATCTTAGTTTTATCCCAGTGGTTTTTCTTATGATATATATTTACAATTTACCGAGCAATTTGGTTTCCTTAATTTTTTCCAGTTTCTTTTCTTATGAACCTTACTTGGGCTCGAATGTTTGAAAAAAAAAATTGCCGAATTGGCCTAGCCGATCTCGAGTTTTGCGCTTAGCAACAAATTTAGCAGTTTATTTTTATTTATAAAGACTATCTAACTGATAATCTTAGAAAAAAAAAACAGTTTTCGTTCCGGAAACTGGGATTTTTACGTCCCAGTTTCAGAAACGAATACCATTTATATTATAATGTAAGGAGGCTACTCGTATATTTATAACCTGGAAGCCTTGAACCACACTATGGTTAATTTTAGAAAACTATTTAAAAACAATGTATGTATAATTGGATGTTTTGATAAAAAAACATAATAAAGACGGATGTTATAAATTGTAATGTAACATATTATTTATTACCTATGACCAAAAAGCGCCTATACAAAGTTCACTACCTACCTTAATCTAGGTACTTATATCAAATGGTGTTAACTTCCCGTAAACAAAATCCGGATTTGATCTAATTAGGTGATTAAAACACAAATTATTACCTTCTATTTTAAGGTATGATCCCAGTTCTTGTACTACACTTATCATATTATGTAGATACATAATATGATAAGCCCTTAGAGCTTGTTTGAAATTATAAAAATTACCTTAATTTATTGGTAATATTTGATGAGAGGCACACGTGAGCTATAAATTGAATAGAAATTGGTTGTCGTGGTAGTTAACTATGGCCATGAGAAATGGAGATGAGGACAATGGGTGGGTTTCTGAATTGAGTATTGGGAGTCGAATAAACCCTACTTTACTGGCTACGTTTGACAGGTTCAACTTTTTTTTACATTAAAATTTTAATGTAAAAACGTTTGCTGTATGGAAGCCCAACTTAAATATTTATTTTATCCTGTTTTTAGTATTTGTTGCTATAGCGGCAACAGAAATACATCATCTGTGAAAATTTCAACTGTCTAGCTTTCATCGGATGCCAAGAAAGGTCCCGCCCGTCCCGTGAGAAGTCAATACAAAAACCTCTTAATTACCTGTGGTTATAAAACAGCACTACTGAGGAAGAGTGTTTTCGGCATGGGTCCAATAATATTTAATAAACTACCAGACGGCATTATGAATTACTTTCTTCAATAATTAAAAAATTAACTCAAGGCATTTTTGATACAGAAATGTTATTATGTACGGATTTTCATAAAAAGTCCTTATTTTTCGAAATGAATGAACCGATTTTATTGAAACTTAGTATGCATGACGCCATCCAACCAGGTCTAAAAAGTTAGTTGAGAACATTTTCGAAAAAGAGTTCAGGAGGAAAGATAGTCTGATTTTTCACTTTCTGTAGAAAACTTAAAATCGCTTTCTCTCTCCCTCTAAACTCTTTTTCGAAAATTGAGAACATTTTCGAAAAAGAGTTAAGACTAACTTTTTAGACCTGGAACAACATCTTGTACATTCTATGCAAATAAATGATTTGATTGATTGATTGATTGAACCACGGGTTTCATGAGATACAGCCTGGTGACAGACAGTCCCGTTTTTACCAGTATTTTGGTGCAATAAACACAATTTGTATCATACAAAAATATGAATATAGTATCCAATTCAAATAAATATTATGTGCGAAACGAATATTATAGTTATAGTAACATTTTAAGGTTTCTAAACGTCAAAAAACATTTGTGCCAGGCCATCTGAACAGCAGTTGTTTTTTCGTGATTTTGGGGTCTCATCATTATGAACAACTTTTACCAGGGGTGTCCCATAGTAAAAGCTGTTCATAATTATGAGTACAATGACCCCTTAAGAGGTATTGCGTTTATTCTCTTAAACGTTGTACATTATGGAGGTTTTAATCTACCAATGATTAAGATACCGTCAGTTTTAAACTTTTGTGTGTGGTCAGTTTCAAAAGTAGAAACAGAAATTGTGACAGATCATCGATCAGGCTTAATTACTTAATTGATAAACAATGTATTTACAGAGTGTGGGTGACACGGTAAGTACCACTCCCTTCTAAATAAATCAATATAACTGCCACGCTTCATTAAAATAACAAGCGTGTTATTCGTTTTTATGAGTAATAAAATCGTAATAAAATATTCAATTGCTTTGTGTTCAAATACCTATTTACACTATTTCTTAGGCAGCTACTTTGTTGTTATTCTTATCGAAAAAGGAACCCTAAGTTGCCGACCGTGGTTGACTTGTAAAGACTGCATTAACTTTGTGTTTGCATGAAGGTTGAATAAATAAATAAATGCAATTTTGTAAACCTTTTTTTTTTTAGAACCGACTTCAAAAAAAGATGAAGGTTCTCAATTCGATTGTATGTTTTTTTTTGTGTTTGTTACCTCATGAAAGGATCTATGTACTTCTAGATTGGTTTCATTGAAATTTGATCAAAATTGGTTCAGTAGCTTGGTTTTTAAATCCAAGTTCTCGAAGTAAGAGGGATAATGTAACCAGGATTATTGTAAATCATTAAATGGTTTAAAAGAGTGTCCGTGGAGTTTCTTGCACGTTCTTCTCCATAGAGATCTACGCTTTGGAACGTGCAAGTAGCTTCATGTTTTTGTAAATGGTTTATCTATACATATAATAAAACTGTAGAAGAGGTCAATTCTGTACATTGAATATAAACTAAAAAAAATACTCCAGGGGTGCTTTATACAACCTATAGAAGCCAAAAATATTTTTTTTTCTTTTTTTGTCTGTCTGTCTGTCTGTCTGTCTGTCTGTTGTTCGTCTTTCACGCAAAAACCACTGGACGGATTTTAATGAAACTTTTTTTGTTGTATAGCTATTAGTCCTCGCCAACATATAGGCTATAATTTATTTTGAAGATCTGAATACAAGACGTGGAACCTTAGCAGCCCGGCTAATCTATAGGAGATATTAATATACCGCTTTAGGAATAGTTGGTCAACATGATGAGTACTGTCTGTCGATATAAAAAAAATGAAGGTCTAGAGCACCTGATGTGGAACCCTTTCAGGGAGCTAAGCTATCGGCTATTTTAATCAATTGTCAACAGATCTCATAGTCCGTCGGTTTAAAGCCTGCCTCTCGAAAGACTTGGTGTGGGTTCAAATCCCACAAATGTTGTAATTATTTTTGGATTATTTTTATCTTATTTATTTCCTTAATTTTTTTATTCCTACCAAACCTAATATTTTCAAATATTAATAATATGTTATTGTATATCTTTTCAGCAAGACAAGCAGAACCTATTTTCTGTTTATATGTATTCTGTTTTGTTTGCATCACGCTAAAAAATACAAAACTAATGTAGATAACATTCACATAAACCTGATACGATTGTGGCAACCTAGAAGAAATCAACTTATTATCTACATGCATAGTAGTAAGTAGGGGTAAGTATCTTTAATGATACTTGCAATGCCATCTGTTGAGCGAAACTGTACTTACCATCAACATCACGAGAATTACACCAAAAAGTATTTTTTAGTTAAAGATTCTTTTGATACTTACCAGGCGTTACGCATTTGACGCAAAAATAAAAAATAAAAATTGCTCCACTGACTTTTTTTTCATTTTTTTTACTTTTGATAGGAACGCGTTTGACCACTATCTCACCTGATGGCAAACGATGATGTGATCGAAGATGGAGCACGCTTGCCTATAAGTAACCTACTCACTCTTGATAAGACCCCCAGGCTGTAACTATCAGGGAACACGGACTCAGTCAGGGAATTCCACGCCATGTGTTTCCAAAACGTTTTGTTTATGTGGGTGTGAGGTCCACCGTGTACCGGTGGCGTACCGCCGTACGTCTTGTGGTCCGATGATGGAACGAGCTTGGCGGTATTAAACTATGCAATTCCGTCGCACACTCCCCAAAATGCAACCAATACAAAACCGACAGGCTAAAATCTCGGCTTTGATGCTCAAGACTCCCTCATTCCTTCCCAGGATCTCCCTCATTCCTAATTATTTTCTGTTTATTTTGAAACAAAACTGTTCAATTCCCAGTCAGCTGGTGATTCGTCGTGACCAGTCTAGGGCCAGAAATTACCAGTAGCGGGTTTCACACTCCAGAGCTTCAAGGGGAACTGTGGATCCCTAGGCAATGACGCCACAGAAGAACTCGCCAAGATAGGTTTCGAGATAGTAGTGCTGGACCCGTACCCACTCCTCCTTCTTTCTATCTGTCACACAGTTTCGTGCATGAATTTGCCAGAGAACAACTGAACTTCATGACAACAAATGGTCACGGGTTACAGATTGCAGTGAAAAATGGCAATGACAAGTCTATAAACGTGACTAACTAAATGACTTCTCAGCTTAAGTAAAAATTACCTCCGTAATAATAGGGATTATTATTACGGATCATTGCCCTTAAATTTTTTTAACGTATGCACCACAGACACGCCAATTTGCGGAGGTTGTTTCGACGCCGAGGAATCAGTGGGCTACGTCATCCTGGCCATGACTTTCCGACGTGAAAAAATCCTCGGAACGGTGAGGTGCAGGTTTCAAATCAAATCGTTTATTGCAATCCATAATGATCCATACAGGTGGTAAATATAGGTTTGTGAGTGCTAAGTGATTGAGCTGACTTTAATCTCAGATTATCACTCCCTTGCGGCTTGAGTATTATCGGTCGTCTCTCCGCTCAACCTGTGAAGCACACTGGTGGCTTTTGTACATTTGGGTGGAGCTAGGCTTGCAAACTTAGGCAGGACAACGGAGTCTCTACTCTACTTAATCCGTTGTGGGTTTTTTTATGGATGGGAAATCATCAAATGACTTCTTCGACTGCTCTGGGTGGAGTGGAAGACAGTGTCAAACTCTTACTGACTAAAACACATCCGTATTCCTCCTTATGCCTTTTACGTTCCAGGGCCGTGGTGACTTTTCGAACAAATTCCGCAACACTGGCTACGACGCTTCGTCGACCCGGGCCTGGTAGTGTTCGGACAGTGAGCCAACCTACGCTCGCCATCTGCGGGCCCGCGCTTAGGGTGGCTGGGAATTGCCCTGCGACTCCCGACGCAACGCCCGGGTTGTCTTTTTCTGTTGCGGCGGCTGAGGGGGTCTACTCTCTTAAGCCCGAAGTCTGTAGTTTCGGCCTTAGTGTTTGGCGTTTTCTACTCCGTATGACCTACGGACTTACGATTGGTCCCGAACTAGGAATAACTATCAAATCGTGCTGTCATTCATTCTTATATTCTTCTCCGGACCATGGAGTAAACCAGGACGCCGCAGCCGATCGCCTCGACGAGGACACGGTGATGCTCCGCCCAAGCAGGGCAGACCTCCACCGTATACTCCACCATGTCCTCTGCGGAGACTTATCTTCTGATAGTTTCGGCATGACCATTAATCAAGCTCAGGGACAAACTATTAGTCGTGTTGGTGTGGATCTGCGGAAGTCCTGTATCTCGCACGGTCAGGCTGTATGTCGCTTTGTCGCAAGTAAGCAGCGCGCAAAGCCTGTTTATACGTACTGATGAATATCACATAACAAGTAATATTGTTTACGAAGAAATTTTTTAAGTGTTTAATATTCGTTCGTTCTTCGTAATTTTGTTAGTCATGTCATAATCATGATGAGTACCTACATACATTTAGTGAGTTTGTGTACTTATTATCTTCCTAAATACGAAATGCACGCGCGAACGAAGTCGCGGGCACAGCTAGTTTGAAATAAATGCTTTGACTTTGACTTTCAAGTAGCTGGAAAAAATATGTTGAAAAATCATCCATGCTTACGAAATTGAATATTTTTGCTTTCCTGTGACTTTCCAGTGGTGTTGTTAGGTGTGGGGTATCACTAAAAAGTGAAAAATAAAAAAACTTTTTCACAAAAAAAGTTTTTTGGAAAGCAAAATTTTTAACTTCTTTTGGATTGGAGTTTCGTAAAATTCCTTCTCATAGCACCTCTACGCCAAGTTAAGGTGGGTTGAAAGTAAAAAATCTCCTCCTATTATGATGTAACACTTGCTCCTATTCTCAACACTAGCTTTTGCCCGCGGTTCCGCCCGCGTACATGACAATTATCGCGTAAAAAAGTAGCCTATGTCCTTCTCCATATTCCAGGCTACATATCTGCTAAATTTCATGATGATCCGTTCAGCCCTTTTAACGTGAAAACATAACAGACACACAAACAAGCAGAGTTACTTTCGCATTTAGGTATAATATTAGTAGAGATTGTGTCCGGCACCCATTACCTATTCGGTGTTAAACGATATTCTGGACTGTTCTGTTAACATCTCAGTGTTAAAAATTAGGTACATATAGGTTGGTTCACGCTTGCTTATAAGGCTGATAAATGAAAAGGTTTTTTCTATGACCATAAGAAACATGACAAACATGTTAATGCTAAGTTATAATATCTTTGAAGGTTAACATTTTTTGTATCTAGTAATATAATGGATTCAGGATAAGTGTTGCCTGTCAATCGGGCTGACTCAGAAAAAAATTGTGTTAGATATTAGTGTCAAATAACTTCTATTTATAAACGCCTAAGTGCCACTGACATATGACCATGAAATACCAAACTGACAATGTTCACAAATAAACATAATTTTGACATTAAGGTGAGATGTTTGAGGTTTTTCTTGCCATTTACATAACCTACACAACGTCACCTTATCGTGTTTCCAATGTAGGCATATATCTATCTATCTTATTAATTGCTTTTCGAACTTAGTCCTAATACTCCTAATGTTGGACCATTGTGCGACCATGGCGGCCGTCACTCCACAAAAATGAAAAAAAAATGTCTTCAATCGCCGCTCATTTCTTCATCAACAGCTAAATTAGCACACACATGCTAAAACGGTGCTAATTGGTTGTTAGTAAGACTGGTACTCCGCCACGCCCGCTAGCCGGTCTTACTCCCTTCGCTTAAAATTGAAGTTGGAGAAAATGGGGGTCCTGGAACAACTGCCTGCCGCTTCAGGCCATATAGGAGTAAAGCTATGAAAGTACTATGATATGACAGGAAATCCTTTGTTCTCATTGTCTAGTAGTTACTTTGCAAGCGCTAGTGATGAGCATGAGGTCCTGGGTTTTAGTTCCCAAGAAGCACTGGGGTTTTTGGTTTTTCTAACTTATCATCATCTTCCTGCTCTAATCCCATGTTACTTGAGAGCAGCGTAACACGTTTTTTTCTTCCATTCTGTCTTGTTAGTCGATACACTATCACTAACTTTCTTTTTTTCGTATTACTCTCTTTACACAATCCATCCATCTTTTCTTTGGCCTCCCTCTCCATCCATCCACATTTATATTAATTTGGTATACAACGTGTAACAGAAAAAACACAATACCTGAAAAAGGGGTCATTGTGCTCATCATTATGAACAACTTTTGGTAACTACCCCATACATTTCAGTACGCATAGCTCGACAAAATCTACAGCTAGAAAGACAAATTAAATTGACGGAAACATATATTATACAAATTACCTACTCGCTTTTGAATTAATTCTTCTATCCTTGTCACGCAAAACGTCGTTTGTATGGCGCAAAAACACAAACGTCTTGTCAACATAAGTCTTGCCTGTACAGTTTTGAGAAACATATAATTTAAAAAAAAATCAGTCAAATAAAATAATACGCATTTTTGTTTTTTTTTATAATAATGATAATTTATAATTGGAATTTTTGACTCTGCACGTATTGGTAATAACTGTCAGTGCAGAGAGTAATTGAAATATTATGAACTAGCTGTCCCTCGCGGCTTCGCGCCCGTCAACTGGCTACCTACTCTATCTACCTTACCCTACAAGGCCCATGACCTAATAATAATTTTATTAAAAAGATGTCGATTTTTCCGAACGTACATAATATTCATTTATGAAAATATTATGTATGTTCGGAAAAATCGACATCTTTTTAATAAAATTAGTGATCGACATAATTTTAATACTAGAAGTAAAGATAAATTAGATCAACCATTTTATAGGTTAGCTAAAGTACACACATCTTTCATGGGGTACTGTGTTAAATGTTACAACAAAATACCTTGTGACATATTAGAATTAAATGAATGAAAATTTAAAACGTATGTAAAAAGCACACTTTGTAAACAAGCATATTACAAGTTTGGAGGATTACATTCAAGATAAGAATGCTTAGAAACATGCTGGTCCTGCTCCATAGGACAATCAAGGGTGTAGTGTAGGCAAAATCAAACTGGTCAATTTATATATTAACTTTACAGATGTAAAAGAGTTTTTATTTTTCTGGTAACACACTCTGATTTATTAATGGTTCCAAGATTTGTAAATATGTGAGTACCATGTACTTATTAAGAAAATGGAAATGTTTACCTCTTCTGGGAATACTTTGATCCTATAAGTAGTATACTCTAGGTGCATCGACCTCACATATATTAAAATTAATTTTTGTACTCAAAATATTGTAAAACATTGATTTGAAAAGAGTAACTATGGAGTTTCTTGTCCGTTCTTCTCCATAAGAATCTACCCTTGCGAACGGACAGTAGAGTCACAGTAGAGTCACTTTATATTATTTTTAACGTAAATGATGACGTTCAAAAGTGCCGTTTAATGGCCTAATTGAAATAAACGTTTTGACTTTGGCTTTGACTTTGACTTTGAACATTTTTGTTTAGGGGAAAATTTTTTTTTTTTTTTTCGTCAATTTTGTTTATTTAATAGTTACTCTGCTATTCGGGACGGAGACAAATACAACAAATCAAAAACCATGAGAATCGGTCCCGCCGTGCTCGAGTTATAAGTGTTCGAACAAACCCGACTTTGTTTTAAATGTTTAGATAATAAATAAATAAATACCTTATAAAAGACACTTGAAAGGGGAAGGCAAATCACCCGTAATACCCCTGGTACTGTAGATGTCCAAAGACTTACCACTTGACCGGGTGGGCCGCATGCATGTTTTTCACTCTTTGGCATAATAAAAATATATAGGTATAACTCTGTCTAACCCTTTGATGATTACAAGCGTGATGATATAAGATTGGGTAGGTCTCAGTTTCAAAATCAGGTCTTGTTTCTGAAATCCTACCAAACACGTTATAAAACGGTCTTTGCATCGAACGCCAACATTTACCTATGAATTAAGTATCTTACCTTGACTCCAAAAGCCTAATACACGAGTTCCGTTCATTGCACTCAGTCCAACGAATGATGTATGTGATTTTAGCAGTTGTTCACTGTTATTTATTTAATAAGACATGAAATACCAGTTATAGTGGTTATTAAGTAAATAAGCACTTTGTGTATTGTTGTCATGCTTTACAGTAATAACTGTTTTTTCGGTAATGAGGTTGTGTAAACGGTAGGTAAGTTTGCAGGAAGTAAGAATCTTCTACTAAATAAAAATCATTAATCTAAGGAAGATTTCTTAGAAATTAATTCCCTGAACGGGGGGATCATATGAGCATAAATTTCTTCGGACATTCGGCTTTTTGATTTACTACCTAACTTTTGAGAGCCTGCAGAGCGTTTGCGAAATTAAAGTGTACAGATTTTGAGCAGCCTACATTTTTTAACAAATCAAAAGATCCATAGGAGAACCCAGATTACGTAACTATCTTCATTTAGACTGACTCCTGTGAGTCTAAAAGACATCATCATCATATCATCATTCATCATCATTTCATCTTGCTTTTTGCACGAATGGTCAATGGAGTCAAAATATCTGAAGTGGCGACCAGGTACTTGAAAACGCAGCGTTGAAAGGTCTACAAGGTGAACCGATGACCTTGCGAAGACCGCGAGAATCCGGTAGATGTAGGAAGTACATTTAGGTATAGGCCCTATCCTAAGGAGACGCATATGTAGCAGTATTGGATGTCTTTCGGCTATACTGATAATCTTTTAAGAATATATCTAGTGGGAAAGGTCGCCAGTTCTATAAACGTTACGTACAACTCCACGCATCCTGAAATAAATAGTATCATGTGTCCGCTGTTGACCTCTTGATCTCGCAAAATTGAGAATTTAAGATTACGATTTGTCCTGGAATTCTA
Organism: Melanchra persicariae; assembly: GCA_947386135.1. NCBI lineage: Eukaryota > Metazoa > Arthropoda > Insecta > Lepidoptera > Noctuidae > Melanchra > Melanchra persicariae. Next base: position 21,562,651 of record OX376650.1, read on the forward strand.
GTGTTTGTAACTAACTAGTCTAAGGTTAACAAGACTTATTAGTTTCTGATGGGAAAGGTTACGAGTTGAGTGAATCGAAATAGATCCGTCTTGTTGTAAACAGATATTAAGAAATCAACTCACGCCATTTTCCCCTGGCGGTAGGCAGTAACTGAACGTCAACTGCTACAAACCTTACAAACTTACTCCTTTTGCTTCGTTTACGTTCCCCAGGGTTGCGGAATATGTTCGAAAGAGTTATCTTGGCCCTGAAACGCAAGGGCAATGGAAGGAACATGGATGGGTTTTAGTCAGTAAGAGTCTGACACTCCCTTCCGCTCCACCCAGAGCGGGAGAAGTCATTTGATGATATCCCATCCTTATTAAAAAATGGTGGGGCAAAGTGTAATTGTGCTTTTAACCGACTTCAAAAATAGGAGGAGGTTCTCGATTCAGTTGTATTCTTTTTTCATGTTTGTTACCTCATTGCGGTCATAATTCCGTCATTTGTGAACCGATTAAAAAAAATCTTCTTTAATGTGAAAGTATGGAGGATGTATTTTCAGATTTCCATTGAAATTTTATCGAAATCGGTTCAGAAGTTTGGTTTTTAAATCCAAATAGCTGGAAAATAAATGTCGTCGTAAAAAACACTATAAAGTAATAAAATAACTTTGATTTCGGAAGTCGGTGTTAAATTAAAAAAAATACTTTGTAGTGTTTTTTTTAACCAACTTCAAAAAAAGGAGGAGGTTCTCAATTCGACTGATTTTTCTGAAGGAATTGTTGAAGGATGACTAGGTTCACCCTCAATCACATGTAATGAGAATATTAAAGTAACGAAATGAGAGTCTGTGCTAAGTATATGTACCTACACCTTTGCCTGACCCTTTTGGGAGTAAAGGGGTGATATTACGGCTTATTCCAAATTGAAAATATATTATGTTAGTTTAACGGAAAATTTTAAAAAAATAACCGGAAAAGTGCGAGTCTGACTCGCACACAGGGTTCCGAACAAAGTCGTATGTAGATCGTCTATCACGGGAATCGAGTCTCGATTTCTTCCGAGTATCTATACATACCTACTGAAGTTATAAACTATGATAGCACTCTCATAACTCCAACATAAAGAAAAGTAGCATTGTAATAAAATCTTAATTTTGTATTGGAAAAAATATTCACCCATTTATGTCGATGTACGGCACGATCATTTCTTCAATTGCAAATATAAGTTTATAATTGCGAAAAAAAAAATACTGTGATAAAACTAAATGTTAAGAATTTACAGACTTTTTCCTATAACTATGCCCAACTTTATGAGTCTACTACACAGCAAAACATCAAAGCCTATGGACACTTCCCCTTGACTTATGTCAAGGGAGTGAGTATCAAAATATGTTGCAAAAATAATGCATAAATGTCGATCTTTCTCATGCATTGACCAAAGCTTGATTTTTTAGAGCTCCAAGGGACCACAGACCTACGAGATATTAATTTCAACTTGATGGGATATCAAGTTGAAATTAATATCTCGTCACGCATCCTCGAGATAAAAGGGGCGTGAGTCACGAGATAAACGAACAACGAAGTGATCCTCTAAGTGTTCCGTTGTGTCATTTTGAGGTGCGGAACCCTAAAAAAGAAATTGCTTTCAAACGGAATGGTCTTACATAGCAAACAACGAATGGCATAGTGTGAGGGTCTTGAATATTTTTTCCTTTTTTTTAAATAGTTAACTTACTGTTGCGAGCTTAGGGTTCGTGACAATAAAAACAGCCGATAAAATAACTTTTATAACCTTTCTTTGATGTAATTTACACGTTCTTATAAAATTAAATAAATTTAATGGTAACTGCCACATTAATAATAAAATCAATATTTATGACCTTCTATTCTATTGCAATAGTAGTATATACTTAAAAATTAAAACTGTACGTTTGGTTTTGTGACATTTTTTAAGGTATTAGAAAACAATAACTTCTATCGTCATAGAAGTTATTGTTTTCTAACACCTTAAAAAATGTCCGGATTTACGTCCTGACACGTCTGTCATGACGTAAATCCGGTATATAATGTGCCAAAAAAAAACACTTGGTTTTAAGTGTTATAGCTACTAAGTATGATTAATAAGTCAAGGATTAATTTAACCTACACAAAAATTCAAGTACTTAGTACCAAAATTCACCTGGAATTTTTCTATGACACCACCAACAAAAAATATTTATGGTGTCATCGGAAAATATTCTTTGTCTAACGTAACTGAGTGATGGACAGACAACGCACAGCCGGAACTACTGGTTAAATAGCTAGTATTCTTTAATTTTAGTTACTTAAGAGGTTTTTTTACTTAACTCTATAAAGTTAGTGTAGAATTTAAAAATAAGTTTGTTGTAAATAGGTATATAAAAATAAATTTTACCTGCTTGTATATAAACGTAGACCTAACTTCAAGTTCACTCATTTGTTATTGTTACCGCAGTACTTGTATAACAAAGTCTAGTAATTAATCAACGGCATTAATTACAGCAGTTACTAGTGGTTGAATATGTTTAATCCACAACTTTATTAAAAACCAGTATGAAATGATCTCGTTCGCCTTACACAGTGCATAGGATCTCGGTCCAACTAGAAAGTCGAACCGAGTCAGTGTCCATGACCGCTTAACAAGTCCATTAGGCTTGATATAGAATCCAAATGTAAACAAGTCGAATTATATTATTTATATTTAACAATCAGTTTAAAGATCACACATAATTTGAAAGATTATTTGTTTTATTTTTATCTAATGTCAGTTTATACTTATAATAATATTATAAAGAGGAAAGATTTGTATTTTTGTGTGTGTGTGTGTGTATGTTTGTAATGAATAAACTCAAAAGCTACTGTGCCGATTTAAAAAAAATCTTTCACCAATGGAAAGCTACATTATTAGGGAGTAACATAGGCTATATTTTATCTATGTATTCGAACATGAACTACGCGGGTGAAACTGCGGCGTACTGCTAGTCTAAATATAAACACACAATGTATCGGAGTCGGTAGCGTTATTTAATTAACTTGTACTTACATTAAACATATATTGTATTTGTACCTTTACTATAATGATTTAAAGCACTGGTCAACTTCGTCTTCAGTTAACTTCACTAGTCTCACGGACTCTTCCCAGAGCGCTTTAGCAGTTTTATCACAATAAGCACGTTTTACGGCTCCCACTGCTTCACAATTCTTGAAGTATGCTCCACTTACATCTCCAGCCTTCTTATCCAAAGCAGCGTGCAGAGCCGTCTGTGCGCCTTGCCACGGCGTCTTGAAGAATAAAAGGCACGCTAACGTTAAAATCGTTCCACACACCTTATTCAGGGAGTCAAAGATCCTAGTGCCTACAGCTCCTGGATCCACATTGTTAATTACAACGTTTGAGCCCTTCAACCTCTTGGTCAGCTCGTTTGCGAATAATACGAGACAAATCTTGCTATTCCCGTAAATCCTGATTATGTTCCAATAGTTCGTTCTGTTTAAATTATTGATGTCCACTTTTCCGACCATGTGAAGGACTGACGCTGTTGTAATTATCCTGCACGACTCTCCTTGCTTCCCTGTTTTTTTCAAAAGTGGAAGGAGCAGAAGAGTCAGGAGGAATGTTCCGTAATAGTTAACTTGCATTATGAAGTTCATTCCGTCGGCCGTCAGGAAATCCCCAGGGATCCCAACTCCAGCATTGTTCAATAAAATGTCTAGTCTGTCTTCAGTGTTCACGATGTCTGCTGCGAATTTTCTCACAGACTTCAAAGATGCTAAGTCGAGGAGTTTGAATACGACGTTTTCATTCTCAGTCTCTTGGATTATTTGCTTTTTCGCGTTTGTGCCTTCATCTTCAAAGGGACAGGCGATGATGACCCTGGCTCCTCTGTGGGCCAGGTCTGTTGCTATGTGGAGGCCCATTCCTGCAGTTCCTCCGGTCACTATGACTGTCTTTCCCTCTAATCTTCTTCTCGAGATGCATACTGCATTCGTGCTCTTCTGGTACACAGCAACTGTGAGCGCGATGATGACAATGATGGCTATAATCAGTAGAAGCCCGTACATGGTTGCGTCTCGGGCGCCGGCTGCAAACACACTGTAAAACGGAGTGGAGCGATACCTCGTTTTAACATGTTTAAATATTATGATTGAAAACTGGTCTCGCTAATATAATATTGATCAGTTAAAGTTTAACACCACTCTAATTTTCATGTTGGTATAATTTATAAAAACCTGCCAAGTGCGAGTCGGACTCTCAAACCAAGGGTTCCATACCATAAACTGAAACGTTTCTTGTGTGGTAACCCCCATTTTAACAAATAAAAAAACATGTTTTCTGTTAAAGCGGCAATAGAAGTACTTACTCTGAAAAGTTCAACTGCCTACCTCTTGCAGTTCTTCTTCTCTCTTTCAGCTCGCTGAAAAATGATAACATTTTATTACATTGTTTTTCTGAGCACTTAGGTACACACAACATATTTATATTGTTACAGGAAAATAAATTGTTTAACGATTACAGTTTGGTAACTTTCAAAGTTATAATTTTACTTTGCAAAACAATAAAAATAAAAACCCACACAAGTGCGATTCGGACTCGCAAATGAAGGGTCCGTTCAGTAGGGAGACCTTGCTCATAGTGAAATTTATTTTTTTGAAATTTTAGTAGGTTTTGCAAATATCGAAAAATGCGGTATTGCAAAAGTCGGTGCACTAATACGACTCGCACTAGATTTTTATGTATTTCCATTTTAACAATAGTAAAAAATAAAGTAAAACTAAAATCGGAGAATAGAGGCTGGTATGTCTATGTAAAAACCTTTAATTTTAAATATTACTTGTTGTTTTGTATATCAGCAAAAGAAATTCACTCTCTGTGGAAAATTCAATAGTCTAGAACCCACTGACAGATCAGATGGATAGTGATATCTTAGTAAGGTTTCGTAGGTTACCTTTCTGGTACAGAACACTAACGACTCATAAGTTAAAGTTTCTATTTTTAGGGTCCCGTACCCAAAGGCTAAAAACAGGACCCTATTACTAAGACCCTGCTGTCCGTCTGTCTATCCATCTGTCTATCTGACACCAGGCTGTATCTCATGAACCGTGATAGCTAGACAGTTGAAATTTTCACAGATGATGTATTTCGGAGGCCGCTATGACAACTAAAAACCGAATAAAACAAATATTTAATTGGGCTCCCGTACAATAAACGTATTTTTGTGACTTTTTATTTTTTATACATTTGTACGGAACCCTTCGTGCGTGAGTCCGACTCGCACTTGGCCAGCTTTTTTTTCTTTTTGTGAATATATAGGTATATTTTTAACCTATTTTGAGCTACTGTGCTTTATTTATATGCATACGATTTGCATACTCGTAGAATACAATACCATTTATGAATATGTCATCGCATGATTGTAAAAATATTAAATTCATGTATTCATAGAAAAACAACGCATGGCTTAGACCTTGATCCAGAAAACAAATACTTTATAAAATCATCAACATCAGTAACAATAGGGAATATGCATGCATTATTTTATTCGCAAAATGAAATCATTAGTAGCTCTATTTAACAATTGTGAAAATATTTTTAAAATACCTTCATCAGCGGTGAAGGTAAAAAGCTACAAAGTTGACAATTAGGTAGAGAATTCCGATACGAACTCTGACGCCACAGTTAGATACGTAGGTACGTACGATACGAATATAGAAAACGGCGTTTTCGCGAGAGGGACAAAACATTTGTTGAAAATAGTTATATATCGTTCGTTTCTCGAACAATTTTGTAAATATATTTTTCATGCATATTCCCTATTGCCGAAGATATCGCTGAACGAACATACGAAAAAAATGTTGAATTGAGAACCTCCTCCTTTTGAGTGTTCATTCCCTAAAAGAAGGCAAAATTTGCAGAGGAGAGCAGGAAAGAAAATTCCATCGGGAAAGACAGAAAGAAAGTACCAACAATGTTAATGTGCAAAAAGAATTATGAATATAAATGTGGATGGATGGAGAGGGATAGGCCAAAGAAAATATGGATGGATTTTGTGAGGAGTGGTATGAAAGAAAAGGGAGTTAGTGATAGCGTGACGGCTGACAGGAACAGAAGAAAAAAAAATGTTACGCCGACTGCAAGTAACATGGAAAGGACAGGAAAATAATGATAGTATTTACTTCCATACAAGCCGAGATCCTGATGGAACTTTTTTCGTGTCGTCAAGAATTAATATAATCACAAACAATTATTTAATATACCTTAAAATTCTTACCTGCGCTATTTTTTTAAATTTATTATATCTTGCCTACTGTTTGTTTAGAACATGCTAATGAGAGGTCATGAGTATTTATAAGGTACTAACTTTTGCCCGCGACTTCGCCCGCGTGAAAAGTGCTTTTTCTATGTCCTACGGTTTAGTACGTAGAGTACTTGGTACTCATACTTATGAAGTGGTAGTCATTATTTAAGCGTGGAGCAAGTTTTATGCAAATCTGTTTAGCCGTTAAGGCGTAAACGGGTAACAAACTAACTGACAGAATTACTTTCGCATTTATTATTAAACTAGCTTTTGCCCGCGACTTCGTACGTGCAAATCCCGTTTTTTTCCCGTTCCCGTTCCCGTATAGGTTTCCATATGAACGTGGCTATCATATACAAAAACATTTTTTTCAAATCCGACAGGTGTTCCAGAAACTAGCGCGTTCAAACAAACAAACTCTTAAGATTTATTATTAGCATATAAAATAAATGTATCTAATACATTATATAAGTATTCAGATTATGTAAAGTATGGGCCTTAACCATAAACAAGCAGTTATTTTTGGCCCTTATCGCAGTACTTAATTCAAGTTAGAGATAAGTTCCATTAAAAGTATGTATGTACGAGTATGAGTTGGGTGATAGGGTTGGCAACTTGTTTCAGAAGAAGTTGGGCAAACGTGATTTTTGAGAAGGTATTCTGGTATTCTGATTGAAACATTCCGTTCCTTGTAATAGGCCATGGTAGAGGTGACAAATTTGATCTTAAGCGTTGTCTCCCAGTGGGGTGATGACAATCTGGTCACTTTTAACGCCACCAAAACACAGTGAGAGTCAAAATGGCGGGTGTACCTTAACTAATCGAATCATCCCATTTACCAAAAATGTACCTAAAATGTACTATTTAGTACCGAGGTTTAAAAAAATAGTACCTCCTTCAGAACGAAATTATTTCGAAATTAAGGTATACCCGCCATATTGACATCAAGATGGCGGGTGTTCTATAATATTTTATTATTTAACCATTATTTAAAAAATATAATTACTCCAAAAAATTGTACCTAATAAGTACCTACCTGAAGTAAAAAAAAACACACTTGTTCAGTTGGATACTTCTTGAGAAATAAAACAACCGTGTCTTGTATATAAATAAACGCGATCACACATCGTCAGCCTATAATGTTCCCACTGCTGGGACACAGGCCTGTCGGTGAGAGGGAGTGGGCCGTAATCCACCACGCGGACCCAGTGCGGGTTGGTAGATGTCACATGTTTTCGAATTTTGATAGGGTCGTAGGTTTGAACCAAGACAGGCGCTTTACTTTGTGTAAATAATTTCATCACAACTGCTCTCAAAAACGGCGAAGGAAAATATCGTAAGGAAACTGGCATGTTCTAGAACCAAACACGATAATACCATCATGAAATATTGGTATAGTTATAAATACATTTATATTTTACGGATAAATTATAATTACTAATTATATTTAACACGAATAATTTATTATATTAATAAGTTACTAGCAACCAGCTACGTAAATGCACATTCATGATAAAGTATGATGCGGGTAGTTGATAAATGATAAACTATACCAATATTTTATCATTTATCTAAGTAATGGTTAAATAATAAAATATTATAGAACACCCGCCATCTTGATGTCAATATGGCGGGTGTACCTTAATTTCGAAATAATTTCGTTCTGAAGGAGGTACTATTTTTCTAAACCTTGGTACTAAATAGTACATTTTATGTACATTTTTTTGGTAAATGGGATGATTCGATTAGTTAAGGTACACCCGCCATTTTGACTCTCACAAAACACAGGCGTATCTTTTTACCGCAAAAAGGAGTCGTTTTGACCAAACTCCTACTTTTCGGAGTGCATCTGTTCCTGTTACTGACCGGCTCGAGCTCCTAGGCATGGAGTTGACATCCAGTCTCAAATTCGGCGCCACCATCGAGTACAACGCCCAAATTGCGGCCAAAAAGCTGGGCATCCTAAACAGGGTGAAGCGATACTTCAGGCCTGGACAGCTTTTAACCCTTTACAAAGCACAAGTCCGATCATGTATGGAGTATTGTAGCCACCTTTGGGATGGCTCAGCTAAGTATCAGCTTGCCGCGCTTGACTCGGTGGAACGCGGAGCTAAGAGGCTCATCGGTGACGTAAAACTGGTGGATACCAAGCTACATAGCTGATTGTACTTCGGTGAGTGTGCCCAAGAACTCTACGACCTCATCCCACCGGCCCCCTTCTACCATCGGATATCCAGACGCACTGCATCTTACCATCTCTACCTTGTAGCTATTCCATCAATTCGCACTAAGAGTTTCCAAACGTCTTTTATAATGAGCACTGCAAAGAAGTGGAACTCTCTGCCTGCGTCTGTGTTTCCAAAACCTTACAACCCTAATCTCTTCAAAGTTAGAGTGAAAAGGCTCCTTCTGGGTAAGCTTGCTGCATCGTAAACTTTGTCTCTATCATCTCTGACATTGACTAGAGTCAAGAGCAAACCCATCACTAATAAAAAAAATAAAAAGAAAATTAAAAAAAATACATACATCTGAATTGATAACCTTATACCTTTTTGAAGTCAGTTAAAAAGAGAACAACACTTTATATTAGAATACGATTGGCAACCCTTGGTACACACCTACAAATATTTTAAAAGTGTGGTTCGTTCTTAGTAATAAAATTAAAATAATGTGATATTCAAACGTAGGTACATTAAAATGTTGCGGAATTTGTTCTAAAGAGTCACCGAGCACCTGGAACGCAAAGAGCATTAAGAGGATTTTTTTTTTTTTTTTGGATGGGTAATCATCAAATGACACAGCGCGCCGTCAACCCGGGCCTGATCGGACGGCGAGCTACCCATTGCTCGCCGTCCACAGGCATCAGTCACTGCGCCATGCTCAGGAGCATCAGTTCCTGGGCGGCGCAGTGGCTGACGTTCAACAGGAGGGGGTGAAATGGGACCATTACTGGCACTCCATTTCAGCCCCCTCCGGAGCCCTTTGTAGGGGCTCTACTGCGGCTGTTGCAGTAGCAGCAGCCGCAGTGGAACCGGCTATAGCGGCGGCGGTCGCGGCAGAGACGGCGGTGGCGGAGGGCTTTCTCCTATTTCCGGCTTTGGCGGGTGGGGCGCAGGCCCTACCCCCAGCCCAGTGGTCGGCCGGCTTGCCAGCTGCCGCACAGACTACGCAGTGCGGCGCGGCGTCGCAGGAGCCGGCCCTGTGACCGGGCTGACCGCAGCGGAAACATAGACCGGTGCGGTCCACCTCCGAGGTGCATTGAGCTCCTACATGGTGGCCCACCTGGCACCGGAAGCACCTCAGAGGTCGGGGTTCCAGCAGTTTGACCTAGCGGAAACCCAACCCACCAAAAACCTTCGGCCCTCCGAGATGGTCTTGGCCGCCGACACGGGGCAGCTCACCACAATGGTGCGCATGCCCGTGTTGTCAGGACGTAGGGTGCCCGCCTTCACCTCCTCTGCTGAGCACCCCCCCGTCCTAACGACGGCGGCCACCACCTCCGCCTCCGTGACGGAGTCGTTCAGGCCCAAGATGCGCATGTCGATGCGCTTGGTGGGCCTGGACACTCGGGCATCGTCCGCGCTTAGGGACGCCCTAAGCCTTTCGGCTAGAGCGTCTGCGGTTGGGCCGCTGGCTGCCCCGGGGATCTCCAGCATCCGGGCCCCAGTCATGGTGACCCTGAGCCGGAGGCCCCCTACGATGCCTAGCTCACCAAGGTTCACCGCCTTCTTCGCCTGGGTTCGCCTCGCTGACCAGCCACCTTGGAGGCGGGCAATCTCCCCTTGCCTCCCTCTCGGCCCTTGCCCCGCCTGCTGGTGGGGATCTTGCGAGCCGAGGCAACCTCCTCGCTGCCGGACGACCCCCGGTCTTCCTCTGTTCTGGGCCGTTTGCGGAAGGACCTGGAGTCCTCCGCAGCAGACCCCGCTCTCACGGGTTCAGAGCTCGCCGAGCTAAAGGTCGCTAGGTCGTCGGAGTCCAACTCGGACTCCGACTCTGCACCCGTGCGACGCTCAAGCGAGCCCTCCTCCCAATATAGAGCGCCACTTCCCACGCTCTGCCCGACCGACACTTTGTCGGGTGAGCTAAAATTAAACCCGATTAGTTCCTCGAAGGACGGCTCGAATCGGGGGCCTCCTCGGCCACTGTTGCCCTTGGCAAGCGGAGTGCGGACAGCCCTGTTGCCCCCCCCAGAATACGAGGGGCTTGACGCACGAGGCGTGGCGGATTCCCGGACCGCTGTGCAGTCCGGACCGCCCTGAGGTAGTATTTCTTTGGCAGGTCTGTCCATAATTTCCTTTTTGAGGGTGCGGTCCCTATCTCCCCTCCTCTCCCCCTCTCTCAGTGCTTGCTCGCTGCCCTCACAGTCACGTCTGATGATCAGACGCGTACCAGAGAGCAGCTAGCAAGCCAATGAGACGCACACCGTCCGAGGACCCGAACACTGCTCAAGTCTCCGAACGGTGTGCCCCTCTTGTGTCTCTCTTGGTCTGGTCTCTCACTTGGGACCTTCCGGCATGAGTGGCTCTACCGGCAAAGCCCCCAAGATCACTGAGACACGCAAGCCCCACCACGACGGCAACGTGGAGACACGGTTGGTGGGGTTAGTCAGTAAGACTTGCATTTACATTACTGAGCATTGGTTGAAGGATTCTGAAATGTTAATAAATTATGAGAATTATAGTGTGGGCAGTTGTTTTAACCGAAAAACAATGCTACGCGGGGGTTCACTCATCTTAATTAAACGGTGTATTAAATTCAAAACTCGTAAAGATATAGTTGAACTGTCGGTTGAACATAACATTGACTGTCCTGTGTTGAGCTAGATAAGCATGTCATAGTGTGCGTTTACAGACCCCCCAATTATCAAAACTATTTTATTTTTGAGTCAGTAATGGAAGATGTTTTGGCAAAACTTACTATTGATAATAAACTTGTGATTATTTGTGGTGATTTTAATATCAATATTCTAGAAAGTAATTCAGATAGCAGTTGCTTATTGAATCTCTTTAAATCATTTAATTTGTCAAATGTGTTAATAGAACCAACTCGCACCACTTCAACAACTGCTACATGTATTGATAATGTGTTTTGTTGCTGCAACTACTTAGAAAAGGCAATTGTAAATTATCTTACTTCTGATCTCAGTGGGCTAATGGTAACTTTTGTGTCCAACATACCAATACCGCAAGTGCAGATTCATTCGAGACCAATAACAGCAGGTAAATTAAATAAATTTAATAGCACTCTTAGCATCAAGTTAAGTGATCGAAATTTCACAATAGACAACGGTAATATTTTATACAAAGATTTTTTTTCTGTAGTCCAAACAGAGTTCAACAATATGTTTAAAAAGAAAACTAAAACTATATGCCATATTTTTTTATTTAGTGACTGGGCGACTAAAGGACTCAGAATAAGTGGGGAAAGACTTTACGAGCTGTATGGCCTTACCTGTCCGGCCCCGGAGACACACCGGTGTGTCGCGAATTAATCGCGAATTTAATGTTTATTTACATATACATAAGATTTACTTTATATTAGGGAATTTTCACATGTTGGGCCGGAGTGGTTAAGCCTTATATTAACACTGAAACTTAAGTATGTAGCTACCTACTCAAAAATTTATAAAAATACTTGTAAGGTGGCTAAGGCTTTGTACATAAGCAATAAGGTTAAATCAGTAGAAAATAAAATAAAGACGGTTTGGAAAATTATAAATAATGAAACAAACAGGACTAAAAGACCTAATACTGATTACACATTGGAGACTTCTTATGATCTTATTAGCGATAATCAGAAAGTTGCCCAAGAATTTGTTAATTTTTTTACCAGAATTCCAATTAGAACTACTGAAGCCTTAAATTCCTCGCCTTCGCTGGCTTTTGATTTGTTACAGGCGAATGTTTCAGCCTGCCCGACGGAATTTAATTTTAAGCATGTAAATCCCATAACTGTAATGAAAGCTTTCAAAGAAATCAAGATTAAATTGACCGAGGATCTATGGGGGTTGTCTATCAAAGTTTGTACCTCAATTATTGAGACTATAGCACCGTACTTAGCTCTAATATTTAATTTGTGTGTGGATCAAGGAGTCTTTCCAGACTAAATGAAGTTTAGTAAAGTGATACCACTTTTCAAATCCGGGGACAGTAAAGACACGAATAATTATAGACCAGTATCCGTGTTGCCAGTATTCAGCAAGGTATTTGAGAAGGTTATGCTTAATCAGATGCTTAATCTTTTTAACGCGAATAACATCTTGCATGATAAACAGTATGGTTTCACCAAAGGACGTTGTACAACTGACGCTGGTGTAACTTTACTAAAACATATCTTCAATGCGTGGGAGGAGGCGCAGGATGCCATAGGCATCTTCTGCGACCTTTCTAAAGCGTTTGATTGCGTTAATCACGAAACATTGCTGCTGAAGCTCGAGCATTACGGACTAGGCAAAATAGCGTTAAAATTAGTCAAATCTTATTTAAGCGATAGACAGCAATTGGTTCAAATAAACGATGTCAATTCCTCGGGATTAAACGTAAAAATGGACGTGCCCCAGGGCTCAATTTTGGGTCCTTTCTTATTTTTAGTTTATATTAATGATCTACCCCATTTATTGCTAAACAAACTAAACATGGTCTTGTTTGCCGACGATACTTCTTTGATTTTTAAAATAAATAGACGCAGTAATAATCTTGACGACGTAAATAACGCCCTTATGCAGGTCCATAATTGGTTTACTGCTAATAATTTGGTTTGAAATGGGAAAAAACGAAGTGCATAAGATTTACCTTAGCAAATGTCAAAATTAGTGATTGTGACATAGTATTGAACAGGGAAAAACTGGAATTCGTCGATAGAACGGTTTTCCTGGGGATTACGCTTGACGCAAGGCTACAATGGTGTCCTCATTTAGCATCTCTTGCAGGACGGCTAAGCTCGGCAACGTATGCTGTTAGGAAAATCCGCCAACTTACGGATGTTGATACTGCGAGACTAGTCTATTTTAGTTACTTTCATAGTATAATGTCTTACGGTATCTTACTATGGGGACGGGCTGCAGCTATCGAGTCAATTTTTATTCTGCAAAAAAGAGCCATAAGGGCCATATACAATCTCCGCCGGTGCGATTCTCTAAGGCAACTGTTCAAGAATATTAACATCATGACGGTACCTTGTCAATACATCTATGAAAACATTATGTATGTTTGAAAGAATCTTCATCTTTTTAATAAACGAGGCGACAGGCATAACTATGTCACTAGAAATAGGAACCAATTAGTTCAACTAGGCTTCAGACTTGCTAAAGTAGCCACATCTTTCATGGGGTACTCCATATGTTTTAAATGTTACAATAAAATACCTCCCCAGATATTAGAATTAAATGAAACAAAATTTAAATCTTGTGTTAAGCGCGTACTATGCAGGTAAGCATATTATAAGTTGGGGGATTACATTGAAGATAAAAATGCTTGGCTCAATGCTGGTCCTGCTCCACAGCCACTAGGGCGCACAAATTAGTTATTTAATTATTTTTATTTTTAGCAGTTGTGAGACCCGCAGAATATTGAAAGAACATAGATTTTTCATTGTATAGACTCGAACTAATTTTGCATTGCATAATTTCATGCATTAACGGCACATGTGTCAGTACTGTGTACCTTCAAGTCAAACTATCATTTTTGGGTAAGACTTTTAATGTGCCCTGGCTGTTGGGAATGTCATGCTCACTCAAGTCTCTCTGATGGTGCAGTTTGTGTTTCATTCATCATTTGGCTCCGTTAGCTGGGACAGGTCATGTCTCAACTGCCACGGTTTGTTTTAATTTGTTAGTATTTTGAATTGTTCCTTTTGTCGTGCACGTCTTTTTACATCGTTCTCACATGTCTATGAATAATTTCAACAAGAACAATGTAACCACAACTTTGTAATAATTAATTGATTCAAAAGAGTGTCCATGGAGTTTCTTGTACGTTCTTCTCCATAGAGATCTACGCTTTGGAACGTGCAAATAGCTTCACCTCTTTGACTGACCGACCTTGACAATTCAAAAGTGCCTGTAAATGGTTTAATTGAAATAAATGCTTTGACTTTGACTTTTACTTTGACAGTCCCTTCATTAGATGATTTCCCATCCTTAAAACTAGGTATATTTATAATCAAATCTGAAACGAAATAACCCACCTGTATCTGTTCTGTGAAATAACCCTAACATGTTCCTACTATTTTAGAAGATCATAATTTAATTCAAATGATATTTAAAGTTTGCCGAATATAAATAAATTCATGAATAGACCCCTGAATTTTTGTAAAATAAAAACAGTACACATAAGTCATTAATTATTATGGAAAATTAAATAAATAGCTAGTCATTCAGGTATTTCAGATTTAAAAGTAACCGCTCCGTCCTGTCGATGCAAAATAAAGGCCAACTTTGAAATTATGTTTGGTAGTGTTTGTACCCAAAATGTTAATTAGGTACCAATAATTTAAGCCGTACTTAAGCCACCTACGATTCGCAGACAATCTGGTGTTGCTATCAGAGACAGGGCTAGAATTACAATGCATGATAGAGTCTCTAAATGAAGCCAGTAAAATAGTAGGACTGGAAATGAATCTGTCAAAAACAATGCTCATGACCAACAGCACTAGAAGACATATTTTCATCGGAGGTAAACCACTTGAATATACAGACCGATACATATACCTTGGCAAACAAATTGGTTTCGACCAAAAAAACAACGAGTCGGAAGTAGAACGGAGGACGCAGCTTACGTGGAAATATTGGGCCTTGAAAGAAATATTCAAAAGCAGCATGCCCATAAGCTTGAAAACCAAAGTGTTGAACTCCTGTTTACTGCCATGCTTAACATATGCCTGTCAAACGTGGAAGTACAACCAAAACGTTAGAAATAACATAATAACGTGTCAGCGAGGAATAGAGCGCAGTATGTTGAACATTAGAAAATTGCAAATATCCGTCACACTGAAATCAGGAATGACGCACTACTACACGCTGCGCTCTATCATTGAAATGGAAGTGGGCTGGACACGTATCTCGTCTTCAAGACCAAAGATGGATGAAAGGGGTGACCATATGGAAGGGCCCACATGGTAAAAGAAGAAAGGGGAGACCTTATGCTAGATGGGAAGACAAAATCGTAAAGACAGTTGGTCCCAAATGGCATCAAATAGCCCAATCCAGGGAAGACTGGACAGCTTTTGAGGAGGCCTATACCCACAGAAGGGTTCTTGTAGATTAGCTGACTAATCAATTAAAATTTAATTTAAAAATCATAATAAATACAAAAAAAAATAATTGTAAAACATAGTAACATCAGGAAAAACAAGATTATTTAATTTGTAACTGCTAAGAAATACAAGGCATTTTTATTTTATTTATTTATTTAAGCCGCACTAACGAAAAAATAATTGATAGTTATTTGAAGCATCATGTTATCGTCGCAGGCAACCTATACAACAATACTAAAAACAAAAAGAAGACGCCAAAATTTTGACGACACGGTTGGCGCAGTGGTTGAGCGATCGGCTGCTGTGTGTTGCAGGTTCGATTCCCGCACGGAACAAATATTTGTATGGCCTACAGATAGTTGTTCCGGGTCTGGCTGTTTGTGTATGTTTGTAAACGCACCAACGATACAGGAGAAATTCCTAGTGTGGGGCAACGTTTAAAAAAAAATACACACAAGGCAAACACGCTTGCTTTTTAGGGTTCCCAAACTTATATGTGGAGAAAAAGAACCTTTATAGGATATCCTACCCTTACCATAAAGGTATATCCGTCTGCCTGTCACAGCTGATTTTCTTCGAATTTACTGGATTGATTCAGTAGAAACTATGAAAATTAACAGATATTTTTAAGTATAAAGTTAAAAATAGTGTACGTTGTAGCGCGGAAACATGACTATGGACGAATTATATTGCCAGTGTGCCGAAGTTAAAAGGCAGAGAAAATTATGGAGAATGGAGTTTTGCGGCTGAAAATCTATTGGTGCTAGAAGGCATGCCTATGTACATCAAGCCGACGGCAGATTTTGAAATTAAACCAGTGGATGACGCAAAAACAAAGGCAAAGCTAATATTGACGATAGATCCAACTTTGTACGTGCACATCAAAAATACTCAGAGCTCAGCAGAATTATGGACAAAATTGAAGACCATGTATGATGACTGGATTCTCCAGAAAAATAACCTTGCTACGACATTTGATATCCATACGCCTAGAAAATTGTGATTCGATGGCTACCTATGTAACTCAGATGGTCGAGACAGCACAAAGGTTGAATGGCACAGGTTTTACAATCACCGAAGAGTGGGTGGGATCATTATTATTAGCAGGTTTGTCAGATCGGTATTCTCCAATGATCATGGCAATTGAACATTCGGGTATTTCGATAACTGGAGATGTCATTAAATCAAAGTTGCTTGACATGGAAGTGGCCAGTGAAAACGAATGTAGCGGTGCAGTATTTGCCGCCAAAAATAAATTTAACTCTAACAACAAACCAAACAAATATGGCCGACCGTCATTTTCAAACATTCTTCGGTCGGCCATATTTGTTTTGTTTGGTCAGTGAAAGCAGAGACAGATTCGTCAACAAAAACAATTACATGTTATAAATGTAAAGAAGATGGACATTATCGAAATAAGTGCCCTTTGTTGAAGAGAAACACGAGTAAATGTGTGTTCAGTGTTGTTTTCCTGAACGGACAGTTTAACAAGAGTGAATGGTACGTAGACTCAGGAGCAAGTGCACACCTGACGGCGAACAAAGATTGGGTGAAAAATATGAATTTAACACCTTGTTTATCTGAGATTATTGTTGCTGACGAGTCAAAGGTACCAGTAGTTTGTTCCGGAGACGTTAACATTACTTCAGAGTTAGATTATGACATAACAGTAAAGAATGTGCTATGTGTGCCTACTTTGACAACCAACTTGTTGTCAGTTAGTGACCTCATAACCCTTTAACGCACACCCAAACTTTTTTTGAAATTCCTTATATTTTGTGATACGTATGTATTCTGTGCTGTAAATCATAATGAAACGTTTTTGAAAAAAAACCTGAAAACCGTTAATTTTCGAAAAAATCACAAAAAACATGTGGCCAGTAAACTGGCCATTGAACGTTCTGCGTCACTAGCCATCACTTCAAGATCACTGGCCAGTAAACTGGACACTAACGAAATCTATATTATTTTTGTGCAGGGGTACAAAATAAGACTTCAATTACGAATTTCCTAATCAGCTTTTAATAATAGAACATATGCTACAAAGAAGAATCAGTCGTCATTACTAATAGAATTAATTTTAAATTTTTCTTTTAAAACTTTTTATCACAACTTCTAATGTTATCACAATCAAACATATAGGTATTATCAATTGATCAACTACATTTTTTAATTTGCCCTTCATTATGGAATAATACAAAGCATTCTAGACATAGGGCTACATCACATTGGACGCATTCATAGACACTTCTCTTTGGCTTAGACGCGGTACTGCAGTATCTACATCTTCGCAATTTTTTTTTAGAACCGAAAGGGAAGCAAAGGTTTGGAGATACGAAACCTTTGCTTCCCTTTCGAGGAACACTTCACTTAGAGGAGCTTTCATGAGTGTAAGCTCATCAGCTAGTTTACTCCTAAACATCAAGTGAGTCATGGGTTTTGTACCACTGGGATGAACCTTCGACCAGGTATCCTTATAAATAACGTAGGAATTGACGATCGCCGCTTCTATCATGTATGCATCTTCGGGAGAAATTGAAATTGACAGCGGTGGCTGTGGAGGTGGCGATGGCGAGATAGGTGGCAGTAGCAGAAACAAAAAATCCTGTGGTGGTTGTGATGAAGCTGATGTTCCAGGGCCTGATCCATTATTTCTATTACGTGTGCTCAAGATGCTAGTATTCAAAGTAAAACTGTCGTCGAAACAGTCATCAGCATAAGAATCACCACCGACGTCAGATTTTGTGGCCTGGTCATCTGTTATAACCACGAACTCATTCCACTGGTCCTCATCTAGTGGCTCTAACTCCTGATATATGTACGTGTATCTAAAACAGTGAGGAAATTATAATGCAAAGCTAATTTCGTAACTACCTGCACACATGCAAAAAATGGCGAAATAATAAACCGAAATATTCATAGTAATATGGTTATAACTACCGAACAAGATTGTTTATGGTAAATTTATTATTATATCATAACAAATGCTTATATACTTGTTGTAAAACGACATGGTTCATAGGTATTACTCGAAAAGAAACACTCAAAACAATAGCTCAAAGTTAGGTTGGCAAATTTTTTTTTTTTTTTCAACGGACCGATTTGAATTCAATCTCCAAAAATTAATGTTTTCCTTATTATCCTAAATTAGGTTTGCACATAACATCAAGATATATACTATAAAATAATAGTTTCACTTACTTTTTCCAAGAATATATGATTTTTTATAACCAAAACACTTGCAAACACGTAACGTATACACGCGACGACCGCAAATGTTCATGTGCGGGTGTGGTGGCCAGTACACAGGCCATCTTGAAAAAAGGCGCGAATCTATGATTGCGTCCCACGAAGTCGAACGCTGGCCAGTTGACGAGCCAGTGTGCTCTAACGCGGCGCGCGGGTCGTAAATGTTCATAAGATTCAATATTCAAATAAAAATCTATGAGATAACGACCTTGAAGTGACTGTCCAGTTTACTGGCCACTTTGTATGAGCCGTCCTATAAAGGAATAAAGAATGGAAATAGCGTCATATTTGACGAAAAACATTGTTATATTCGAAATCGCAACAACAATTTGGTAGTGAAAGCTGACTTGTCAGATGGTGTTTATAAATTGCGATTAAAAACACAGACATGTATGCTAGCTGCACCGGCAGTTAGTGGAAAGCTATGGCACAGAAGGCTAGCACATATAAACAGTTAAGACATGAACAAGATGAGAAATATTGTTGATGGTTTGTCTTATGAAAACAATTTTGTCATAACCAAGTCTCAATGTACAACTTGTTGTGAGGGGAAACAAATGAGATTACTTTTTAATCATGTTGGTGAAAGAAGTACGGAGACTCTCCACAGAATACATACAGATCTTTCCGGGCCAATGGAAATAAGTTCATTAAATGGAGCAAGATATTTCATACTGTTTGTGGATGATTATAGTCGCGTGACTTTCATATATTTCCTGAAGCACAAAAGTGAAGCTTTCAGCAGATTTATAGAATTTAAATCAGTTGTTGAAAACCAACAAAATAAGAAAATAAAAATTATAAGGTCAGATAATGGACTAGAATTTTGCAACAGGGAATTTGAAAATTATCTTAAAAATAATGGTATAATTCATCAAAAATCCAATAATTATACACCGGAACAGAATGGACTTTGTGAAAGAGCGAACGTGGAAGTATGATGCAAAGGTGGACAAGAGTTTTTGGGCTGAAGCAGCCAATACTGCTGCTTATTTAAAAAACAGATCCACTGCATCAGGGTTGGAAAAAACCACATTTGAAATGTGGTATGGAATAAAACCAGATCTAAGCCACATTCGTTTGTTTTGAAGTAAAGTAATGGTACATGTCCCTAAACAGAAGCGGTTAAAGTGGGATAGTAAAGCCTTAAAGTTAAAAAAAGTTTGATGTGGACAATAATGTGCGTTTTCGGGCAAGACTTGTGGCTAAAGGTTTCTCGCAGAAACCTGGCACAGACTATACAGACACTTTTTCTCCAGTAGTAAAACATTCAACACTCAGATTATTGTTTGCTCAAAGTGTAAAAATGAGAATAAGTATTACACACTTGGATGTAACTAGTGCATTTTTAAATGAAAATATCTATGTCATTAAAGTCATTACTTTTGTGAACTAAAGTGGGGGAAAGCTTTTAAAATTAAAAAGGGCAATTTATGGGTTGAAACAGTCTTCACTCGCATGGTATGAAAGAGTTAAAGATTTGTTAATAAAATTGAACTTTAAAAATAGTCATTATGAACCATGTTTGTTCACAAAAATCAAAAGTGAATTTAAAATTATTGTAGCTCTCTATGTCGATGGTTTTTTAATTTTTTCAAACAGTGGCATTGAAACAGATAAATTAAAGAGTGCATTAGGATCAGAATTTAAGTTAAAAGATTTAGGACCTGTAAGACAATATCTTGGTATGAGAATAAATTTAGATAAAAACAAAAATGTAATAACTGTAGATCAGCAACAGTATATTGAGCAGTTAATTTCTAAGTTTCAGATGTCAGATTGTAAAACGCAAAATACTCCAATTGAACCTAAATTGAATATAGAAAAATCTGATAAATGTTTATCTGATATTCCTTATCAAAAATTAATTGGCAGTATTGACAAGGCCAGACATTGCTTATTCTGTGAGCTACCTTAATCAGTTTAATATGTGTTACAATCTTAAACATTGGCACTATGCAAAAAGAATATTGAAATACTTACAAACTTAAATGTACCAAAAACTATTGTTTAAAATATACTTTAGATGATACTGATTTACATGGTTTTGTAGACAGTGACTGGGCTAGTGATGCTTTAGACAGGAAATCTTATACTGGTTTCTGCTTTATGCTGTCAGGCTGTGCTATCTCATGGCAAAATAGGAAGCAGAAAGTAGTATCCCTGTCCAGTACTGAGGCAGAGTAACACTGCTCTATCAGAAGCTTCTAGAGAAGCTGTGTATTTAAAAAATTTGATGTATGAAATTGTTGGTAAACAGTGTGTCATTTCTTTGTTTTGTGATAACCAAAATTCGTTAAAGCTAGCATCAACACATCAGTGCAATAATAGAACCAAACATATAGATGTTCGCTATCACTATATAAGAGATGTTATCAAGAACAAATTTGTTAAAATTGCATATGTTAGAAGTGACGAGATGCCAGCTGACCTTCTTACAAAAGGCTTATGTCCTTTAAAACATTATAAATTTATGGATATGTTAGGCATTATACCTTTGTAAAATATTCTGGTGTTATTATAGTTTATTTTGATAAGTGGGGGTCTTAGTATAGGTCTACCAAAATGTTATATAATTTCTGAACGTGTAAAACACCACTAGCGACCTCTTAAAATATTAAATTGAGTCTGTTGCGAATGCTAACGTGTTTCATTATAGATTGCTACATTCTTGAGGAAGACTGTACGGCTATACAGGAACGGGAATTCCTACGGGAATGGGGAAAAAATATGAAGAAGGCTGTACGGCTATACGGGAAGGGGAATTCCTACGAGAATGAGGAAAATACATGAAGAAGGCTGTACGGCTATACGGGAACGGGAATTTCTACGGGAACAGGAAAAAACGAGATATACGCAGCTAGCTTGAAATAAAAACATTTGATTTATTTAACTCTTTACTTAAGTTATAGAAATTAAGGATGGTTTAGAATTCCCTCTGCTTTCTGGACACAGACTTATATTACCGGACATGTCCGGAAATTATAATATCATTCATTGTTATGATAATGATAAATGATAAATGATATTTATTTTGTAAGTAGGTTGAACATAACACTTTTACACGTCAATATTTTTTGGTCATTTTAAGCTAGATGAGGCCGGTGTTTCCTAGCTGACTACCCTGAGAAGAAACACCGAAACAAACTCAGAGGTCACAGTCTCTTTTGAAGTCCATGTCATGTCTATGTTAAAAATAGTTACACCTAACATTATACACCCTAACATCTTGTGATCAATTATTAGTGGGATTAACAACAGGTTTAACAAATGTATAAATATTTTCAATAGTCGCCTTTATTACCTAAAATTCAATATGGGATGATCTCGTTCTAGAAAGTTGAAGTAAATCACTATCCATGACCGCTTTGAAGTCCATTTGGCCTGACAATTTGTCAAAAAAAACTTGTCTGGATATATTAACGTTGATCGTTCATATTCATTTAATATTTTATAGATAAACTTGTTGGTTATTTTATTAAATTTCAATATCGGTCTAAATATATAGGTACATGCCATGTATCGGAGTTAGAATCGGTATTTAATTAACTTTTACTTAAAGTGAACATAACATAATACTGTTGTACCTTTACGATACTGTAGGTACTATACTAGTTTAAAGCATTGGTCTACTTCGTCATTAGTTAACTTCAATAATCTCACGGAGTCATCCCAGAGCGCTTTAGCAGTTTTATCACAATAAGCACGTTTTACGGCTCCCACTGCTTCACAATTCCTGAAGTATGCTCCACTTACTTCTCCAGCCTTCTTATCCAAAGCAGCGTGCAAAGCCGTCTGTGCGCCTTGCCACGGCGTCTTGAAGAATACAAGGCACACTAACGTTAAAATCGTTCCATACACCTTATTCAGGGAGTCATAAATCCTAGTACCAACCAATCCTGGATCCACATTGTTAATCACAACGTTTGAGCCCTTCAATCTCTTGGTCAGCTCGTTTGCGAATAATACGAGACAAATCTTGCTATTTCCATAAATCTTGACAATGTTCCAATAGTTCGTTCTGTTTAAATTTTCGATGTCTACTTTTCCGACCATGTGAAGAACTGACGCTGTTGTAATTATCCTGCACGACTCTCCTTGCTTTCCTGTCTTTTTCAAAAGTGGAAGGAGCAGAAGAGTCAGCAGGAACGTTCCGTAATAGTTAACTTGCATTATGAAGTTCATTCCGTCGGCCGTCAGGAAATCCCCAGGTATCCCAACTCCAGCATTGTTCAATAAAATGTCTAGTCTGTCTTCGGTGTTCACGATGTCTGCTGCGAATTTTCTCACAGACTTCAAAGATGCTAAGTCGAGGAGTTTGAATACGACATTTTCATTCTCAGTTTCTTGGATTATTTGTTTCCTCGCGTTTGTGCCTTCATCTTCGAAGGGACAGGCGATGATGACCCTGGCTCCTCTGTGGGCCAAGTCTGTTGCTATGTGCAGGCCCATTCCTGCAGTTCCTCCAGTCACTATGACTGTCTTTCCCTCTAATCTTCTTCTAGAGATGCATATTGCATTCGTGCCCTTCTGGTACACAGCAACTGTGAGCGCAATAATGACAATGATGGCTATTATCAGTGGAAGTCCGCACATTGTGGATACTAAAATCTTTTTTTTTGATATTATGGTTCAAAATCGCAATGCTAATGCTGCTAATTAAACATTGAACAGTTAAAGTTTGACATCACAACAACATGTCACGTATAATTAATAATAACATTTTCTTACAATGTTTTTACTGTACACTTGCGGACACACAACATATTGCTATAACTTTAATCACTAAAATGTTCAAAGTAGTAATTGTACTTTGCATAAAAAATTTAAAAGATAAACCCTGTCAAGTGCGATTTGAATTCCGTACCATTTCTGAGAGATCCTGCTTCTTGCTAAACTTTATTTTTCTAGGTCGACGGCGAGTGCCTTATATATTATGTTTTGTGGATATCACAAGATGGGTCTTAGGATTTGTTGGCATACTTTAGTGCAATACTTTTAAATGCAAAATAAGGTTGAATGCTTTAATGGAGCTCCATTTTTACGGCTGATCGAAAATCACGATTTTTGTATGGGGTCTCTTCAATTATTTTCAATTGTGTAATTTTATCATCTGTTTTTAAAACCTCAATAGAAATACACACTCGGTTAACATTTCTATTATGGGTTATGAGATACAGCACGCGATACCGACAAACGCAAGGACAAACGTACAGCGCAAGCTAAGTAGTAGTGCCATGTTGATTGCTCTTCTGGTACGGAACCCTAAAACGAATTAGTTTAGCTCTGAGCTGCTTATAATGTATGCATACTCGTAGAATACAATTGGATTTATAGGCATGTTAGTTGGCTTTTTTTAAAACTAGGTATTTTTATTAAAACTGGTTTGAGCCAGGTTTGAATAAATGAGTTTTGATTATTATGATATACTATACATGGTGTCGGGCGAAAAGAATAGCACCATTCCATCACTTCCCGTGGGTGTCGTAAGAGGCGACTAAGGGACTCACCAGAGAATGAACAGCAGCATTCTCTGTACATTGCAACAGCTATACTGCGATCGCTAACCCACCCGCCAAGCGTGGTGATTATGGCAAACCCTCCCATTTGGGGAAGGCCTATGTCCAGCAGTGGACGTTTTTCGGCTGATATGATAATGATGATAATTATTATGATTTTTAAGCTTAACAGAGTTCGCAGTCTTATTATTTTGTATCCAGGGCCACTACTCCTCCACACTACTACTCATGGCAGCGGTAAGAACTGTGGGATTTTGGTCGGTAGAAATCCAAACTAACACTCCTTATTTGCCCGAAGGAGACCATCCGTGACGAATATTCACAAAGAAATAATAATATGACTACAAAAATAATATTATATTGCACAATTAAGAGTTTATCCCTTAAAAATGTATAGGGCATTCCCTATTGATGAACATCGTCGATCATATTATTATCATCGTTTTCTATTAAGTTAGTTAGTAAAACAAATCCATCAGGAACTGTGAGACAATTCCATCGTCAATAGTTCTATTCTATATTTTAATACGGCAAGCAAAGCCGATGTCGACTATTCTATATCGTCAAGAGTTAATAGGCAGGTAGGTAGGGAGAATAAAATCCAATGTTATTCTACCTACCTACCTGCCTATGTCAGCAGTGGACGTCTTTCGGCTGATATGATGATACCTACCTAAGTGCCAATTCTACAAATTTTTAAGCAACGTTCGCATTCTTTCAGTTGCAATTTGTCAAAAGTCAAAGTCAAAGTTAAAGTCAAAGTCAAAGTCAAAGTCAAAGTCAAAGCATTTATTTCAATTAGACCATTTACAGGCACTTTTGAATTGTCAAGGTCGGTCGGTCAAAAAAGATGAAGCTATTTGCACGTTCCAAAGCGTAGATCTCTATGGAGAAGAACGTGCAAGAAACTCCACGGACACTCTTTTAAAAATAATATTTTGTTACAAAATTAAGGTTACATCATTTATATTGAAATTATACATATATGTGAGAACGATGTAAAAGACGTGCAGGATAAAAGAGTCCGGAGTAAAAAAGAAACAATTCAAAGAAATAATTAAAATAGACCATGGCTGTCGAGAGATGACCAGTCTCAGCTGACGGCGCCCGTTCACGAACATGACGCAGACTGTATAAAAAGGCTTTTTTTACAGATTGCAACTGACATGCGAATGGGAACGTTGCTTAAAATATTAGTAGATTTGGATCTCAGATTTTTAAATTACCCACGCTAATTGTTTTTAATTAATTATATTCTATCTACTGTTTGCTTACAATATGCTAATGAAAGATCATGAATATAACTTATAAAATAGGTACTAACTTTTGCCCGCGGCTTCGCTTGCGTGAAAAGAAAGAAACTAGAATCACAAAAAACAAAAAAAAAAAAATTAGGAGATTTTTATTATTCCAAGGAACCCCGTTACTTACAAGATAAACAGTATTCTTATATTCTATGTCCTAAACCAGCAGTGCTTTTCTATAAAATTGTTGCCGTGATAATTAGGTCACATGAACATGAATTGAGCTGTCCGTTCATTCAAACGAGATGGAATGACAGTGTACACGGTGATAAAGTTGACAGAATAGTCCAGCAGTGCGATTCTGTAAACATGTCGAAGTGAACACCCGGGCGGGGCGCACGACAGGTGAGTTGTCAAACCATACAAATAAGATGGAATGACAGCTCTATTTGTCGTTCACTCCGCCTAGGTGAACACCGTGAGATGTCGACAGAATCGACCGGCAGCAGTGCGATTCTGTAAACATGTCGAAGTGAACACCCGGGCGGGGCGCACGACGCCCCATGCCGCATGTTT
This sequence comes from Melanchra persicariae, assembly GCA_947386135.1. Lineage (NCBI taxonomy): Eukaryota > Metazoa > Arthropoda > Insecta > Lepidoptera > Noctuidae > Melanchra > Melanchra persicariae. Next base: position 21,588,790 of record OX376650.1, read on the forward strand.
GTATGTTTGTATGTTTGTGTAACAATCAGGCAAAAACGGCTAAAGGGATTTGGATGAAATTTGGCACACATGTAGTTCATTTCCTGGAATAAAAAATAGGCTACTTTTTATGCCGGTAAGTGGCATGGATTATGGAAGACTGAGGAGGAAGTGGAAACTCAGAGCCGCTGCTGCCTTAGTACTTCAGATTCATAAGTACCAGGAGACCAGAAACATCAAGTACCAGGAGACCAGAAACATGTCATAGTATTTTTGGGCTGGTATAATTATGTAGGTAGGGTAGGTATAGGGTAGGTGTAGGGAAGGTGTAGGGTAGGTGTAAGATAGGTGTAGGGTAGGTGTAAGGTAGGTATAAGGTAGGTGTAGGGTAGGTGTAGGCTAGGTGTAAGGTAGGTGTAGGGTAGGTGTAGGGTGTGTGTTTCCTGAGTAAAAAAAATACAATACAAAGCAGGAAACCTTGCTATTTCCGATATTCACGCGGGCGAAGCCGCAGCTGGTAGAACCTAGTACCTAATAGTTTGGAAGAACATTTCACATCTCATATTTTTTTTAATTATACTGCGTTAAGAAAATCGACATGACAGACTCTCCAGAAAGTCTGTTCCTTTCTCTTGACCATTGGGTTCCCATCAAAGAAAATACTCTTTATTTTAGAGAGGGCAATCTGAGAGTAATTTAAAGAATGTATTCATTAATATATTATTTAAAACAGCATTTTTTACTATTTGCAGATCATAAAATCTTCATTTGTTTTTGTTTCATATTGTCCAACTGTAGCTATCTCTAGACATTCTAAATATTACAAGTTAAAATAGTTCAGACATTCTTTAATTACAAGTACAATGAAGCTTGGTTTTTATCGTTCTGATAAGTCTTAGTTTTAACCGACTTCTAAGAAAGGAGGAGGTTCTAGGTATAGCGATATTTTCGCCAATTGTCAACCGATTTTGATGATTATATTTTTATTGTTCGAAAGAATATCTTCTTAGACTGGTTCCGTTTCAATTTGGTGAAGATCTGATGAAGAAATTCGGAGATAATTAACGGAACTCTTCAATAAATGATAGCAAACCATAGTATAAAAGAACTATAATTTCGAAAGTCGGTGTCAAAAACCGAAGATACAACCACAAAGTTTTTTAACAAACAACCCTGACAATTGACATTAAGTTAAAATCATACGTCTTATCCAATACAAGATGACCAAAGAATCCTACTAATATTATAAAGGTGAAAGTTTGTATGTTTGTATGTTTGTATGTTTGTGTAACAATCAGGCAAAAACGGCTGAAGGGATTTGCATGAAATTTGGCACACATGTAGTTCATATCCTGGAATAAAAAATAGGCTACTTTTTATCCCGGTAAGTGGCATGGATTAATGGAGGCTGAGGAGGAAGTGGAAACTCAGAGCCGCTGCTGCCTTAGTACTTCAGATTCACAAGTACCAGGAGACCAAAAACATCAAGTACCAGGAGACCAGAAACATGTCATAGTATTTTTGGGCTGGTACAATTATGTATGGTAGGGTAGGTGTAAGGTAGGTGTAGGGAAGGTGTAGGGTAGGTGTAGGGTAGGTGTAAGCTAGGTGTAGGGTAGGTGTAAGGTAGGTGTTTCCTGAGTAAAAAATATACGATACAAATCAGGAAACCTTCCTATTTCCGATATTCACGCGGGTGAAGCCGCTGGTAGAAGCTAGTGCTTAATAAACATTTGCAGTTTGAAAGCTGCTCAAAAGAAAAAGTCTATCAGGAATTCAGAAGTTTTCAAGCTCGCTAACTACATAATTGCTCGTCCCACCCGAAAACAAAAAGGCTACGCCAGTGGCAAAGATTCTCACAATTAAATCTAATGTAAAATAACTTTTAGGTATAGATATAAAAGTATGCCTACGCGAAATCGAGTACAATTCTGTATCTGTTATAAAACGATTGGCAACCCTAAGTATGGGTCTTTATTTATAGTATAAATATTTAAACAGTTTTAGTCATCGTTAGTAACACAAAAAAAAAATAAAGATCTTCATAATTTAGGTAGATAATCTCATACATATTTAAATAATTTTGAGACGGTTTAAAGTCCAAATGGTCCCATTGTTTAAGAAAAACAAAAGATAATATGAATAAATACTTGGTATACCTAAATTCATAAATTGAACAATGGATTTAATTAAGAATTCTAAACATAGTTTGAAGATGCTCATAAGAGGTTTTACGTAGAACGCCTCCAAAACAACTAAATATGTATAAATTGAGTATTATGTGTATCATACCCAGGTGGATACCTCACCCTGAACCTTAGCCGAACAATGAGGAGTTCTCAGCGGAAGGAGAAGGTGAATGGTGCTTATATCAAAAAAAAGAATTGTACTTATATTTAGAAACTTTGGCAAAACAAAGAAATTTCTGCTACTGCTGGCGCGACAACGCAATCATCGGGTTTACCAAACATAAATGATCGCATCGATCGCTTATTCGCGTGATGATAGCTTTCTATTAAGACGAAGTCTGATGATTTTGGAAGAAACTACAACTTCTATTAGAAAAGAAAAGAAGTTAGGAATAAAAATTAATAGCCACTGAGCAGAGGGCCTTCTTTTTTTATAAGAATGGGAAATCATCAAATGACTCCTTCCGCTCTGGGTGGAGCGAGAGGTAGTGTCAGACTCTTACTGACTAAAACCCATCCGTGTTCCCTTTGCGTTCCAGGGCCGCGGTGACTCTTCCGAACAAATTCCGCAACGCTGGCAGGCTCTGACCCTAACGGGCCTCGTCTACTATGCTGACATCTCTTTGAGGCGCGCATGAAACACAACGCACCGTCGACCTGGGCCTGGTTTTAATCATGGCGAGCCACCTAACGCTAGGTGTCCGCAGGCCCGCGCCTACAGTGGCCGGGAAGCGCCCTGCGACTCCCGACGCCCGGCGTCTTCTTCTGTTGCGACGGCTGAGGCGTGAAGTTTGTATCTCCCTCACGCGGCACGCCTTCTCCTTCATTAACATTACTGCTTTGCAGAAGGAAGTGACGGCTTCTCATTTCTCCTTGCTCCGGACCATGAATTGAACCAGGGCCGAAAGCGAGAGGTCGCCTCGACGAGGACACGGCGGTACTCTGCCCAAGCAGGACAGACCTCCACCGTATGCTCCACCGTGTCCTCCGGGCGATCCTTACAGTGAAAACACGTCTGAGTGTTTTCACTGTGAGGATCGCCGTTTTCACTGTGACCGAATCCGAAACAAGTAACTCCCGAAACTACCTGCGTCAAGCGAAAGGTGTAGATGCCGTGGCGCCTCTCTAGCCACTCCTCAAAGATGGGACTTATCGCCGCAATAGTGGCGTGTCCAGAGCGCACGAATGTTTTCGACGTATAGTAACGTAAAATACTATTGCCATTATTCTTTTCATTTATTGATCATATAAAAACAGTAAGTGAAAAAGCGAAAAAGAACTTTTACGCCTTGACGAAAATATCCATAGCTACTTGGAGTCTGTCGTTTCAAACCTTAAAAACAATTTATGGGGCTACTTACCTGGGTTGTATGTGCTACGGGGCACCTGTTTGGGCCGATAGGGCCACCATAGGGGCGGCACGATATAAATTGCTTCAAAGCCAGCGTTTGGCTTTGATATTCCTTTGCAAAGCGTATAGGACGGTTAGTACTGAAGCCTTACCAGTACTGGCAGGTGTATTCCCAGTCGATCTAGGGTGCAGCGACGTGCTGCAATGTACTTCTATGCTCGAAAGATCATGGACCCAGAGTTCTTACCGCAACGCAACCGTGCTAAGATCTCTAGATTATTTAAACCCCAGACTGACGTCTGGGAGGAACTTTTATCCGAATGGCAATGTAGGTGGGAAAATTCCATCAAAGGTCGTCACCTTTACCAGTTCTTTCCATCCGTTCGTGAGCGGCTGGATAGGACATGGCTGGAGGTGGATCACTGTGTTGCCCAATTTCTTACAGGGCATGGCAACTTTAAAAGTAAATAAACTTTGGAAGTAACTTTAAAAGTAAAAGCTTGTGTCTTCTCGAATACGAGCAATCCGCACATTATATCTTATGGGAGTGTACTCTTTGTCAAACTGAACGCAATATTATGTTAGATAGTATTCAGGTTACATATACTATACGGACCTTGTAGAAACCAGAACAAATTTCCGTGCGTTCAAGCGATTCTGCCATACCTACCTATTACTGGAATCAAAAGTAGCTCACAATTTAGGGCCCATTATTATTAGTGTTAATGTATAATCCGTGTAACCCAGTTGTATATGTCCCTTGGTGCCTATTTGGCTTAGCTCTGTTCTGTCTCCTGCTTAATAAGGAGGGAAGTGGAAATTATATTTCTTTTTTTCCTACTCCTCCGCTGTTATTTTCTGATTAATTTCGTTGCGGGATCCAAGACAGTTGAATCATTTCTTTGGGATTCGTCGAGCTTCATTGACTCGGCGTTTCTTCTGGTGATCGCCAATGTTGATTCTGGCTTTCAGAAGTTGCAGTGGCTTGGGAATATGGTGTGGCGGGCTTACTATTATTAGTTTCGCACATAATATTTATTTCTATTAACATATTTTTGTATGATTCAAATTGTGTATGTTGCATAAAATTAAACCAAAACATTACGGTACGAGTTCATCAGTGTGTAGCAATTAAACATGCTTTCTGTCTCTTCGTCTTCTTTCTTTTTTCTAATTTTTATTACCCTTGTGAGCGGAACTATGGACCAAAACTAGTTTTTTTTAAATAACATGCAAACACTACCAGAGAATACATGCAAAAACTTCCCAACATAATAATTATAATTCAAGATCAAATAACGGGTAGTTAAGATACGTTTTTATTACTTAAAACATTCAATTATATACTGATTGTGACTAACCCAACAATGGACATTGGACAAAGATTCGGCCGTCACGTATCGCCGCGTACTGTAAAAATACGTTGCAATAAACAGTATATTTGCTGAGAACTTAGTCCCGAATAAACAATAGCTCAATTAAATCGTATAACAGATAAAAGGTAATTGTCACTGTTTGACACCGTAGGCGCTGCCCGCAGGGTGGGGTGCTGTCACCACTACTGTGGAACTTAGTTGTAAATGAGCTCAGCGATGAGCTCAACGCTAGCAGTCTGTACTCGGTGGGTCACGCAGATGACATAGCAATCCTAATCACGGGGAAATTTGAAGGCGTTTTATGTGACCTCATGAGGAAAGCTTTCAAAGTAATCGAGAATTGGTGCACAAGACACGAATTATCGGTCAACCCCTCTAAAACAGAACTAATAATGTTTACCAACAAGAGAGTCCTTGGACCTCACAAACTACCTAAACTTTTCAACACCGAACTAACACTCAAAGAAGAAGTCAAGTACCTAGGAGTAATCCTTGATAGCAAATTACTCTGGAACAAGCATCTTGACTACAAATTAAACAAAAGCACAATTGCACTTTACCATGATGCAAAAAAATGCTAGGAAAAACGTGGGGGCTCTCTCCAAAGATCAAGCTGTGGCTCTACACAGCTGTGATCAGACCAATGCTGACCTACGGTGCCTTGGTTTGGTGGACGAGGACTGAACTCTCGACCACTGTCTCTAGGCTCCAGCGGTTCCAAAGGTTAGCCTGTTCCGCTATCACAGGCTGCATGAGGACAACCCCAACCACAGCAATGCAGATAGCCCTACATCTAACTCCCCTCGACATGTACATACAGCAGGAGGCAGCACTAGCAGCCATCAGGCTTATGCACTTAGGCATATGGGGCAAGAACCATATCAGTCCTCACGCTGGCGTCCTGGACCGGGCGATCGAGTATCAACCTCTCATCGCTGCCCCGTGTGATAGGACACCGCATAAACACATGTTTAACAAAAGCTATAGCATACAAACAACAGAGGAAGAGAGGGATCAGTCAGGAGTTAATGAAGTACGCGTTTACACGGATGGCTCAAAAAGTCCACAGGGTTCAGGGCTGGCGTACACTCCCTAGACCTCAATATTAACTTTCACTTACCATTAGGCAAACACAGCTCGATATTCCAATGCGAGTGTGTCGCCCTAACACAAGCCGCAACAGCCGTAAAGCGTCTAGGGATACACAGCTACGCAATCAGATTCGTGTCTGATAGCCTTGCTGTGCTCAAAGCCCTAGAGAACAAACAAACCAACAGTAAACAAATTTTTGAGTGTCACCTCGCCCTGGAGAGTATATCGCTGACTAACAGAATCACCCTCCAGTGGATCAAGAGACACAGTGGATCCCTGGGCAATGACGCCGCAGACGAGCTTGCGAAGCGAGGTTCCGAGATGGTAGTTCTAGGCCCGTACCCACTCCTTCCCCTACCTTTCTCGCAGTTTCGTGCATGGATTCGCTAGAGATCAACTGAACTCCATAACAACAAATGGTCACGGTCCACTGACTGTAGGCAGTCAAAAATGGCAATGCCAAGTCTACATCCGCGATTAACAAAACGACTACTCAACCTGAGTAGAAATGACCTCAGAACAATAATAGGGACAATAACGGGCCATTGCCCCCTAAACAAACATCTTTATAACATAGGCGCCACAGACAGCCCACTCTGCAGGGGCTGTTTTGTCGCCGAAGAATCAGCCGCCCACGTCATCCTGGAATGCGAGACCGTGGCTACCAAACGGGAACAAATCCTCGGAACGGTGAGGTCGCTTCGCGAAGCATGTGAAGCTCCCAGGAAACTTCTGTGCTTCTGGGCGGAGCTAGGCTGGCTAACTTAGCCAGGACATCTACGCACAACGGACCGAATGAGAGTCTAAGTGCGGATACGGGAGTCCCTACTCTACTCTACTACTGTTTGACACCGACGATATTGTTGAACTAGGTAAAGAATGAATTGTCATCATGAGTCAACTATCATTTTTTTTTAATTCTAGCGCGCGTGGTACACAGCGCGCCGCTCCGTCGATTCGGGCCTGGCTCTGTGGCCTTAGTGCGAGTTTTTTAACGTTCTCGATCGCGTTGGCGTAAACGTCAATTTGTATTGAAACTGAATACCTAAGCGCCGTCTGGTGACACTCACAGACCCCTTTTTTTCCATACAATTTGACATAAGTGAACGTTTACGTTAACGCGATCGAGTACGTTAAAAAACTCATACTAAGCCCTCTGATCGGACAGCGAGCCACCCAACGCTCGCCATCCGCAGGCCTACGCCTACTTTGGCCGGGTATCGCCCTGCGACTTCCGACGCCCGGGGCGTCTTCTGCTGTTGCGGGGGACAAATTGATCTGCAATGCTATTCTGATAAAATCTTTACGTGAAAATCTATGTGAAGTGAGTTACCAATCCATAACTTTAGGTGATCAGACAGACAGTGCCAGCAGTCAGCATTAGTTCAAATAACGGCTCACTTTTAAGATCATTTGACCTTAGTTTTCATTTTGGCGAGATTTTATAGAACCGATCGACTGATCATGTTGGCAAACTTTTTTTTTTTAAGGATTGGAAAGAAGTAAGACTTACTGACTAAAACCCATCCGTTTTCATTCTAATACCCTTTGCGTTCCAGGGCCGCGGTTACTCCAAATTCTACATGATAGCCAACTGGGCCAGAGATCAAGAAAGAGAGGCCCGGAAAGACAAAGGAGGTCTTCGTCTAGCAGTGGCATAAATATGTAGGCTATTTAAAAATACTTACAGCGACAACTAAATTTATTAAATTAAATTTTTAGCAATTGTGGCTTAATCTGTAAAAAATCAAATCCATCAAAACTGGACGACCTGGTCGCTCATACTAATGTCTAGGTCAAAGTCTTTGGTGTGTGGTTCTAGATTTAGAAATTAACCCCTAGATTAAGTTATTTTTCTACGTTGTTTTACTAACAATTAGACCTTTATATTCATTATGAATAAAAAAAAATATTAATTAAAGTTATTATTTAATAGAGGTTCAAATAGGTATATCTTTATAGTGGATCGACACCTTATAGACCTTTGTCTGCACAGACTTTGAACTGAATAAAAAATTCTATCACACTGACATTTAATTTTGTCTGCATTGCTTTGTAACACAGACAAAATTATATTGAAATTTATGGAAAGAAAGAAAAATATTTATGGGGACTCGCACAAGACAAACAAAAAAGTAAAACAATAAAATAAAATCTGTATCGATGGAAGTCTGTATCGTGTGGACAGTCCAATAAGCAGTCGCGCCATGTAAATTTCTGGTACCTATTCAGCAATAAGTCCAACCGGGTAGACTTGAAGCCGACCGATATGTAGTTGGGAAAAGGCTAAGCAGCAAAGCCTGAGTTATGTATGTTTTTTTTTTGTGTTTATTACCTCATATATCTCCGCCATTCATGAAACGATTTGAAAAATTCTTGTTTTATGTGAAAGTATATACTTTTCAATTGGTCCCATTGAAATTTTATCAAAATTGGTTCAGCAGTTTGGTTTTAAATCCAAATAGCTAGAAAAAAATGAGTCAAAATCATCCTTGCATACGAAATTGCGTATTTTTGCTTTCCTGTGACTTTCCAGTGGTGTTGTTAGGTGTTGGGTATCACTAAAGTGTGAAAAGTAAGAAACTTATTCACAAAAAAAACCGACTTCCAAAAAAATACAACAAAGTAAAAAATAACTTTAATTTCAGAAGTCGGTGTCAAATGTCGAAAAAGCAACCAAAAACACGGACTTCCGAAATAAAAGTTATTTTGTACTTTGTAGTGTTTTTTTGGAAGTCGGTTTTTTTTTGTGAAAAAGTTTTTGGTTTATATTTATACTTGCTTCTGACTGCAACTTCGTCTGCGTAGACTTTAGAGCTGGCGCTAGTTCTTTCAGACTTTTTTTGTTCAACTCATATGAGTCTTAGCGTGATGTTAAATATTTATTCTAGCCCCGGAAATACATCTTCCCGGCAGTTTAGTGTATTTGCCGCTCGTGCTACCAGCCTTCGAAAACCATCCTAATGAATCTGGTACGTCTTCTCTACAGGCAGCCTTAATCACTTGGTTTATATTTGTAAGAAACGCTAACTCACATACGTTTATACAAGTAACAAGTATGATTATACATATTTTGCTACTGAACATAACTTAGCAAGGTCAAGTACGATCTTGCCCTCATACTTAATGCAATTTTTTACAGACCAATTTCCTGTTTGGGTCGTTTTAAACTCTTCATTCAAGTTGGTTACCCTCACCAATATTATATACGCGAAAGTTTGTATGTGTGGATGTTTATAAATCTTTCACGAAAAAAACTACTGAGTGGATCTTGATGAAATGTAGCACATAGGATACTTTTTATCCCGGGAGTATTATTCCTTTGGGATAATTATTGACATTCACGTGGGCGGAGTCGCGAGCGGCAGCTAGCAATAAATACAATGTTTATGAGAGCGGTCAATGAACTTTTTATGAATTACTATTATAGGTTAATTATGATTTAATTAGTTAGATTATTTAGATGACGTCGATAGCGTTATAAAAACTTGATGGTACAGGTAAACAAACCAATTTTACAAACTTCTATATAAAAACATCGACACGTTTTAATTAAATAACAATGCCAACAAAAACAAATTATGTGAAGCTGATCCGTGTCAAATGTTAATTGCCCTACTTCGGTCTAGCGTGTATAGTGGAAGCCAGTGCGCATACTGAACGGGGGGTTCGATTCCCCTATTAGCCCCTATAGAATTCAGTTAATTAAAAATATGCAGAGAGCCAGCATTTTTTGAAAATCAATTTTACATAAAGACAGCCCTCCAAAACGCACACCCGTCACCACTTCCGACGGTATTAGCTGGAAAGAAGAAGCGGCGGCAGCGCAACAAACTCCCCAGGAACACTTCTGTCATCTAAGTTTGAAGAACTTGAATCCATACAATGTTTATTTATTTATTTAAACTTTATGTATAATAGTGGTACATGACGTGACGTAATTTCTCCGAAACTGTTCACGGCCGCAATGGAGGACGTCTTCAAGGTTTTGGACTGGAAAAGGCTAGGCATCAATGTAAATGGCGAGTACATCACTCATCTTCGATTTGCCGACGATATAGTCGTCATGGCTGAGACCACGGAGGACCTCAGTACAATGCTCGATGACCTCAGTAGAGCTTCCGAAAGAGTGGGTCTTAAAATGAACATGGACAAAACCAAGGTCATGGTAAATACCCATGTAGCACCCACTCCTATCAAGATTGGAGGCTCGGCACTTGAAGTTGTTGATGAGTACGTCTACCTGGGACAAACGATCCAGCTAGGTAGGGCTAACTTCGAGAAGGAGGTCAACCGTCGAATCCGACTCGGCTGGGCGGCGTTCGGGAAGTTGCGCGGTATCTTCTCGTCTCACATACCACAGTGTCTCAAGACGAAAGTCTATGACCAGTGCGTGTTGCCAGTGATGACCTATGGACTCGAAACGTGGTCGCTCACAATGGGCCTCATCAGAAGGATTAAAGTCACCCAAAGGGCAATGGAGAGGGCAATGCTCGGAGTTTCCTTGCGTGATCGAATCAGGAATGATGATATCCGCAAGAGAACCAAGGTTACCGACATAGCCCGAAGGATCGCCAAATTGAAGTGGCAGTGGGCAGGGCACATTGCTCGCAGAACAGATGGTCGATGGGGCCGAAAAGTTTTGGAGTGGCGACCGCGTACCGGAAGACGCAGCGTTGGAAGGCCTCCCACAAGGTGGACCGATGACCTGGTGAGGGCCGCGGGTAACCGATGGATGCGAGACGCACAGGAGCGGTTGTTGTGGCGACGCTTGGGGGAGGCCTATGTCCAGCAGTGGACGTCTTTCGGCTGATATGATGATGATGATGATGAGTGGTACATGGGCGGACTTCATGCAACGAGGCATTCTCTACCAGTCAACCTTGGGTTAAAAAAACTACACTGTGGTAGACTACAATAGCAATAAATAAACTGTTAAGATTTGTAATTTTGTCCAATATTAACTGTTGAAAATGTGCTTGCTGTTTAAAAAAAAACACCTTTATAAAGTGACATTCTAATTTTGCGATTATTTTTTTCGAAAATTTTGTTGTATGAGACTGACAAACCAACACAAGATGTCACGTGATCAATTCGAAACGATTTGGAACTTCAACAGTCGTAGTCACTTTGGTCTAGAGTAGGTACCATTGCGTCGATGTAACTTTGAATAAAATAACATCGAAAATTAGACCTTATAGCAAAGTGTAGTTTCGCGGTATTGCAGTATCACCGACGATTGTACTTTGTAATTATTTTATGGCTTTACCTATTGTCTGTTTTGTGTACATAAATAGTTCAAAAATAAATAAATGAAACCAGTCCTGTGGTACTCAGTTGACCTTCACAATTCGCCCGTCCACCTTATGAGACCCTTTCTCCTTACAGTTTGCAACCGCACACCAACACTGGACGTAGACCATTTAACATAGACATATTTTAACATTGCCTCCATTTCCCAAAGGGTTAGGCAGAAATATATGCATTCTCACCTATTATTTTTATGTCCCATATAATAGGTTGCTAGAGGAGCTCGTGGCTAAATTATAACAGTCGCACAGGCCGTTTCAAGGTTAAGCGACGCTTGTCGAGGTTGGTCTGTGGATGGGTGACCATCTTAACATACCGAGACTCCTCCGTGCCTCGGAAAGCACGTTATATAGTGTTTTTCTCGATCTAGGAATCGGTCTCAGGAGAAATCCTGAGAGACAAAAAGAACGAAAATATTTCAACAATCATCCCTTACTTTCAGATTATATTGGCTCAATTTGACCGATCGTTTTGGATGCTTGGGAAGACCCGAAGTCCAGAGAGACTGTGGCAGATAACACTATGGATGAAATTTTAGAACTACACAAGGTTTCCTTTTTTATGGAATGTGCATGTTTACAATACCATGTGTGGGTACTAATAAACACATCCGGAACTACTATTTAACTAACAACGCAAACACAGCGTTAAAGGTGAACGTTAAGGTGGTAAATAAAAGAATCTCCATCACTTAATACGACTACTAATACTTTGTAGATTTACCAGAATTTTATATCTAAATCCCTGTATTTATATAATAATTATAACGATTTAAAACACTGCTCCAGCTCATCGTCATTTAACTGCACCAATCTTACGGATTCCTCCCAGAGAGTTTTGGCAGTTTTATCACAATACGCCCTTTTCACTGCCCTACTAGTTTCACAGTTCTGGAAGTAACCCCCACTCACTTCACCAGCTGCCTTGTCTAACGCCACATGCAAAGCCGTTTGTGCTCCTTGCCACGTTGTCTTAAACATGCCATTAAATAGAACTTTTAAGATCAATCCTGCTTTTTTGTTCCCAGAATCATGAATCCTCGTACCAACTGCTCCAGGATCCACATTATTCACCACAACGTTAGAACCTTCTAATCTTTTAGACAGTTCGTTTCCAAACAGTATGAGGCACAGCTTGCTGTTCCCGTAGATCTGCAATCTGTACCAATAGTCAGTCTTGTTCAGGTTGTCAATATCCACTCGTCCTATTCTGTGCAAGACTGACGTTGTCAATAAAATCCTGCTCGGCTCCCCTGGTTTACCCGTTTTCTTCAGAAGTGGAAGAAGTAAAAGTGTCAGTAAAAATCCTCCGTAGTAGTTCACTTGCATTATAATATGCATTCCATCGGAAGTTAAAAAGTCCCCGGGAACGCCAATACCGGCATTATTTATCAAAACGTCTAATTGTTCTTCGGTTTTCAGGATATCTGCTGCGAACTTCCGAACAGACTTCAAAGATCCGAGGTCAAGGAGTTTGAACACAACATTTGCATTTTCCGTTTCTTTCACAATTTGTTTTCTTGCATTGTTTCCTTCATCTTCAAAAGGGCAGGCTATGATGACCCTAGCTCCCCGGTGGGCGAGGTCGGTAGCGATTTCGAGGCCCATTCCTGCAGTTCCACCGGTTACAAGTATTGTTTTCCCTTCTAGTCTTCTTCTTGAGAGGCATACTGCATTTGTATTCTTCTGGTAAATCCCGATAACAAGTAAAATTATGATGACCACAGCTATGATGAGTATGATGCCGTACATAGTTCCTGTGTCAATGCCGATCGACATTAAACTGTCAGTAAATCAATTTAGCGTCTCAGATATATGTGAGCTATTGAAAACTTTTTATTTTGCGGTAAAACACGTATAGATGAACTCCCGTCTGCCGAGGTTGCTTGACTAGTTTGTTGTTGATTTTTCGTCGACGCATTTACTTTGTTTGTACAGTTTTTTGTGGTCAGAAGGCATAAATCATATTTCTGCTAAAAACCAATATAATTTTGTACGTGGAGGCCATATTCGTTAGTCACTGAAGGATTTTGATTGAATTGAAGAACTTTCGAAGAAGAGCGGCAGACTAGAATAACCTATGTAATAACCTGTCAGCCAGCCAGTGCTTGTCTCCAAAAAATATAGCAGACTAGTAGACTTATTGGATGCCGCCATAGCCCTCTTCGCCTAAGTATAAAATACACAACATCTATATCATTGAAAAGAAATAAGAGCGCAGCGCAGCTGCAAACATGAGGCAGGGTGGTCTGTCGTCTCTGCGGCTCTTCAATCTTTAAGTTAATGGCATCATTGCCAAGCTCAGCAGCATGCGTGTCGGATGCATGGTAAATGGTGTTGGTTACAACAACATCAGCTATGCGGATGACATGGTGCTGCTGCGCCCGTCGCCAAGACCGATCGTTGAGTTGCTTAATGTATGTAAGACCTTCGCTGCTGCAGAAGCTGCGGTCAGGGTTAATATATTGGCAGGAAGATTTGCTCGGTGATGTACTGCCCAAGTAAAGATAACGCTTCAAGACCACTGTATGATCTGCGCGTCCTTTTTCTTTTTTTTTTTTTCCTAGCCTACTTTTGTGTCCCACTGCTGAGCAAAGGCCTCCCCCTTCTCCTTCCAAACCTCTCTGTCTTGGGCTATCTCTGGCCAAGCTTTCCCCGCAAACATGATGAGATCGTCACACCGCCTTCGCCGCGGTCGACCTCGACGACGACGTCCTTCCTCAGGCGTCCAGTGAGTGACGATCCTCGCCCACCTCTCCGGGTGCATTCGTGCGACATGGCCAGCCCACTCCCATTTTAGCCTAGCTGTTTTTTCCCCAACATCTATAACTTTAGTTAGGGAGCGCAGGGTGGTGTTTCTAACGCGATCTGTTCGCTTAACACCTATAATGCTGCGGTCCATAGCCCGTTGACAAATCTTGAGCCTGGACTTTTGTTGTTTAGTAAGTGACCAACTTTGTGAACCGTAGGTTAGGACGGGCAGGATGCACATGTCAATGAGTTTTCTTTTTAGCGTCATTGGAAGACTTCCTATCAAATGTTCTTTAAATTTATTTCTCATTGATATTATTTATCGTAATAACTCTGCGAACATCAAGTTACACATTTCGGGTCCAAATTTCAACGTAGAAAAAGGAGTTAAACAAGGCGATCCACTGTCCCCAAAGTTGTTCACAAGCGCACTACAGGAGGATTTCAACAAGTTGCCTGATTCATGGCAGTCACGAGGCATAACTGTTAACGGCCATCAGTTAACGAACCTCCGCTTTGCAGATGATATTGTGTTGTTCTCCACATCACCTTCAGAACTTGAAGAAATGCTCCAAGATCTGAGCATGGTAAGTCTTGAGGCTGGGCTTTCAATGAACAGATCCAAGACCCAGGTGATGACCAACAGTACGAAACGTAGAGTCGAGGTAGACGGGCATGTGTGGCAATATGTCGATGAGTATACGTACTTAGGCCAGATAGTGTCTTTTAAAAATAGGCAAGATACGGAGGTCGAAAGACGAGTCCAAAATGCTTGGAAGACCTTCTGGGCGTCCTTTTTAAGATGCCAATTGCCTCGTTTTTGCAGTGCCTCTGAAATGTTCGCGGTAACCCGTACTGATGGTTTTTATGACATCATCTGCAAGAAAACTGCCTCGCTCCTGAGCAGAATAAGAGGCAGTCACGATAGCATCCTGAAAACTGTGGCGGCCGATACTTCCTCCACCATAGTAAGACAATTTGTGAGAAGATTTGTACCCTAGTATTTGTACCCTAGTATTTGTACCCTAGTATTTGTACCCTAATATTTATACCCTAGTATTTCGTTGTTCTAGTTGATGGGTGATCTTCTCAATTATTTAATTTGTCTTTATTTAAGTTACTAACAATAGTGTTTAAGTGCAAACTTGTTACTAACAATTTATGGATCTCGTAGTTGTCGGAAATGAAATGATTTTTAACCGACTTCCAAAAAACGAGGAGGTTCTCAATTCGACTGTTTTTTTTTCTGTGTTTCTTCAGCGATATTTTCGCCAATTGACAAACGATTTAGATGATTTTTTTCTGTTTGGAAGAGATTTCCGGACTAGTCGCATTTCAATTCGGTGAAGATCTGACTAAAGACTTCGGAGATAGGTTACGGAACTCTTCAATAAATGATATAAATAAACAGACATGCGATTTCAGCAATCCGGGCAGGGATTGCTATTTATTGTTTACACCAGTTCATAACATAACATTAACATCACGCGGCCAGTACGCCGTGAAGGGGTACGCAGATGTGTACAAGTCAGTCATGGTTTTGGGGTTATCTATTCGGGCATAACTTTATTGTTTATGGACCGATCTTGATGATTCTTTTTGTGTTTGGTTTAGTTAAAGCTAACCACTAAAAAGTGAAAAATAAAAAAAACTGTTTCACAAAAAAATACAACCAACTTCGAAACTAAAAAGAAAGAAAGAAAAATATTTATTTGGCACACACAGCACACACAATGTTACATTATATAACGATACCACATTCGACGCAATGATATTGTGTGTCCCACGGCTGCGCCAAATAAGTTCAGTTCAGTTGCAACTGAACCTTAAGTACAAAAACACTACATACAAAGTATAAAATAACTATAATTTCGGAAGTCGGTGTCAAAAAACGAAGAAACAACCAAAACACCGACTTCCCAAATTATAGTTATTTTAAACTTTGTAGTGTTTTTTGTTTCGAAGTCGGTTGTATTTTTTTGTAAAAAAGTTTTTTTTTACTTATTTTTTTTATTTAAAAATGTGTTTGAATATTGCAATCACTAATTGCGCCCCCGACCGAGCCCAATACTTGATGCGATATAACTTATAGGTACCCTTCAAAAATTCATGATTTTGGGTACCTATGTTCCGTTCTCGTTCGAATCGCAAGTACAACGTTTGGTACAACGTTAGTATGGACAAATATACTGCTCCCAACCACTGCAACCCCTGAGAGCCAGAATCATCAAAATCAATAGTAGGTACGACCACCAGATAAAGGCCAAGTCAATGAAGCTCGACGAGTTCCGGAGAAACGTTTCAACTGTCTGGATTTGCCTACGTATTATATTAACATTAATTTATGAATGAGATGGCAAGACGACTTGGATGTCTTCCTTGGGTATTTGTAAGAAGAGGTACAGAACCGGGAATGGTGGAAAGAATCGAGGGAGGCATTTGCTCAGCAGTGGGACAGTTTGAGCTAGATATAATAATGTAACAATAATTTATGATTGGGTCCTGAATTGTGAGCTAGATTTGATGTCAACAATATTTAGAAATGAGAAAACCACTTGAATGCACAAAAATATGGCATACGATCATACTACTTCCTGGTTGGAAGATAGCCAAAATATATCTCGCTTGTGATTTCTAATCGGGTCTACAGAAGTGTGATTTACTGAACAAATAAAACGCCTACTCAACAGATAACGAAATGACTGACGGGCCTATTACCATTTCTATCTGAGGTAAATTACACTTATTGAGTCATCAATGTAAAAGCAAACAACAAGTAATTAGTGATTGCATGATTGCGGAGATTATTTTTAATTTTGTAATTTGTCTTTTTGTAAATGACTCACTGTTGTCGAAGTGCGTCATTGTTTCACACAATTGTTCGCGATAATCATGAATGATAATGCTTACATTGTAGAAAAACTGCTAATGTCTACCATACACAATTACATGCAAATATTCTCCTGGCCTTATTTTAAAATGATGATTGTTTATTTTCTTTGAAAAAAATACTAATTTCTTTAATTACCAATCATGCTCGCGTTTGCGATTACTAAAATAGTTACCGACATTGATCAACCAAATAAAATAAATGGCTTAGTCTGTAGGCGACTCGGCCGCAGAGTCTCGTCCGATCCGGCCGAGACAGGAATTTCATTATTATTAATATTTTTAAGTGGTGTTTCGGACTATACGTTTTTTTAAGCAAATTTTGTACAGTCAGAATGAAAAACCTTAGGTAGAGTTATATCATTTAAGTAAAAGACAGGGAATTGTTAGAAAGAGATAAAGTTAAATAAAATAAACGGGCGCGTTGTCTCGTCTACTTTGTTTTTGAAACAAAAAGGGTCTGGCTGTTAGTGTATGTGAGTTTATATGTTTGTAAACGCACCCACGATACAGGAGAAATTCCTAGTGTGGGGCAAAAAAAATCTCATTATTGTTAATTTTAATTACTAAGACTATTAACTAATCTCAACCTGTCTATGGTTTAAAATGGTTTTATTTAGTTTGACCTGTTATTTGTTCTTTTTATATTATTAAAAAAAATAACCTGACTTGTTACGGTATCAGTATCGCCGATATTTTTATATAAGAGCCGATGCTCTTATATAAAAATACGATACGATATTGATATCGAAGTATCGGTATCGTATCGGCAAAAATGCGTATCGAAGCAAGAGTGATGAGCTGACAAGTAGGGACACTTGTCATCTCATCACTCTTTAATGTTTATTTTATTTATAATTAATAATTTATCCATGGCGACAAAGTAAAATATGTATTATTTAATTATGTGTCTGACGGTACTTTGCCTCTAAAAAAGGATTCGTCCGAAACACCACTCAAAAATATTAATAATAATGAAATTCCTGTCTCGGCCGGATCGGAAGAGACTCAGCGGCCGAGTCGCCTACTAAACCAAATAAATATGTAGGTTATATATAGGCGCCAGATAAACTTGCAATAAAGTACATTGACCTTCCCCTAAAATCCCTTTTGAACCGTTTTTCATTACTAGAAAACGTAAAGGATCACGATACAAGTCGATTCAGGACAGCTCTTTGACATTAATTAAGTCAATAAATGTATATGGGTCAATGACCGTTATTGCACATTTATCTGCTGTCTACCATAAACAAAAAATTGCCGCGTCTTCCCAACACTGTTGTGATTGGCTTAGTACTCGAGTACTAGTGTTTTATGAGGGGCAACTGCCTATCCGGAGCAGCTCCCAGTAGCTGTAGCTGTGGGGTAATATCTGCATACCCTACCTTCAACTTACTGTCAATGAAGATGTCCATTTGAAGATGGTATGGTATGGTAGCCTAGATCAACGGGCTAACGTGCTTCCCGAGGCATGGAACAGCCTCGGTTGGAAGTGTTTTATTTCATTTTATTTTAAATTTTGATTAAATTACTTTTGCTATTTCTCTTTGCTTTGAAGTGTTTTGTTTGAAATCGTTCGTTTAGATACGCAAAGCAGTAGGTATCAAGCCGCCACGCTATTCCCAACCACTGCAACTCCAGAAAGCAAGAATTAACAGTGGAGACCACTAGAAAAACGCCGAGTGAATGAAGCTCGACTAGTACCCGGAGAAATGATTCTGTTTTGGACTCCAGAACGAAATTAAGAGCGTTTACGCGGTACGGCTTTTCATACAATCTTTCAAATCCTTTTTCTTCAAAATGAATGAACCGATTTTAACGAAACTTGGTATGCATACGCTAGATATCCAGGTCTAAATAGTTATAAGAAAATATTTTTGAAAAAGATTTCAGAGGGAGAGAGAGAGTGATTTTAAGTTTTCTATAGAAAGTGAAAAATCACTATATCCTTCCCCCTGAACTCTTTTAAAAGCCGTACCGCGTAAACGCTCACAAAAGAACAGGAGAGGAAAAAGAAAAAGCATACTTTCCACTTCCCTCAATTTCAAGCCAGAGACAGAAGAGAACTAAGCCAATAGGCACCAAGGAACATACAGCTGCATGCAGAGGGAACATACAGCTCCGTCATCGACGTTAAAATGTTGATATTGATTGTTGCTTGAATTTAGAATTCCCAAAATTAAATAGTTCATGTATTTTCGTTACACGGTTACCCTATTCTATGAACGGCCTAAGCATCCAACTAGCCTGTTCATTAAATGTTGTGTAAGACGGGTTGGCTTGACGTAATTTAGGCCGCTGATTAAACGGCGCTGTTCAATGAAAAGGCTAGGCAGCCAATCAAACGACTGATTAAGCCAGTTTGCTGCGACATACACAAGAAATTCTGTAATCAAACACGGACGCGTTATGTAAATAAAAAAGTTTTGAGTAAAGGCCTACGCAGACCGGGACGGCATGGCAAGGGATTTGGCCGTGAGTCAGCGCACACTGGCCGCTTAGATACCGCGGCATTCCAGCACTTTGCCATGGCATTCCGCTTCTCTACCCCCGCCGCCGCACCCCGCAGTATATCACTACGAGCGCCGGAGTCCGTGGCATGCCATGGTCTACCGCAGTATGCCACGGCATCCCGCCACGGGAGCCTGTGGACGCGCCACAGGCTCCTGGGGCGGGATGCTTTTAATGCCGTGCGATAAAATTCCTTTCAATGCCTTTCAAAGCATAGCAATTTATGTCGTATTTGTGTAACAGAACGGTTGAATGTCCATTAGTAAAAATTAAAATCCCTTGCCATGCCGTCCCGGTCTGCGTAGGCCCTTAGAGGTACCTGTGTGATGCAGAAATAATACAATTGAAAATATAAACCAAATAATTTATTTGTAAGACAACACAATGTGGGTGCATTGTTTAATAATTTATAAATTATAAATTTATCTCTTTACATAAGATAGCATTTCGTTTATAAATTGTGACTTAGATTACGTAAAAATCTATAAAATATTATCACACTATTATTATGGTCATGACACGTTTTCTATAATACTTCATAATCAATTTCAAAATGGCTGTCAAAATAAAAAATATATACATAATTATTTTGTACTTATAATAATTTTACATCTGGCAATTTAGGCGATTAAGTTTATTATGGTGGATCCACATAGCCCGTCCGATGTGCAGCCGGGGCGCCGGCCAAGCTGCCGGTTTTACGTGCGGCAGTCGCAACAAAGCCGGCGACCATTTTTCCCCCGCTGGGAACACTTTGTTCTCGGCTTTCGATCTTACCGACTTCTACCGGCGGGCTTGCCTGTAGTCAAGACGCCGCCGCCGGCTGTGTGGATCCACCATTAGGTAATAAATTTTGTTTTTTATTTAATCTAAACTGTGCACCATTTAGTTATGATTGGCAATAGTAAAACATAAATAAGAAGATATCAACATCTAATCTTCATTAAAATATATCTAGGTAGGTAATAAACTGCAAAATATACAAAGCCTGTCATAGAAGTTAGAAGCAATAGTTAGTTAATTATTATTCATAATATATTATTTAAATGATCTTCTTATGCTAACTTTTTGCAAGTATATTTACAAATATTTCTTAAAAATAGAAACATTTATGTATATAAATAAGTTAATATGTAAATAAGTTTTATGTCGATTCGAACTTTTATTTTATCTGGTCCCGTCACAATTATTTATTTGACATATTCTAAGATATAATTAAATTGTCATAAAAACGATACACCTTGGAAAAATATCATAAGAACTAGCTTTTGCCCGCGACTTCGTATGCGCAGATCCCGTTTTTTCCTGTTTTAGTAATAATTGCGGGAAATCCTGCGTGCGGGCCTACACTCCAAGAAATCTACATGCGGCGGCGGCGGCGGCGCACCGTAAAGGTTTCATACAGCACGGACGAACTTATTAGTTTTGTGATCCATTAAATTCGAAAAAAGAAATAGTTTAAATACTTTATTTTTTCTCGTTTTTGAACTCAGAAAGTATATTACTTACGAGATTCATCTCTGAATATTTTTTTTATAATCACTTACTCTGTCGATTCACACATGTTTCATCGCTGGCCGCCAAAACCGATTTTTATCAAAATGGCGGACGGTGTAGGTATGCCAACGAAGTCAAATGTTCTTTTAGCTTTCTACGACCAGTAGTTTAGGCTGTGCGTCGACTGTCAGTTAATAACGACAGAGTTTTACACATGTTTAACAGAATAAACGCAATACCTGAAAAAGGGTTATTATATACCTACTCATCATGAAAACCTTTTACTATGGGACCTACCCCATACATTTTCTGTGCAGAATGTGTGTGATTTTTTTTACGATTTTGGTTTGGTTTCATAGTAAAAGTTATCCATAGTGATGAGTTTATGTGTGATTAGTTCCCTTTTCAGATACCTATTGCTTTTATTCTGTTAAACGTTTTATAATAATACATTGATTGTTTCCAAACTGAATGTACCTGGCTGTGTTCTGTTTCGTATTAATTTTAGGAACCTACTGATAAAAAATACGCACGTATTCATACATACAATCACTCTCTCTCTCTCTCTCTCTCTCTCTCTCTCTCTCTCTCTCTCTTTCTCTTTCTCTCTCAGATATACTCATATACCAACACACTCACTCATAAAACAAACACACTTATACCCATGCTCTATACACACATACCTTTAAAAGTCGGTAGCTAACCAAGAACTAAGGTAAAGCTTAGATTTAAATAATTAAGCTAGGTTCACATCACTGTGTCGTGGTCTGGGATACAACAACCCAACAACTGAACGAAACTGTTTAGGCCTACGTCATAGCGCAATGACTTTCGTAGCCCATCAACTGCGATATAAGGCTCCACGACACGACACGACACAATAATGTGGCCAGTGCTCGAGACAAGTGAGATTCTGTCAACGGTAGCGTGGCGAAAGCGATACTCAAGACGTTAAAAATGGATGGGATTGACAGATGCTATCGAAATGTCACGTGATGAAATTCCTACATTTTGGCATTTCGACAGTCGCATTCGCTAATTGAATGGCAGATTGTCTAGGGCCTCTTAGCTTAATTAAGGGTAGCGCCGTACAAGCTACCTAGCATTTTTAATGTTTGTCTGTCAATCTACAGCTTTTGAACATAGGCGACGGCGTAGTGAGTTTGCTTAGGTCTAGTCGAGCCTATCTTGGGCCAAATTGTGACGTAAACGTGAGGTGTGAGGTAAACGTGTGGTCCACCCTATCCTTACTAGGTATTTTTAAGTCAATGGGTATAGCTTTGATTAGCTATCTTATAATATGAAATCATTTTTCATACATAAAGAGGTATGAAAAATTACTTCAGCTGGGCGTGCTGAACTAGCATAACTTAGCTCTTAGTGTGCAGCCGGGATAAAGCTAAATAACAAAACAGAATGACTGACTGACTGTAATTATACCTGGCAAACACTTTACATGATTTATAATCAGACTAAGCGCTGAATAACCCTAAACCTGAAAAAAAGTAATTAAGCTTATCATTTGAACAACTTTACAAGTTCACAGTGCGTCCCAATTAAACGAAAAATCTGCTGCTGTGTATTCATACATAGCAAGACAACACATAATTATGGAACAGCTGTTGTTCTATGCCCAGGGTACGTCTAATCGTGATAGCAGTTTACAAGTAACCCCATTCGTTTTTAAAGTTAATTTCAACTACAACTTGTGCTTTAGACAATGATGAATGATTATCGAAAAGTCAAAATGTAAGGCGTCGTCCAAATACAAAGCGATCACCAGGCGAAAACGCGATCATCGCGTTCATACTTCATAAGTACGGCAAACACATTCGCTTCGGCGCCCACAGAACCGGCGGGGGTCTAACGGTTTCGCCGGTAAGTAACCTGACGATCGCGTATTGACACGATAATCGTTTTGTATGACGACGACGCCGAAGGGATTG
Organism: Melanchra persicariae; assembly: GCA_947386135.1. NCBI lineage: Eukaryota > Metazoa > Arthropoda > Insecta > Lepidoptera > Noctuidae > Melanchra > Melanchra persicariae. The sequence continues at coordinate 21,611,680 of OX376650.1, forward strand.
CTCACGTGACATTTCGATAGGACTATAAAGTGTGTTCCAGAAGTGCGTGATCATATTTAAGTTGATGTTTGGTTGCTCTGTATACATTTTGAACTTTCCAATCATTATAGCTTAAAGATTCTCACATTGTCTAGAACGTCTCGTTAGCCTATTTTATTTTCATTAACACGCCGTTGCTGCGTCACGTGGTATACAATGGTTCCGCATATAGTCTGGTCGGCACTGATATATTGCTGGCGGCTACTGGTGGAGGCTCCCGGGTGATGAGCAGCGCCTCCCGAGCCCTTTTCTTGGCTGCAAGAGAAAGTTCAAAATGTTATATGGAAGTGTCCTTTCTAACTTGGATTGTTTTGTATGTTAATTGTACAAGAATACAGAGATGTTTAGTTGACCAACACTTCACAAGTTACGTGTATCTTATATGCAAAAGCTGGTGAATTGTATCGTCATCATTTCAGCTGAAAGACGTCCACAGCCGGACATAGGCCTCCCCCACATCCCCACAGCCCCACATCACCAGTCCTGTGAGTTCTGCATCCAGCAGTTTCTCACGGCCTTCACCAAGTCATCGGCCCACTTTGTGGGTGGTCGCGCTAACGTTGCGTCTTCCGATACACGTGGTAACTACTCACACAATATGTGGGCACATTCCTCGTGGAACGGTCAATGTGGTCAGGTTCAACAGGGGGCAAGCCTATTACCATTTAAATTCAGACTCCGGACTGCTACTTGGAAAAGACTCCACTCAAAAAAACCCCTGAACTCAACGATGCAAGGGACCCAGGACTGGGGGTCTACTCTCTCAGTCCGAAGTCCGTAGTTTCGGCCTCAGTGTTGGGCGCTTTCTACTCCATGTCACCTACGGACTTACGATTAGTCCCGATCTCAAACTAAGAACAATTGTCAAATCGTGTTGTCATTCGTTCTTAGTTCGGGTTGGGGACTAAATCGTAAGTTCGTTGGTGATACGGAGTAGAAAACGCCCGACACTAAGGCCGAAACTACGGACTTCGGGCTTACAGAGTAGATTTCCTGGGTTAGGACTTAAACCGCGTCCAGTCATGGTGGAGAACACTAGACCAAAGAAGATCTAGGATTATTTGTTTTGTACAAACAAAGTACATTCTATGCGAACCATAAAAATCATAGATCACCATCGCCACCGTCATACTGTCATGACGTACCCCAATGTTTTATTGACATTCACATTACGATATGGTTTTTCCGTATATATGCTTCATCAAATTAAATTCAAACACTCGTCTATACAAATATTTTCGTTACAAGTGTATGAACTAACTCTTTAGCTCACTTCAACCAGGTATTTACCTACAGATTTACCGATTTCTAGTTAAAAGATGACGTGACTGTAAAGTATTGCAGTTTGAACAATAAGGTACCTATTAATAGTGATTTTTGCTTGTCATGGTCCTGACAGGAATCGATTAAGATCGCTAGAGTCGATCAAGATTTCAAAGAGATCCCTTTCCGTTATTTAATTACTGACTGTTAGTCTGCTTTAATGTACTTTAAGTAAGATTTTTTGACTCAAAAGCTAAATAATATACTTAATGTAATTAAATTTATTAAAATCTTTTTTTTATTTTACGAGTAAGAAAATCTCTTTGTAGATTATTTGTTCGAAACATTATCCGCCTACTGGGACAGTCAGGTAAAAACAGTATTTATTTATATTGAACATTGAATTTAGATATACTCTTTAGTGTCTTCATCTTAATGTATGTACTTACAATGGGCTTGACTTAAGAAAACCTACTAGAATCAAAAACCCAAGAATACATACCACTAGAATGCATACAACACAATACAAGCGTGGCTATGAAAGCAGCAAACGGCAACACTCCAGCTAAAGCCAGCAATGCATGCTGCGCCGGCGAATGATTCGTTCGTGACACCCCGCAACTTGTGATGTTGTGTACGCTGTAATTTTCTAGAATTTCCTGGAACTCTGTGCCTAAGGCACGAATAGTCGCCTTCATGGCTTTTGGTGTTAAAGCTTCACCGGATTCTACTTTTCTGAATTGGAAACATGGCCTGTGAACAATAGAATTAATTATACACGTAAATAAAAAATAAAACGTGACTTGTCTGTATAGTTCACACAAGTCACGTTTAGTTCAGTCGCTCCATTATATATACTTCTATTAATTAGATTCTTATTGATCCGGTTAGACAATTTTAAAAACAAAATATTAATTCGGAGACAAGAAGAAAAAAATGCAATTGAAAAAACTCAGACACAGTCAAGTAGTTAATAAAAAAAAACAAAATAAAAAAATAAAATAAAAATGTGTTTATTATCTTAAATTTATACATTTAAGTTGCCGGGGCTTCCCAGAAAGTAATCCGAAGATACTTGTGATGGGATAAACCTCGCTCTTCCTCGAAATAATTAACCATTGTTTATCTGTGCTAATTACGTAAAGTTACACATTTTTTTTAAAAAAAAAAAAAAGAAAACCAAATAAAAAGAAAAATGAATAAAAGAAAAATAAAAAATGAGAATCGTGTTTATGGCAATGTGTTTAGTATAATGTGTGTTTATAAGTGTGTTCATGAGTGTGTGAATGTATATTTTGTGTGAAGAGTGGGTGCGTGTATGAGTGGGCGTGTGTATGTGTGGATGAGTGTGGAAGTGTGATGGAGTGAGTGTGTGTGCGTGTGTGTGTGTTGGAGTGTGTGTGTGTTGGAGTGTAAGTATGTGTGTGTGTGTGTGTTGGAGTGTGTGTGTGTGTTGGAGTGTAAGTATGTGTGTGTGTGTGTGGGTGTGTCAGTATGCATAACGCTCAACCCAGAGTCGCCAAAATGTCTTCAACGGCATCATAATTAAGTGTGAAGAGCCATTCAGTTAATGTCTTCTTACACTCGTAGAGCTGCATAGGGTAAATGTTAAGTATGCGATTTACTTTATTATAGACGCGTGGGGCTTGAGTTACATTTTGGCGACTAGCAAAGATTGAACGTGCTGAGTATGTAGGGGCTACAATATCACATCGTCTTTTTTTAAGTTTGTCATGGCTAAAGGGTAGAATTTTGTGATATCTTAGTAACATGTGTAGTATATGTAGTTTTCTAACGGAGAGCAGCTTAGAGATTGCGTATAGAGTTTCAGTAGGGAACCTGTAGGGTTTGCGGTACATGACCTTAATCAAGGATCTCTGTGCCCTCTCTAGATCCATAAAATACGACTTAGCTGCTCCACCCCACACCGAGATACAATATATGATTACAGATTGGGCAAGTGCGATATATATTTTATTCTGTAGTTCTGCATTCATTACGTGTCTCAGGGATTTGAAAACCCATATGAGTTTTCTCACCCTCGCTATAGTTAGTTCTAGGTGTGGGTACCAGCTCAACCTTTGATCTACTACAATACCTAGGTACTTGACGGAATTTACCTTATGAATTACAGGGCAACTACAGGTAGATAGGGTTGGGGTAAGACAAGAATGTATTCTTATGTTAAAGTCAGGCGCAGGCTGAGAGTTTACGTATTTAGTAAAGCAGACGTAGTTGGTTTTTTGGGTATTTAGTGTAAGTAGATTCTCACGTAGCCAATCACCCACCCTAGCCAGTCCACTCTCAGCCTCCAGCCTAACTTTGTCCCAGGTTTTAGCAGAGAAGATAATAGCGGTGTCATCCGCGTAGGACAGTATCCTCGCGCCATTGATAGTAAGGTTGCAGAGCTCATTAATATAGATCAAAAAGAGCGGCGGCCCGAGGACACTGCCCTGCGGGACGCCATACGTCACATTTTCTTCGTCACTAACATATTTTCCAATTTTTACCCCCTGCTTTCTGTTTTGAAGGTAACTGCTGAGAAGAGAGAGAGCAGAGCCTCGAAATCCTATATTTTCCAGCCTGTGTATAAGTTTAGGGATAAAGACGGTATCAAAGGCCTTCTTGAGGTCAAGAAAGGCCACTAGGCATTTGTTTCCCTTATCTACTTCCTTGGTTACCACAGTAGCTAGTGTCTCCGTAGCATCCTGGGCAGATAGTCCCCTTCTAAAGCCAAATTGGGAGGAAGATAAGACGTTATACTTGGTCAGGAAGTTGACTATTCTAGAGTTTAAGAGCTTCTCAATGATTTTAGAAATGGAGGTCAACACAGAAATTGGCCGATAGTTGTTAACGTCGTCTTTATCTCCACTCTTATACACAGGGGTAACAACAGAGCGCTTAAGGAGGTAGGGGAAGATACCTGTGTTAAAGCATAGGTTGGCCAGGTCGCAGATCAGTGGGACTAAGATCTCCTTTAAAAAATAAGCATTGGACGATTACATTCACGGATTCGTATCTGTGAGTCTCATAAGAGATTAAAATGATTCGTGATTAATTTTAAATAACCTTTACTAGGAAACAAATCAAGTAATTATCATCTGAACATCATCATCATCCATATTCTGCATAATCCAAAAAAAATAGTTTGGGTATTAGAAGATAATAGTCTATGGAAACAAAATATTTAACAACTTAATCCTGACCTCGCCTTGAGAGAATTAATAAAAAACAGAAACATTCAAGTTGCCAATTACGTTTTCGCGCAAATTATGTAAATCAATATTTGGTAAAATCTCCACAATTTGTTACTTTTGATGCATAATGCTGATGAGGGATTTCTTATGGACGTCTGACGTCTGTTTGCTAAGAAGTTTGCATCATTCTCACGTTCTGACGTTCAGGCTCGTCTAGGTATTCATAAAAACAATAAAAGGAGTCTGTGAATTTGTGAACCGACCTGGCCTGGCTATTGTTATTCTTTAAGCTTATTAATTTTACACATTCTTTCACAACAAAAATCACTGAACTCGTTAGTACCTGCTAAACGAGAACAGGTTTATCAGATAAATTTTGCTAATTTTTAATTTAATTCTGTCTTTTTAGGGTTCTATTGTCAATAAGGAACTCTTATACGTTTGTCTGTCTCTCTGTTTGTCCGCGGTTTAGCTCAGAGCAAGTATCTCAGAGCTCAGAGTTAGTAACTTGCGATTTGGTATTTTTGATAAACTATGCATTTAAGGGTTAAAATCACGCCGACAAAATGGTAAAATGAAATCTTGAAAAAATAATTTTTAGGGTACCCACTCCTATACGTAAAGTGGCGATATTTTTTTTTATCGCCTATCCCATGGTGTGGAGGATGTTCGAAATCCATTTTACCATCCAAGGATCCGTTTGCGAAATATTAAGTAGGGCTGATTTTCCAATAGTCAGATATCTTTTATCTGGGGAATTAAACTGACGGTTTGACAGCTTTTGCTTAGAAAATATGTCAAACCACCTCATTTATTCTACAAATAAAATTTATCTGGCCATTGCAAAACTAGCCTTTAAACGGTTGTTTTTAGAGATGTGAAAAAAATCATGGTAGGTAGTAGCCTTAGTAGTAACATAAATATCGAATTTAAAAGGAAAACTGTCAAGTAGGTTTTACAAGTTAATAGTCATTTCTTAAAAAAAACCATTGAAAATGAGTGAGATAAAGTTGTTAGTATGATAAAAAAGGCAGTAAAATAAATTTACTTGCCCTGTGAAATTTTAGAAAAATAAAATAGTGATGACCGCCATAAAAATAATTCCTTAACTAATAAAAATATTTTTAATGTTTCGACTCGACGCAGTCTTAACTTGACACGGCTATATCAAATGATGAGATACCAAACAACATAGAATCAAACAAAAAGCATAATAATAATTCTAAGTCGGCAATTGTGAGGTGCAACTACGGAACCGTACACTAGGCGTAGCCCGACACGCACTTAGCCGGTTTTTGTATTTACATGAAGCGATATTCATTTTTTTATTTTGTGAATTCAGAGGGGCAGTTTTAGAATTTGAAAGGAGCGCTCGTATTTGCGTCGCAGTTGCAAACTGTCAAAAACACCATGTTCCTACATTATGACATGCGAGTTGAATTTGATCGCTTTTCTAGTTTGAGAATAGGGCCTACTGAAGGCCTAGCACGAATGATTTTGACGAATAGTAACGAAACGTAAATTTTACTATAACTATAATACTCGTTTCGCATATAATATTTTTTATTTTAACTTTGCCCCACACTAGGAATTTCTTCCGTATCGTGGCGGGTGCGTTTACAAACACGTAAACTTACACACACAAATAGCTAGACCTGGAACAACTATCTGTGGGTAGTTTGATACTACATAAATTCATATTTTTGCATGAAACAAATTCTGATTGTCGTATAAAATTAAACCAGAATACAAAATTAACTTTTTTTTTTTTGGATGGGAAATCATCAAATGACCCCTCCCGCTCTGGGTGGAGCGGCAGGGAGTGTCAGACTTCTACTGACTAAAACCCACCCATGCTCTTCTTAGTGCCTTTTACGTTCCAGGGCCGCGGTAACTCTTTCGAACAAATCCGCAACCCTGGTAGGCTCTGGCCCTAATGGGCCCCGACCCATGCTGACGTCTGCTGGTTCGGCGCGCGTAGAACACAGCGCGCCGTCAACCCGGACCTGTTCTGATCGGACGGCGATCTACCCATTGCTCGCCGTCCACAGGCATCAGTCACTGCGCCATGCTCAGGAGCATCAGTTCCTGGGCGGCGCAGTGGCTGACGTTCAACAGGAGGGGGTGAAATGGGGCCATTACTGGCACTCCATTTCAGCCCCCTCCGGAGCCCTTTGTAGGGGCTCTACAGCGGCTGCTGCAGCAGCAGCAGCCGCACTGGAACCGGCAATGGCGGCAGAAGAAGCGGTGGCAGTGGCGGCGGTCGCGGCAGAGACAGCGGTGGCGGAGGGCTTCCTCCTGTTTCCGGCTTTGGTGGGTGGGGCGCAGGCCCTACCCCCAGCCCAGTGGTCGGCCGGCTTGCCAGCTGCCGCACAGACTACGCAGTGCGGCGCGGCGTCGCAAGAGCCGGCCCTGTGACCGGGCTGACCGCAGCGGAAACATAGACCGCTGCGGTCCACCTCCGAGGTGCATTGAGCTCCCACATGGTGGCCCACTTGGCACCGGAAGCACCTCAGAGGTCGGGGTTCCAGCAGTTTGACCTGCGCGGAAACCCAACCCACCATACAAAATTTACTTACGTTAACGATACCGTAAGCCGTGCTAGGCCCTCTGAACTATTTCTGTTAAATAGCCAGTATTATTAATTATCTTACCCAGGGTTTGCATAGAAGGCGGTGTTGGCATCATGCAGCTGCATCCGCAATCCCTTCTGCGCTAAAGCAGCTGACATCCTGTCTCGAAGGTCTGCATACTTCTGTCTCGTTCCACCTGGCATCACCAGTCGCAGGAGGTCACGTTCTCTCACTACTACCACCTGTAGAATAATTGAAACATAAAATGTGGCAAAATCAAATCAACTTTCAAGGACAAGAGGTCAAGAGCTAGCCCATTCATAAATAAATGAGTGAATAATTGTCAAGGTCGGTCAGTCAAACAGATGAAGCTAGTTCTGCCGCGCTAGCAACAAGAGCAGAAAGTACCTATGTTGTGCTGCAAAACACTCACTGCTCCCATCGCCAGTGTGGCAGAGTTGAACGTTCGTATCTAGGTATTCTCCGTAGAGTTGGCAGCGCAGCGGTGCTGCGGAATTTGTTCGAGAGAGTCACCGCGTCGGAACTCAAAGGGCACTAGGAGGAGAACGGATGGATTTTAGTCAGTAAGAGTCTGACACTCCCTTCTGCTCCGCTCAAAGCGAAAGGAGTCATTTGATGATTACTCATCATTAAAAAAGGGGTTCTTCTTTTTAGAGGAAGTTATAAAAAACTATGGATGTCTGAAGAAGTATGTGACAACAAAAACGAAAAACTTCAAGACACGATAGATGGGTTTTTTTTAATATGGTTAGAAAGGAGGTGACTATAAAGATATAGCGGCAAATAGAAACTGATTATTAAAGAAAGATAACGTCGATCAAGTCATTAATTATTATTGATTTGATGCTTTGTCTTTTTCCAACGACATCGTTCTTGCTTTGTTATAAATGCAGTCTGTTTTTTCTGGCCCAAACCCAAGTTTTTAGCCGACTTCCCAAAAAGGAGGTTCTCTTTCGACTGTATTTTTTTTTTTGTTTTTGTTACCTCATATCTCCGTCATTTATGAACCGATTTGAAAAATTCTTGTTTTATGTGAAAGGATATACTTTTTGATTGGTCCCATTTAAATTTTATCAAAATCGGTTCAGCAGTTTGGTTTTTAAATCCAAATAGCTGGAAAAAATATGTGCAAAAATCATACGAAATTGCATATTTTTGCTTGCCTGTGACTTTCCAGTGTTGTTGTTAGGTGTGAAAAAGTGAAAAATAAAAAACTTTTTCACTTTAATTTCGGAAGTCGGTGTCAAATAACGAAGAAGCAACCAAATACACCGACTTCCGAAATTAAAGTTATTTTGTACTTTGTAGTGTTTTTTTTGGAAGTCGGTTTTTTTTTGTGAAAAAGTTTTTGTCTTACTCTTGATTTAAATACTAACTTAGTACTAAATAGCAGTTAACGAGTTTAACGTAATTACCTCCACTAAGATATCGCTGAATCTTTCTGGGTCGTTGCTGTTATTCGCTCGCACGACTAACCTGAAACAAAGAAGTTTAAGTTTTGTTGTAGTGTTTGTGTTGAGGACTTTATTTATAAGGTTCCATGTTGATGCGCTTCATAATTAATTAAGATATAAATAATTGGGACGGGGGTTTTTTGTTCGAAACTTAATTTTAATAAGAGTTATAGTTTGATTGTAAAAACTTGGAAAGCAAAATTATGGCTGTGTGTCTTGAGCTACTTTTTATTCTGGAAAATTCACGGTTCATGCGACATAAACTAGGAACGAAACCGTAGGAGCAAGCAATGTTTTCAATAAATGATGACGAAATCTATACAAATCCAACTGAAGCTGATTTAGACAACTAAAATATAGAAATAAAATTGATGATTGCTTCAATTTCGTTTAGTATGGAAAGGAAATTGAAGCATATACGATTTCGTGACTACTGTGTGGTAACAATACTAACCTAAAGATCCCATCAGCATAATGTATCAAATTCTTCATAATCTTCAAATCCCCGGTCACATTATTCAGCACAATGACGTCAGTGATATTGCTCAAAGATTTCCCCTTGATCGGCGACTCGAAGCTCATGTTTACAATACTATAGTTAATAGGCCTGGCATCAGGATCTTTATCAATAGCCTTGATGGAAGCTATTAGTGTGTCTATGGGCACATTTAGTCTGACTCCTACCGTCATGTTGGCACTTTCGAATTCAGGTAGATGGTCGTCTATGTCTAGGATTTTGATTAGTACTTGGATTTCTGAGGGATCCTGAAAAAGACGGTCTGTGGTTAGGCGACTTTTTGTAAGATTCTAAAATGATATGGATACGGATGACATTTTCATGACATAAAAGATAATGGTGATGAACCTAAAAATAAATACGCAGCATTTTTCAGAAGTTGTTCAATTTTTAAAGAAGGTGACCAAATTAATATATGTTGATACATCGGGATATAGATACCTACCCATCACGTCTGTCATCGTCATTACATAAATCAATTATAACCCAGTTTGGTCATTGTCCCCGGTATCAGTTGTAGTTGAGTTGATGATCGATATACAATTTTTATACCTTTTTTAATGTATTAAAATAAAAACGTGTTTTTAAAAATGATTTTACAATATTTTTTTTTCGTTTTCTTACCAGTCTATTATATGATTTAGTCAGTCTTGGTTTAGTGCCGTACTTGAAGCACTTTATTGTGATCAGTTGTTTGGACACTGTCTCCCTGTCGAGTCTAGCAGCTGCGATGATCAAAGCCTTGCTGTCATTTGTTCTCTCCAATTTCAGTAAACCATAGTCGTTACCCACTGGAAATAAAGTTTTTTTGAAATACTCAAGTTATATCACTATATTGTTTGTTATAATTTTTAAAAGCAGGGTATAATCACCTGTTATAGCATAGTCAACAGCAGCATTTTCATTTATATCTTCATCAATGGCTTCTATTTGTCCAATTACGGAACCAATCGGGACTTCTTCCTTGACTGTCATTAGCACTGGAGGATCATCCTGAGAAAAAAAAAATTTGTAAATTAGAAACAACAAAAACAAAATTTCTAGGGGTTTATTGAATAATAATGATATTGATAATTTTACGGTTCTGCGATGTTTTGTTTTGCTGTAAGTCAAAATCCACAATTATCGTGTGATGCTATTTTTTTTCATTATCATCATAAAACTTACGGAGTTTCTTCCGAAGCGAGGTTTATGATCATCAACATCAGTGACCATGACGGTGACGATCCTAGTGCTCTGTTGAGGCGGTTGTCCTCTATCTATCACCAGTAACACTAACGTGTACGATGCTTTGCGTTCCCTGTCCAATGACTGCCGAGTTGTGATTTGGCCTGAATGGGGATCTATAAAAAGACAGCTATGTAAATCTGATTTCGAGATAAAAAATCTTGTTTACGAAAACGGGAAAGACCGTCTTTATTACCATGAGAATTCAATGGAGCACATACCGATAGCAAATATCTTGGCATCAGCATTGCTTGGTTGTATAGAGTAGAACAGTTGTCCAGAAGGCTGAGTTGGATCATCGGGATCACTTGCTACCACTTGATACACAGCTGATCCAATAGTGGCGTTCTGTGAAATAAATAGCCAACAATATTAAACAACAAGAAAAACGAGACGAATTTAATCTGATGGTATTAATTCTGAATTCACTTTTTATATTAATGACACGTTTTCAAATTGAAGCCAGTTTAGATGCGTTTACAATATTTTAGTTTTGATTATCGGGTCTGTGCTGTTCGAGCTCCAACAAATAATGTATTTTAAGTAATAGTTCATTTCTAACCTCACTTATACTGAGTATTTCTCCAGCGGCAGGTCTAATAAATCTCGGCACACCATCATTAGCGCTGACGTCGCCGATATACAGCGATAATGACGTGTCTCCAGAATGTCCACCACCATCAGTCGCACCAACTAGCAGCCTATAGGGGTCTGTGCGACCACGGCCGGTTAGATCCTTACGGGTTTTGATTTCTCCTGTTGTAGCGTCTATTGTAAAGAGACCTGAAACAAAGGGAAGGTTTATATTATGTTTTATCCTATCTTAGATTCATATGCTTTTAATTCCTGCTATCATAACTTCATTCTCACTTACCATTAGCCTCCCCCTCATCTAAGAAGTCGTATTTGATCTCTCCACCTAATCCTTCATCGGGGTCTGTTGCAGTAACATTGATGACGCTAATACCGATCGGCACATTTTCTGGTACCACAGCTGTAAAGAAGAAAGTAATGAACAGTTTCTCAGTTTTCAGTGTCTTTTTTGTTCTAACAGTTTAATTTTCAGCTAGGTTCTAATTTATTATCAATTGCTAAGTAAGAAGTGGTCTTATTTTTATTACTTTATTTGTATGAAAATCTTACCAGTATAAACATTTTTCTCAAATTCAGGCGAGTTATCGTCAACATCAAGAACATCTACTAAAATCGTGGCGGTAGTCTTCAATTTATCAGCTCCACCCCTTGGAGTATCGGCAGCTTCTATCTCTAGCCTGAGAACAGACTGTCGTTCTCTGTCCAATGTTTTGTTTTCAGCTACCTAAATGAATTAAAATGATTAGTCTGTAGTTTCAAAGTATCTCACGAGACGTCTTCAAAAGTTATTTTTACCTGTATAACTCCAGTAACGTTATCAATTTTGAACAGATCTGAATTCTCGCCTCTTAACGTGTATCTTATATCAGAATAACCCTTCGCTTTGTCTTCTTCAGTCAACACAGCGTCTGCATCGTGTGCCTTAACGGTAACAATCAGTTCTGGATATTTTACTGATTCCAAGACGCTTACTTTGTAAAGCTGGAATTTAATTTGTTTTAAAATAACGTTATTTTTTTAAATACAGTTATATTTATCCCATAACAATAAAATTTTAAAGTTGTTACCTCCTTTTCAAATATCGGTGGATTATCATTGATGTTCATAACTTCAATAATAATTTTAGCAACACTATGCTTACTGCCGTCATTACTCGCCGCTTTTACAGTAATAGTTAAATTAGGGGTCGTAAGATCTTCATAATCTAAATGTTTAGTTAAAACAACTTGACCACTTAAAGGATCTACTTGAAGTAGACCGGTTTCTGCATTAATGACTTTGTAATTTGATACTAAATGTCCAGACACAGGATCTTCAGCAGTCAAGACGACGACTGTACTTCCAATAGGTTGTTCTTCTTTTATTTTATGATATATCACAGGATTTGAACTAGTCCAGCCTGCGTTAGTGAATTGAGGATTTTTATCAGCATATGGTTGAATATAAATTGTATGTTCAATCATTGAAAATTGCTTTTCTTTATTAATTTCAGCATTAACATCGACAACTTTGATTGTCAGTATAACTATTGATGCCATACTGTAATCCAATGTTCCGTTTACGAATATTTCTCCAGTGTCTTCATTGATGCGGAATATGTTCTTATAATCGTATGGTGAGTTAGGTTTTAGTTGGACACCTGCTTTCGAAAGAGCTTTGAGATTAATAATGCTGTACTGTAATTTTGCATTGACATCTGTATCATATGCTATTATCCTCGTGACCATATCATCCACCTTTGCTTTTTCAGAGATGTGTGTTGTTGATTCGGTTACATTGAATTTCGGTGGTTTGTCGTTTACATCTTGGATGGTCACAAAGACCGTGGTGGTGGCAGTTTCTGGTATGGGCATTCCGCTGTCGACTGCTGAGACTATTATCTCATATCGGTCAGGATTAATGTCACGGTCTAAATTAGCGTCATTTGATACAGTTATAAGACCGGATCTGAAATTAAACAACAGGTTTAACAATATCAACAGTATAACACAACCATATTTGAAAGTCAGCTTAATTCTGTTTAATATAAGAAATCAAATAATTATTCTGTTACATTCCATTCTTACATGTATCGTATCATCTTCTTAGACGCAAGTCTTACAGTAGAGTTAAAAAATCTTACTTTTCATTGATAATAAAGTTATCTCTAGATCCCGATACAATATGATACGTAAGCAAATCATCCAACCCATCAGGATCATTAGCCACTACCATAGTAACATTTTGACCAGGCTTAGCATCTTCCCTAATGTTCGCTTTGTAGTTCATAGGGTTTAGGTCGAACGTAAAGTCTTCTGTGGTCTCGGGACTGTGTTGAGAGACTGTGTATTTGTAGTGATGGTAATTGCCCTTAAATGTTGGTCGCTGGTTTCCTGGGACTCCTACTCGAATGTAAACTCGAGTTTCATTATGGAGTGGTGGGATACCTGAAAATAGGTTTAAAAATAAAATATTTTTTGTATTATGCGTGGTGAATTCTTTTAATTTGTAGTTTTCTATTAACTCACCATAATCAGTAGCTCTAACAACAAGCTCATATTGACCGCGAGGAGTATCCATGCTGTCAACTTTTTCAATAATACTTATTTCTCCCGTATCTTCGTCAATCGTGAACACATTGCCTTTGCGACTAATACTGTTATCAGATTCCAATGAATATTTTATTTGGCCATCGCCTTGTGTAGGTCCATCTGCATCTGTAGCCTATTTTAATTAAATGAATAATACATCAAGAGAACATTCAAAATGATTAGTATCTATTGTGGAATTGAATACATTTTCAAGAACATATTACTCACCCGAACAACGAACTGTGGCTCAAAACTAGTAGCTCCATCTCTTATAGTTCTACTATACTCTGATGCTTCAAATAATGGAGCATTGTCATTGACATCTAACACTTCAATAAAAATACTCGCTGTAGATCCTTTACCACCTCCATCTTTAGCAAAGAGTGTTAAACTGTAGCTTTTCTGTTTCTCATAGTCTAATATCTGCCGCACATATACGCCACCTGTATTCTTGTCAGTCTTAAACATATTAGATCCAAACCCAGTCAAAGTGTATTCAATTTCACCAAATATTCCATAGTCTCTGTCGGTAGCATATACATCACCAATTTTAGTTCCAATAGTTGCATTTTCAGGTATATTGAATTTATAAGTAGATTCTTCAAAAATTGGAGTATTGTCATTCATATCAAGAAGCTTAACGTTTATTCTCGCTGATGATAACTCTCTTCCATTAGCCGATGTAACAATATCAAAACTAAATATACGTTTTTCTTCATCATCTACTTCGTAATCTAATCTCGAAGAATCTTTAACTTTTATGCTGATTGGAGTTCGTCCTTCACCATGATCTGTACTAATAGCAAACACTCCTTCAGAATTCCAAACGTCCCTTAGTGTTAAATCGTATTTACTGTTCTGCCCTATATCATGGTCTTCGACGTATATTGATAGTCCAGGGATGGGACTTCCATTCTCTATATTTTCAGGTATCGATATATCAAACTCGTCTTTATTAAATTTTGGTACATGATCATCAACGTCAGTAACGATTATTGTTATAGTCGTCACTGTGAAGTCTGATGGCACTTCGTTATTTATCAATTCTGTGGCCTGGAACGAGAAAAGTAATGTTAGACAAACCCTAAGAAACAAGGCACAAAAACGATGAGGCCTATACATGTTCTTAGCAATTGGTGGAACAATTATTTAATAGTCTATCAGTGACGATGAATCTTAACAAAGATGTAAAATATCAGTGCGGGCAAATTAAATTCCAGCTTCAATTAAAAAATAAAAGTTTTAGCAGCTTCTAAAATCACTAAAAATAATAAATCGAGAGTACCTTGACAAAGAAACTGTAAACTCCTCCGTTCTGCGTCACGACATCACTTTCCCTGTCAATTGGAATGTCGGAAGCGACCAGTGTAGCCAGTCCTAAAGGTCTGTTGGGAAGTAGTTTGAAGTACTGCTCCGTATCACCTTCAAGGGTCAACAGAACTGGTCGAGGGTTGGCTGTGTCTCCGTCTTTGGCTATAATCTCCATTATGCTTGTGTTCTGAAATTTTAAATTTAATGTCATATGATGCTGATAAAACTACGACATATTTTGCCATAATACATGAAGAGAAAGATGAATTTGTAGCGATATATTATTTCGAATAGAAACCTTGTATTTGGCAAGCAATCAATTTGAATGATAAGTTATTCTTATTTCATAGGGAAAATCTTATTACAATCAATAATTCAACTATTATATTTCATGTTTTAAGGAACAAAAAGTCGTTTAGCATTTTTAGATTAGGTTCTTAAAAAATCAACAAAATTGGCTACAATACATACCGGAGCTGTATTTTCTGGTACTGTAGCTGAAAATGGTGCATTCAGAAACACTGGTGGTTGATCCTGTACATCCCATACTGCTGCTGCGACACTAGCCAGAGCTCTCAGTGGCCTATCAGATGAATCTGTAGCTTCTAAACTGATGACGTAAGCTGATCTACTCTCAAAGTCTAGGGGCTGGTTCAAGAATAATCGCACTTGATATTCGTTTGGTGTTATCTGTAATAGTTATGAAAAAAGAGTTTCTTTATTCAAGTTAGTCTGTTGATTTTTTTATAAATCTGTGTTGATGTGATAGTCAGTAGTTGCAGGAATAATCTTTTACATCGTTAGTATATAATATGTCGCAAGGAAATGATATAATTGGGTATTAATATCAAGACATAATCATGTCCCTGCAGATGTTAAAAAAATTATGTACCTACTCAATATTTAGATTCCACAGTTTTGGTTGATATACCCAAGATCCATAGAGGCCCATTATAATGTATGGAAATAATAATGTGGAGATCAAATTAGATACTAAATCAAAACAATAAAACATCAAAACAAACAATAAAATATGATTTCATCGTTTCACATTTTTGTGAAACGATGAAACGATGTAGGATTTGGTTAAATCACTTTCTTTCTCTGAGGTACAGGGAGATCCCATCTAAGTATTTGTTTTTTTAACACCTGCCGGGAATTGATCCTTCCTTAGGGATTCAAATCCCTAATTTTAGCATTCCCTACGACATTATATCTAACTTTTTTTAAAATATTACCTACTGTCATGCATTTAAGGTCATTAAAACAGGGAGAACCAAATGGACTCTCTCTTTGCTTACCATATCAGTTTCAACCCTGAACGTTGCGCATGCTTCAGAATCGCTTCCTTTCTCTTTGGTAGAACATATGACTCGTATCTTCGCATTGTCACCTTCATCACGATCAGTCACTGTTATCTTTGGGTTCACCTGAAAACCATTAATAAGCAAGTCTTTTTTCAGTTGCAAAAATGTGGTAAAGAGGTGTTGGACATGTATTTCTGATGTCATGACACATTCTGTAAATGACTGTGACTATTACTAACTTAATACCACTCAAATTGCAGGATGTTTCTACGATGGTTATCATCAAAATATTTTCGTCAATGATGTCACTGTGGTAGAAACAAATGAAAAGCTGGCAACTACCAGCTTTTTCTTTTGTTGACAATATCAAAGGCACAATTATTTGTTTCTATTTATTTCACACGCAATTTGTATAAGTTTAAATAACAATAACTATCAAGCGTTTAGTATTGTTTCTATGAAACTTTTGAATGCTGTTTTGAGCCATCACATTATATCGTCGTTATTATTAAATTCTATGCTTACCTCAATCTCAGTTCCAACGGCAGTGGCTTCACTGATGTTAACAATGTAAGGCCTGTTATGGAAGATAGGAGGGTTATCATTGACATCCTTTACTGGTATGACTCGTCTCAACGACACTGTGTTTGGCTCTGTGTTCGCTATGCCTTCATCTGGAAAAAGATTGATAAATTATATTTATTTTTGTTCATACGTTAAATATAACACTTTTACACGTCAACCTGTCTTAGTATGTTTTAACTAGATGAGTTCGGTGTTTTCTAGCTGACTTTCCTGAGACACAGAAAGTAACGAAAATTGTTTTTTTTGGGATCTGTGTACCTACCTCAAAAGGAAAAAACGAAACCTCTATAGGATGAGTTCGTTGTACGTCTGTCTGTCGGTCTGTCGCGACCTGATGAAATTTATTTATTTATTGATTTAAATTGAACGGTCGAAACCAATCACACTATTTAATATAATTTATTTAACACATTAATGCATTCTTCTCACAAAAATTCAAACATTCTGAAATTGTTATCTTTCATTCATCCGCAAACATTTATCCAAATCTGTGTTTGAGTCCAAGAGAGCGTTAATAGCGGCTAGAGTTCGAGGAATAGGCGACTTGGAGTGTGCAACTGTACGGCGCCGGCGAGTTGGAACAGCCCATGAACAGCCAATAGGCGGTGTTTTCAATGACCGCAGTAATTGTCTGGGACAAACAGATTCGAACCTCATTATGCAGATCAGGTGCATTAATAATTCCCCTGGGTATCTTAATATCAAATACGCAGGTTATTGGCCTATTGCATCCCTGAAAAAATCAAGATACTCTTCTTCTCTCTTTTTATTGCGTTGACTTATTAACGCAATAAAAAGATACGGTTATTTATGTATAATTTACGAGTTACGGTTTAAGTACCGGTAGTGCCCCGGTCCGTTGGTGCCCCGGGTAAGTTTGTCCGTTAACTTATCTTTTTACCCGACTACGGCGAAGCAAAAAGGAGGGTTATTGTCAGAGTAATGAGAGTTCTTTCATATTTTATACATACATTTACACATCGGTAGGTAATTTATTCTACTCGGAAAAAATCGAGACTCAATTCCCGTAATAGACGAACTATCTACATACACACGAGTTTGTTCGGAACCCTCTGTGCGCGAGTCAGACTCGCACTTGACCGGTTTTTTTTTGTTTTGGTAATTCCGTAATCACCTGTTACGAAATCAATCCGAGGTTTACAACTAACCCAACAGAAAAAGGTACCGTTACGTGGCCGAAGAACGGAAATCATTAGCAATATTAGCAAAGTATCGTTAATGAGAGGAGTGTTGCTTGGAAATATTTCAACTGGGAAATGAACTTTCGATGTCTTGAACTCAGCCCCGGATCTAGGGGGGGGCAAGCCGGGGCCCACGCCCCGGGCGGCAAGTTCAAGGGGCGCCAAACTCACATGTTTGAAAAAAAACTTATTCGATGGGGGTGGTAAAATTATCGAGCTTTCTACATTCGCTCTTGAATTTCGCATTCTCTTGAATCTCTATTTTTCTGCATTTAAGTCGTAAAAGTGACTCCTAAGCAAACTTTGGAAACGTTTTCTTTTCCCCTTTCAAGGATCTAAAATCGACTGAATGTGAGAGTGATCAGAGTTATCTAAACTCTTTTGCAAAAAAAACGGGCACTTTAGATTTTTTTCTCTACTTCAATGAAGAAGAACAAGAAATAGGTTTTGATAATTTGACGATGTATTGGCATGTTTTTTGAAGCATCCTGGCATGATTCTTTACGTTCCAAATTTAAAATTTGAAATTATTAAAAGAAAAATAATGATTATTGTGGATTATTCTAAAATTGCTTTACTAATGGCGCGAATTGCTGAAACGATTTTTAACTGATTCCGATATTTTAAAACTTTTTGGATATTTTCTGCAAATTAAACAATTTAATCTTTCTTTTTACATTAAATACCACTTTTTCATATGAGTGATAAAGCGATAAGGACCGGTAAAATTATAGCCCTACTTGAAGAAGGTTGTTCGCAAACTTACGTGTCTCAGCGGCTAAATGTGAGTCGTTCAACTGTCCAGAGGACTTGGCAACGGTAGACTGGTTCGGTCAAAAGAAGACCCGGTTCGGGAAGAAAACAATGCACAGAACCAAGAGATGACCGCTTTTTGGTGAGTCAGGCGTTGCGTAATCGTAAGGCGTCAAGTGTGGACCTGAAGAAGAGCCTTGAAGAAGTAAGAGGAGTAGAAGTTAGCTTGTGGACGGTCAGGAGGAGGCTTTTGGCTGCCAATATCAAGAGTTACCGCCCAGCTCGGGGCCCTAAATTACTCCGTGAGCACCGTGTTGCTCGACTTCAGTTTGCTCGGAACTGTGCTTCATGGACTCTGGAGGACTGGAATAAAGTATTGTTTTCTGATGAAGCTAGAATCTCTTTGTGTGGAGAGGACCGACGCCGGCGAGTGCTGCGAAGACCACGGGAACGCTATGCGGAAGTGTGTTTCGAAGAAATCACTCCTTATGGCGGAGGCTCCGTTATGTTTTGGGCAGCAATTAATTCGACGGAGCGTACGGAGTTAGTTTTCATAGAAAATGGAACATTAAATGCACACCGGTACATAATGGAAGTCCTAATTCCATATGCACAACCCACATGGACTGCACTTGGGGAAGATTCCATTTTTATGGACGATAATGCTCGCCCGCACCGTTCTGGCGACGTGGAAGCGTACATGCAAGAAGTTGGGATCCGTCGTTTAGATTGACCAGCTCGAAGTCCTGACCTCAATCCAATTGAGCATGTGTGGGATGTTCTAAACAAACGGGTAAGATCAGTGCAACCTGCTCCACAAAACATCAGGGAGCTAAAAAGAGTCATTGCAGAAGAGTGGGAACGTATTCCTCAAAACGTTATTAAAAACATCGTGGAAAGCATGCCCAGAAGGATTCAAGCTGTGATTTTGGCAAGAGGAGGTCACACTCGTTATAAGTTTTTACATTTGTAACTTTATTTAATTAAAAAAAGTAAAAAAAAAAACTTGTCTTTATTGCCGACCACTTCTTATTGTTTGGGCGTGTACATCGATTTTAAAGAATCCATCGTTTTTTTTTCTTTTAATTGCTCGAATTCACTTCACGCGCATTAATTTACACGATTATAAGTATACAGACTACGTCAAAGAAATAAATTTCATTTAATTAACTAAAATCGACCTTAGAACGTAAATTTCCTTAGGTGCCCGTTTTTTTTGCAAAAGAGTGTATATAGACCTACTTCAGTAATACAAAAGCAAAATCTTTGTACCTCTTTTTACGAAAAAAAACGCAGGCATAGATAAAGTCTATGGAGAATGAGTCCAGAAAGCTAATATTTTTTTAATAATGCTTAAAAAATTGATAAATTATTAAAAACGTATGGTCGAATTTCGATCACTAGTTAAAATAGTTATCGAAAGTTTCATAATAATAATGTATAAATAAGTAGATGACCCGGTGAAGATCGATTACCTACATATATTTGTGTAAAATCTACTCTACACCTAACCTACTGAATATACACACGAAATTTCATAAGAATCGGTCAAGCCGTTTCGAAGGAGTTTTGTACCAAACACTGTGACATGACACGAGAATTTTATATATTAGAAGAAGTGTGGAAGAGAGGAGGGCGCCACTATCAAGTTTTTGCCCCGGTTTGGAAAAATCGTAGATCCGGGACTGCTTGAACTCATTGAAATTGTCATGCCTACAATAAAAAAATAAAAAAAAACTAAAATCTTAGATAAAAATGAATTGCTGTTCTCTAGTCTCGCTAAAACTCAAAAACCACTTGACGAATTTGTTTGATTTAAATAAAACAAAAGAAAAAAAAGAGTAGGTACAATGAAATCATTATTATTTTAAGTGTTACAAATTCTTAGTCAATCGGGTCAACTTTTGTATAATTTTAGGTACCTATCGATCATGTTTGGGACACAAAAGTTGAATGTACTCGTAGTTGTAAAAAATAACATATTTTGCTATCTTACGACCATACCTGTAATACTGATGATAACTTCCAAGGCGTTCTGCTCTTCCCTGTCCAGAGTCTTGGCAAGAGTGACGACACCCGTCAGTGAGTCTACTGAGAAGTACTGCCCGGATATGGAGTACCGCAGCGGACCATTTTCTGGATCCACACCTGAAATTGAAAAGTTAAGATTGTTAATAGAATCAACCTTTATCATGAATCAGTTAATACAGAAACGGTATTTTAAATTCTACGGTTAGTATCTACTAATTAAAATTATAAATGGATTGGCCCAGAACTGCAGAAGAACGGGGACAAGAGGAGGCTTTTGATCTGCAATGAAAATGAGAAAAATGCAGGCCTATGAGAGCAAAAGGTCTCCATTTTTCTAGTTTTTTACTTCTTTAAGAAGTAAGTTATTTAGTCGTTGGAAATTATCACCATGAAAAATAACGTCGACTCGCAGGCAGTCTGGAGAATACCCAAGCCCAATAAAATCACGGGTGATGAAAATTATGATACCTGTTTAACTTTATTCCCCATGAGAAACTATATTCTTTCTGCGAGACTCCTTAGTTAGATCATGCAATAGAAAAACTTATACATTACCTTTTAAATGGTATACCGGAGTCCCGACAGGCGTATCCTCAGACAGACTGAACTGCGACATGTCCCCGATCTG
Organism: Melanchra persicariae; assembly: GCA_947386135.1. Lineage (NCBI taxonomy): Eukaryota > Metazoa > Arthropoda > Insecta > Lepidoptera > Noctuidae > Melanchra > Melanchra persicariae. The sequence continues at coordinate 21,632,952 of OX376650.1, forward strand.
CGGCACGAAGTGAGGCGCCCTGTTGATGACCTGGCTCCAGCATGATTGTAGCAGGGAAAGGATCAGCAGGATTATCAGCGGGTTCGGATCTGATATTACTGTTGGAATCTTTCGACGTTGGAATATTATTTCTGCCATTCTGGAAATGACAAAAAAAAATTGGTAAAATACCGATAGGTTCCTACATAGCTGCATCTAGTTGGACTGTAAACTGACCCCAGCTTAGTTGGGTAGTTATTTATTTTGGAAATACGCTGCCGCTGCGGCTGCGGAGAACCTCAAGCGGCGGAAATATAATAACCTTGTTGGTAGTTTACTTTCGAGCCGTTTGAGGTAGAAACTCTCGGGTCGTTGGGTCAGAGTGCTCATTACTTGTTTAAAAGTCTGTCAAGACGGTTAGTTGACACTTCGCGTGACCCTAGGGCTGGCTTTAATCTCGGACAAAGGATAAGCATTGCCATACAACGTGGCAATGCTGCCAGCCTTTTTGGTACATTACCAGTGGCCTGCGATGCGGATGAATTTTTTGACGCCATGTTTTAGATCATTTTTAGTTTTAGTCAAGAATTTTTTATTTAAGTGTGTACATAGTAATAGTTAGTTGTGAAAACAAATATGAATATATGTTTTGGAAATAAAAATATAAATTTCATACATATTTTATTATAAATTAATCAATTTATTGGATCTGCGGAAAGCTTCCAGCCAATATGTTTTTTTAGTTTAGACTACTCTAAGAGACAATGAACCGTCCGATGTTTTAACCAAACATCTTTCAATCTAACTGAAGGTTGTCTGGATATTTCTACCAGCGATACGACCATAAATTGTACAAGTTTTTTTTAAACCTTTAGTAAGTTTTTGTTAAAAGATTGTGTAACTATTTTTGGTTTACAATAAAGTACATTCTATATAATTATAAAATATCCTTTTTCCGCCAACCTTCACTTAGTATTTCAGAAGTTCCTTTAACTACGGGACCCAATATGTAGTAAACCAAGAGCATGCCACAGAACTAAAAATTCACAAAAATATAAACACGCTGAACATTTCGAGGTCTTCTTTCCTCATGCGTGAAGACTCATAGACATAACCATTCATAATAGTTGTGCGTAATGAAAAATACTTAACATTCATAACGTAACACTGGGCTACTGAGTATTACTGAGCTAGTGCATTGCACAATACCAGTATTACTATAAAGATACCGGTATTTAGGTATATCGGCTAATAATTTTATAGTTGGATGGGTTGTTTACCTTCTTTAGTAACAACTTTTTGATAGCATTAGACGCTTTGACAACTACATCACTATCTTCAAGCCTTTTTAGACCATGTCAGGAATTTATTTTTTGGGATAAGCATCACCTTTGGACCTATTTTTCTGTTTCCTTCTTCTTATTTACTTTTTTTTTTAATGTGTGTACATAAATTGTTAAATAAATAAATAAATAAATAAATATACTTCTGAAAACCAGAATCAACAGTCGCGACCACCAGAAAAACGAGTCAATGAAGCTCGAAGACTCCCGGAGAAACGATTCAACTGTCTTGGATCCCGCAACGAAATTATCAGAAAAAAATAGCGGAGGAGTATGAAAAAATATAGTTTCCACTTAGGATTGTGTTCATGTTAAGACTAGCTTCCAAATGCTATATATTTTAAATAATATATCGACTGTCAATGTAACACGAAACACGATAAAGATCTAGGAATGACAGCCAACGGGTTTACGTGCTTTCCGAGGCACGGAGGGATCTTAATATATGGTTGGGTAAACATTCATGCACAAACAGACGGCCTCTTCAAGAGTTTCTTACCTTTGAGAATCAACCTGTTATTATTTAGCCGCGATCGTCAAGTCCGTTCATAATAAACCAATAACAACACAGACTGCTAATTTAGACTTCTTCAAATCTCAAACTAAGAAAAGCGACGTATTCAAATATAACCAGATATTGAACAATCAACCTGTCGCTTTAGTTTCATTTCTCAATCGTCTGGCCGCAAGCTTGTGACATTCTAACTGGGTTGTAATACTTGTAATGTACTGCTAATATAGTTGTCTCTCCATGTATATTATCTTGGTTAGAAGTTTCCGACTACATAAATAGCAACTTCATTACCCAAAGAGTTAGTCAAAAGTGTATACATCTATAATATGTCACACTAGTTTTTCCCCACGACTTCGTAGGCGCATATGCCGTTTTTTTCCGTTCCCGTATTTCCAAATCCGACTGGTAGTTCCAGAGACTGCTAAATCTATACTATAATATGCTCGTAGATTTAGCAGTTGTTTCATTTCCATGTACTATAACATCCGACCCTATGGTCAAGCCTTTTTTTTATGGATGGGAAATCATCAAATGACTTCTCCCGCTCTGGGCGGAGCGGAAGGGAGTGTCAGACTCTTACTGAATAAAACCCATTCGTGCTCCTCGTAGCGCCCTTTGCTTTCCAGGGCCGCGGTAACTCTTTCGAACATAATCCGCAACTCTGGCAGGCTCTGGCCCTAACGGGCCCCGTCTACTATGCTGACATCTCTTTGAGGCGCGCGTGGAACACAACGCGCTGTCGACCCGGGCCTGGCTTTCATCGGACGACGGTCCACCCAATGCTCGCCGTCTGCAGACCCGCGCCTACGGTGGCCAGGAATCGTCCTGTGACTCCCGACACCAGGGGCGACTCCCTATGTTGCGGGGGCTAGGGCTTGAGGGTTGTCACTCCCTTACGCGGCCCGCCTCCTCCTTCACTAGCATTATTGCTTCGCAGAAGGAAGTGACGGCTTCCCATGCCTCCTCGCTCTGGACCATGGATTGAACCAGGGCTGGACGCGAGAGGTCACCGCCGCCGATCGCCTCGACTAGGACACGGCGGTGCCCCACCCAAGCAGGGCAGACCTCCACCGTATGCTCCACCGTGTCCTCCGGGCGATCCTCACAGTGAAAACATCCGGGCATTTCCTACCGCCGAATCCGAAACAGTCACCTCCCGAAACAATGGTCGAGCCTACTGCTATCATTCATCTTAAAATCCAGACTTTTACTTTTTTGCGTACACATGTTCCGAGCCAATTAAGAAAACCCAATATCACTCTGCCCAACCCTGTAATAGAATCCAGGACCTGACGCTCAGCTATAGAGGTAGTTTCGAATGATCACTCTGTTTTGTCTGATTTTGTGCTACTTAAATCCAAAATGTATGCAGTATTGTACGGTCCAGCTGTAGGAAATAGCATTTATTTGTATAACTGGTTATGCAATATCCGATCCGAATTCGACTGGTCACCACTTGACACCAATTGCTTGGTACAGACGAGAAATGCCAGCGCTAAATGTGTTTTGAGTATAGTTTTTTCGAGTATTTTTATGGTATGACTACTATAAGGAATTCCGGTGTTTACTTGTTCGATATTAAACTTCAGGACATAATCAATCGTCGATTACCGTGCTTAGCTAGTTATGACACTATCAGCGGTCTTGCGTGTGGCCGAGGTGACGTGGTCAATTATGGAGCATGCTTGTCTAGAATTAACTTTTACTTATCCCTACTAATATTACATTATAAATGCGAAATTAACACTGTCTGTCTGTCTGTTACGCTTTTACGCTAAAACAGCTGAACGGATCGCCATGAAATGTGGCAGATATATAGCCTGGGATATGGAGAAGGACATAGGCTACTTTTTTATGCGATAACCAATAGTTGCTTCTAAGCTTATAACCTTAAAACTGTGACTGTGTTTTATTAGAAAACAAAACAAAAAGATGCTTTTTTTATCTTTTCACCCTCTCAGACCGCCTTGTGAGTCAACATGACGTTAAACAATGTCCACTAAGAGCCACTGTGTAGTTGTGTACCCTGTCAAATGTCAGCAATGGCCAGCCATCGTCGCCCAAAGATCACCGTTGCAGAACAATGCGCTGACGTAAGTGTTTAAACAAGAATGTCTGACCGCAAAGCAGTTGCCGTTTGGTGAGTGGTTCACTGGAGTATGTTCACGCTTCTTTTTTATAGATAGGAAATCATCAAATGACCCCTTCCACTCTGGGTGGAGCGGGAGGGACGAGGGAGTGTCAGACTCTTACTGACTAAAACCCATACTTGCTCCTCCTAGTAGCTCCCTTTGTATTCCAGGGCCGCGGTAACTCAGTCGAACAAAATACACTTCTGACAGGGTAAGTAGATACTTCAGGTCATATTTAAGGGTGATGTGAGGTAGCTGATTAAGGAAAAAATGTCAAAACTAAAAAAAATGCCTTTTTTAAAATAAACCCAAAAAACGACTCGTTGTTTGTAATGGCTTTTTTTTAGAGTTACATTTAGATATTTTGTTTTGCTATTTTTTTCTTTAATGAATTTCAGCTACCCAATATCATCCTAAAATATGATCATGCACTTCTGAAACATCCTGTATGTAGGCGAAACAGATAGTGGCGAAAAAGAATTACTGAACCATCCAGAGATATGCACTACTGAAATGTCAAGTGGGAAGTTCCAATTTGTAACTTTATCGCTGATCGAATTGCACTTTGTCTAGGCGTCCAAGGGATTCCAGGCAAAGTCGCTTCACCAACTACGAGTGGCTCAGGCGCAAAACGTCTCTTTCGCAAAATGTCCCATGGTCGTAAAACGTCTCTTTCTCAGAATGTCTCGTTCGCAAAATGTCTCTTTCGCAGAATGTCTCTTTCGCAGAATGTCTCTTTCGCAAAATGTCGTGCCAGGGACTTAAGAATAAAATTTTGATTTTCAAAACAAAAAATCATTTATTAAAATTAAAGTGCAATTATGATGTTACAATTTTGCTACTTAAGTTGCGCCTACCAACGACACCGCACAACTAACGCGTTAGAAGGGTGGCATCGGCGTATAAATGCAGGCCGCATACCAAAAAAGCCAAGTTTATACATATTCATAGATAAATTGCGAAAAGAAAGTAAATATTGGAACAGAAAAATAACTGATAATTTATTTACAGAAACAAAAAACAGACGGAAGAAATATATGGACTTTGACATTAAATACAAAAAACTGTTGAAACAATTTGAGCGTAAGGAACTGATGCTTCCACAATTCTTAAAAAAGATAATTTTTTTACAAATTTTCAAATAGCTAAGTTTAGGTTTTTTGCTGAGTAGGTAACAATGTTTATTTTTGATTTACAATACTTCATTAGCAAGTAATGTACATTCCAGTATGAAAATAAGTAAATTATACAATCAAAGTTTGATACCTATTGATATTGTTTTTATTTGGAATAAATACTTAAGTAAATTTAAGTAACAAAATTGTAACATCATAATTGCACTTTAATTTTAATAAATGATTTTTTGTTTTGAAAATCAAAATTTTATTCTTAAGTCCCTGGCGCGACATTTTGCGAAAGAGACATTCTGCGAAAGAGACATTCTGCGAAAGAGACATTTTGCGAACGAGACATTCTGAGAAGGAGACGTTTTACGACCATGGGACATTTTGCGAAAGAGACGTTTTGCGCCTGAGCCCTACGAGTATGTCCATTTGTCTGCGACGGTCTCATACGAAACAGAAATAGAAATATAACTAACAAGTTAGTTTATCGACAAAATCTAAAACATTAGTTTGTTTATTTTTAATTGTATACACACTAAGACATAATAAAAACAAAAGTAAAATTAGTTTAAAATGCTGAGTAGCTAATTATTCATTTGAGTAAAAACCTTATCTTTTTTTTTACTATTGATAGTCACGCGTTTGACCACTATCTTACCTGATGGTAAACGATGATGTGGTCGAAGATGGAGCACGCTTGCCTAAAAGTAACCAATTCTCTCTCTTGACTTAAAGACTCCCAGGGTTATTGGAAGAATGCCTACGACACATAGACACATTCTTTCCCAATACCTCTAAACTTACCTATGGGTTTCTTATTAATATTTTCTTTCAATAGAGTATTTCAATTTAGAATCTGCTAATAAAAATCTTTATTCAAAAATAAGGCTGATTATGTAAACAAATGACTGAGAATGTCATTGTTTCTTAGTGCTGCGCTTGCACTTGTGTTTGACGTCACGTTTGACATCGTGTCGTTTGCTCCAATTTATTTTATCATATCATCTAAGTAAATGTTATCTAAATAAATGTGCGTGATTTATATGGTTTATGTGTGATAATTATCTACTCAAAGCTAATTCTTGGAAAAGAGATGTTTTTTACTAACATTGCGGTGTTTTATTTTCATTAAAATCTGTTCTCCAAACCAATATTATAAATATCTACTAATATTATAAATGTGATAGTAACTCTATCGATATGTCTGTTTGTTAAATGTTCATGTCTAATCTTTTTCTTCTGTTCATGGCTGAACAGATTTGGGTGAAACTTGGAACACGGTCAAAGCATGTCCTGTAAAATAAGCCGTACGAGTAGGATACTTTTTATTCCGGTAGTCTATTCCCTTGGGATAATTTTGAACTTTCATTCGACCAAACCCGCTGCCAAAAGCTATATGTAAATACTACAATTGATTTTGGCCTATTAAAGTGATTCAGCGATAAACAGCAAAAAGCGCTGACGTTGACTCAATGTTTCTGTATATTTACGCTATATTTTTTCTTGGTACTTTCACGGCACCCAATATCTTCCGTTATTTTTGTGAAAGAATCATAAATTTCATTTTTTACGTTGGAAGAAAATCGCACACCGAAATTGCAAACCAATTGTTTTGCTTACTACCCACCCCTATTATCGCACAACGTCAAACAACAAAACATTTAGACAAAGGAGGTAGCAAAGTTCCTCTGCCGTAAAAACCAGTGGCTTGTAGGAACTGTAAGCCTGTGGCCACAAAACCAGCGAGGAGTGATCGCAAGTGGGGCGCTCCGACCGCAGTTACACGCGTCGGTAAGTTACCATCATCTGCCTAGCTATTCTCCATCTACGTTGGAGTCGGCTTCGAGAGGAATCGGATATAGCTTGAATTTTATTTTCATCGAACCTCTGACAGTTCCTTTGATGCACCCAAGCTTTCATTTCGACACGTTTACAGAATCGGCCGGCTTTCGTGCGACTTACAGCGGATTTCACCAATGAAACTGAACGCGATCAGTACATTTAAACTGCGTTCAAGAGCTGTCAGTGTAAATATTCCATAGAAAAATAATGACACTGACAGCTGATAAACGTGGTTTATACGCTGATCGCGTTCAGTTTCATTGGTGAGATTCGCCCGTACCGTCACCGCCGCTCTGCTCAGCCACAACTTCTCGCTAGTTTCGTGCCCCCAACCCAATAGTAATGGCGATTTCTTACGAGCATTGTGCCTGGTTCAGTGACACGAGGTCGGATAACAATGGCGTTGCGTTACCGCCTCAACCTAGAATATATCGAGCGATTTATAAGAAGCTTTCGAACCCTTGGACAAGTTGTGATGATTTTGTTTGGTTTCTTTGAGCGGATACGTAGAGTGTGGCTCTGTCGCTGGTTTGTGGGGCTGCTGTGGTAGTCTATGGTTCGATTCACGGGTGGTGCTAAGTGGTTCATGGTTGTTGGTTTTGTCTATTTCCATGAAACTTTTCAGTTTCTGTCTATCAGGGTTCTGCATTTTAGGCAATAAACTCTACTGCAACATGCGAGATTACTACTATCATTAGAAGCTACACTTACGAGTATGCTTGCAATTTTCGAAAATACAAGGTTGATGTCATGATTCTCAAGGTTCACAGAAATAGATTCCAGCAACTAGACCTGTCAGGGTTGCGGAATTGTTGGAGAGTTACCGCGGCCCTGAAACGCAAAAGACATTTTGAAGGAACACGGGTGGGTTTTAGTCGGTTTCGCCTAGAACGGGAGAAACCATTTAATTATTTCCCACCAAAAAAATCATTAAAAGTAACTAGAACTATGTCAAAGTTATTAACATATTACTTTGCACTTAAGTTGGGAAAATAATTGCCAAACCTTGCTCAGACAACCGTTTATCTCTATGTTGCATACAATTTTCATGACAGGTCAACCATAACTTGCAGTGCATGGGAACATGTTTAAGCAACCCCCCACCGTGTCTTACCAAACTATGAGCAACTACAACTTGTTAGCTCATCGTTAAGTAACTCATTTCCTTCGCCAACTATCGTTTACACGGAAAACCTAATACATAATCACTATATTTTCCCACATACTTAGATCCTATCGGAGTCTGTATGTCTTCATTAAAAACGTTAAATATCTTATCTCTGTTATTCCGGGAATAGGATGATGTGTGATAATACAAATTAACTGTTATTTTACAAGGTAAAAGACGGAGAGGTGAAAGTTTGACCAAGAAGCAGCTGAGTAACTCTCGTTCCTTGAAAAGTTATGATAACTCTTCGAAAATGAACGGGCATGCCCGAACCAGTCTTAATATACGTAATCGATTCATAAATATCGAATTTATGAATCGATTTCTGGAAATTCAATATCGTCATATTGTGGTGTTTCATTGACAGACACGCATTTGACGACAATCTCACCTGATGGATTGCAATAATTTGGTTGACGATGGAGCATGCTCACCTCGAAGTAACCCATTTACTCTCGATGTGGTTTAGATTTTGGTACTCTATTTCATTCCAAAGCCGCGGAACTTCTTTTTTTTTTTTTTTTTCAAGTATATTGCATACATTTGCATTCCTTAAAGGGGAGATCGACACTTGATTGTCAGTTAAAGTGCATATTATGTTATCAATAGAAAAGGAGTGAGAGAGGAGAGAGTATTGTAAGCACATTCTGTGCCAGCAACAACACAAATATGACCACATGATATGTCTTAAACTATATGCACATTGTACTTAGCTATAATTATAATATCTACGAATGACCGGTTAGACCATATAATTCCGTATTTACCTATCTTCACGCTTTCATTTCCTTATGAGGGACCAGACTACTCCTAATATGATCGTAGAATCTATTCTATCTATACAAACTTCATCTTTGAGTTTACTTGCACTTATGAGGATTACAATTACTTAAGTGCTCATTGTGTTTTATTTTGGTGACGACATTAATTTTAAATTATAATCAGAAGGTAGGGCAATCAAACAAATTAATACTATGTCTTTTTATAATTCTATGCCAAATGTTATCGGACGTTCACTATGTTTTGATAAACACACTGTGATGTGTGGCTAAGGGCCACCCAACCGCTTTCTAAATTGAGTGTTTTGAGTTGAAACGTGCCAAACAAACCTTACTGTAATACCAAAGTTTGACGGGTATTCTGGCTTAAGGCGACGAATTGTTTAACAATAATTTTAATACCAGGCGCGCGCACCCCGCAACCCGCACGCACCCCGGTAAGTGACTTTTTGTTATTTTATTTAGTCGGAAATGATAACTTGAGAAATTCCTTCTACAATTTTAAGGAGTATTTATAGACTTGTCTACAGAGCAAGTTGAGAGGCTAAAATCGGTCACGTTTGCCCATAAAATGTGAATCTCTATTTAAAAAGAGGTATGTTTGATATTTTTTTCTCTGTTACAAAAGTTACTTAATCATGTAATGAAAACTAACAAAATAAGGTTTTCATCATGAACTGTTCAGGTCACCAACTCATATTTTTATTCGTTTCGTAATTACTGACAAAAATAGAGATCACTGATGCCAAAATTTCCAATTCGTCCTCTTGACAAAATACTCAACTTCGTCATCATCATCCTGCCCATACCAGATTTTACTTGGGGTCGACGCAACACTTTGTCTTCATTCTGTCCGGTTAATCATCATGCTAGAGAACTGACTCACTTTTCTCTCATATTACTCCACTCAGAATCTATTCATCTTCAGACTACTTATCATCACACCAACATCAGATGAGTCACTACTAAGCATTTATTAAAAATGTTGCAACAATGCCCAGAACATTGCACAAAGCAGAGCATTAAAAATAGGAACATAAAATGTCATTGTTCGTTGCATATTCCATTCAAGGTCTTTATAAATCTAGAAAGGAAGACGTGATTTTTATAACACTTTAAACTGGGTGTGTCGCAAAACCGGTGAATCAGTAACCCTTGTCTTGTTTCTTGATTATGAGTTAGAAAATTCCATAGTCCGATAAGGTTCCGCATGGTGTCGGACGTAAAAGAATAGCACCTTCCCATCACTTCCCGTGGGTGTCGTAAGAGGCGACAAAGGGACTCAACAGAGAATGGACAGCAACATTCTCTGTAGGTACATTGCTACAGCTACACTGCGATCGCCAACCCGCCTGCCAAGCGTGGCAATTATTATTATTATTATTAATTACGTGGCAATTGGGGGGAGGCCTATGTCCAGCAGTGGACGTCTTTCGGCTGATATGATGATGATATTAGGATCAGTACGTGGCTTAACAATAAATGCCGCATGGGTTGTTGTTCAAGTTAAGCAACGCTTGCCGAGGCTAGTCTATGGATGGGTGACCATCCATTTCTCACGAGACTTCTTCTGTCAATTGTAGATCTTTGACAATCTTTACGGGCTGTCAGAAGCCCAGTTACCAAGTGACTGAGTTATGTTATGGAGATCTGCTATACAGTCTCACCATGTGAAATACTGGTGTTCAGCAGCATCTGATGTGACTGGAAGCTGACCCCAATATAGCTGGGACAAGGCTAAACCGATTGATTGGTTATTAATTGAAAATAAAATTGATTATCTATATCGACTTACTACCTCGTTGGTGATGTCATAAGCGCCAATGTTGAGCAGTGAGCATGAGGTCTGGAGTTCGTTTCTCAGGTCAAGCAAAGTGTTAACGGGTTATTAAATACATCAGGCATTTCTCAGTAGCAGCTTGGAGTCCAGATTTGGGGTTGATGGCAATATCTGACTCCCTTTAGGCTTCCCTTCCCCAATAGGCTGACTCCCTTTTTACATTGGACATAACTAGTGAAACATGGGTGTATTATAAGGCTCTGCTGGCATTGGTAGGCCTTCCAAAAGGAGGACAGATGACCTGGTGAAGACCTCTGGAATACCCCGGTCGATGTGGAGACATTTGAGGGATGCCTATGTCCAGCAGTGGACATCTATCTGCTGAAATGATGACGACACCGGCGAGGTGTTGTGTTTAATTAATATTCCTGTAGTTTATCAACCTTCTAAACAGTTCAAGGGTTATTCCGCATTATCGCCACCTCTTTCATTACAAACTTAGCAAGCGTAAAGATTGTCGTGACATATTGGCATACCACGAGAGTCAGTGATGTCAGTAATCTGAATGTCTACGCGCCACTGACATACAAATTGTACCGTTTAGAACTTGTTCCCAAATTCTGTTGCTTTGATCGAAAAGCTGCCTCGCTGTTTCGTTCAACATGAATATAACTGACATTTTGGAAATTTGTATCTTCCTCAACTGGAGTTAAGTGTTCAGGATGGTAAGGAAATTCCTTTCTGATTAGAATCTCCAAATCATTTTCCATTCAATGATGTTTACCCACCTACCTATCTACCCTGATTTTTTAAGAGGTATGAAATTATATTAAACTTGCCCTTAAAATAGTCGAAAACTTGCATACGGAAATATTCAGAAGGTTTTATTTGAAAGAACAATATACCCGGAAGCGAAGGCAATAAAATATTCGATTGTGTGTATGTATTTTTGTATAAACTTGGAAACTGCTGAGCCGATACAAATGTTATTGTTATTATTTTCATAAAATAACATGATATCATCGTTTTTCAGAATGTCAGACTAAACAATAGTCTTTAATTTTGATTGAGTTTATTTAATTAATAAATCTATACGTTTCTTAAAGGTCAGGCCACACGAGATATTTTATGACCTTGATGACTAACTGACATGTTATGCAAAGAAAGTTCAGTGTAAATACGCCTTATTGCAACACTTAACACATTTCATCACGTACCTTAGTCAAAGTAATTCCAATAAACACAAGGCACTTCACTAATCACACAATATTACATATTTTTATTTATAAATAATAAATAACACTAACGAAACTAAATACACTATACACCAACTCAACTACTCTGCTAACTTTGATACGTACTGTCAAAAACTTGCACCACCGGTCTACGGTACCGGATTAGCATTCTACCTTACCCTTTCTGACTTACTAACTAAAGTGCCATGCGAGAAAGAGGCAGCAAAACCGCGTCAGCACCGTCTTTTCACCTCAGCAGATAGAGCCTTTTTGCACAGGTAAAAGTAACGGGGTTTTTCTTAAGATGCGTGATGTGAGATAGGAGATATGAGGTCAATGTTGTTAGAGAGAGAGGTAAGGTGTAGTAGGTCACGTTCTAAAGGGGTCCGTTGCATTTGAGAAATAATTTGGTACTACTAAGGGAACTCAGTACCCGGCGCTATTGTCTATCAATAAAGGCTATTTTACCTTTTTTGGGTCATTTCGGAGTAGCCGTTTGGGACGTGTAGGTGTGCCGTTTTATGACGTTGCATTGTCAAAGCTGGTCAATAGTTCTGTTAGTACTAGTTGACGGTTGCATGGCATAAATAGCATTCAAACTTGTGTTGATAAATCACCATATGGTGGGATGTTTTGAAAATAAGTTGTTGGATGCTTCAACGGTAGTGCAAAAAATATTTTTAATGCCTGTAGTTAGTCCAGTTTCTCGAACGAAAATTATTACACAATTATTGTGACAAATAATATTGTCAAATGCGCGTGATTTAACTGTGATTGATTGAATAAGTTTTTAACAAGAAATCACATTACTTGCTTGTAATTTTTTTTTTCTAACTTATCATAATGGGATGGGTTCTGATCTATTACCAACAACCAGACACAAATAAAACAATTATAAATGTATAAACGCAATACCTTTGAAGGGGTGACTGTACTCATCATTAAGAACAACTTTTACTACGAGACCAATATTGAAATCGTGAAAAAAAAATCGACTGCTCCATCAAATTAAAATTTAGTTGCGCATTTATCTCGACAAAATGTACTGTAATGTACCAGCTGATTGTTTTTTCGTAATTTCAGGATTGTTCCTATAGACCCCGTTAAGAGGTATTGCGTTTATTCTGTTACACGTTGTATTTATTTTTTGATACTACAAAAGTAAGTTTTCACACGTTACCTAAAAGCAAGGCATTGTAATGTTTATACAATCATGGCCGAGATCTAAACCAACGCGGTATTTAATAAAAATGTGTAACTTGCGACGATTTTAACAACATTCAAGTTACAACATGGTGCCAAGGTCTATTTAAATAGACTAGCACCTTCCCATGTATCTATTATGAACCTGTTTAGTAAAGCTTAAGGCCCTTATTCGTTAAAACTTTTTAATCATTACTTAGTTAAAATACTGTTTACGAGATTCTAAGTTCAAACTATCCATAATAATAATAATAATAAGGTTGTCGACATGTGGAATGTGGACTCGGCTGTCATTGTGCCGATAGTCGTTACGGCCAATGGCTTGATAGCCAAAAGCTTCGACGACCACCTGTCGAAGCTGGCGTTACGCAGTTGGGTAAAGGGCCTGATACAGAAGGCAGTACTTCTCGATACGGCTCGTATTGTGAGGAGGTTCCTTTCTCTGGAGCCCTAACCACCGGTAGCTTGGACCTCACTCCCGACACCGGCGGACTACTATTTTTATATTTTTAAATGTTTTTTTTTATTGTTTTTATAGAAATATTTAAAAATGTAAAATATATGTGTATGCCAATAAATAAAGAGAATAATAATAATAATATCTTGGGACAACTCACACACGGCCATCTGATCCCAAGCTAAGCAGAGCTTGTGTTATGGTAACCAGACAACTGATATACATACTTTGATTAAAGAATCTGCTTAACAGTATTTTAGCTAAGATATGTTTATTAAGTTTTTATGAGTAGGTACGGTTGTAAAGGTATAAATTAAGCTAGAAACTACTTCTTTTCACATAGTATTTTTTAGTACTACATATGATATGATGTACTATAAATTCCAGCAGTTTGGACTTTAAAAGTAACCCAATACTCTGAAGTTGTGTTACTGCCACGTTGGGCGAGAGGTCACAAGAGCTAAGTTACTGATCTCGAAGTCTCGGGTTCGATTCGCGGATTGAGCAAAGTATAATATTGAGTTACTTTGGAAACTGGAATTACTCTTAAGTTGTGATAGATCTTTACAGGCCACAATTGACGTATTCTAGAACTCATAATCGAAGGAACTTATTTAAAATCAGTAATTAAAGCATTGATGTTAAACATGGACACAATAGTCGTGAATTAAAAGAGAACCCAACAAAAAAATTACGTTTATGAATGAATGGAAAAAAACACACATCAATAGGTCAGCTGTTGATTTACTTGAACATCGTTGGGGTACAAAAGATAATTTTAGAGCTGCGGAAGATGATCTTACCGCTTCTTATCACCCCCTTTTTGACACATTCCACGAAACCAAAGTGTTGTCCCCGTCAGAGTCAAGGAAAATTTAAAAAAGATAGATAATGATTTCTCGTTTGGATCCACATATCACGAGGCTGTCGAAATGTATAAGATTGATCACTTCATGTATTCGATGGCTCTAATCAGACCCACACATTGTTGAGTTTTTTGACAATTAAATGAATGTCACTTATCGAGAGCTTCTGGAGTTCTAGTCTTCAGTTCCAAGCAAAAAAACTATTAACACACTTTTTAACCGTTTTTCAAAAAAGAGGAGGATCTTTATTCGTCAGTAAGTATTTTTCTTTCAATCTTCTTAACAAAAAGTGAGACTGAGTAGAGAATAGTACCGTCCTCGTCGAGGCGATCAGAGGGGGCGATCTCTCGCTTCCGACCCTGGCTTAATCCATGTTCCGGAGCGAGGAGGCATGGGAAACCATCACCACCATTTGCGAAGCAAAGGGTGTAAGGAGGAACACGGATGGTTTTTAGTCAGTAAGAGTCTGACTTTCCACTCCACCCAGAGCGGAAAATGTCATTACTTTGATGATTTCCTATCAATAAAAAAGGTACCGTAATCCATTGATCGACGACTGTCCAGCATAACTTGCATGCAAACAAGAAGTTATAACTTCCAACTCATGAACAGAATAACTTGTACATAACATGCATGTTCTAAACCACGCATAACATAATTGACGTAATGCTTCACTTTAGTAGGAGCGCGCCGTAGTCTGCAGAAAAAAATGACGGTGAGCCCATTGTCTTCTAAGATTGTGAACGTAAACGGTTTCCTGTTACCGACTTTTACAACACTTAGCATTTTTTGTTTCAACCTCTGTTACCTTTAACTGTTACCGTATTTTAAGCGATTTGTGGGATTACTTATGTGTGAATTGTTCTTATGCACCACATAATAATATTTACTTCTAGCATGTCCCAACAGCTTCACGTGGCCAATACCGTAGAAAAAATATTTGTCGACACACTTCCTTCAAATCAGGCTTTTATTCTTCCACGTTTAGAATTAAAGTACTATCTATCAATATTATAATGTTTGAAACCTGATCAGTGATTAAAAAAATCATCTTTTACAAAACCACAAACGAGCAATTTTACATTTGTGAGAGTACCTTGTTAGTGAGGACGGCATAAAATTAAAAATAATAATTATGGTCTCATTGATACTTAGGATCCTAACTTACAGTTTGGGTTAACAAACCTACGGTATGCGGCACACCTGATGGAAAGTAGTCTCCGCCGCCTTTGGACACCTGTCCGTGGATTGCTGACCTTATAATAGATAGATACGTAGTTAAAAAGTCTCTGTTCACATGTTACCGGATTACAGTAATACTGGAAATGTAACCACGTGTCCATTTTTCCTTCGAATACATTATCTCGAAAAGATTTCACAAATTTCTTGATATGCTTCATAATTTTTGTTCCAAGCCTTCATTATCTCCCACAGCTAGGCAAAGGCCTCCTTCCAAACCTCTGACATGGGGATCTATGGTCATGATTGCCCTGCAAACGTTATCAGATCGTCACACCACCTTCGCCGCGATCGACCTCGACAGCGATGTCCTAGCTCCACAACAAATACATAATATCTACCTTCCCATTTCCTTTAAATTCATTTGTGTCTCTGTTTAAATCTGGAACTTACCGCAACCCTGACCTTGATCACATCCGCTTCGATATTTCATGGTTTGCCTGATCAATTAAGATGTTAACGAAATCTGTGCCAAGTAGACAATAGTTCGGCAACAGACAGCCGTATAAATTCTGATTGGTCATTGACCTACACCGGTGCGGTTAACTTGGCATCTTTGCAATTTTCCTCACTAACGATTTAATATTGAGAAGGAAATACACAACATAAGGAAGGTACTAAAATATTTCATCCTTTCCATGTTGATATAAATATGTATCTACAAACATATACTGAAACTGGAACTGATCAAAATAATTTAATAGCCGTAAAAAATATCGCCAATTAAAAGTCGGGAGTTATAGAAGGGTGAAATGAAAGAAGTTGTACAACTTCTTTTATTTCACTCTTCAGCAGCCTGCTGTGTTTCGTCGACGCGTGGAAGTACCAGTGCCTCAAGGCATCTTCTGGGCATGTTCGCTTCATCATGGACCTCATCTATCGCTTTCCATCAGGCGTGATCAAAGTCAGGAGCTAGCCAATTCATAAATAAAAAAATAAAAAAACCATACATGACAAGGTTTTTCTAAATTACCAATAATTATAGTGCGATTTCATTTCACTTGCCACATTTCTAACGAGCCAATATTTACCTTTAATGATGTTGATACGGTTTGGCGATTACTTGCCAAAAATTTCACATAAGTTTTTCTCTCTTTTTGATCCACTCCGATTTCTGTCTTTCTTCCCGTCGTTATTCGATTCTTATACTGGATAACTTTTTTTCCAGTGTGCAAACTTTGAGAACCACTTCTGGCCATGTAAATGAACAACTTGCCCCAAGAAAGCCATGGTCAATTCCTAAAAAAAAAATTGAACTTCCCATACAAAATTGTCATCAACTGACCACAATTTGTATGGGAGACTCAATTTTTTTTTTAGGAATTGACTATGGCTTTCTTGGGGAAAGTTGTTCATTTACATGGGCAGAAGTGGTTCTTAAAGTTTGCGCACTAGAAAAAAAATAACCCAGTATATTATCTTCATAAATTATTTCATTATGAGCATCATTATCGACACTTTTTTTTCTTAAAAACATATATACGTACTCGTATTCTATCCATGAGTGTTTTACCAGTCGGGTTTTCGTAATGTCTCAATCTCAACTCAATACCTTTAAAGATGGTAGCGGCATAGAGATCTAGGTACGTCTCTGTCTATTTATCTCTTCGGGGATACAGAATTAACGTCTCTTATGCTTGGTCGATTAACCGTGCTGCCATCTATCCAACGAAGTAATAACTACAACCAGAGCTCATAAGTAAGCACGCGAGTTGTCGTAAGCATACGACAGAGGATTGAACTTTTAAGCGTACGTTTTGTAATTCGTTCTACTTTCGCCCACTACACACCGTGGCGCTAATAGTGTGTTGATCTGAACTATTCGTTATTTGTCTTACATTTTTCTTTTACAAGATTTAAGATAGTAAAAACTTCAATCAAAATCTAGGAAGTCCTCATTGTTATAGATTCTTAATTATATTGACGGATTGTTGCTTCTGCCAACAAATATAGAATGAAATTATGGAGGTTCATTTAAATGAACCAAATAAAACAACCACAAGTTCCATAATTTATTATATTATTTACAAACGTTCCCACAAAGTTGAAATCAGCACAAGACACATTAATGGGTAGCTAGTAAAGTCGGTGGGACACAGAAAATAAATATTTATATAATTTACAATGACTACCTACATAAATTATCGAGCATCTCTACTTATCCACATTGAAGGTTTTATTTTACAATCACAATAATATATCATCTATTTTTCCATTATTATCAACATTATCATCATTTTCATTGGCATCGTCTTTTCTGCTGGACGTCTGAGTATGATTTCTTTTAATTTCTACATACATTGGATCATAAGTATGAAAACCTGACACAGATTGCTCTAAGCGTTTTTTCCTATTATTCTCTGGATTCGCATCTAACCATACGTTAACGTTCTTTGAATTTTGATTAATACTTCTATAATGACCATTTATTTGAGGTACATACGTCCACACTGTTGTGGTTTCGCCAACTTTCTCTGTACTTTTGTTAACCTGTGTGGCTTGGGTAGTAGTTCTTACAAATTCGTTTTTAAGCTTAATAATAAGCGTACTTGGTTCTTCTTGTATTTCCACTTGGTCGCCAGAATTTCTCCTACTGATCTCTATATTTTGATAGTTATTTGCTCTTTTCTCTAAACCTATATACTGATTTGGTACTTTCGCATCTTCGGCATTGAATTGTAACACTTCAGTAGGAGCAGGCCATGGATACTCCGTTGTCATTTCAAAGAATGGTTGCATGGTTGTTACTTTAGGTAGAGACGGTGTTTCTGATCTAAATTCTACAGGTATATATCCTGAACTTCCTACGTGGTGATCTTCAATTTGTGATGTTGAAAGTTCTATGGGAGCTTTTGAAGTATATGGATTTGTTTGCGTAGGCGGTATCGTAGGATGTATTCTTTTTGATTCGTTTTTCAAATCAGTTTTTTCGTCAGGACTGTATACTTTAACGTGTACAATCATTTGAGTACCTGTTTCAGTTTGTATATTTTCTTTATTTTGGTTCTCTTTGACTTTCGATACTTTGGTTTGCTTATTTATTAAATTGCTTAAATATCTGGGCCTTTTATACGGAGTATAAATGCGTCGGAATGAAACATTGGATTTTCTTTTAAATTGTATCAAAGGCCGGGACGTCGTGAGATAAATATTATCTAAAGATGTTGCAGTGGTCGTTTGTTCTTTTTTGACAGGAAATAAATTGAGCATAACACTGAATGATTTAGTAGTGCTAACGGGTGGCGCTTCAGTTTCTATTACTTCACTGGAACTCGTTAGTAATTTATGGCTACTTTTATTATTTTCCTCACATCTGTTACCTAGACAATTCCTTTTGTGGAATGGAATCTGTCGGAACATTGGATATTTGTTGGAACTATCTAAAAGACTGGGTGTGGGAATTGGTGCAAATCGCAAGAAATCATCAGCTAACAGATTCACATCTCCGGGATTTTCTGGTTTGAAATTGAAGAGTGGATCTGCTAGATGATTAGATTTAAACGTTTTAATGTTTTCTGAACTTTCTTGTTGTAAATCTGACTTTGAATCAGTATCCGAACCTTTGTTTTCAATCATAGGTTCTACATAAAGACCTGTGAAAGCAATTTTTGTGCTCGGAGTTTTAGGATTCATATCTCCTGATTTTGCATTTATTGTTGTTTCTAAATACTTAATGATTTGTCGTATATTTTTTAACCTTTCTTCGTTTCGATATCTTTCTACCCAACTCCTAGATCCGTATGTTTTGCTGAAGGGCAGTGGGGTAGCACTTCTGTATTCAAAGAAAAAGGGTCGTGGACTGGTTCTTCGGACAGCGCTTGGTTTGAAATTTGGTCTTGATGTTGTCGGTTTAATTATGGTCATGTTATATCTTCTTCTTTTGGCAAAGGGTCCAGATGTTTCTAGAATTGGGTCGAAATAGCTACTTTCCTGCAAAGCGTTTATGAGTAGGGGCATACGTTCATAATAGTCTTGGTCGAGTCCGAAGTAGCTTCGATCGAGCCTGTCGGCAAATGGTTGGTCGCCATCGGTTCGGTTCACGCCTTTCTTGTTTTGTACTAAACTCCATTCTACAGCAATCGCGTATTCGTAGATCAGTAGAATTACCTGAAAATCGAAACAGAAATATTTTTACCCTGTCATGTAATCGTTAACTCAACAGAAAAATGGGATTAATCACAGAAATTGAGGAAACGTTAGAAACTATTTGCTTTGTTTTTATCAACACTTTCTCACATAAGCCAGATTTTAATTTAGATTTTTGACGTGGCCACTCGCAGTTTCTGCACGCTAGGGCTGGCTAATGCTTCACCAGACTTCATAAGCGGGACTACTGGGTTCAGTGTTGGTACCTGGTATATAAAAGCATTTTGACACTATAAAATAAAATGCCAAATACGTAAAGGGAACGTAAAGAGAACTAAACACTCCTATACTCGTACTTTTAACTCTGTTGGCAAACTCTATTGCATTATTTGTGATCAGAAGAGAGGAAAAAGAGGCCAACTCTCATACTTTAAGGCATCTTGCGCACTAAACGGCTACAACCACGACCAGTGGCCATATGAACGAAACCATATGAACGTCGTGCACTTAGCCGCAATGGCCAACTGGCCGCAAACCGAGCCGGCACGACTGGTCGTTGCGGCCAGCCATTCGCAACGTCCTTTCAAATCCAGGATGTATCCAATAACGTCTTTTCCTATTACGTCTTTTCCACATCAAGTACAGTTACACAATTTCTATGTCCATACTGTTCGAGTTCAGAACAACAACTGCAGCAGCTCGACAAATGGCCGCTTTACGATCAGTCGTGGTCGTGGCCGCAAACCAACCGTGGCTTCCGTGACCAAGGTTGCCGTAAGGTTGGTAAGGTGGCCGTGTAGTGTGCGAAGTGCCTAAGAGCGTTCAAATTCAAGTCGTTGTACATATCAGCGACAACAATCAATGTCAAAATGAAGGGAAATAAGAGGTCAGCCATCGTTCGGAAATAATGTCATGGGATCGCCCTTGTCAAAATCGACAAGAACTTTAAATCCATTTTTGGTACCTAATGTAAGAAAAACCTAAAATATATTTTTTGTTTAGATGAAAAAAAAATAAAGTCTACAAACAAAAGAAGTAATTTATTAGTGACGACATCGGAGAAAGAAACATCAAAAAACTACAAACTAATGCTAGTACAAATGGCACTCTCACGTACCGGAATTGTACATCCTGTTGACCAAGCAAAAAATAAACTGAAGTATAATTTTGTGACTCCTTGTAATAAAACTATACTCAATTAAACTGTATGTGTTTCATGAATTTTGCAGGTCAGTACAAGCTCGTATGTTTTCTACATCCCACTTTGACACAGGTTTTCACAAATTATGAGTATTTATTCCATCTCAAAAATTGCAAGGTCAAGATCAAAATAATAGTAAAAGTAAAATGCAACCAGAAATAATTTAAAATGACTATTGCTTAAATTATAATACTAGATGTAATATTCTTTAATCAACAGTTGGTAAATCAAAGATATTGCTGTTGAAATTATAAAGGTCGTAGTCGCCATGTTCATCTTGTCTCCATTCATTGTTTCTTTGAATTTCCAAATATATCGGTCGTAGAGCAGGCAGCATCGACTTTAAAGATTTAGTTATTGTTTTCTCCTCCGTTTTGAATGACGCCCATGGATTAGAGTGCTTCATGGTTTCTAAGCTAGTGTCAATTGATTTTGTATTATTACTATTTTTGTATTTGTAAGAAGCTATAGTACTCTCTGTTGGTCGTGAAAACTCATCTTGAAAGTCATCATCACCTACATTGTCACTCGTCAGTTGGTCAGCATTAAATGAAAGTGGATGATATTTAAACGTAGATTGGTAACGATCGGTCGTTACATCAGGAGCAGAAGTAGTTATTTGAATATTTTTTAATGTACTGGGAAATTTATTAGTTGTTGTAAAGTCAAAAGAACTTTCAACTGAATTTGGGTTTTTAGGGTTAACTTGCAATCCTGAATGTTTATATTTTTTTTGTGATGGCGATGGAAGTTCAGGTTCTATGGTATATTTCCACACTTTTGCGATTTTTTCTTGAGGAAGGTATATCATATCGGCCAATTTCCGCATTGAAGTTAAGTCTAAGTCTTGTTGCGTAGCAGCTAGAGTATTAATGTTATTCATAGGTTTTACAGTATCAACTAGACCTAACTCAATGTCCTCAGGAGAGGTCGTAGTTTTAGTTTTTAATGATTCCATGCTGTGAACGTCTCTGTTTTCAAATTCAGTCGTTTTAGTATGTTTATTGTTAAAATAATCATCATACTCTTCTTCTTTGTATAACGGTACGTTCAAACGCTTATGAGGCGAGTCTAAAGCGTAAGCTTGCAACCATTTGTCGGTGCTCGATTTGGAAATAAATTTGATTGGTATGATTGTTTCTGTAGTTTGATGTTTTACATCTGGGCTTTTAGGAGTTTGAGTATTGTGCGACTCTGTAGGTGTAACAAGTGGAGTGGTGTAGTCCGTGCTTGTCTTTTCTGATGTTTGATAGTCAGGCATTTTATTGTTTATTTTAGGTGGGTCCTGTATTGAATTGTCTTGAAAGGATTTCATATCAAAGTAATCATGTGTAGGTGTCTGTGTCGATGTTTCTAATGTTTCAGTAACTGTGGTTGTAGTACTAGGAGTGGTTGTGGTGACGGTACTAGTAGTTGTGCTGGCAGTGGTACTTGAAGTGGTACTAGTAATGCAACATTTTCTGGCTGATTTTGTTTCTTTTTGGCTTTTTTTCATAGTCTTTCGAGTTGATCTCATAGCAACCGTGGTAAGATCATTTATTCGATGCTTCGTTGGTCGCACTGTTCGAGCAGCTGTTAATTTGTTTCGAGCTTCAACGTGTTTAGTTTTATTTTTACAAGCATTCAGGCCAAGTTTATCACCGATAACTTGTGGAATTAAATCTTGTAGAGCTGATATCAATTTACTTAATAGTAGCCCCAATTTCTTTGGACAACTACAAACAAGTGCACCCTCTTTACCTTCAGATTTTGTAACTTTTGTATTTGTACCTTCCCGATGAGGATTAGACGACTGCTGAATCTTTCTCATTTTATCTATTTTTTTCATAGGTACAGTTTCAGCTGTCAAAGGACTTTCAGTATAATCAAATTCTTTTTTTAATCCAACCTTATCATTGATCATTTTGTCGAAATAATTTAACATTCTTTGATAGTCTCTTATCTTTCTTATTTTAGTGAGATATTCCAAGCGTTGTGTTGGGGTTTTCATGTGCATCAAAGGAGATGTTTTATGATCAGTCGAGTAATGCCTAGTGGTCGGTAATTTTAACCAATACTTTGAATCAGAGAAAACATTTTTTTTTAAAGTAGCTTCAGTAGAATCATTATCTGTATAGGGTGGACTGGAACTGGAGTACTCTTCTAGGATCTTCTCTAAGTATCGGTTTTTGTTAAGTGCCTTTAATAATATTGGCAGTAGTTTGAGTGTTGTTCTGTCAAAGTTTATTTTCTTATTAAACTTAGAACTGATTGATGTTATATCACTATCGTTCATAAGTCCAATCCAGTTTGGTTTTATCGAGTTTTTTTTACTAACAGTATTATTGCTCTCTGAGTTGATGCTATATTCATAGACCAGTATGACGCTCTGAAAACAGAAAAAAAACAGTTAAATGTCGACAATTTATTTCTATTGGAAAATATGTAGCTATATTTGAACTACATAAGTTTTAATATACGAGTAGATACTTAACTCACCAATTTATTAGAGTTATCACAAAGACATGTAGACATTAATATCACAATAAGTGCTAAGTCGTAGTAACATATAGTGCATAATTGTTTTCAGGTTAAAATACATAACTATTAGCAAGTAGGACACATTTAATATTATCATCAATTTATTTGTTCTATGTTAACACTGACAGTGCATTAGGTAAGCATTAAAATAATAACTGCATGTGTAATTATACAAATTATGAAATTTATTGCCAGTAAATGTTGCAAAAAGTCGTTAAAAGCAATTTATCAAACAATAAATCCGTCATAACATTGTTTAATTGGTCATCTATCAGTATCTTTACGACAATGTCTGTGATTTAGAATCTGCATAATATCATATTGTGAGAACTGCAACATTGTGTTATGTTATTTTTGATCACACAAAAGAAGTTAACATGTTATGCTCTAAATGCACAATTGTGTCATTATTACATTTAATTGGTTTTTCATTTTGTTTCGTTAGGATACGCAACCTTATTTGATAATGTCAGCTAATCAACGCAAGGGAGGGAAAGAAGAGGGATTCGTTGCTGAGAGGGCACTTCTTAAAATATTCCCTCTTAATTTTCTTGGCGCCGCCGAGCTTGGCCCAAAGATGTGGCGAGACGACCTGGGGCTAGAGCCCCAGGTCTACCGTTGACAGAATGTCACTTGTCTAGAGACAAGTGACATTCTGTCAACGGTAGCGTGGCGAAGGCGATTGTCAATACGTCAAAAATGTATGGGATTGACAGATGCTATCGAAATGTCACGTGATCAAATACCTACATTTTGGCATTTCGACAGTCGCATTCGCTAATTGAATGGCACATTGTCTAAGGCCTCTGGACGCGTACCATGAAGACTGGTACAAGGTAGCGCGAAATAGAATTCCTGGAGAGACTTTTGGGAGGCCTTTGCCCAGTAGTGGGACAGTGTGGGCTAAATGAAAAAAAAATACAAAATGTATTCCTTGCTATGAATAAGTTAAGCGTTCAAAATGTATGGTTACTCTGACATTGATCTTAACATAAGTTAAAGCAACATTTACGTAAGGTTATTAGATTAGTAAACTGTTAACAATTATGTTTTCAAATTAGGTTAATTTGTGAGATTGATAGTTCATTGCTTCAGTATATTGGGTATTAATTGATAAATACGAAAGCGTGCAATTTCAGTTTTATATATTTTGTGAGTGACATTTATGTTCTAATAACAACTTTACTGACGAACAAGTGTGTGTGTCACATCCGACACGCATAACATGCAGCATACATACTTTTATATAAAGATGTAGCAATTTGCACGTCCCGATCTGTTTCTTAATTTTATTACTTGCACTTTAAACCAGTCTCCTTAATCTCCTTGTAATGGATCATTAAATTCTTATTATCTCAAGAAACCTTTCACTAAAACACTAGACTATCTGACTCATCTGACGTCACGGCGTGCGCCTGCGACGATGAAGAAAGCAGAAAGTATGCACATTACGCTCAATATGTTAACTATACAGCATTGTTCAGCTCGAACATTAAATATTTGCATTTTATGTTATTTCCATTCAGTGTGGATGGTATATCTCTGCTCACCACGCAAGGAAAAGTGGGTTTCTAAGAAGTGTGATTTCTTTAGTAAACAAGTGTGAAAACACCCCTTAAAGTATAAACTCAATGTAATGTAACACTAGGGCCATGGGGTCCGAGTGCTCATCGAGTTTTTCGTAAAATCAGCAAGCAGTTAGTCGACTCCTCATGTGACCAGAGGGCTGGCCTTTTCTTTGACCAACGAATCAGCATTGTCATTCAACGTGGCAATGCGGCCAGTGTTCTGGGCACTTTTCCCGTTGACAGCGATGTGGACGAATTTTTCGATGCCCTATGAGTTCTTCCCCTCCCTTTTTTACTCCGCTTTTATATTTTCTACTAGTTTGCTTTCAGTATCAATAAGTTTTGTGTATTAGTGGCTACTAGTTTAACAATATAATAAATAAAGAATCGCATGTTCCTGAAGTTAATAATAAAAACCAAAGATGTAATACATAAACAATAATGAGCTGATGCTTATTAATACTACATAGGTAAATGTACAGTGTATTCCGCAAAGGGATACAGGGGTAAAAACTGTAGCAAGTTATGTTTGAGTGGATGAACTATTATCTTGTTTCAGATCAGGGCTGCTACTGCCAAAAGTCCAAATAAAATAAAATACAATAACACAGGAAAACAAAATAGTTGGAAAAAAACAAGCCCAGAATCAGTTGATTCTGGGCTTGTGTTTTTTCCAACGAAAAAGAAAGAAAGAAGATGAAAGAAATTCTTAGTAAAACACATTCAGTTGTATGTGTTTTACTAAGAACATCTTTATGTCAATAAAGAAAATATACGTACTGGGCACCTGATGGAAAGTAGAGGCATGGCGCCGGAGAAACAAAGTTGTAAAATCTCTCATGCCTATAATTTACACCGGCAACATTGCCCTTCAAACCAGACTATAGCAATGCTGTGAGGAATTTCTTCCTGCCTCTCAACTATCCATTCCTTATCCATACAGAACTGCAAGCTTGCTTGGGTTTTGTACTAACTTGCTTGTTGGAAATCTGTTAAGTAATAACTTAACAGATTTCCAACGTAGATTAGATTTGATAGATAACAAAAAAAATATATACCATGTCGTAAGATATTTTATACAAAACAAAATAGTGTTCTATGCATGAAACAAAATCTTGTGTTTTTTGATGTAGATTCTTATGACAGCATTTTTTATCCTGCATTCATAACAAAAACACAACTGCAAACAACATTGCAACTGTATTCATGAAAAGCACATGATGAACAACTAGGAACTATTACCAACAATGATGGATAGGTGAGAAAACAACAAAGTGAAAAGAATATTCATAAATCCGAGCATTTGATTTGTAACGAAATGGAATCAACATTGTTGACAACGTAACGTCAATTAAAGACAGTAATAATAGGCAACGTAATATTTTGTGCGTGTAACTTTAATAATGAAACTGCTAATAGCAAAACTGTTAGTAATGTAAGTTTGTTCTAACAGCCAATATTTTACGCTTTAACGAGATAAATAAATTCTAGAAGTTCATAGCAGAAATAGAGCATAAAAAGATAATGTAAAGGTGGACAAATCATTACAAAGTGCAAACTCAGCACATACCACAAATTCTTATGACACTGGTACATAATTGTGTTTTTAGCCAGCTGATAAATCAACTATAGAAAATACCGATGATTTAAAAATAGACATTCTTTAATTTAAAAAGCAATTGATGCAAACTGATATAGCAAATATACTAAGTCAGTTACAAATATTTTGGAAGAGATTACTGAAAAGGTTAAACAAAAATTGGCTATCAGTATGTTCCAATTTCTATGAGCATCACTGAAAACTGTCGCGTGCTAATAAAAGGAAGCGAATAACTAATCACTGTTTAATAAGTGTTTACAAAATAAAAAGTAGAGTAAAAAGCAACAAACGCAATTATGTATACAAACGACAACGTGTTTGGAATATTAGTGAGCAATGACGTATCGGCGAAATGTTATTTGAAAAATGTCAGGAAAATATTGCTAAGTAAATAAGGATGTGTATTCGATTCATGTGCTAAAGTCGAAGCATACCAAAACGTTGTCCAGAAATTAATACTAGCAACACGGAATTTGAAATCGAGCTATCAACCGATTGCAATGACTAATGATGACTTCCGATGACCTGATTTTAACAAGATATTCACTAAAGAATAGCAGGAGCACAGCTAAGACAGTAACATCGCTGATGAATTAACGAAGATAAACGCTATGCTGGCTCATATTATATTGAACGAAGATCATATGGACGATGATGACATTCACAGTAAACATGATCTAACTTCTATCACCATTTGACAATGATCGGTCATGTTACTATGCTCGAAGAAAATAATCTACCAGATGACAATAGATCGAACAGTGAAGAATGTTTTTGTAACTCTGACAATGTGTTTGTTTATAAACACATATTGTTCATAATCATTGGTATTATTGTCACTGCGGTCAATAATGCTTCCGAAAATCAATGTATAACTGTCGTTAAGGCTGTTTCCTTCACTTTATTTATTAGAGACATAAATTGCTGTCATGTACTTTCTTCTGTGTTGGTTAACACAAAAATGCACTTAGTCTGTAATCTCTTTCCCAAACTTGGTGTTAATTGAATTTTAACTACAGGAAGGCATGGTAGATTAGACAGAGAATTATAGGTTACAATTGATAGAAAGGAATAGAAAACAAAGGGTTGTTTTCTATTCCTATTATCACTTTGAAATTACACGATGAGTGTATCGTATAATTTCATGATATCCCTTAAGGTTAAACTATGAGGGTGATAAACAAAGTATTTAATTTTAAAGACAATTTTGATCTTCATTAGAAAACTACCAAAGAAACCATAGACTACAAATTGCCACAATAATTTGTGAAGATAAGTTACACTTACACAAATACTTTTACTATGTTAGACGAAAAACATACACAATTTTTGCACATTTTACAAAATTACGCACATACACAAAAAATTATATACCTAATCCCACGTTAACTAAACACATTATTTTTTTATAAATTTAAATAAACAACAAAAATGGCACTCACAACAACAACGGTAACTGTAATCGCCGTAGATATGGCAGCGCAAGCGCATCCTTGCCTTATCTGCCGCTTCCTAGACGACCTCAGAAACTCCTCGGTCCTTGCATCGATAGTCCTGTACAACCCGAACTGTCGGATCCGGGATCCGCTGGACGTCACAGAACCCTCACTGGACATGTTACCGACACATCACTACTGTAGGAATGGCTTGTTTGCTGCGCGCGCGTCGTTCGCGTCCGCAATAGAAAATGTGACGGATTCTTCGCGCAACGATAATGTTTTCCTTTGAGATTGTAGGGTTGGGCTGGGTGCAGTGATGTCGATATTTAGAGGTACTTTAAATATTTTTTATTTCATGCAGTATTAGTTGTCGTAAAGTCTAACTTTTTAATAAAAAGAACCAAACCAATAATTTAGATTCCGTATTATTCATTCGTTATAAATATTTTTTTTTTAAGAAACAGAAATAAGCTTTTCAATTAACTTGATATAACTAAATCTATCTAACATTTGAAATACGCTATATTTTGCATTCCAACTATTTGTGTAGTGCGTAGCTTAATCCAGTGAATTGCTGCAGCTTGTTTATATCGTCTACGTCAAGTATATTAAACGTAAAATAATGATATTCTGCTAGCAGTAGATTTTGCACCAGTACAGCGCCGGAGTCCACAATGAAAACTTCGACTTTAGGTAGTTTCCTGCGTGACGATTTTTTTTTAACTGTTGATAGCGCGTGACGGACGTTTTATAGTTCCATTACCCATAATTTCGAGAAGATAAAATAAGTATCAAATCATCGACATCGATGATTCAAAATCTCCCATCACCAGCCAAGACGATGCGCGGACGCAAGCCACCGGAGCGTGCCGGCCACCGCTCCCACACGACCGAATATATTCGTAACACCAGTGAAAATCACAATGATGTGTAATATATTCACATCACTACTAAGTTACATTGTAAGGTTATTAAACAAGCAATTTTTGTTTATTTTATGTGTGCTAATCTCATAAATTGCTCGGCTCTTTTCTCTAATAGAGTAGAGAGTGTCGTGCTCTGTCAATTGCTCTGACGTTGACTTGTTACGTCATTCGACCGGACTTTAACTGTTTTAAGTGGATAAATTGCTAGCATTTGTATGACAATTATTCTAGAAATTGCAGTTCGAATGTGAATATAAGTGTCAAATAAAACTACGCAAGTAGACGTCGGTTAGGAGTGCTCACTTCGCCTCAGAGCAAAAAAAAATTAGAATTCAGTTATAATCGTCATTAGCAGTCCACTGCTGGACACCAAATAGTGAAGCATTTTCATTGGCTTTGAAAAGATCTATTCAGTTGCTGCACCTGCAAAGATGTTTGCTCCTTCTTATCTGGGGGCATATGTTTTATATGTTTAGGTGCGTGCGGATGGGCTCTTTCTACAAACACATCACGGTGTTCTTTAACCAGCTTTAACTTGAACAGTTCATTCGTCACGCTCCCTCGGCCTGGAATTGGACCGCGTGGATTCATTTGGACCTCATTACCTTCTGAAGCCTGATCAGTCTGCTATGGATAGGAAGAGAGTTTGGGTTCGCCCGCTTCCATTCTGCTGTCCTTGACCTGCGGTTGTCCTATTTATTTATTTAATACTTCATGCACACATATGTACAGAGGCGGACTTAATGCCTAAGGTATTTTCCTTTGGGTGATACGAAGACAAAATAGTGTAAGGTGCAGTGTGGGGAAAAAAGTACTGAAAAGATAAATATACGTAACATGTACATACAATACAATAATATGATACATATTGAAATAAATAAACGAATATACTTAAACGGTTTATGCAAACAAATAAGGTGAAAAAATTACCGCTGTGACAATACTGCCAACTTCTTACGAATGTGCTCTTAATCGGTTGGTTGCCATCCTGATTCCTGGGGTAGCGCATTTCACAGAGAAATAGATTTAATGAAGAAATAACAGTGAATGAAGTCTGCAGTGAGAGGGACAATGAAGAAGACGGTTATGCAATGAGCGTAGATGTCTATTGTGGTTGGCGCAAATGTATTGAAAGCGGGACTAGATAACTAGGAGAATTGGGAGAGTTAGTTCAACCCTATGTTTGCCGAGTTGTAACAAAGAACATAATTATACCGAAACTATTTTATCTAAAGCTTGTGTTTATTATGGGACTCCCAGAATATATGATAATTTTAAACTTAATTCAATAATCTGTTGACATTTACATTGATGAAACGAGTCTGAAACTATTAGAACATTCTTAAAACATACACGTGGTGCACCAACCGTAAACAGTTATAAATTAATAAGGTGTCTGAAGAAAGTTATAGCACCATACATTATTGAAAGATTCTATCTGACATTTACAGATTGTATCCGATATTTCTTATTCTTTTAAAGTGAGTTTTACTTCCAGTGTATCATAAATCTGGGTAGCGTTAGGGTGAGAACACATGATAGCGATCAGCGCTTACTGCATTGCAACTTTATAAGCAGTTTAAACAGCTGCTCTTTGCTACTATTGTTGCGTTGCGATGTCTGTTACAATGAAGTTAATCAGTTCTCCTGCAAAATTATTATGAAGGGTGAACGCTTGTAAGGATAGACATCCTTACAAGCGTTCATCCTTCATAATAATAAAGACTAAACGCAAAACTCAAGAAATCAAAATGCAGTCACAGGAGACTCCTGTGACTGCATTTTGATTTCTTGAGTTTTGCGTTTAGTCTTTTCTGTTACCAAGCAGTGAGAGACCAATGAAATGATAGTATTATTTGCTCTTACGCCTTGCCTACAGACCCTTGTGTACAATATTGGATACTAACAAATTACCAGAAAACCGCTAATGGTTTTTGCTCAGGGGCTTTATCAAATACTCTTAATAATATAAATACAAGTCAACTACTTAAAAAATAAGTATCAAGCTCTCTAAAAATACTGGTGTATTTTACATACATCGACTGCCTGTACTCTGCTGCATGTTAGACTGGAACCCGACTTTAACATGGTTGGAAAAAGCATAGGCAGATTGACTAGCAGTAGGTCCCAGGACAAGTACTGATGTATTACCAAGTATCCCGCTCCATAGGACAATCTAGGGTGTAGTAGACAAAGTCAAACTTGTTGTGTGTTTTTTTATATTTAATTTAACTCACACACTTATCCATCATTGTTGTTAATTATATAAATCAATGGTTTCAAAATTTGTAAATATTATTATGTGAGCACTATGTCCCTTACTAGCAAACTTATTAATTCTACCTCTGCTGGTATTACTTTGTTCATATTAGTACTGTATATTTGTTTTGGGTGCGTCGTTCTCATATAAAATCAATTGATTAATGTATACAAAATATTGTAAAACCTTTATTTGAAAAGAGTAACTATGGAGTTTCTTGTCCATCCTTCTCCATACCTTTTCTACCTATTGCGATTGGACAACTAGAGTCAATATAATATTTTATTTTCAAAGTGTAAATTTGACGTTCAAAAGTGCCCTTTTAATGGTCTAGTTGAAATAAATTTAATTGACTTTGAATCCATGCCCAGGTGTTGTCAAACTCTCAACAATAAATCCCAGTATTTCAATTTCCAGCCCCTATGTGCGACAGGTCTAACAGCCCGTGCTAGATAACGATCTTTATTCAGCTCGATGATACCAAATGAGCCCCACTTACCGCGCTTGAGCGCAACGCTACCATTGCTATCAATTTTAATTACCAACTGCAATATGTTATTATCGAGTTTCATTTAGCTTTACGCTCTTTTCTTACGGGGGATTAGCAGGTTTCACGGTAGTGTTGTTTAAGAATTAAGGTAACTCAATTAGAAGGCTCCTTGATTCCTGTTTAGTGTTTGACTGACGCTGTCTTTCAGTCCAGCTGGTGCGAAATTCTATCAGGCCTATAAATATCCTTACTGTTAGTTCCTGTTCCTAAAAACCAGATGATCAGACCAGTTTTGAGACTGGCTTTTTGCAAAAAAAAGCGTTGAAGATCTGTCCTAACATCCGTCGCGTCGTGAATAACGTCTCGAAGACCCAGAACAAACACGTCTGGCGAAGAATGTTGGCCAAAAAGAATGATGATGAGCCCGACCCCAAATAACGGAATAAGACTAGCCAAGAAGGGCATTTGTGTTCCTGTCTTCTTCTTTGTATCGCTGACATTACACACGAATAATAACTTCTACTTGTAACCGACTTCAAAAAGGAGGAGGTTATTAATTCGGATGTTTATATTTTTTTTATTTAAGTTCGGGTATAACTCTGTCGTATATAGACAGATGGATTTGAAAAAAAATAATATTCAAAAGAGGTTTATTCAGAAAAGGTCCTACTTAATTTTCGTAAAGATCTGTTAAAGAAATTCGGTGATAAACAGTTAAATAGATAAGATCTGTTTGGAATTTTTCAAAAAAATACAAAGTATGTATCTACTAAATAACTTTAATTTTATAAGTAGATGTCATAACACGAAAAACCACACGAGAAACAACAACTTCAAAAATTAAAGTTATTTTGTACTTTGTAGTGGTTTTATTTGAAAATCGGTTGTATTTTTTTCTAAAGTTTTTCATTAGCCCAACATGCTCACTTCCACGGCATCAATGGTGGTGTTTTGTTTGCAAGTTTTGGAACACAAAAGGCTGGAAAGAGGTGGAGGCATAGTTTGTGACTCGGCTCTACATCGTTACTCTGCTGTTGAGCCATCAAGGTAACCCAATTTTGACGAGGTTAAAGTTCCTGTAAACGAAGAACTGGAGACTCGTAACATCGAATGTGGTACTACCAACTTTCGAAACCCAAAGCGTTTATTTGCAAACCAAGTGCACAAACAGGTCATTAATTACAATTACATGCACTTATTTATCACTTAGTGTCACATGCGTTGCAACTTTTGAGACATATAGCATTTTTATTACATCAATTGTTTAGTAGTTTAGTTAGGCATTTAAACGGGCTAGTGTTTAAGCAAACAATAGTGGTGCAATCACTACAATCGGACTGTTTTGTTGCAATAAATCGCATTGTCAAAGTGATCTAATATAACATCAACGTGCAACTATAATAATATAAACTGTTTCGTTTGTCAAATTGTAAGAATTCTGATGCGGACTTTGAAGGCTCCCTTTTTAGGAGAGTCTATACAAAATTTCGTGCCATAAGGGCTTTATCTACAAGCGTGACTCCGTCTCCATAGATTTAGTACGAACAATTTTCCCCCTTTAACAGACCTTTTAGAACCCTCGTAAAGATTGAATTTCCAAAAATCCCTTTGTGATGAGCTCTCATCATCATCATCATATCAGCTGAAGGGCCTCCCCCAAGTTTCAGCACAACAGCCGCTCCTGTGTGTCTCGCATCCATCGGCTACCCGCGACCCTCACCAGGTCATCGGTCCATCTTCTGGGAGGCCTTCCAACGCTGCGTCTTCTGGTACGCGGTTGCCACTCCAGATCTTTTCGGCCCTACCGAACATCTGCTCAAATTTAATACTCACCTACACCATAAAAGAAAGCCTTGTGTATTTCATGTTCCTAATTCCAGTAGTTTCGACTGTGCGTTGATATTATCATTCAGTCAGGTTCCCGTTTATATATTTAGATAACCACTGTAAAAAAGTGCAATTTATGAAATAAACATTGACGTTGCGTCAATCCTAAACATTTTGGACTTCATACAACGTCAGGCATTGCTGATAAAAGTTTATTCTATCAGCGTATGGCTTTTGGTCTACCAACAGAGCCTTTATAAATCTCAGTCGAAAATTGTACTATACCGTTTTGTTACATCATAGCCATTGCATAGGTAACCGTACAATATCTTACATTAACAAAATTACAATTTTAATGAACTTTCCAATCCATACATTCATTGAGGCGTCGATGACGTGAAAATGATGAGCAGTTACTAATAGCGGTTGAATTCAATTTATTATGACTGACGGTGATACATTGTTGCATTGTACTCTCTCTGAGGAAACTGGTGTTACGTGTTGTGTATGTGTAAGCAAACAAAAACGTGCATTTTTTGCTATAGTTAATTAGAGTTTGTATAAAAGAAAGGAGAGACATAGCCTGATGGTTTGTTCAGTACCTACCTGTCATTGCAAGGCACAGTCTCAGCCCCAACACGTTGCACTGCGGAGTCTTCTTCCATCAAACGTAACTAATAAGTTCATCTTAAGACACTTGTTGCAAATTGCTCATCTAAACCTTCCAGGCGTATAGAGTCCACATTACCGTACTTATTCGGTGACAGCAACCCAGGCTAATTTACCTCTCTGAAAATCTGAAGTGCTGGTCGTAATTGTAAATTATTTGCACAATTAATTTGACAGAGATTTTAGGGCCCATTCTACTAATTTTAAAGCAACGTTTGCATACGTATCTCAGTCGCACTCCGTCAAAAAATCCTTAATTTCCACACATTTTTGACAGATTGGGACTGACATACGAATGGAAACATTGTTTAGAATATAGTAGAATGGGTACTCTTATTGTCTTTGTGTTTGATTGTCATAACGCAGTATAATTTGAATCCATGCTGTTTTCGTAGTTCTATAATTAAATTGCCTTTTTTAACTCCTTACAGAGGGAAGGTCTTTGTCCGGTCATTTGCAAAAGGTGTCAGTTCTTTGGATGTAGCTTAGATTTATAATAATATGTCCAGATATAGATGAATAGAAAACCATGAACAATATTCTTGCGAACAATATGGACGGTATTTTTGCAAATTTCAAGCTATGATCAATGATATTATTATTCTCTGATCGATCGTTTCATAATAGTTCTAATACATCAAGCTGTCATCGTTTCTTTCAGTATTTTCACTTAGGAACACTGTAGAATTCCTAAGTCGAAGCGCATTCATTAAAACGATGATAAATAGTGCGTCGGCGAACTTCGCGCTTCAACGGTCTGCGTTGATTTATTAGGAAAAACGTTAGGAAAATGAAACTTAGTTTTTGGTTGAATATTTTTCCTTATTTTTATGACTTTCACAGTTATCTATTAATCAAGTGACTTATTTAAGAAAATAAGAGTTCTAAATGCAAGTATAGTCTCCATCTATAGAGGTACACGGAACGGGGTGTAGAGTCACTTTACATTATTTTTAATGTAAATGATGACGTTCAAAAGTGCCGTTTAATGGCCTAATTGAAATAAACGTTTTGACTTTGACTTTGGTGTAAAGTCCCGCAATAATTCATTGACAGGGGAGGAACCTCCGTGTAGCGTCTGGTGGGAAATGGCCCGGTGGTTGTTGATGGACTGTGGTATTTGATCAAATCCCGCGGCGACCTATAAAAGCGCTATCCAGGATTTTGTGACATAAGGTCTATTTTAATGTTTGTATGTATATATGATAAATTATCTAATTGCAGTGAAATAAAAGGCTTTTTATTTATTTATTTATGTATAGATGCAGCTACACATCTATTTCTGTCTCTTCGGCTCTCGACCAAAATGTGCCCTTTTGCATCCCTTTTTAATTCCATAACCAAAAATCTTAACTTTGGGTAGTTTCATTCTTTGGGTACACTCTTCAGGTTTACTGGTACCTACATCGAATACAGTTGCATTTTTCAAATACGGCTTTCCAAATTCAACATAATTATGTCAGCAGGGAACTGATAAAAAAAAACACACATATTTCTCATTTTTTTAATTTAAAAAAATATTTTACAATCTTAACGTAGAATTAGTTAAAGGCAGTGATTCCGCGTTTCGTTTTTGAGTATTATCGTTACATAATAATATATATAACTAGTTACTAATATATAAACAAACATTATTAACAATATTATTGCGATTGTAAGTACGTTGTACTCGTTTGGTATCACAATTTTATATGGCAACTTATTTTACACCTGATTACAACAAAATTAGATTTTCATCAGCACGTCACTGAGTCAGATTAAAGTAAATAGATGATTAATTGACTAAATTCAGAAATATGTTCATACAAGATCCAGTCATGTCTAAATTGAGTCTCTATGCCATTTTATTAAACTTACTCTTTATAAACATTTGGCACATTATGTTGGTTTTTCGTCAATTAGTATGTCACCTTTGCAATAATTGTAACTGTATGGAAGCAATTTCAACTTCAGATTATAAAATCAAAACTTTTCTATAAGAAAAATCCAATTATATTATAGCCGAGTTGGAATTGCACCCGTAACAAACAGTGTTGCTTCTTATTTTTACATTATTTTTATTTTGATGCATCAGGTTTCTAGTTAAACTAAACTAAATTAGAATACAAACGGTACCAGTGGTTTGTCGTAGAAATAGCCCTTATCTTCGATGAAAGGCGGTCGAGTCGTGTACGGTATTCTAGTGGTCGAGGGAGGAATGTATACTGGTATTCGAGTGGTTTGGGGAGGAATGTACACTGGTGGCCGGGTGTACGGTGCCCTGGTTGTTTGAGGAGGGATGTACACTGGGGGCCGCGTGTAAGGCGTTCTCGTTGTTTGGGGAGGAATGTATACTGGGCGTCTAGTGGTCGAAGGAGGAATATAAACTGGAGGTCTAGTGGTTGAAGGAGGAATGTATACTGGTTGTCTTGTAGTTTGAGGGGGAATGTACACTGGCGGTCTCGTGGGAGGTGGAGTGTAGACTGGTCTAGCTGTGGTTGGGAAGGTAAACGGTACTTTAGGTGTGGGGTAGTCATAACCTGTTGTTTTGAATGGCGGTGGAGTTACTGGCGGTGGGGGCCTCGTTGGGGGTGGAGTGGGGGGTCTTGTTGGAGGCGGGGGTGGTAAGTATGTAGGAGGCCTGGTTGGCGGCGGTGGAGGTGGTGGTGGTCTAGTTGGAGGTGGTGTTGGTGGTGGGGGAGGTAAATAAGTTGGTGGCCTAGTTGGTGGTGGTGGTGGCAGGTATGTAGCGGGTGTTTTAAAGGTCGGTCTAGTAGGAGGAGGCGTTGGCGGTGGAGGAGGTAAGTATGTAGGAGGCCTGGTTGGTGGAGGTGGTGGTGGTCTAGTTGGGGGTGGTGTGGGAGGTCGTGTTGGGGGTGGAGGAGGTAAGTATGTAGGAGGTCTGGTTGGTGGAGGTGGTGGTCTAGTTGGGGGTGGTGTGGGGGGTCGTGTTGGGGGTGGAGGAGGTAAGTAAGTTGGTGGCCTAGTCGGTGGAGGTGGGGGTGGTGGAGGCCTAGTTGGAGGTGGTGTTGGTGGCCTTGTTGGCGGTGGCGGGGGCAGGTATGTAGCGGGTGTCTTGAAAGTTGGTCTGGTAGGAGGAGGCGTTGGTGGCGGAGGTCTTCTAGTCGTAGTCGGAGGTAAATACGTTATCGGAGGGAACGTCCTCTGTGTAGTTGGCTGTGTCACAGGAGGAACGTAGGGCCTTCTGGTGGTCGTTGGGTAAGTGAACGGGACTTGTGGAGTTGGGTACGTGTACCCAGTGGTTCTGAAGTTATCATAGATGGTGCTTGATCGCCTAGTGGTTGTCGGGGGTGGCGGTCTTCTCGTTGTTGGAGGAGGCGGCGGTCTAGTTGGTGGCGGTGGTGGTGGGGGTGGGGGTCTAGTTGGAGGTGGTGGTGGTGGTGGAGGAGGCCTTCTCGTTGTGGGTGGTGGTGGTGGTCTTGTTGGAGGTGGTGGAGGCCTAGTTGGAGGTGGGAAGGGTATGCGGGGTGTTTGATACGAATAGCCTGTAGTTGGGGGTCTGTAGGTTGGGGGTGGTCTTGTTGGCGGGGGTGGTGGAGGGGGTGGAGGTCTTGTTGGTGGAGGTGGCGGTGGTGTTCTAGGTGGCGTTGGTGGAGGTGGAGGTCTAGTTGGGGGTGGAGGTGGAGGTGGTGGTGGCCTGGTCGGTGGTGGGAAAGGTATGCGAGGAGTCTCGTATACATATCCTGTAGTCTGTGGCGGTCTCGTCGGTGGTGGAGGTGGGGGTCTGGTT
Source organism: Melanchra persicariae (assembly GCA_947386135.1). Taxonomy (NCBI): domain Eukaryota; kingdom Metazoa; phylum Arthropoda; class Insecta; order Lepidoptera; family Noctuidae; genus Melanchra; species Melanchra persicariae. The sequence continues at coordinate 21,670,929 of OX376650.1, forward strand.
GGTGGTGGTGGTGGTGGGGGAGGGGGGCGAGTTGGTGGTGGTGGTGGCGGGGGAGGAGGGCGAGTCGGTGGTGGTGGTGGTGGGGTTCTTGGGGGCGTTGGTGGAGGAGGAGGTCTCGTTGGAGGTGGTGGTGGTGGCGGTGGAGGCCTAGTGGGTGGTGGGAATGGGACGCGAGGAGTTTCGTAAGAATAACCCGTGGTGGGTGGTCTGTATGTTGGTGGCGGTCTGGTTGGTGGGGGTGGTGGAGGCCTAGTTGGTGGTGGCGGAGGTGGGGTTCTTGGTGGCGGGGGAGGAGGAGGTGGCCTAGTTGGAGGTGGTGGCGGTGGTGGCGGTGGCCTGGTTGGTGGCGGCGGCGGCGGTGGCGGAGGCCTGGTTGGTGGCGGGAACGGTATGCGCGGAGTTTCATACACGTATCCTGTAGCTTCAGTTATCGGAGGCCTCGTCACCGGAGGTGGGGGAGGCCTAGTTGGTGGTGGTGGCGGGGGAGGGGGAGGCCTCGTCGGTGGTGGTGGTGGTGGCGGCGGCGGGAAGGGAATCTTCGGCTTAGGGTAGAAGTAGCCATCTTCATCAAGTGTTGCGGAGATGGGGGAGCCAAAGACCGCATAGTTTTGTGGCGAGCCGAACTGGATGGCTCGAGTCTCTCGCTCTGCTGTGCAGGTGTGGAGCACTGCCAGCAGAACCACTGCTAGATGCAGTGACAGCCTCTGGAATGACAGAGAATTTTTGGGTTAGAAAATTGTGATACAAAGAAATGGCAAAAACTACAAACTATTATTACAAAAAGATATCGTGAATATTGTAAATGGTGTCCATTTCAAGTTTTTTAATGCTGGCTTGTATTTATCTGTTTAACACAATTTTTACTAGACTACGCTCTTAGGTAAAAGTACCCATGATAAGATAACCTAATAAGATTCATAATATACTGTTACAGCTAACTTCTGCTTGAAAATCATTTAACATTAATCAATTTCAAGTTTCGTGTACAAATCAAAGGATGTTGATTAAATTACGGACAATCTTTTCCCGTAATCGTACTTAATTTAAATCTCCGTGTCAGGGCCAGCATTTCGTAACACTGGCTTTGGAAACATGTGACCCCTCGTGGTCATCGTTTGACATCGTGCGTAACATTAATCATATGTTATGCAACGAACAATGTCATTAATATATTAAAATATCAATTAATTATGCATAGCACTTTTAAATCTATGAATATGTCATTTGTAATTTATTTTTATTATTTGTTTACTAGTTTATTGACGAAGTACAGATATGGAGTTCATCATGCATGGAGCCATTTTGTTTGGTCGCTACAACTTTTTTTTAAGAAATAAAGGTTTATATTCTAAATCATTTCCCCTACTCAACACTGCCAAATTGACAGTTTTAAAATTATATTTGTCATTGCAACTGAGACTTGAGTAAAATTCTATGCAAGATAGTTTTATGTGATCAGGCTTACTTAATTCTAGGTTATATTAAAATTGGGTCAAGGCCAAGCCTTTTCTAAATTAACTTAAAGTAGTGTTCCCCCAAATTATAAACAAGGTCATACCATCTTTCAATATTTATAAAAAAGAAAAGGATGTGCTCAAAACAGTACAAATTTATAAACGCCTGATGCAAAAGTTTAATCAATGTATTTCTGTCATTCCAAGCAGCGAATGGGCGAAGACATTAGTGCCTACATAAACTTGTTAGCAAAAGACCTTTTTCATTTTTCGTATTGCTGGATAAATCATTGGTGAAACTTATACAATGTGAGGCACTACCGCTAAGAAAAACGCCCTTAAATAATAAGTGAATTTGTCTACACAGACTTTTCTCTACCTGCAGCAATCTTACTTAGGTATACAACATAATAATAAAAAAATCTACAGGCGCTTTCCACAAAAAAAGAGTCGCAGACATATTTTTCGATTTCTCAATCGTAAGTTAGTAACGTAAATCAACTCAAAGAAGGAAAAAAACTGCTTTCAATAAGAAAATATATTAATGAATTATCATACAAATGGTATGTTTAAGTTACGACTGTTCGCATATAATATGCGTCAGTGAAACACATTTCGTTGAAGAAGCTCAAGGCGTTCCGGTTAGCACTGGTAGAATTCTACTTGTACGTCGTCTGGTCCAAGGTAAGAGCTTTCGTCAACTGCCGTAAAAATTTATGTACCTATGGATTCATGTTTCAAATTAATCGTTTTTTTATGGGTTTATTCGGTGTTGGGAGATTTAAGTAGGCTTCTTATTGCTTGTTTTAAAATGGTCTAGTAAAAGACAAGAACCACTCTTTTCAAGGATAATCGGCTTGTTATATAATATTTTAATTATTTATAGTCCACAAATGAGTGGTAGTTTCGTGTGAGTAATCGTTTACCTTTAGGTAAATGACTACCTATTAATCTAATTAATTATATATTAATTTATCTACACTTATATATATATTATAATTATAAAGAGGAAAGATTTGTTTGTTTGTTTGTTTGAAATGAATAGGCTCCGAAACTACTGGACCGATTTGAAAAATTCTTTCACCAGTAGAATTGTACATTATCGATGATGGACATAGGCTATAGAATATTTTCAAAAAAGTTAGGGATCCGTATGAAAACTTCGATAATGTAACCCAAGGTGTGAGAAAAAATCCTTATATCGCGTACGCTGCGGAATCTATTGACAATAGAGCAAAGTGATGTACTACAGTTTTATAGAGGTTATCAATGTCTACAAAAAAGTCCGCGATACCATATGCCTAACTATTATGGTTAAGTCATGGTGACTTAACCATAATAGTTAGGCATATGGTATCGCGGACTTTTTTGACCGCTTTTTGTTCAAATTATTCAAGCAAATCCTTGGTGATTTGAAAAAATGGTGATTTCGGTATCATGATATCAATCCTTATCCATTTAAATGGTTTGATAATTAAGGTTGATTATTTCCGTGTAAATTACACTTTAAATTATTCAAATCGGACCTTTCGTTCAAAAGTTACGACGGTAATAAACATGCTCGGAGTAAGAAAAATGTCGCGGCTTGAGCGAACTGGGAAGAATCATATCAATGCTTGGTCCGATGAAGTTGAAAATGATTTCGATAAAACAATAAGAATAACAAATGTTTGGATTTTTCGCAAATAAACTACATACCTACATAATAAGGGGTGAAGCAGGGGTGATTAAGATTTTAGGGGAGGACATTATTGCTTGCTTTAATTTACGTCGGGATGCTATGAACAAACTAAAAATGGGATTATTGAAACATATGTACCTAACAATTTTTGCATAATCAACTCCTGTTTGTTTTGTAGTACCTACTCAATCCGCGCGGACGAAGTCGCGGGCGAAGTGCTAGTATATAATGAATATATTTGTTATTTAAACATTTATAAAAACAATAACTTTAATAGTTACTTACAGCTTTATTCTATCACGAAATCATTAAACTTCAAAAACATCATTTTTATTTTTAATTTATTTATACCAGAATAAATTAATGATTGCTCATAGCAATATTGTATCTTTTAACTTAATAGTAAACATGTCAGTTAATATCTACCATTTAGTAGAATTATATTTTACTAACGACTCATTAAGCAGACGTGAAAAAATTCAATTTATAAATCAAATGTTATAACAACAAAATTAATTTACAAAATAAAAATGTTGTTCTTTAATTACAAATCAGTCTATTTATCATCTCAATTCAACATATTTACTCGCGCCAACCTTGTAACTTGGACCACACAATGACATTGATGAAGCGTTTTGTCACTAACAATGATTTAATTAAGTCAACACAGTCTTCTTCAACTGTTTTTGTTGGCTGATTGCTTATTATGCGTAATGACCACTTGTCCTTCATTTTATTCAATTTTAATCATTACTTGTGGCAATTGCAGTATTGCGAATTTATTTTAAACAACTTAACATGAAGAGAAGATCGCAGGATGACTTGGATGACTTCTTAGTGAATTGGCGTGTGAAGAATGGGGGAGCCCAGGAGTGGGACAATTCAGGATGAAAAATAAATAACAAAGGTATGTTGTGTAAGCTAATTGTGGTACCTCTGTTTAACCCCCCAGGGAATACCGGCGAGATGATATTTTACGTGTCAATGCTAATGCATTTCAAGTAATTAAATCATTTACAGGCGGTTGTTTTATTTGTCAAGGCGTCCGTGTGTAGGTAATGCTATCCATTTATTGCAACAAATGCATTTTTATTGTATAAAAAAGGTAACCACGCTATAGAGTGGATGATACCAACTTCCTCCTTTCTAATAAAAACTTCATGCTGCCTTAGACTCCGCCTGTCAAGGGTGGTCTATATGGCAATATCCCTTATGACCGGTCATAAGGCCCATATTTAGCAGATAGGTCCATGGTACATAAACGTAAATTGTGTTCTAGGAAAATAAACATTGTTCTGATATAGATTGTTATTTCCTTAAACACTAAAACCAAAAACATTTTTTTTTTCATTTAGTGCTAATAATCACCAATCTATTAAATTGTTAAAAAATACATGATATGATTTAAATCAATTTAAATACCAAAAATTGTTGTCATTGAAAAATGAAATCTTTATTAAGTAATGTAAAAATATTAGTATATTATATAGATAGTTTTCGACTATTTTTTCCAGTATTATAGTTATATGTAATGTGTTAAAAAAATGCTAAACTAATAATTATTCGATAATAATTAAAAAACAATAAGCTACCGACTCCATTTATTTCCTAAATATTAATCTCTAGAATCATTTTTTAAATTGTGTTTGTTTTATTTCCAAATAGATTTCGTTCATATTTTGTTGCATTTTCTCATTAAAATATTCCAAAAGTCAATGGTAAAGTGAGAATTATGATGTTCCCAAAAATATGTTTCTATCACATCTGATAGAACTATTAATGCTTGCTCAGAATAATTATTCCGTGCCATAATTAATCGCCGTTGTAACGAAACCATAACGCAATTCAGGATTGAGCACAAATGGTACAACGCCATCTATCGAGCTTAGCGGCAACTTTCAAACTTTTTAACACAATTAAATTAATAATTATGTACTTCTGTTTGAAGCATGTTTCATTTTTTTTTATGTGAAATTACCTATTTGTTTAGCTATTTGTAAATTAACCTTTCTTTATTGGTAGGGTTACCGACATTTATTACGGATTCCGTTGGTCGAAACAATGGCCATTAATTTTAAGTGAAACATTTTTATCACCACCGAAATCTTCATTATATTCGGTAGTAGGTGCAGGCATATTAATTACTTCAATAAATAATAGGCACGCGTCGGCGTTAGTGGGCTTTTAATTACTTGTTACTGCACAAACAATAGTTTGGGCACAGTTAGAATGTGCACATTTAATTGTGTGATATTCTAAGCATTCGATGATAGAGATAATTACGACTATCGATTATGTACGGAAATGTTGATTCGCGTCATGACTAGTTAAGTAATGTTAATGAATGATAGGTATGATAAGTACCTATTATACATGACTAAATACTAGCTATGTAGCACCCACTCCTATCGAGATTGCAGACTCTACACTCGATACGTGTACCTGGGACAAACGGTCCAGTTAGGTAAAGCTAACTTCGCGAAAGAGGTAAGCCGTCGGATCAGACTCGGCTGGGCGGCATTCGGGAAGTTCGTGGTATCTTCTCGTCTCTCATATCACAGTGTCTCAAGACGAAAGTCTATGACCAATGCATGTTCTCAGTAATGACCTATGAACTAGAAACGTGGTCGCTCACAATGGGACTCATTCGAAGGCTTAAAGTCACCCAAAGGGCAATGGAGAGGGCAATGCTCGGAGTTTCTTTGCGTGATCGAAACAGGAATTACGATACCCACAAGAGAACTAAGGTTACCGACATAGCCCGAATGATCACCAAATTGAAGTGGCAGTGGGCAGGGCACATTGCTCGCAGAACAGATGGTAGATGGGGCCAAAAATTTCTGGAGTGGCGACTGCGTACCGGAAGACGCAGCGTTGGAAGGCCTCCAACAAGGTGGACCGATGACCTGGTGAGGGTCGCGGGTAGCCGATGTATGCGAGACGCACAGGACCGGTTGTCGTGGCCTCCCTTATAATATCAGCCGAATGACGATTCGGCTGATATGATGATGATGATGATGAAATATTAGCTTATAATTAATAATTTTAAGATTACCTATTACCAGAGTAAAGAGGTCTTATTGGCAGATGGAAAATGTGCGAAAACGAAAGAGAAACCTGAAATGCCCTTCATCATCAAGAATAGAAAGACTCATTTCAAGGACTTGCGCAAAAACTAGGCCTAAAACAATAAGACAAAAAACCTATAATTACTAAACATAACACAACTAATAATTACAATAATTTCCAACTTAAACCTAACAAAGACTAAAATACTAGACCAGACATTGTCAGACATTATTTCGTACAAACGTGTTCTACATAACTAATTTTCTTTGTTCATTGACGGAAATTGTAATGAGTTGTACACACGTGGCGTCTGTAACATACAACTACTTGTAAGTAGGTTACAAACTTACAACTGATACCGACAAGCGCCGGCTTTTTGTTGGTTTTGTTTTTGCTTATCTCTCTTGAGCTAAGTATTACAGGGTACCGGTAATGGGTCTATGAACTGCGTTTTGGCTGGCAACAATGGTTCTTAGAGTAGTGACGATATTTAGAGATTGATCTTTAAGTATATATTTATGTCGCAGCCAATTAGCTTAATCAACCGTTTAAGTGGTGGCCTAGCCTTTTCATTTAAATGCGCTGATTTTTCAGCGACCTAAGTGACATCTTTTGTTCAATAGCGTTTAATGACTTACCCATGCCACTTAAGTCGCTGATAAAACGGCGCAGTTCAATGAAAAGGCTAGAACTTTAATTAATGGCCGATTAAGCCAGTTGGCTGTGACATATATTTTTATTTCATTAAAACTTTATTCATTAGTAAAAACACTATAAAAAGGTGGACTTAATTAATGATTTAGGCATTTTCACCCAATCGACCCTAGGATGGTGCAAAGATGGACAAATGACAGGTGCAACTTAATGGAAAGAGATTGATATACTGTAAAGTAATCTTAAATAGAGTAATTTTAACAATATGACTTTTTAAATCTTTCGTGGGATGCAGGATGCAGGCACCAAGTAAGGAGAAACAATGGAGGCAGAACAATTATCAAGAATTTACATTTAAACAATTGATATCTTTTATAAGAAAAACTTAAAACATTATTCAACCTTTGAGACAAGAACGTAAACGAAATCAGTAAACAATTCGAAGGCAATACAATCGATACAAATACCGAACGGCCAGCGATCCCTAGGTCATATACATTAGCAGATGACACACAAAAATTAACAAATGGTCCCGAAGGCCGCACGACATCGTCTAAGTAATTATTTACTTAAGATATATAATAGCCAGCACTGACCCCAGGTTGCGACACCTCGCAAACTCGACGCGAGCTACTGGTGATGAATGAAATGCTAAAAGTGACAGGATTTCTAAGTTGAACCTGTCGCTGTGAGGTATTTTTAACCGACTTCTAAAAAAGGAGGAGGTTCTCAATTCGGATGTTTGTTAATTCTCACACCGACAAAAACTGATTTAAGGCAGCTGTAACATCTAATTGTCGGTACTAAAAATACCAAGGCATTGTTAATTTTAACTTGAACCACAGATTAAGTAACTAAAGTAACTGTGCCAGTTTCAGCGTTTGTTTGGGGATTGAGTCGTCCTTTTAAGATAAAAGAACACGTACCAAACGTAGCGAATCGATTGGTAACAGCTCGCAATATGTTGGTCAAGTGGTTTAGAAAAATGAGTATCTTTGCAACTTTGTCACACCCTTTGTATCGTGAATTTAGACATCAGTTTCGATTATGGTGTGGTCGTGGTCAGATTGACCTTATTTTTGTTCAAGTTTTTCGAGAGTAATCCCATTAGTATTCACACCATGATTACAAAATTGTACGAAAGAGTTACCGAGGCTCTAGAATGCGCGGGGCCCACCCGCTCCCGCAAAAAAAAATATTTTCACAATCGTTCAATAAGGATCTATGAAGAAGTTAAGTCTCAATATGCCGCCAGAAACCGAAAAAGTAGTATATCACAAAGGAAACCCTAAATCTGGTTACCCAAAATTGATGTCGTGAAATCAATCGTGTTACATCTCACACGTTGAAACCAAATATTAGAAATAACGACAGTCATAAGTCACGCCACTTATCACATGGAACGTTAAGCTTATGAGATAATTAATTCAAAGTCAACAGAACCAATAGTCAATACCAAGGCAAGTTTAAAGTAAACTATAGCGTAATCACATGATGCAAAGTTGGCTTGTGCAAGCTAATAGCGTTTCTTAATTCAAAAGATATATTAATTTCTTCATCATTATCAAATTCAATCATCATTAATTTAGTTTCCGTTTGTGGACTGTAGTCACATTTATGGTATTTGATGAAGATATGTCTACTTAAGATAAATTTCAAGAGATGACAATTTAAATCAGTGTTACGCTACCACGCCTGGTAACACAGATTTATTGGAAGTGTAATATCTATTTATCTAATTTTATGATCTATGCATTACTGCAGTGCGATTCTGTAAAAATCTCACAGTTAAGTCCCTTAGGTGATGTGAACATGAAGTGAGCTATCAAACCATACAAACAAAACCGAATAACAGTTTACTTTATGCTCACTGCACCTAAGTTCACGCGGTTAGGTAATGTTGACAAAATAGACCAGCTGTATTTATCAAGCATGCATGAAAATAAAGTGCAATCCATAGGTATACCAAAATCAAAATAATGCAATTTATTAGGCAAAACGAAATTATAAACTAAGGCTAAACTAGACTAAGGGCCAATTTCACCAATGAATCTGAACGCGATCAGTACACCTTTTTTTTTTTTTTTTTTTTTTTTTCTGGATGGGAAATCATCAAATGACCCCTCCCGCTCTGGGTGGAGCGGCAGGGAGTGTCAGACTTCTACTGACTAAAACCCACCCATGCTCCTCTTAGTGCCTTTACGTTCCAGGGCCACGGTAACTCTTTCGAACAAATCCGCAACCCTGGTAGGCTCTGGCCTTAACGGGCCCCGACCCATGCTGACGACTGCTGGCTTGGCGCGCGTAGAACACAGCGCGCCGTCAACCCGGGCCTGTTCTGATCGGACGGCGAGCTGATCAGTACACCTAAACTGCGTTCAAGAGCTGTCAGTGTAAATATTCTATAGAAAAATAATTACACTGATAGCTCATAAACGTGGTTTATTATCTGATCGCGTTCAGTTCCACTGGTGGAATTGGCCCTTAGGTTCGTCTGGAACCCATATGGGTTCCAGACAAACCTAAGGTTATTGCAAAATACCACTTCACCTATATAGGTGAAGTGGTATTTTGCAATAACCTTGATACTCTAAAGCTTTTGATGGATAGACGTTAGTAAAACAGAAGTCAACATCAACCAGAAAGGCTTTTAAACATTTTTTTTAAGTCAAACAAAATTTGACGGCCAGCAAAACACGTGGATGATGAAAAACTTGTGTGGGATGCAAAACAACAAAGACACAACATCAAACGCAATGCGAAATCTAAATTATACCTAATAACAGTAAAGCTCTTGAATTGTAAACCATTTAAGATACAAGTGCTTAACATTGCCAAAGTAACAAACAGACAGATTGGTGTCAAGTGGCCCTTATATCACAGTTAAATTGATCAAAGAATGATGAAGAATCCATTGTTTGCTTCAAATTTCTTAATGTTTATAAATTATAAGTTGTCAATAATAAATTGTAGGGAGCCATGATCGATGATTTATGTTTTGATGAAGATTTGATTTCAGATGATAGAATTTTGGAAGTACGTGTAATAGTTATATTGTGTAAAGTTGGTTTTGTAATTGGTGAAAGGGAAGATGAGTTAAATGTTAGATTTGTCAGTAAAATGGTCTTGAACTAATGTTTAGTAATAATTTTAATGATTTTTGAAGGTTGCGATTAACCCAGTGATGCTATTGTGTACTACAGTACCCCGGGTAATGTTAACTGGACTGTTCATGGTACACTCGATTAATATAATCTGTTTTATTAGACAGTCCAATCTTCAATCAAAATATTGTAAACCTTCTTTTCTGCATAAAGCAATACATCTCAATTGGCTAATATCTAACAATCTGTCATCATAACGCCTCAGGTTATCACGCTAATTACATGCACTTTAAATCGATTATCATCAATGTCCTTCACCTTTGCGTTTACCGGAATCATATTATCAGCTATGTTGTTAATATCAGTCATGCCTCGAGGGATGGTTATCTTTTGGCAATCTATGAACTTTTTGAGGTGTTGTTCGTAATTGTTTATTAAAACTATTAAACTGACGATTTGGCCTTTATTCATATAACTAATCATTAGTTTTGTTTATGTATCATGGGTCTTAGTAAGTATTTCTTCATTCGCATCTTAGGTATAGAAAAATTTTCAAAATGTTTTGAAAAAGAAAATATTTACCTACTCAATATTTTTACACAATAAAATCAAGGCAGTTTTCTGTTGAGAATCAATCTTTGAAGGAACAATACAAAAGTTACAGCAGGTTTAAAAGGTAACTTGAAACATAAATACATCTTGAGATTACATTTGCATCTTTATTACCAGTGTTGATTTCAGACGGTAATTTTATTGACTTAAATATACATTGATAAAATCATGACATGCTTTAATAGTCTTATCAAAAATGTCGCCACAAGAAAACGACATAAAGATTTTGTTTTCTTTTGGCATCGTTTTCGATTTGCAGTAAGTTTATCTTTGGAACATAGTCTTGAAGTTATCAAGATTGTTTAGTAATACCAGCTTTGTTATCCTACTTGCATTTCAAATATTATTTTACTGGATATCCTAGCCCATTCACGCACAGCGACACAAGTTGCGTTAGCTGCACGGTCTTACTTTCAATTTTATTACTAAAATATACTGCAGGAGTTAAAATAATTTTAAGCGTCTATCATTCCTCGAAGCTCTGGTAAATATTTATTTAAATTTAAATTGTCTTTCACTGAGGCCTTTTTATTTAGAGTCAAGTTGAGTCACTCAACATAGAGGTAGGTACATAATATAATTCTACATATCCTACTGACGGGTTAGAAACAATAAAGAAACTACTTAACACTTATTTAAACATTAACTTAACTCCAACCAGTTTGTCCAGAAACTGGTGAAAGATTACGTGGACTTCCAAGGTTTACGTTAAACGACCATTAGGTTTTTGTGTTAACTGCTTTATAATGTGGTGTTAGGACACTTACATTCAAGATAACTAGGATTTTAATGATTCGAGGAATAGTAGCTGCACATCTAATGTCAATTTACGAGTTTGATTTGTAAACATGGTGATGAAAACCATAATTAATTGGCTTTGACCATTCAAAGATTGAAAATTGATGGCTTAATGTTTTACCAAGCCAAGGGAAACCGAAACTTCTTAAGACACAGTATTTTTCTTTTATGCTAACTTTAAAAATGTTATAGGCTGCAAAAGATACACCTATTAAGGTTCAATTTACTTCTTATAGTATAATATCTTCACTTTATTGAACCTCATAATTGGATTAGGTACCTAACAACTTGTTTGTTAATGTTTTATCATTCTTATATAATACCTACTTTTCCGTCCCTAGCTGAGTCTTCGCCTACTGCCATATTAACATCTTCAACGTCTATAAAAATGTAGAAAGCTATAAATATAATCAAATTAAAACAAACCAACACACCTTGGCCCTGTTTCGTCCCTTCAAAACATTAAAATCATTCACACCTCAACAAAATTCAATCGAAACCAATTTGATTGTCTTTTGGTGTCATCGTACCATACATGGCATGTCCAGTTGGTTCTCTTGCGTAACTTCAAGTAACGCAAGCTTTTGTAGGATAGTAATGAGGACCTCGTGAACGGTAATTATTTTTAACATGACAGTTACATTAAATTACGTTATGAGTTCTCAACATCCTTTATGTTTTATGTTGTTTATGGGTTACCCTAGGGCAGTAATTTATGTCAAGTGTAAACGTAAAGCTCTCTCATTATGGCTATAATGTTTTGTTCATCGTTGAGAATGTAAATTATTTTAAATACCTCTGACCTGTACCTGATTAATTTTGTCTTCAAATTTTTCATTATTCTAGTTCCATATTTCAGTTATGGCAGTTGAGTAAACGATTTAGGAGATATTGACTCTGTTACCATTTTAACTGGCCCTCCTGGACTTTGTTAATACTGATGTTGGTGAGATAGTATATTTTAAATGCTTTAATATCGTGATATTCAAAAGAGGACAACCTTTAAAAAAAATGGTACGGTTTTTCACTTTTTGGTGCTGGTCCCTCAAAAACGAAATCTTAGTAGTAAGCAACAACTGTGGTAAGGTAACTTATGGAGTTCCGTTGCGCGTCTTGGCAAACCAAATCCAGTTTAGATTAGTAAATTAAAAAAAAAATACCCAAAATGGTTCGACTCTGCCCATAAAATTTGAACTGATTTCTCTCGATTTTGATGACTATGGGGACCACACGGAAAGTGTACCCGTTCAAACAAAAGAAGAATTTTCCAAATCAGTCCAGGCGTCTATGAGTAATCAAGGAACATTATATAAACAAGTAGGTACGCAAAAATGGCATCATCCAAGTAAGCCCAACTCTTAAAACAAAAACTGCCAAACTGAATTAAATTTTAACAGAACCCAATGACGTAAACCGCATCGAACTAAAAAAAATCACAAAAATCGGATGAAACCTTGGAGTACCTAATCGGTGTACATGCATAAAAAAAATATATATACCAACAATTGAGAACTTCCTCCTTTTTGGGAGTCGGTTAAAATCTCAACAATTTTATTTAGCGTCTGATGCTGTTAAAGATGCCGGCTTAAATTGAGATGACCATAGCTTACACAACCTCCGTTTAAAATAGGAATTTTCCTTGTAGCTGCTACTCGTCTCTGAAAGAAAATTCAATAAAACACTAAAGCGCTTAAAATAACTTATTGAAATACCCGAGTTAATGGTGGAGACTGTAAATGTTAATAGAACTATCAAACTAATGCAAGTGTTTGATTTAAAAGCCAAATCAACTGTTAATGATAGTCTTAAGTCTTAATTACATCTTTTTGTGAACACCTATTACTGAAATGTTATTAAATTTGATATATGAACAGAGAGGTGTACTAATAGCCTGGTACACGAAATATAGAACATCTGAATGCAAAACCTCATTTTTAAAACTGTAAATTGAATAAAAAAAACCAAGAACATAATTATAAAAGTGTGTGTCATTCAACAATTACTGGAAACGCACATCGTTGAAGAATAAGAAAAGCCCAGGTTTCTCAACAACATAACATAACGAACATTATTTGGTGAGTTATCAATAAACCACAAAGTAACGATACGAATAATGATGAAACTCCTCAAAGCAATAACATTTAATAACCGTACAGCTTCAAGAGGATACATGCACAATAATCGACGCTAACATTTTGCTGAAGCATCTATCATAAATCAAGCAATCAAAATAACAAGTTACGATCAATTTTATTAATATACACCGGACCATATACGTCACATTGAATAGATTCCGAATTACAATGAAATATGATTCCTGGATATTGCTAATTTCGGTCGTAAATCAAATTGGATGGACTGTTTAGGAGCCTTGACATTTGGGTTATATGTTGCTTTAAGAATTTGTCCTTGCTCCGGTATTTGTCCGGATGGTTTTCGAAGATCCGGGTCAGGTGATGAAACTGAACGTGGTTCTTCATTTCCATTTTGGTATTGGGAAAACATTTAGCTTATCTCTTTCTTAGCCTATGTCGTGTATATGAGAGACGACTATGGTTTTTATGTTTGTGTAATATTTATGTCACCGGAAAATCGCAAACGCCGTAAGATTTCAAAATATGGCGTGAAATTGTCAACAATTTTCTTCTATATAAGACAAGGATATATTGGAAACTATTGAATTTGGATGTAATTGCACAAATATATCGAGAAATTCTAATCTAATCAAAATTTGTTACAATCGTAAGGAGTCTGAAATTTTTCGGTGACATTTACTTTATTAAAATTTAACCTTACTGCTTGTATCTCCTTTCTTTTTACTTCATCCGGTGCTGCGTTAACATCATTTTGATTTCGACTATTACAATATTTTCAACATGTTTTCAGTTTTCATCATGTTTCTGTTTAATTTGGTCATCCTTAATACACACTGGTACTTATGAGCTTCTCACTACAACCGCCTTAACAATAATAATCCTAAGGTTTAACAAAATTTATGCGCATATTTGGAGAGTCCAATGCCCTTTTCCTATTGACGTCCTTAGCTTACGCAAAACAACAAATACCTTGTGTATCGGCTTTTCCTTTATCTCCCGGATACTATCAAATCCCAATAATGATTTCGCTGAAGCCAAGATGGTTAAATCCACCTTTAAATCAATAGTTAATCTAGCAAGCTTAACCACAAACAAGGAATTGACTGGCCTTTTGTTGGGTAATAGTTCACACTTGACGTCAGTTGGCCTGATTGATGAATGATAACGTTTTGAGGTCGCCCGTCAATCGTATTGTTGCATTTTGTGCTGGAAGCTCTCCTTAACATTTTGAATTTGATAAGCAAGAGGTGTTAGTTGATTCTGTTTAGTACCATCAACAGCTAGAATTATGCTTTTTGATTTAATGTATTTTTGTTTTGGTTACCAGTTTTACCTTTTTTTATTAAAACCTATCTACAGTAATCATTATTATAAAACAGCTTTTTAAAAATAATAACTATCTCACAATCATTAAGACTGTGATTTTACATAATTCTAGCAAAATAAAAACAGGATTTGGTCATAGGACAGCATAACTTGGTAATTAATAGCCTGTTTTTAATTTTATAATTAAGAGGAAGAATCCTGTTCAAGTTTCTTGAACTAAAACCAGTTTCGAGAATACTATTTTGAATAAAATCTTTTAGTTATTATTATACCCTGTGGTTTGCAATTTAGTAATTTTTTAGATAAAAACAAATTATAATTTACCTAAACGATCTCCATTTTTGTCTTTCGAATTAGTCTGAGTTGAGAGATGGGTCCCGCCTTCTATCAAACTTAATGCTGGTATTTTATTTAGGCTTTCAGTTCATAAAAAATATTATTGTTTGTTAAACGGTAGTTGTTTTTAGTTTATTTCAATTTTGTTTTCGATCCTCAATCTTGTTTCGGTCTTATTGCATTGCTTATAAGTTTACTTTTTGCAGTTGGGTTTTTTATTAGTTCTGAGATCTTTAGATTAATAAAAATTTATAAGTTTCAGGCAATAACTACTAAAATACTATTTATTTGTTCAACCTTATACTTAAAACAGATACCATCTCTTCTTACCAAACAATTGGTCGTATTTAATGTAACTATTCCGTTTTTATTTGCATTTGGCATTGAGTATGAAAATGTAAGTCGAATTGTTAACAAAGGAGTTGGATTCCTCTCACTATCATTGTGTGTGTAGATAAAAATGTATTGTCTTTCCCTATTCAACTGGTAAACATGCGAAGTTGGGTAAAAAGTGTGTTGCTTAATTACTGGTTATTAATTATTGGTTGGATGCTACTTTCTTCATTAGTGTCAAGTGCAAATTTAACGATGTACAAGTGAATACCATCTTAATGGAAAATTGCAGAATCGATGTGAACGTGGCGATTAGTTATGGCTCCCGCGATAACATGACAACTGTAAATTTTGTCGCATCGTTGTCGCATTGACGCGTTACACCTGTGGTAGCCTATAAAACGAAATAAGAGACACAATGACAGAATATTAAAAATGATTCTTTCATCAGCTCTTTACATTCTCGGTATGTATCTACACTAATATAATAAAGCTGAAGAGTTTGATTGTTTTTTGAACGCGCTAATCTCTGGAATTACTAGTCAGATTTTTGTAATAGTAGGAATTTCCCGTTCCCATATAGCCTGTAAACTTTCTCATGAATGTCATTAGAAAGTTTACAGGCTATATGAGATCAGGAAAATTCTACGTGCACGGTAAAAAACCTCATATGCGCGTACGAAGTCGCGGGCAAAAGCTAGTAAAATTAGGAAAGACCCTTTATGGGTTAGAAGCTATAGGCATCGATAGAATTTTCCTCAGTTCTAAAAAAGTTCAATACTCAATACTCAATATTTTATTTGCATTCCACAATGTAAACTTAGGTGGAAGGTACATTATAACATATACATAATTTTAGATCATTGTGGACCCTGTCGGGCACAGCAAGATAGGATAGAGGAAGAGGGCTGTTATTATAAAAGAGTAAAATATAAATTGTTTTTCTACTATTCACTTTGACGATGTTGTGTTTCAATGTTGACGATGTATCGATCACTTTATTTAGGCGATTAGCTAAGTAGTGAAATTCGTCACTGGAGTCTTGAAGTCACGAGTAAATAGGTTACATCTGGCAAGTGTGTCCCATTTTAGACCACATCATCTTTTTTCAATAGATGTAAGGTTGCCTGCTTATCGGTCTTCTACAGATTGTACAACCCTAATCTCTTCAAAGTTAGAGTGAACAGGCTCCTTCTGGGTAAGCTCGCTCCATCGTAGACTTTGTCTCTGTCATCTCTGACATTGACTAGAGTCAAGAGCAAACCCATCTCTAATTAAAAAAAAAAAAAAAAGATGATATAAAGTGGTGAAGTGCGAGTCTAACAACAGTGAAAATATAAAATAACATTTAATTGCAAATAAAGTTTATTGCAATTACATTACATAGTTAAAAGCCTGAACAACCTATTACAGGCTCCATAAAGAATTGCGAAGGAAGCTATTAACCCAGAGCACCTACACTAGATGTTCCTACCTATAATCTGGTACCCATATGAGGACAGCTGAGGTGTCCCTACCTCTCATCAAGTACCCATATGAGGACAGCTGAGTTACGATGCTCCTACGCATAGGTCCGGGCTATCAATGTCAACACAATGACATCTGATTCTATTAATGTTTTGAGTGTCATGAGGTTTTTGAAATGATTCGTTTGTGTAGGTTTATTTTGGAACTGCATTTTAATCTATGGAAGTCGTATAGTTATAAATTTTGTCACTTTTGTTTTTCTACCAGTTTTACCATACCAAAACATGTCTTTATTTGTATTTTTTTTAGCAAAACAAAACTTAGAATTCAATGCTTATAAATATCATTAACTTCTAGAGACTTATTACAACTTTAGGTTATTACTATTTATTTTATGTTGTGTCAGATAGCCAGTTGGTCCTTTTAAAATACTGGTGTTCAGTTGCCTGGATACTATAGTTGAGAAAAGGCTAGGCAGTTTTTTTTTAATTTAATTTGTTTCGTTTCAAGTTTTTTTTTACCCGACTGCCCCATAAGGAAAGAAGGGTAATGTTTTCGAAGGTCCATTGACTCCTCAAAAAGAAAAGACATTTTATTACATTATTTCTTACATTATCTGTAGTCACCAAGGTCACGATTAATAGCCATAATTAGTTCCACAGGTGGTCAAAGATGTCACTTATTAAACATTTATTGGTAAATTGGAACTGGTTTTTATAATAATTTTATCTGTCTTGTGTAAGTGCCAAAGGTGAGGTCAGTGGAAATACAGCACTTTTTTTTCAAGATAATTTATTTAGCGTGTGAAGGGGCTATAGTTACTTTGTAAATCAAGAAAAAAAATGCTAACACTTTTAAGAATGACGGTACAAAAAGTCTTAAGCCAGAATGTTTTGTGAAAGCTTAAGGAAAGTGTTTTGAAATAAATGTTGATTTAATAAATTGTACTCTTGAGATATCTGCTTTAAAATAAAAATCCCTGTAGGTTAATTCTTTATTGAATGAAAAGGTCTGAAGCAATGAATTGTTTGTGCCGTAGATATAAAGTTATATAAAATTATAAATGATCAATTAATAAAGACAAAGGTGTCATTTTTTAAGTAATTGTATCCCGTGCGGTCAACCCGGATATAATAAAAGTATTAATTTTAGGTTAAGACATTAAAAAAGCAAGTTACAGCTACAATCACTGAATTAGACGTTAATTAATTTTAGAAGAAAAAAAATATTACTAACGAAATTAACATAATCATTTCGGACTAAAGCCGGTTACTTAATATTTAAAACATGTATTGTTTACAACGATTAGAATTTATTAATGATATCGAGTTTAAAAAAAAAACGAGTAAGTAAAAAGAACTTGTCATTAATTTCTTGTAGATAAATTATTATTTTTGGGAAAAATTTTAATTTCATGTACTTAAACTGTTATTTTTTTAACCTTTAACACCCTGGCTATTATATTTTGGCATAGATGAATGCAAAAAAATATACAAAATACAACAATAAAATATTATTAACATTTGAAAATATTAGGTAGGTACAGTAGGAATAAAAAAAAGAAAATTAATAAGATAAATGTGATTAAAAAATAATTAAGACTGTCAGGATTCGAACTCACACTATGACTTTCGAAAGGCAAAGTATGCAGATTAAAGTCTGAAAAACTAAATGGGAGACTATGTAAGTACATATAGTATGTTGGTAGTGAGATAATACTATAATTATATAGGTCATCCTCCATGAGTCTTGCAGTTGTTAAAAAAAAACAGTAAACAAAAGCCAAAATTGCGCAACATAAAATTATACGTAACCACGTCAATGATATTACCTTCGGTATCGATGATTCGCAAACTTGACCACAATGACCCTCAGATGACCATAAAACGTTATATAATAGGATTATGTGTAGATTAAAATAGTAGACATTACAGATGTTCTTGAAATATTAAGGCACAAATATAGCTTGAAGTAAGGCATAGTGTCTCGAGCGAAAATTACCGCAAAATAAAATGCAAATAAGACATAAACATTACTAATTACTTTATTATTTCTTCTTTGCTGCCATAACTGGTAGTAGACACGTTTCATAAAATTATTTTTAATTACATTTTGCCTGATTGGAATCATGAATGAAAAAAATATATGTTCCTTATTATTTTAAATGAGTCTACATTTAGTTTATTACAATTCACCATTCATTGAATTATTTTTATTTTTAATTAATTTTTATTACCTACCTACCCATTGTTAATTTTATTTGATTGTTTTACTTTTTGTTTGTCTTGTACGAGTCTCAAATAAATATTTTTCTTTCTTTCTTTCTTTACATTATATAATACTAACCAAGGTATATATTTTCAACAAAAAATATCGTCTTAGTTTCACTCTTGCACCTGTTGCATTGACACAAATGTAGTTTGAACGAAAATGATTTATGTGCACTTACTTTTATTACATAAAACCACGCAAGTATCTGGCGCCGTGACATGAAATAAAGTTGGCATTATTTACAAAAGGATCAAAAGTATATTTACATAATAATGTAACATACAGTTACATCATGGTAGCCACTTGTCTCCAGCGTGGGAGGTTTAAAGAGCCTACCAAATATGTCTTATTACAGTGGTTAACAAATAATTAATACACGAGATGTGCCTTTAATAAATAATTTAATAATTACTTTAAAGACCTGTTAATGTAGGAACTGCCAGGGTTGCGGAAATTGTTCGAAAGAGTCACAGACGCCTGGAACGTAATTGACATTTTGAGGGACATGGGTGGGTGTTAGTCAGTAAGTGTCTGATACTCCCTTCCGCTCCACCCAGAGCAGATGGTATCATTTGAAGATTAGGAAATGGACACGCGTTGCAAGCTTTATCGAAAAACAATAATGTTCTACATATCTCATTGTCTTTAAAAGTTTTAAAATAGTGTTCACAAGTTTTTCCAACGAAGATCCATACTATACTCGTCATATTAATGTGAGGGTAACTCTGTCTCCTTGAGGCCTACCACAACCTCTTAAAACAATATTACTTTAATATTACTTTGCGTTCCGCTCTGTTGGATTTTCAACGCTCGGATCAGCGCCGAGAGTTGAAAATGCAACAACAGAAATTACAAAGTAATATTAAAATAATATTGTTTTAAGAGGTTGTGGTAGGCCTCCTGGTACTCATCACATCTTAACGGTTGAACGGCTTGATGAAACTTGGCACCCGTATAAACCATTTCCTATTAAAGACAAAGTCAAAGCTGCTGGCAGAAGCTATTAAACAATTTAATCTCCAATGTTTCACGTTGGCTCAATATAAAACAAAAAAAAAGGATTTTCCAAAGTGGTTTGTAAAATCCGGTAAAATTAAAATTTACGACCCACTTGATACAATTTAAGCCACTAGTATTTATGAACGTACACTAATTAGTATTAATAAATAAAACTATGAAAGTTCAAGGCTTTTCTACATCAATATTCAAATCATTAATTTCTCGCAAACTTACATATTTTTTGCACAAATGCCTATGACGTAAGTGACGGTAAGAAAACAAGTAAACACCAACCTTAAGCTTCTATATAAAGAGTTCTTTTTAGCTTGTATAAAAGCATGTGCTTCCGCGAAGACGACACTTCAGGTAACCTTTGACATATTTGCTCAATAATTGACATTGAAAATTTCAAGTTTACTATACTTCTGTTAATTATTTTTGCTTCGATTGTAGACTCTATGCCGTAGAACTAAAAGTGTTTAGATTTTCCGCTACGTTAAGCTGTGGTAAGTGTTTTATCAATTAAAGTACAATATCAAGTAGGATGTCCTGGTCGAACCGATTATCTACCTACACTTTTTTTAATTCATAAAATTATGGATTCCTATTGCAAAAAAACTAAATCCGTGTCCATACAAGGAATTTAAAAATAAATAAGTTGCGGTCAAAGCCTTTTGCATAACAGGATACACGACTCTTTGCGAAATTAGTGTTCATCGTCAAACGCTGCAATTATTCTTTAGGTATTAATTACGATCATCTGCTATAAGGACGCTTAAATGTACAATCAGCAACAAAAATGGTGGCGCAGCAATTTGTTGATTTGTATCATTAATCCTTTTTTTGCTGATAAACAAACAGATGCATATGTATTGTCTTGTATATCTTCACAAAGAGTAGGTATTAATTATATCACATTATATTAGCTTACTATACCGTATAATTAACGGTCAAACAAACAATAAGTGTGAAGTTTTTAAAGTCTTTTGTGTTCTATTGTTCCCATGACGTCCTTTGTGAACAAAACAGATTATGAGGTTAAGGATACCTAAATGTTAAAAGGATAAAATAACTGGCTGAATATGTAATCAAAATTGTCTTCATTATTTAGGTATTGTCAGCGGGACCCAATAAATGAAACAGTCTCGATGTGGTAAACTATTATATTTGACACCGTAAACACATTGTGCCGTAAACGTCCAGTGCAAACGAGCGCGTTATCCTGACTGACTTAACTTACAAACGAGTCACAAGATAGTCCGACACACTCTGCGTGTGTGTGTCCCTACACTATTACCCCCTTAAAAAAATAATTTTTGTTTCTTAAAAATAAACCAAAATTCCAAATACATACATGTAAGTACGTTTAAAATACATTGTTCGATTAACTGCGCCACGTCTGTGGCAAAGTGCTCAATGAGCATTTGCTTACATTACATTTTATTACAATAACAACTTTGCAACTTTGCAGGTGTGTGTCTTGTGCTTGCAAGTTACATTTCGATCACTGTTTTAATAACTTTTTATATTGTCTGCCTGTTATTTTTGACTTCCTGTACCCAATACGTAGGCAAAATTTTAAGGGAAAAAAACTCCGTGTAGGCTCTCACTTGTAGTTATGTATGTAAAAATACCTTTCAAGTGAATATTCGTTTCGCAATGATTCGATATTAAGGGTTACACAATGATGAATCACCTGATTACGGTTTACCGTGATATAATCGAATTAATAAACATCTGTCATTTATTTTGTTCCGATGTGTAGGTATTATATCCACCACTTTTTAAAATTGCAACCTACTTACAAAATAAACATTTACCATTTATTTATCATTTAATGTAAGGGAAGATGCTTTGTTGACCTTTAAGACAAAGTTGTAAATTCTCATGTCCCTGTAGTAATTTCACCAGTTCAAACTATTCAAAATGTGCAAAATTACATATTGCCCAATACGTATCTGACCTATCAGGTTTTCATAGCGTTGCAATTGCAACAGGAGGTTCACAAATAATGAGAGGTAGCCAATATACTTGACGAATACAATCAAATAATAAATTTTCTGAAGAAGATACTTAAAGCCAAATATAGAAATAAATACCAAGACATCGTCTATAGATGATAAACTTAACTAAAGTAATAATGAGGCTTAATTGTGAAAAAGTTTCCAAAAGATTATCTCTACTAATACTTAATAGAGGTAGTGCCTGCTTTTTACACGACTGCCCGAAAAAAGAAGTGTTATTACCTCATGAAAATACAAAGTTCGTATGAGTTAGGCCGCAAAAACGAAGCCGCGAGAAAAGCTAGTGTCTAATACGGGCCATACACGTTCAAGTAATTTGATCAAAGAGGCTGGTTCAAACTGTTTGATCAAATAGAAATACGAAATTTCCTATTTCTTCATGCCGTTTGACGACTCATTTCCGATCAAATTTTCCCACAGACATTCATGCCAATTTGATAAAACTGTTTGTATCAGTCTGTTTGATCAAGCTACTTGAACGTGTTTGACCCAAATTATACTTTAGATGGCCAATCTTTAGAGTGTTTTGCTTGGATATTCCCTTGTAACAAAATTTTTATGAAAAAACATCATACATAAATATTAAATTTGAAAATAATTTGAACAAATAAGCCTGTTTTGGACAAAATCGGCATTGTTTAATCATTTTTTAAATTAAATTGCAATACTACCTATATCATGTTGTTCATTTATTAGGTTATCCTTTGGTTTTACATAACCGTTGCTTCAATAATAATTGTTAATCTGTTTACAGTGGCGATAGTTTTAAAGTTAATAATTCAAAGTCAAAGTCAAAGTCAAGTCAAAGTCAAAGCATTTATTTCAATTAGACCATTTACAGGTACTTTTGAATTGTCAAGGTCGGTCGGTCAAAAAGATGAAGCTATTTGCACGTTCCAAAGCGTAGATCTCTATGGAGAAGAACGTACAAGAAACTCCACGGACACTCTTTTAAAAATAATATTTTGTTACAAAAATTATGGTTACATCATTCATATTGAAATTATACATATATGTGAGAACGATGTAAAAGACGTGCAGGATAAAAGAGTCCGGAGTAAAAAAAAGAAACAATTCAAAGAAATAATTAAAATAAACCATGGCAGTCGAGAGATGACCAGTCTCAGCTGACGGCGCCCGTTCACGAACATGACGCATACGCTAGCACCATTCGGCTCAACCATTTTTAAGGGAGCCAAATGATCCAACGCATGCGCCACCATCAGCCAGACTTTTGAGTGGGCATGACATCCCCAATCGCCAGGGTACATTCAAGTCAAAGACCTACCCAAAATGATCATTATAATTTAAAGATACACAGTACTCACACATGTGCATGAAATTATACATTGCTAAATAAGTGGAGTCTATACAATAAAAAATATTGCATTCTTACAATCTTCAGCCGGACCAACAATATTATCAAATGCTAACATTACTTTCGAGCCCCCTAGTGGCTACCTAGTGGCGTTGTGGAGCAGGACCAGCATTGAGCCAAGCATTTTTATCTTCAATATACTCCCCTAACTTATAATATGCTTGCTTGCATAGTGTGCGTTTAATACAGGATTTAAATTTCGTCTCATTTAATTCTAATATATGGGGAGGTATTTTATTGTAACATTTTAAACAGTACCCCATGAAAGATGTGGCTACTTTAGCAAGTCTAAAACCTGGTTGAACTAATTGGTTCCTATTTCTAGTGACATAGTTATGTCTGTCACCTCGTTTACAAAAAAGATGCAGATTCTTCCTAACGTACATGATATTTTCATAGATATATTGACAAGGCACCGTCATGATGTTAATTTCTTTAAACAGTTCCCTTAGAGAATCGCGCCGGCGGAGATTGTAAATGGCTCTGATGGCTCTTTTCTGCAGAATGAAAATAGACTCAATGTCAGCAGCCCGTCCCCATAGTAAGATACCGTAAGACATTATACTATGAAAGTAACTAAAATAGACTAGTCTCGCGGTTTCAACATCTGTAAATTGGCGGATTTTCCTAACAGCATATGCTGCCGAACTTAGCCTTCCTGCAAGAGATGTCAAATGAGGACCCCATTGTAGCCTTGAGTCAAGCGTAATCCCCAGGAAAACTGTTTCATCGACGAATTCTAGTTTCTCCCTGTTCAATACTATGTCACAATCACTACATCTGACATTTGGTAAAGTAAATCGAATGCACTTCGTTTTTTTTCCATTTAATACTAAATTATTAGCAGTGAACCAATCATGTACCTGCATTAGGGCGTTATTTATATCGTCAAGATTGTTAGCATGTCTATTTATTCTAAAAATTAAAGATGTGTCGTCAGCAAATAACACCATATTAAGTTTACTTTGTAAAATATAGGGCAAATCATTTATATAAACTAGAAACAAAAAAGGACCCAAAATTGAGCCCTGAGGTACCCCCATTTTCACGTTTAATCCTGTTGAATTGTTGCCGTTTATATGCACTAGCTGCTGTCTATCATTCAAATACGATTTTACTAAGTTCAAGGCTGCTTTGCCTAGTCCGTAATGCTCCAGTTTCAGGAGTAATGTTTCATGGCTCACACAATCAAAGGCCTTCGACAGGTCGCAGAAGATACCTATGGCATCTTGCGCCTCTTCCCACGCATTATAGATATGTTTTAGTAAAGTTACACCAGCGTCAGTTGTACAACGTCCCCTGGTGAAACCGTATTGTTTATCGTGTAAGATGTTATTCGCGTTAAAGTGACTGAGCATTTGATTAAGCATTACCTTTTCAAACACCTTGCTGAAAACTGGCAACACAGATACGGGTCTATAGTTGTTAGTATCTTTACTGTCCCCGGATTTGAATAAAGGAATTACCTTACTGTATTTCATAAGGTCCGGGAAAACCCCTTGATCCACACACAGATTGAATATAAAAGCTAAATACGGCGCGATAGTGTCAATAATGGAGGTACAAACCTTTACAGACATACCCCAAAGATCTTCGGTCAATTTGATCTTGATTTGCTTAAATGCTGTTATTATTGCAATGGGGGTTATGTGCTTAAAGTTAAATTCAATCGAGCAAGCTGAAACGTTCGCCTTTAATAATTCAACAGAAAGCGAAGGCGAGGAGTTTAAGGTTTCAGTAGTTTTGACTGGGATACTAGTAAAGAAATTTACAAATTCTTCAGCGACTTCTTTACTATCACTTATGAGTCCACGTGAAGTCCGCAGTGTATAATCATTATTATGTTTTTTGTTCCTGTTTGTTTCATTATTGATAATTTTCCAAACCGTTTTAATTTTGTTATCTGCCGATTTAACCTTGTTGCTAATGTATAAAGCCTTTGCTGCCTTACAAGTATTCCTAAAGATTTTTGAGTAACAAGCAACATACTTATTAAAAGTTTCCGTGTTAATAAAGGGCTTAAGGCCATAAAGTTCGTAAAGTTTTTCTCTACTTTTCCTGACTCCTTTAGTTGCCCAGTCACTAAATAAAAACTTAGGACAGATAGTTCTAGTCTGCTGCTTAAAAGTGACATTGAATTCGGTTTGTACTAGTGAAAAGAATTCTTTATACAAAATATTACCATTGTCCATTGTGAAACCCTGGTCACTTAACTTACTGGTTAAAGTGCTGTTAAATTTATTTAATTTGCCGATTGTAATTTGCCTGGATTGTATCTGCACTTGTTGTATTGGCATGTTGGACTCAAAAGATACTGTAAGTCCACTGTGATCAGAAGGCAGGCAATTTACGACTGTTTTGTCTAAGTAGTCACAGCAACAAAAAACATTATCAATACATGTAGCAGAATTTGTAGTAATTCGGGTTGGTTCTTTGAACACGTTTGACAAATGAAATGATTTAAAAAGATTTAATAATCGACTGCAATTTGAATTATTTTCTAAAATATTAATATTAAAGTCACCACAGACTTCTACCCAGAATTCACCAGAGAATTCTAAAGCCTTCCTCAAATTTATTTTGACGAAACAGTAATAAATGATGTTGTAAAAGATATAATTAGCAGTAAAATACCCAACGTAGACGCGAGTAAGGTATTTTAACATGATTTATAGTGTGTTATGCACATACACGTAGTATTTTATTAGGAAATATCTTCAAAATTAATTAAGATGTTAAACATATCCTAGAATAATTTGTGTAGAACTTTAATTAGGTACATATTTTACGTGCCATCAATCACATTGTGTTTATCTGGTCAATTTAGGAAGCAAGTAAACATTTACAACATTCTATACAATATTTAAATGTATTTTTTTTCTTACATTTAATAATTGTAGCCGCCAAATTGAAGTGGCAGTGGGCAGGGCACATTGCTCGCAGAACAGATGGTCGATGGGGCCGAAAAGTTTTGAAGTTGCGACCGCGTAACGGAAGACACAGCGGTGGAAGGCCTCCCACAAGGTGAACCGATGACCTGGTAAGGGTCACGGGTAGCCGATGGATGCGAGACGCACAGGGCCGGTTGTTGTGGCGACACTTGGGGGAGGCCTATGTCCAGCAGTGGACGTCTTTCGGCTGATATGATGATGATGGTAAGGTGCCTGCGGACGCCGCGATCACAACGCCCCGGGTCGACGGCGACGGCGCGTTGTGTTCCACGCGCGCCTCAAAGAGATGTCAGCAAAGTAGACGAGGCCCGTTAGGGCCAGAGCCTGCCAGGGTTGCGGAATTTGTTCGAAAGAGTCACCGCGACCCTGGAACGCAAAGGCCATAAGGAGGAACACGGATGGGTTTTAGTCAGTAAGAGTCTGACACTCCCTTCCGCTCCAGCGAATCAAGTCATTTAAAACAAAATATAATAAATATATATAATATAAAAAATACTAGTACCTACTAGTATTTTTTATATTATGTATATTTATTTTTATTTTTAAGTGGGTTTCCTAAATTAACACCTTAGGTACCTACCTAAGGTGTTAATTTAGGAAACCCACTTTGAAAATAAATCATCTGTTTTATAAAAGAGTCTCTGTTCTATATTGCACCATAGGTTTTCACTGAGGAAAAACTACGTAAATACAATGTCGAACTTTCCGCTTTTGTGCATAACTGCCAATCAGAGTTTCATAACATGTCAAAGACGCTACTGGGTTGCGCCACTCATGTGTATAGTCGCATACAAAGATGTTCCCATACTATATTTATCTACATCTTACATTATATGTCCCAACTCCCAATATAATGAGTAAACTCCTATTTTTTGTAAAATACAGAATTGATTCAAAATATAAATTAAATTCTCAAAAGTAATAAGTTACGTGTAATAATAATTCACGGAAGAATGATTGCATTAGCTGCGGTCAATGTTTTGAGGCTTACTAAGATTAAAAAAAAAATTGTTACTTAATTAATTAATTGAACTTATTTTTGGCAAACTCGAAAAAAACATTGCAAATACCAGCAAAAACAATAGAACAATGGTTTTTTTATATAATAAATCAATTAGGAAGAAGTTTATCATACTTAAAGCGTTTCAAATTAAAAGGTCTAGGTCCCATAATAGGTCTTAGTATTTTTAAAGATGGAATAAGTTGGAAATAATTACATTTTATATTTAGTCACTTAAAACAACCAGTTACGTGACGCAAATTGCTATTAAGACAATCACTTTTAACAATTAAACATTTCTATTGAAATATTTCACAATTATCCAAAAGCCATTATAATTGTTAACAAATGTTATAAACTTAAAAAAAACTGAGTTTTCTACATAATCCATTGAAGTAAAAAAGTACTCTGTTGTTAACAAAACCTAGACTTCGTCATCATACACTTTATGACAAATTAAATAATTCTAATCACTTGTCACTGCAAGTGTACACAGTTGGTAGGCTGTCAGGTGGCTAAACAAAGCGAACAACACAAAACTATCTGTCGTTGCATCTCGTACGAGTACAGTAGGACGCGTTGTGCGTACATTGCTTGGGTTTAGACCTAACTTATAAGCGGCAGCGGTTTGGAAAACGGTCCTTCGAACTGCAAAATGATGTGTAATAGGTTGTGGTACAGAATATTTGCGAAATATATTTTCTGTTGTTAACTATTCTGTAAAATTTTAATGAAAAAAAAAGGAGGTTGGACGATCATAAATTCTTTACTGTAGAACAATTTTATAATCTCGTACTCGTTATAACTAACGTGTCAGACATTTACAAAATGCTGAAATCTATTTGAATAGATTGCTGGTGAGGGCATAGTGATTGCTAACTGTCTTATCTCCTAAAGGTTACGTCTACTTACAAATATCCTAAATCTGAGTCATGTTTACTAAAACCATTATTTATTGCGGCGGCTAAAATATTGTGTAATCAAAACAAACCTTCAACTACAAATAGACTAATAACTAATTCATATTTGTTCTTTAAATACTATTTATTTATGATAAATTATGTTGTAAACATGCAGCATATTTATTTATTAATTTTTAACACGCCACGACCTTAGCTCGGCGTTTTTAGTAGTGTTAACATGATTTATATTGATAATCGCATCATTTGTCTTGTCTTAATGCATATGCTTCTCTGAGGTCATGGATATTACTCTTAGATCAGGCAAGTATGATTTGATTATAAGTTTTAATTTCCATTGGTTGTTGGATTCAAATATTAGGAAGAAACAAGTAATGAGCTTTTTACTTTTAATTTACGGCCTGTATTTTATTTATTGAATATTTATACTTTAGTACCAACTTTTTCCGCGGGTTCGATCCTGTGGCCGAGTCCATTTTTTTTAAATTTATCATTGAATATATTTCAAAAAATTAGCTTGTAGTTACTTCCGGAGATTACTTTTTATACTATATTAAATTAATTCGAACACTTCTTAACCTGTCCAGCCCCGGCGACACACCGGTGTGTCGCGAATTAATCGCGAATTTAATGTTTATTTACATATACATAAGATTTACTTTATATTAGGGAATTTTCACATGTTGGGCCGGAGTGGTTAATATCAGTATTGGAAGATTCAATATACACCTCGTAAGGTGTTTATTGAATCTTTGTATTTGATTGTGAAAAACCACCCCATCGAAAAATCAGTGTACTTTTTGTACTGCATGAACCCCACAACTGATATAAAATCGCTATTTCATAAACACTTGGACCACAAACAATAGGTCTAAAGAGAAGTAACAAACGTACGCAACATTCCTCTAGTTCTATTGTTTATGAAAATATTTGCCGAAAAAAATAATGTTTTGTTTCACCAACAATGAAAGATTGTAGTATATTTAGATTACGAGCCTTTGTTTAGTAGGCAATGGGTTTCGGTAACACCTTTGCTAATAAGATAAGGCAGTAAATTAAACAAGAGGTATGAAAATTATAGCAACCAGTTGGAAAGACGTACTACTGATAAATATTCCTTAGCACAATTTTCTGTTCAATGTTGCAGTTTTGTAACTTAAACTGGGAGATCCTTGTTTCGAATCACATAGTATCGTCCATACATAAATAATTAATCGAAATGCAAACAAAATGCTACAGAGTTTTTCTTTCATGAAAAATACCATAACATTTAGAACGTTTGGCCTCTCAGTTTTTCATACAAACGTACTAGTTCTTATTCTTTGAAAAAAGATTTATTATTATTATTTGGAATTGAATGAACCGAATACCGGTGGGGGACCGAACTGTCAAACGTCAACATCCCATATAAAATAGGTACCTTTCTATAGTAATAGTTTTAAAACGCGTGAATCGGGTGGCACACCGTTGTGCCAGAAGTGCCTATTACGCCTATGCAAGATAAAGTCTAAAAATTGAGATAAGTACTTTGTCGAAAAAAATTTTAGAGATAGACGATATATTGACTTCTCGCTTTCAACAGAAAACATAAAACAGCTCTCACTTTCTAGTGCTTTTTACAAAAATCTTGTTATTTTGGACTTGCGTGAGCTATTGTTTGTGTGCGCGAATTACTTGACCAATCGAGGAGTTATTACTGTGGCCTCAGTGCAAGTTTGTTAACGTTCTCGATCGCGTTCGTTAGTGTAAACGGCAATTTGTATTGAAACTGAATAAGCGCCGTCTAGTGACAATAACCTTTTTTTGCCATACAATTTGACATAAGCGAACTTTTACGTTAACGCGATTAAATGTAGGTTAGAAACTCATACTAAGCCCTCTGAATGTATTGACAAATGACTGGTAGTGTCAGTTTTGAACACATCATGACCTAATGTATTAATACATT
This sequence comes from Melanchra persicariae, assembly GCA_947386135.1. Lineage (NCBI taxonomy): Eukaryota > Metazoa > Arthropoda > Insecta > Lepidoptera > Noctuidae > Melanchra > Melanchra persicariae. Next base: position 21,701,350 of record OX376650.1, read on the forward strand.
TTGACCAGCAATTTTTAAATTGAATTTAACGCCTGACACATTACAATAATGTTTTGAAAGCAGAGGTCAAAGTTCTTGTAAGTGTCAGTGTCTAGCAAAGTAAGACTTTATTTTGCTAGACACTGTTGCAACCGTAAATGAAAAGAATGTGGCTTTGCCAAGTAAAGTTATTAAGCTGGCTTTCTTATCCATACCGTACATGACCCGAGGTCTTGGGTTTAATTCCAGGTTATTGAGTTTTTCGGTGTGGTGTTTCTCAGCAGCTGCCAGGAGTTTCAATTTGTGAACGGCTGATGGTAATAAGTTCACCCCTATTACAAGGGATTGAAACATAATTGGCAAAATATGGGTGTTCTACAATTATTACAGGCGTGCTGTTTTTACCCGTACCTCTAATATTTTCTTTCGAAAATGGCCCTTTCCTTATCACTCTGTTTTTAGGGTTCCGTACCTCGAAAGGAAAAAACGGAACCCTTATAGAATCACTTTCTTTTCCGTCCGTCCGTTCGTCTTTCTGTCTGTCAAGCGCCTTTTTTTCAGGAACGCGTAGATGTATCAAGCTGGAATTTATATTAAATATTCAAGTCTACTGTCTCTTGGAGCTGTGAAAAAATCTTCAAACATCTAAGCTAACGCAATCAAAAGATACAGCCGTTTAAGCCGCAAATTTCCGCCAATTTTCGATACTCGCAAGGGAATCAAAACCTACAGGGTACTTCCTGTAAACTCAGAATCTTGAAAGGTACAAAGCAACGTCATATAGCACAAATAAAGGAAAAATTGCGAAAACCGTACATTTATAGTTACATCATATAGTTAAAATAATTTTAAACTTACTACCCCTTTCCTCACAGGTTTGTACGGAACCCTCGGTGCGCGAGTCCGACTCGCACTTGGGCGGTTTTAAATAATCACTCCATAATTATTTTTTTTTATGTTTCTGTCCTGAGTTACATTTCATACTAGCTTTTGCCTACGGCTCAGCCCACGCAATGTCGGTTATCGCGTAAAAAAGTAGTCCTTCTCCATATCTCAGGCTATACATCTGCCAAATTTCATGACTATCCGTTCAGCCGTTTTAGCATGTAAGCGTAACAGATAGACAGACAGACAGAGTTACTTTCGCATTTATAATATTAGTAGGTAAGTAGGTATTTCATGAAATAAAATATAAAAACATAATATCTAGTAGGGAAGTAAGGATTTCAATTCATAGATTGTTTGCTGTCCATACTCAATGAGGTGCGTATTCAAAGGTGTACTTTGAGTAGTAATAAAAGACCATGTTTAAGGATTATTGAAACACATCTTGTGGGTGACTAGCCAATCGATTTTGATTGCTTTGCGGTGACTTTAGTGCGTAGTCTAGTGTAGAACTTTGTGTCTTTTACTTTACTGGTTGAATGCTATTGATACCCACTATACTAGCATTGTCGGAAACGATATTTTCCGCAATAAACTCCCTTTTTCATCACTGAGAAATAAAATACTGTTGCTAAGACGTTTTTATTATAATCTTAAATCAGGATACAGTAACATCAGCAACAAAAAAAAATACGACAGAGATTACAAAAATAACAACAATAAATTAAACCTTTTAATCTTTCATAATGAGCCTCTGGTCTTACTAGTATGCCAACCACGCGCTAATAAGCAACGCCTTCTTAATTGCTAACCGCTGTTAATCCGATAATTACAAATTATTTACAGCCAGTTAAAATTAGAAAAATATAATAAAACCTTTTATAGCAACATCATTACCTAAATATGTTTTAATTAATACATTCCTGAGTGACCAATGATGAGTTTACGTAACATAACCTTGGTCTGTGGTTTGATATTTAAATATACAAATATTAAAGGCTTCTTCAAATTGTGGAAGATGGCGTCGCTACGTATTTAGAAGTAGTCTGGCAGGTAGGTAGAGAGATTTACATTGAATACATTTTCATATTAATCTTATAATGCAAAAAAAAAAAAGATTGTAGAAATTTTCTCTAAAAGTCAATTCTACATTGGTGTTAACTTTATTCATTCAAGTTCAAATTATAACCAGCTTCTCGATTTAATTTTTCTGAGATAAAAAGTAGCTGAGGATAATCACCAATTAATTAATGAAGTCAAACAAACCAAAACACTTCTTATAAAACTAGCTTTCATTCTAACACATTTTTGTTTTCTGCATCGAATTTATCTTTGAATGAGCCCACTGCCTATGATAAAGCGTGATGTTCAAAGTGTCACGTGATTAAGTTAATAATGCAAAACGGACACCCTCGGCTAGCATTGCATGTTATGTCTATAAAATCAACATTTTATTTGAGACTAGCTGACCCGCGCAACTTCGTCTGTGTCACATTTTACATTAATGCTCCGCTCCTATTGGTCATAGCGTGATGTTATCTAGCCTTTCTCGATAAATGAGCTATCCAGCAATTTCAATTCGAACCAGTAGTTCCCGAAATTAGCGCGTTCAACCAAACAAACAAACTATTTAGCTTTATAAAATAATTATTAATATAGATACATGAGCCTTTGGTATATTTATGTAAAATAATTCTACGGTAACGTTTTAAGGAGTGACCAATAACTAGGCTTCGTTTACGTAAGATAGAACCTTGGCATGTGGTATATTTGAATATAAAAATATTAAGCGTGATCGATTTAAAGATTCCTTTGTCCAAACAATGGTTTTATTTCATCTGATATTATTTTGAAACCGGTTTTTTTGCATATTAATACTAAATAACGTAGGTATGCAAGATGATCGTTCTTTCTGTACTGATATGCCATATTAGTATATTATATATTACAAAGACATTAATGGTCCATGACCATGAAAACATATGGAACAGATGTGTCATTAAATAACATAGTTGGTTTTCTTTTATTTATTAATGTGGTGCAACGATGATTATAGGAGTTTCTGATTCTTTAATTATTTTAATATTAAAAAACAAAAAGTTCTTTGCTTTGTAGGATAGGACTGTTTATATACTTAAGGTTCTCTTGTTAATATTAAAGGCGGCCCCCATGCCAACCACCATTTCGAAAATCGAATAAAGATGTAGCATCGAGAAATGTTCCTATTGACAGCTGTGTCTTAATCACAAGCAGATCTCAGCACATCTTTATCTCAGTACAAAATGTCGGTAACATTTGAAGTTACATTCGGTAAACTTTACAGTACTACATGTAACGAATCGGGTTAAAGATCACGGCATAAGTCAAGACATGCCGCTAACGTATCGATTTAAGAATCGCTTCAGTAACAATTTCTGCGCAAAATTTAAGTTTAATTAAAGAAACTATAAAACTGGTAAATTTATTGTAGGTATTTTTAAATCAATCGTGATTAATTTATTTAAACGAATATTTGGCAGTAACATAGTTATTTGTGATAAAATATGCATGTAAAAAGCCGCCGCTTCAAAGTCACGACTGACGGAACTTGTAGTAAATCCTTAGAAAGATAGTAGTTATAAATAACTGTCATGTTAATGTTTCATAGTTTTAACTGAAATTATCTCAATTGCTATAATGCAGAAAAAAAACTTATTTACATGATGGTTTTCGAAATTTAAAAATGAGTGAGTATATAAAATTAAACTATCAAAAAGTTAATTTTTATGTTATCAATCGCAATTAATATTCCTGACCCCATATACAGAAAAGATCAAAAATCTAAAAATGTTTACATAACCAACCAATGAGATAATGTTCTATTTTTAATCATCAAAAAATTATAAATTGAAAAGCGCTTTAAATGCTTATATTCCAGTTAACAACGGTCGAATCTGTCGCTCGGTGGATGTGACCTTTGCGCGGCGGCCTTCTGGCTTGCGTAACTTTGTCCTCCGGCGCAAGCGCATCTTTGTAGCTTCACTGTTTAACTTGTAACAACGTCGCACCCTAATTACTAGTTACCGTTATTCAATTATCCATGATTTAGTGGACTTGTTGCTTTTGGGATCACGTTTTCTTGGAGTTAAAGGATGGTTATCATTCGTAACGAGTCAGACTCAGAATCAAATGTCAGTTTGTCCTAAGGCTTTTACAATACGCATACTTTTTTGAATCAGCTGATTTGTGTGTCCTATAGAATGACATAAGAAAGGAGTCTCGAGTAGTAATAGCGAATTTATTTAATCACTGGTTCAAATAAAAATTACAATGGGGTCAATATTTTCATAATTTGAAGAACCTACTTTCAAAATCACAATGAGTAAACTGAGTACGTACCTAATAATATTATGTGCACTCAAGTAAACAACTGTGCAAAAAGTTTTACATAATAATAAATCAATTATTACGACTCCTCGAACACTATTATTTGCGAACATTATGACATAGATTAAGGAATGTATTATGATAATGACATTTAACATATTAAGGCGAAACAAATGCTAATCTGATTTTTTAGGGAAAGAGAATTGCAAATTTGTCATAGTTTCGCACTCATCGATTTTAAAATATATTGGCAAAAATTGCGAAAAACCTATTGGAATTTGATGTATCGATATTGAAACTATAATAATAGTGGACACCAAACTATGAGTGCGTTTAAATTAAGTTAAAGAGCTGGTAAACTGAAAATTATTTGTTATATATTAGAATAACTTATCAACATCAAGTTTTTGTCAAAAAATACTTATTTTTTTAAGAAGAAGGATTATTGTTTTACACTTAAAATAAGTTAATAATGAAGAGAAGTGTAAAGTGAAACAACAAAAGCTTTTCATTAAATTACTTAACCGAAGAAAATCAAAACTAAAACACAATAAACTTTTTTCGCAAACTTGGTTCCCACTCAAAACCACTTTACACAAAATCCCTATTCTAAAAAACAAAAGAAAAGCACAGAACTCACCATTTTTCCTTCGGTTGACTAGCACATACACTGCATATTATTGATCTACAGATCACACTGCACCAAACGCGTCTCACTCTGCGCGTGCGCGAATACGTTTGAGCTTGACTCGAGACGAACGCATATAATATATACCACCTACCAACTTATATACAATCCTGAAAATTCGACTGACATTGATGTTCTGAACCTTTGAAGTACGAATCTTTCAGTGATGACTTTTGTACAGAGTAAAGTCAACCCTAAAAAAACTAAGAGAGGGGGAATCGATCTACCTACATTAAAATTCTTAATAAAATCTCGGGTCTTTCCTATATCATTGAGTTCTTGAATCTTCTTCACGTAAGAGAGTAAACAATTACAATTCCGAATTCCCCAGCTACATCCGTCTATATTTTCGAGAAAATTAATTTTGAGCTCAGTTTAAGAGCTTTTATAGTATTTCATAGTGGTAAAGACTACAATAGATATATTTTTATTAAAACTGTTATTTATCTCACGCAGAACACTCTTCTTTGACATCACAAGAAAAAATGTCTGTATGATACGGTATTCTTAACTCCATATTTTTCATCTGAATTTTCAAATAGCTGCTTGGAGAAACTGAGAATATAGGTCAGATAGAAACCGTCACATAGGTAGGTGTTTCGGTATTTATATTGTCCGCTAAAAGATTTGGCAAATCACAATCATTTATCTAGTGTAAATTTATCTGTACGTATGTAATACCTAGTCTTTATGGTTTAACCTCCATGTTATTCTTGTTGACTTTCAGCCACTTCAAATTCTCGTAGCTATTTGAAGTCACTAGAAAATATAGGTCAAACAGAAATCATTACAGAGGTGTGTTGTTTTGTTTGGTTGAAGATTAGGCCAATCACGGACCTCGAGAGTAAAATCTTTATTCATGTTATTAATTGCAGGAGCTCACATTTGACACAAGAAGCTAAAGGTCACACAAGGTCACACCACACTCAACTTACATGGACAGGTGGCAATCATCTCACATCCGCGATCAACTGATAAGAACCACGGAAATGTTCACATTGTTTCTCAACACTATCGCTTATCAATATTATTGGCAGGACTTGCTTTGAACCGGAGCTTTTGTGAAACAAAGAGATTCCACGTGAAGGATCATTTTAATCAATGTTATAACTGGGTATTCGTTTTAAAGTATCAGAATTCTGCAAGTTAGTCAAAGTATTATTAGGTTGGGAAATTCATTGCATACACCCGAAGATGGACTGACAGAAGATCCTTTTTTGTACAATATTTAAATAAAAAAAACTGTATTTTCCAGCGCGCTGCAGGATGCTGCCACATGAAGCTCATAAGTTACTGTACTTAGACTTGTAGGTTCTCTGCTTTCTCTGTTTTTTTTTTGTAAATACTAATAATAAAAACCCCACAGAATTCTGATCATGGTGGCCGATCTCAATGGTGTATGGCTAAGTACGCAGGAGATGTGTGTGCACAATTAAGTGTATGCGCAAACACAAGTGCATTATCTATTCCATTTCTCTCATATCCTATAGGTACTGTCGGTGAGAAAAGAGTTTCAATTCTACTGTTTTTAAGCAACGTTCGCATTTGCGTGTTAGTCACAATCAGTCAAAAAAGCCTTAATTTCCATACACTTTTGACAAATTGCGACTGACACTGAACATTGCTTAAAAATTAGTAGATGTGCGGGCTTTACAATCCAATTACACTCGGCAGCACATGCAACCACGGGACCAACGGGCTGATGGGGAAATACAGATGTGATGTATATGTAACATGAAGATGGATATGAAGGTAACCTATAGTTAATCGGCCCCAAAAGGGTACCTGAATACAGGGTGAATAATTTTAAAAGCACATTCCAACTTAAATGAAACTTGGGCTATTTGTGCATCCTGGTTATAAAGTAAAATTAATGCTGCATGATGCATCGTTAAACTTTGTCATTTCATTATAATAACTGTTAACTACCTTAAAGGTTATCTCATCTCGCAAAGACAATGAATGAAAACCATTAACAAATTAAATATCAAGAATTCATTGAATGAACGTCGAACCTTATTTTATGAGCTATTCGCCCACAAAATTACAGACGGACAATTACCTACTACGTATCGAAACAGAGTCCTTGAAGTTTCACAATTTTACTAAAATTGCTTACCTAAATGTCGGCACTTGTGCGTCTTTTTTTATTGATGGGAAATCATCAAATGACTTCCTCCGCTCTGGGCGGAGTGGAAGGGAGTGTCAGACTCTTACTGACTAAAACCCATCCGTGCACCTCCTACTGCCCTTTGCTTTCCAGGGCCGCGGTAACTCTTTCGAACATAATCCGCAACTCTGGCAGGCGGGTTTAACGGGTCCCGTCTACTACTAACGGGCCCCGTTTACTAGCACTTGTGCATCTACGTATCCCTAAACCACCATAAGCGGCTACTAGGCCAACGGTTAAGCCGTCATTGGATTGGAACGAAAGGTTGTGAGTTGGTTCCATATATTCAACTAGCTTGTGCCCGCGGAACCGCTTGGATATTATTATTATCACATAAAAAGTAGCTATGTCCTTCTCCATATTCCAGGCCATATAATATCTGCCAGATCTCATGACAATCCGTTAAGCCGTTTTAGCGTCAAAGTGCAACAGACAGACAAACGGAGTTACTTTCGCATTTTTAATTTTAGTAGGGATTCTATAATAAGCAGTAAGTTTGTTATGAAGCCTAGCGATCAATGAATTTCGATGGGAGGGTGTCATCGAAATTCATTGATCGGATAAATATACTGGGTAGTTTTTTTTCCAGTGCGCAAACTTTAAGAACCACTTCTGCCCATGTAAATGAACAACTTTCCCCAAGAAAGCCATAGTCAATTCCTAAAAAAAAAATTGAGTCTCCCATACAAATTGTAGTCAGTTGATGACAATTTTGTATGGGAAGTTCAATTTTTTTTTTTACCCTGAGGAAAAACACCGCAACGGTGCGGGCGCTTTTTCTTAAGGCTACTCTCTCGAAAAAAGCTTAAAAACAGCGTGCAGATGAAGCAGCTTTTCGTCAGCATTTATAAAGAAATTACATCTGAAAAAAATATATAGCAATCTACATGATATAATACGTAATTTGGTTTAGCCATAATTTTTCTATCGGTATCCGATAATAAGAAAAAATATCACCAAATCACCTCTAAATCGTTGAGATGAAACCATTTTAATCCTTCATTTTTTATCAAAATAATATAAAAAAAATATCTACTGCTTTGCAATACCAACGAAAATGATTTGGTTTTGTTACTTTTTAAAAACATGTGTTATTTTTACTATAATAAATTAAAAATGCGACCATTTAAAGTCCGTGTCTATATCTCCCCCGTACTCGTCCACAAATTCAGTGCGGGGCGCGTCATGTTGCTAGGTGGACGTGTGTCGCTTTGCGAGAGCTCAGCACTACAAAAATATCGTAAAATATAACTGCAAAAATGTAATTTTGTTAAAAGTGGAGTAAGTTTTTTCTGATTCCTGTATAAGTAGTGTTTTATAGTTATTTTAATTGTACAGTTTTATTAGTGTCTAAGTTTAGTTTGTAAAACATGGGGAATAAACAGAAACGTTTGAAGAGAGGTTTAAAAAAATATTACAAACAAAAGGGTATAACATTTATCAAGGTAAGTTTTATCTACATTTTCATTATAGCTTTACTTACCTTTCATGAAAGTAGATAGATACTGTTTATAAAATACCTATATTCAAACAAAGTTGTAAGTATAATGCTTCTGTGTCATAGAGTAGTGAATGATCACAGAAGGACCATATACTTGCAAAGACTTTTAGTCAATATTACTTGTAATTTTCCTTTTCGGTACCTCAGTAAAGTATATTTTGACCCGACCGCGCCAGAAGGAGGGTTATGTTTTTCGAGTGTGTGTATATTTCTTTGGTACGCTTTGTAGCCTAAACGCCTTGATGGATTTTATCTTGATAGATGTCATTAGATTCGTCTTGATAGTGAAAGTGACACTGAGTAAATAAAAAATAAAGTGGCTGATTTTTGGCGCCATATTATGTCTTCAATTTTTTTTTCTCAAAACGTATCGAGGGGGTAACAAGATGAAGGGCACGAGGAGACGATTTCAAAAATGTATCTCACTAAAATGAAAGAAATAAAAAAATACCTTTTTAGTATTTTTTAGCGATCGGATTTTTAGACAAAGTCAATTGTTTTTAATATTATGATTGATTTATTCTGATTATTTTTCAGAGTTTATGCAGTGAATGGCTGGAATTGAGAAGGAAACTGTCAACAGCCTCTAACTTTGGCCGCATTATAAAGAGGCGTTCAAATATCAGTTGCAGTAACGTAGTAAAAGATTTACTATAATGTAAATAAAGCATAAGTCACGTTAAATCAATAAAACATGGGACTGAAAATGAAAAAAATACTCTTGAGCAAATTTCAAAAGACACTGGTTTAGTTATACAACCATACGGTTTATTTATTGACGATGAATTGCCATATCTAGGCGCTACTCCTTACGGTATACGAGTATGTGTCGAGGAGAATATGGTGGTAGAAATTAAATGCCCTATTGCAGCTAACTAACTGAGTTTTACCGATGCAGTTACTAAAAAAAAATACCTTTTTATAAAACTGACTAGCTGTCCCCCGCGGCTTCGCTCCCGTCAACTGGCTACCTACCTACCCTACACCTACCCTACACCTACCCTACACCTACCCTACACCTACCCTACACCTACCCTACACCTACCCTACACCTACCCTACCCTAAGGATTCTTAAATTTTCTAATTTTCCGCGCAATTTTTTTTTTTTTTTTTTCATAATAACCTTCTCCTGACAATAACAAACACAACAAAAAAAGAATTAGTGAAATCGGTCCGGCCATTCACGCGTGATGCCGTGACCAAGGAAAACGGGTTTCATTTTTATGTATATGTATGTATAGATAAAACTGCTACGATTGTTATTAATACTAATCATAATTGGTATTACCAAATTCAGGGTCAGCTTCACATAACCAAAAGAACAAAATGTCTTTTTGGAATACGGCTGGGTGAAAATATTTCCTATGAAAATCGAAATTATAGAAAAAGATGACAAGTTCTGGAAAGACGTAATGGAAAATAAACAAATTAGATTTTATTTAGATTTTACCGGAATTGCATATTACCGGAACTTATTGATCCGAGATACCCGAGAAAAATGAAAATTAGAGACAACAGAAAAAACAGTGGTAAAAATAAATTACCCAAAAAAAGGAAACAAAATTATTTAAACCAACAAATAAATGATTTACAAGAAGACGATGTATAGGAGAAAGAAGAAAATGTCAAAGAGAAGGAAATATAACTAAGGAAAGAAAAAGAGGTTGAAGAGAAAAATGAACAAAACGAGAATGAAGAAAAAAAGAAAACAGAACAAGACTTTATCTGGCTTTAGAAATTTTCAAAAGTAAATATATGTGAACACGGAGAAATAAGTGAGGATCAAGTTCAACCAGCCAGAAGAATAAAAATACTCATTGAAAGGAAGTTACATTTCAGTGAATTTTAGTTCTTATCTTTTTTTATAACAAATATTATGACATACACTAGTACCTATTACTTATAATATACTACCTACCTATCTACCTTACCTACCTACCCTACCTAGAAACCTTCCTCTAACTTTAACAGAAATTTTGATAAAAATATTAGCCGAAATTGGTCCAGCCGTCCTCGAGTCTTGCTCTTAGCAACAGAAATTACCATTAATTTTTATTTATTTATATAAACAATTTTGTTCACAAGTTGTCTTCCTCGATCATGTTTCAAGCCTGGCTGATTTGTAGTAAAGGTATAGTTTCTACCCGCGGCCTCGAAGCATTTGACAAATATATTCGTAACTGTTGCCCGAAAAGTACATCCATATCAATAGATAGTAAATAAAAACAAAAATTGACTATCTACTTTATATGCGGACCATATAAAAAATAATTTTAACTTCCACGATGATTTGACCTTCTGTGATTTCGATACTCTGTGATGGGACCAGGCGACGACGCGCGGTGGCGGAGCGGGCCGCGCGCGGCTCATCGTTCTGTTGCATGCGGGTAGCGGAGTGGGAGTTCGCTCCGCCCAAATGTGCAAGGTCACTGGCATGAATACAAGCCTTAATAATTATTCGTAGGCTAATGTTGATATATTTTTCATCTGACTATCAGCGAAGATGTCGTCGAAGAACAGGAATGCTTGCTGACACGTAACCTATTCACTCTAGACTTGAAGACCTTCAAGTTGTAGCTATCAGGAAACACAGACTGTGGCAGGAAATTCCACTCCATAGCTGTGAACCGCACACTGAAAGTGGTCTTAAAAAGGTTTTTGAGCATTTTTAATTATTTACTTAACCTTTTTTGAAGATATTGGAGTCTTAGTTATACATGGCATCGAAATAGATTTGGATATACAATGTATAGCTGAAATGTTTTTAATTATCGTCTTTTTTTTGTACACCTACCACAGTGTAGTCTTTTTAACCCAAAGGTTGACTGGTAGATAATGCCTTGTTGCATTAAGTCCGCCCAATTACTATCATTGTACATAAAGTTTAAATAACTAAATAAAAATATTTTATCTACTGCCATCATGTGGCATGCATGTATACTGAATAATTTTTTTTCCAGTACGCAAACTTTGAGAACCACTTCTGCCCATGTAAATGAACAACTTTCCCCAAGAAAGCCATAGTCAATTCCTAAAAAAAAATTTGAACTTCCCATACAAAATTGTCATCAACTGACCACAATTTGTATGGGAGACTCAATTTTTTTTTTAGGAATTGACTATGGCTTTCTTGGGGAAAGTTGTTCATTTACATGGGCAGAAGTGGTTCTTAAAGTTTGCGCACTGTAAAAAAAATTACCCAGTATAATGTGATATTATATTTCGATCAAAAACTCCATTAATAGAACCAAATGTATTTGTAAACGAAATGTATCAATCGTTCTCATTAATATTCATGAATTTCATTTTATCTAACGAAGTTTTAGATGTGTTTCCTTAATGGATTTTGTGACCGTCGAAGTTATTTTGTAATATTGATTTTCTTGCGGTTTTCTATGTTGTAATTAGAGTTAACACACAAATCTTAGCGAGGTATGTCCAACGATGCGATGCCAACAAGAGACGCAATACGTTCTTAAGTTATTGCTACACCCTACCTTTTTTGGCGCAACCCTTTGGTAATGCAAATTACTTTTTTCAGGTAATGGAAATAACCGCCTAAAAGTTGATCTTGATTGATCAGACCTAAACCGATTTATCGTTTGGTCATATCAATAATATTTTCATGCAGAAATCGTAATCCTCCGCTAAATTGGTCGCGGAATTTGTTCGAAAAAGTTACCGCGGCCCTGCAACGCAAAGAGCACTAGGAGGAGCACGGATTGGAATTAGTCAGTAAGAGTCTGACACTTTCTTCCGCTCCACCCAGAGCGGAAGAAGTCATTTGATGATTTCCCATCCACAAGAAAAACGCCATATTCAAAAAGTCTAAAACTTGGTTTCTGGAAAGAAGATATATTGTGGTCGCAAACGCGACTGCCCCGCGCCCTGAACCCAGGAGTTCAATTCAAAGTTCAAGGGTTGGGTTAAATGTGTCACTAGGATTATTCAGAAGGAATTTCTCAGTAACGGTTCGAAGTTTTAAAGTTAGTGGAGTCACACACCCATGCCTCGAAAGCACGTGACGTGACCTTGGTCCTGCGCCTGATCACTGCCGATCGTTTCAGTTTGTCTTCCATCAGAATAATATGAGAGTTAAAGAATACACAGTCTTGTTTGTGCACGCTCTTGTGCACTATAATATCTACGGCAAACTTCGCTAATCTCCATTGGAATTGGCTAACGTGACCGAAATTCGATCAGGAGGACCATAACACACAAGTCAAATATGCGGTGGGCTGTTGAAAATTTATTCAAATTATCTCACAGGTGTCGGTGAGAAACTAAGGGCCATTTTCACCAAGCCAAACTGATCGCGATCAGCGTATAAACCACGTTTATGAGCTGTCAGTGTCACTATTTTTCTATGGAATAGTGACGCTGACAGCTCTTGAACGCAGTTTTTATGTACTGATCGCGTTCAGTTTCATTGCTAAAAATGGCCCTAAGACATAAAGCACAGGGAAATGCCAGCAGCTCACAAAGAAACCTGTTGGCTTTTTGCATTTACTGTTTTCTTCATTACGTTTATCTAGAGCTGCAATTACGAATAATTATTCTCATTCATACCTGCATGATAGTAATTATAAATACCAAGAAATAGCATAAAAATGTATACCTCACGAAGCTTATTATTAAGCATTCACTGAAGATGCTAGGTAAAGAACAAGTTTTTTTAGTTATTATTACACTCATAATATTATAAACGCTTAAAATCAAAATATGCTAAAAACTAGAATAAAAATGTATAATTTATCAAAAATTTCGCAACACTATGTCAATCATTTCGTGAATCAATGTCGTTTTTTTGTTTTTAATTACTTATTTTTAATGCGTTTGTCACTGGATTGTTTATGAGAAATACGATGCCTGTCTAAGTCTGTCTTAATTCTAATTTATTAATGATTTATTTAAATTTTGCATTGAATTTAAGATTTATTATTATGAGCAATCTTGCGCACCTGTAATGCTACTTCCTAATCATAGACTGTTTTCCTAATTATCAATCAAGATAATTTAACCGCTCAGGCCCAACATGTGAAAATTCCCTAATATAAAGTAAATCTTATGTAATAGGTAAATAAACATTAAATTCGCGATTAATTCGCGACACACCGGTGTGTCGCCGGGGCCGGACAGGTAAGACCAAAAACTTCTCTTAATCGTGAAAATTATCGTCAGTTCACGAAAAGCCTCCCAAGTCCCAAGTCCTATTTCTTTAGTCGTAGTTGTCAAAAATACACAACTTTATCCAATCTATTCTAATTATGTACACTAAAATAGACAGAAAAAGATTTTGTATTGAATTTTGGTTTATTTAAAAGTAGAAAAAGCATAACATGTCTCGCTTCTCGCAGTTGACTAAGTAAAACTTAATTAAGATTCGTTTTTCTGTTACACTTGCGCAAAAGATATTTACTGCGCGGAAAAGTTTCAAGCAAGTGTCCTGCGACCATCGATGGCACGAACAGCTTGGCAAAAAAGAGTTTGGAAAAAATGAGGGCACCACTATCTCACTTAACGCATCATAATATGAGAAATCAGTAAGAGAATTTAATCAAATCGTTAAAAATAAATGTGGAACAGTAAACGTTACTCAAAATCTAACACTTGTCGGTCAAGTAGTGTCGACATCATAGGTTTCCATTTAGTAAAATATTTAGTTCCATTTGTCACCACATCATACTCTTTTTTGTCAAGCTGTATAACACAACTGAAGAAAGCAAAAAGTAAAAATAACCTCCTTTTTTGAAGTCGATTAACAAACAACTTTTATTTTTTCGAGTCATGCGAATGAACGAAACACCTGTTTTTTTTGGCATAAAACATGTCATTGATAGAACTTTATGCCTGAAACTTTTGGATGGTGATAAAAATCACATTGAACAATGCACTCGGATACTCCCAAATCCACTGAAAATGCGGGGTCAAGGCACACAGGACGTAAGGTGGCCATGGTTTTGATGGTTGTAACGCAATACTTTCCTACCTCAAAAGTGTAGTCCGAATGGTCATATAAAATTCCAATTAAGCAAGTCGTACCATTAATGAATAATGAGATAAACTTAACTTTTAAACCGTCGCATTCTCGGCACATGTCATCGGTTTCAATTTTAAGCTTCAAGCCATCGTGCCAAGGAGAGCGACATAAGTAGGTTTTATGAGTTTTACGATACTACGCGAAGTCCATTGTCCTTTTGTTAAGCTGGCAATGCACGTAAATTATCGAAAATAATTTCATTTGTTGAACAGAATTGAATCAGTCAACTGGCTGTAAATCAAATCCACTATAATTCAGATAAAATATATATTTTATGAATATGTTATCGCCTGTTTCACCTCTAGATAAATTTAGATATTAAGAATTAAAGAAAATGGATAATGCGTTCATTTATAGTTTAGTAACTCCTGCCAGCGGGTTTGTTCAAAAAGAAGGTCAAAATAGATCCCACTAACATACTCCCGGCATATGATGTATCCTATGTGTATGAAATTGAGGTCATAGACACAAATGAAACAAAAATTAAATGTTACTCGTGTGCCCATTTTCATCCAAATCCATTCAGACATTTACACGTGAAAAGTAACAAATAGATAGACAGAGTAACTTTCGCATTTATTACATTAGTATGGATTACCTATTGAAATTGAATTCCTGTGATCTTTTTTTGAAATTTACATATTGTTTTGAATTACACTTAACCATTATTTAAGACCTCATCAAACTGCACCAATCTGAGGCCAATTGCCTACACATTAGAATAAATACCTTTCAAAACCGGATACTGACAAATGAGCCAGTGAGTCTAAACTTTGACCTGATTGTACATTATGCGTACAAGTCAGTGCAATGTTTCAAGATATTTATTTTATGTCAACCTTTACGTCGCCCATAAATAATGCGCTGATTGTCGGCGCCGCAACCGAATTAATGAGAACTTAATGTGCATGTTATAGAGGAAGAATGTGGGGTATAAGTAATGTAGTTAATCATAGTAGAGCTTCTTGAGAAATAGATAAATGGATTAGACTTTGAATTTGATTTGAGGTTTGCTGCGTTTTGGGTTTCAGGTGTGCTTGAGTCCGGTACCGTCATATGAGAATTTTCAACCCGTCTGTAAGGACCGAAAAATTATTTGCGAACTTTTCGTAAAGACCATCGGTAATAAATAGTTGTTTGTTTGGTGACAAGTACCTATCAAACAAACTAGAAACCATTATTAAAATTTTGTGAAAACCACATAAAAAACCATAATATATTATGAGGTACTGGCGCGTTGATGTCTTTTCTATGAAATTATATATTTTCTCATCAATCCAGAATTATCAAGTTTATTTTTTGTTTTATGTGGAAAACAATGAAACCTGCCTACTACTTGAACCTAAATTATAATTTAGGCGTTATTAAATATTTTCCTGTATTTTAAAATATTGCTAAATAATATGGATGTTATTATTTCCAAAACATTTGGCCATAATTTTGATTATAGACGGCCTTCGACTCCAAACCGTGACAGCTCATAGTAGGTAAACAGTATTTAATTAAGAAGGCATCTTTCAATTTAGCGAAGACTTATTAATATTTAAAACTAACGTGTAGTGATTAAAAGCGAATACGTCACTAACTTAATTGATTTATTAATGAAATGATTGTGAAATGTTAAAGATTTTCTGTAAACTGTAGGTAAACAAATGAATATTTGGCAAAGTGATATTTGAAATTTGTAAATAAATATTTACTGTTTGCGTCAAAATAAAGCCATACAAAACACAATGCATCAAAATAAATAATTTTACATGTAACTAATAGATACTTGTAAGATGCTGCGTTTTGATGACTTTCCAAACTAGTTAATTTAAGTACGATATTTTTCTTACGGAAAAACTTTTTTTGCGAATGTGTTATGCAGCATTATCAATGAGTTGGTATATTTTATACTCTCTTTTTCTCTCTCTATCGTTACCTTTAATGTAGCTTCGAAAATGCCTGCAGTAGATCAGAGGAATAAAAACTGCTAATACCCATAAAAAAGTAGTAAGTGCAGGCTTCTTGAAAAATGAAAAATGTGTCTTGAATCCTTCGATTCCAAGCCCCTTCCTTATAAACACAAACACCCACAACTTGACTTCTACGGTTTGACCATTTTAACACCTAAGTCCACAAATCCTTTCACTGTCCGAGGTGTTCTCGCATCACTACAGTTAGTGACGCTAACAAATGTCGACATTGTTCATATTTAAATAGAATGTTTGCATCGGAATGTTAGGGCCAATTCTACAAATTTTTAAACAACATTCGTATGTCAGTCGCAAACTGTCAAAAAAACCTTAATATTCATACAATTTTGACAGTTTGCAATTCAAATGCGAATGTTGTTTAAAAAGTTGAAGAATTGGTACTCTTGACCTATTCAAAAATATGTATATCAGTAGTTTCTTTTTGTTATATTTTTCAGATGTCATGTAGTCGTTTTGTGTCAGAAATACCGTTGTCCACAGATCTTTTGCTTTAGGAATTAAGGAAAATATTATCATTATTTTAAGTCACTCTTAGTCTAAAATTAATGTGTGCTCGAATACAATGTTACCAAAGGGTCAAACTTTACAAATTTTAAGCCACGTTCGCATTTGTATCTCAGTCGCAATCTGTCAAAAAAGCCTCAATTACCAAACATTTTTGACAGATAGCAACTGACATGTGAATGCGAACTTTACTAGAAAATTAGTAGAATTAGTCCTCTTATCTATATAAGCTTATTTTAGATGTTTCTCGATTTTCATCAATCATAAAAAACAGTAAGTACATTGCGTCGTTGGCAAGTCTAGGGAATAGTTCACCATGTGATATGGTCATTCCATTTTATTTGTATGGTTTGACAGCTCACTTGTCGTTCACTTCGCCTAAGTTTTCACTTCGACATCTTCAGCGAATCGATCGAAAGATACTGCATATTTCAATACAAAGGAATTTCTATAAAGCGACGTAAATAGTAAATACTTACGAATGCTGTTCTTGACCCGAGCTTTCAACAAACTTGGTGCATGTATCTCACGTAGGTACCCTCTGTGATCTGTCAGATGTCAATGGAATTTGATGTCAATGTGATGTTTAGCATATTTTCAAGAATTTGTTTGTTTTTGCCGTTAATTTAATGTATCATGATGTGCTTTAATTATGCCAGTTAAAGTATTTTGGTTGAGTAGGAACATTGACAAATTATTTACCAATGTCCCTAATTAACCTAAATTTTTTATCTACCTATCATGAGAAACTGCTTTGTTTAAAGTTTTTTCTTCTTCAGTAAACGTTAAAATGCACTAAAAATAAATCAGGCTTACTACGTTTCTATCCCCTTGTTCTCGTTGTAGCAAGCGCAATAGTTACTACTGAGCGAATGGTCAATGGTTTGATCACAGCAGTGTTGTAACTACAAGAGTGGCTTTTTTTTATGGATGGGAAATCATCAAATGACTTCTCCCGCTCTGGGCAGAGCGGAAGGGAGTGTCAGACTCTTACTGACTAAAACCCATCCGTGCTCCTCCTAGTGCCCTTTGCTTTTCAGGGCCGCGGTAACTCTTTCGAACATAATCCGCAACTCTGGCCCTAACGGGCCCCTACTGCTATGCTGACATCTCTTTGAGGCGCGCGTGGAACACAACGCGGCGTCGACCCGGGCCTGGCTTTGATCGGACGGCGAGCCACCCAACACTCGCCGTCCGCAGACCCGCGCCTACGGTGGCCGGGAATCGCCCTGCGACTCCCGACGCCCGGGGCGTTACAAGAGTGGCTGGGTATGACTATTACTAATGAGTAAGACCCCGGTTGTTGTGGTGACACTTGGGGGAGGCCTATGTTCAGCAGTGGACGTCTTTCGGCTGATATGATGATGATGATGATGAAGACCCCAGATTTTCCAACTAGGAAAATCATCATAATAAGTAACTGCACTGCAAAGTTAAAAACAGTTGCAGTTTAAAACTAAGGTCAAATACATGAATATATGTAATTCATCACTTTTGACGTTAGTAACGAATTTAACACAAATACAGTAGCAAAATTTTAAAGCTTACGACATCACTATTTGTGATAGGTCTCGTCTTACTAGTCCTTAATACAATAGGCATAGCATAAGTCAGCCAGCTGTAATAACAGTAAAGACGTGCGCAATAGACGTATATAATCTTTACGGAAATCTTTGCACTGTAGAGTTCTACTATCCGTAATTTGAAAAATAAAAGTATAATTTACAAAAAAAAAACAAAATTATGATTGGTTTAAATACTGTTGAGCAGAGTACAAATAAAAAAACTGCTAAAAACATAATAATGTTTAAATCAGTCTTTTTTACAAACAATAATTTTTGATTACAAAAATGATTTTGTTTTTCAAAAAATGATTTTGTTAATCAAATCAAAGAAATTACTACACTCCTTGCATCCAGCCAATGCAGCCCCTCAAGACTCGTCCATGGGATATTTGCAAATACTACTTAAGGTAAATGTTTCACTGATGTTTTTTTTTTTGCAAAACATAAAAAAGTCAGGTCACGCATTTAACATCTTTCAAACTCCTACCTATTCGTTCATGTCGATTTCTGATAGTTGTCAAGTACCCTGTTGGAACTTTTACTTACCTATGATAACCGCACAAATATTTTAATATATAAAGGATTATTTTAAAGACAAAAAAAATATTGACTGCCCCATACATTTCTGTGTGCATAACTCGACAAAATTAACTGAACAGCAGAATTTTTTTTTCGCAAAAAAAAATGGTATTTGTTCATAATAATGAGTAGGTACAATGACCCCTTTTCAGGTATTGCGTTTATTCTGTGACATGATGTACAACTTGAACTCAACCTTATTTGCTTAACACAACAAAAGCTTATTACAAAACTAATTTCTTAAAAACTATTATTACTTAATGAAGATCAAACATTTCGCTATCCATCCTCCGAGACATCATGATGTAATGTGACGTACGCACGCACTCATCTAATGAGAGACCCAAATTACTTTTTAATATCATGGTTGAACTTGACATTATAATCATTTTATAAATATGACATTAATGAATACACAGAAGTGGTAATCGTTTAGTGGTTGTGGTTTGAGTAGCTTGTGGCTAAGTAAAAGCCACACGGGTCGATATTCAAGGTTAAGCAACGCTTGCCGAGGTCGGTCTGTGGATGGGTGGCCATCTCAATACACCGAGATTCCTCCGTACTTTGGAAAGCACGTCAAGCGTTTGGTCTTGGCGTATTGCGCTGGATGCGTCCTGTGTTAATCGATCAGAAACTAGACCCATGACTTCAAGATGTCGTAATAAGTAGTCTGGTGAATCTAAAAGCAGTATTTCGTGTTCCAGATTTATTTGAGGAAAATATTGTACATCATACATTATTCCGACATATTTGGACTCGTGAAGTGTCTAATGCAGATCACTTAAGCATATAAATGAGAATATAATGTTTTTGTGAGCCGTGTTTTAAGCGAAAAAGTAAGGAAAGTGAGAAAATTAAATTGGTTTGAATACTTAGAAGAAGCATAGTTTTCAACAAAAACTCTCATCTAATGATTGATGAAAAGCTTTGTCATTCACAACACAATTTCTCATGTTCAATTTTAGTATCAAAGAGCTTACTTAACTTAGCTGTTAATATGTCCCTCTTTTCTCGCTTAACTTAATTATTCAATCAACTCAAACCATGACTCACAAATCAGTGGCGCACTAATCAAGACATAATTTTAATAACCGCTGTTGGTTCTTGTAATAAGAATATTCAATTTAATGAGTTTAACTTGCTCACACTAAGCACCTAAGGTTAATTGAGGTCGCATTCATTATTTGTATTTACATAATATGTCTTGTACTACATTAAATCAACAAATTCATCTACTTTGTGCTGAGTAAAAACAACAAATAGGCTCAACATTTAAATGTATTGACATTAGCTTAGAAAAATGTAAACTAGCAATACCTAGAGGTAAAATGATATTTCTTTCATTTGGTAAGCAAACTCTTTTACAAGTCAAACAAAAAAAAATCTTTTAAAACTGGTCGAGATAGGTGTTTCCTACTCGATAACTTTGTGAAGACACACTGTAATGACCTCTGGGTTGATCGCAACCTAGAGAGGGACAATTCTACTAATTAGTAAACAACGTTCGCATTCACATGTCAATCGAAAACTGTCAAAAAGCCTTAATTTTCATAATTTTATGACAGTTTGCGATTGAGACACGAATGCAAAGTTGCTTGAAAATTAGTAGAATTGGCACTGAGGTCAAACTTGGTTAGATTGATCCCGTAAAAATCATGCAGATTACTGTTTGAAACATTATTTTAGAGATTCCGTAGGTTTAAGTACAGTGTTCAGTTTATAACCTCGTGAAGTTTTCCAATCTCGAAAACTGGTGTCGTAACGAAATAGAAGACACACATGTACCAACTGCCAGCTTTACCAACGGAAAACATATGCCAATCCGTTCAAAATTATGACTAATTAATCAATAAACAAAACATAAATCGCGTCAAACAAATCCGACCCAAACCGTGTCACCATTTAAAACTATGGGCGTTACCCTTTCACGAAGCCTACGTTTGATTTATTGGCCAAAGTTATTCAATTATGGCCCACACCTTTTTTTTAATATTGCATCAATGTTTATGGAAAAGACTTTGGCATCGGTCAAACATGGCGCTTAAAAATTGACGTTGAAATATTGTGATGTAGTTTTATTAAATTAACTGGTTTTAATTTTAAGATTACTCAATATTTTTGTTTGTTTCTAAGTAAAGCAAAATAACGTAAGGATTTTTTAGCAGCTTACAAATATTTTTTACAAGATCTCAATTTAATGGGCTGGACAATAATTGCCAGCCCATTTTGTAACTAGGTCAACTGGTCCTGTCATTTTCGTATCGAACTGACTCTTACAGCCTTCACCAGGTCATCACTACAACAAACACACTATAAAATGGTGCTTATTTGTTTAACATTAAGTTTTGTACATACAGAAGAATAATCGGAAACTATTAAGTAAATAAGAAGCTTCTTATCACTACTGACATTTCTTCAAAGAGATTGTTTACCATAAATATTTATAAAACTGTTCCGTTATTGAGTGACTGACAGATAACGCACAGTTGAAACTACTGGTCGTAGAAAGCTGAAATTTGGGCATGTCGCTTCCTTGGATTTCCGAAATTCCTAAGGGAATAAGTATTTACTTTATTTTCTTTCTTTCTTTTTTTAATAAAACGTTGCCCCACACTAGGAATTTCTCCTGTGTCGTGGGTGCGTTTACAAACATACAAACTCACATACACAAATACTCTTCAAGACCATTCGTCATCATCATTCACTGCCCAACTTCACCCACTGCTGAGCATGCGCCTTTCTTTTCTTTTTGCCAGCCTCGTCATCGAATGTCTTCTGACCATCTTACCGTCGAAGGCCATTACATGAATCTAAATACACTAACAAAGTAGGTACTGATAATTAGACTGATAAAATGTAGGCTTATTTTGTCTTACTATTGCACTATTTTCGCCCGTCTCTTTCGCCACAGCTAAACACGCCCTTATTAATTACGACAAAGTGTTGACCTAAACATTTCATCAATGTACTCGGTCGACAGTTCGCTTGTCCGACTGTCCGTCACCTAGTACCACTATTAGAACCGGTTCTGACTTGACCCAGCGTAGAGAATCAGCCAATTAACGGTACTCTAGGTTTTCTTAATTAGTTATGTACTATCAACTGTTAACACTAATGTCTAATGTCGCAAAAGCATTATCATCACGATATATAAATTGTTTAATCGCGGAAATATTTTTGAGTCTTTTCTTTTATTTATTTATTTATTTGGAAACTCAACAGCTTATTATTAATTTACATTAGTTATGAATATTCACCTCACCATCAATGTAGAGCAAATGCAGTTGCGTCAAAGTTACTAGCATCTTACGAGTCTGCACACACTGAACAGTGATAGCGAGATGATGACAATTATCTCTTTAACCAATTACAGAGTTTCACGGCATTGATAAAACTAAGTTAACTTGAAAGTGGTTTGTTCACATGAATTCAAATTTACATTTACAAGTAAGTACCCATGTAAATAATTTATGGTTAAATTAATTAATGAAAGGAAAAGACCAAATACTGTGAAATCTAACATTGAGAATATGTTTTAGAAACATATATATATATGTCGCAGTAAGATAGATAAAGCCGTAATATAGTTATATCACTAGGGATATAATTATATACCGTAACATAGTTATACGAAAGCGATTCTTCACTATCTCACTAGGAATATAGTTATAAAACCGTCGAAGTTTAGTGATATACTTATATTACTAGATTAAGTTCAGTGATATAAATATATTAGGGTTTGTCTCAAAAAAGTCATACGAGTATTGTATCATATTGTCATCATATTGTAGTATATTAAAGTTTTTTTGAAAAATTGAAAAAATTTCAAAAGTGTGCCACTTTGTGAGACAGACCCATTACTTGATTAAGCTTAGTGAAATAAAAATCTACCATTATATAATTAAATAAAACAAAATTTTATTGGTTTTATCTTTATTAATAAATCAACTTTATGTATCCTGCAGTTAGTTACAATACTTTGTGACATTAACACGTATTAAAGTAATTATAATTAAACGATATTTTTTTTAATAATAAAACATTCAAAATCTTTTAAAGCCAAACAGTTTTGAGATATCTTTATTTCTTATCAACAAGTTGAGATCTCGGTTTCTTTAAAAGTATTAGGTCTTTACCTATGAAATTGCCGTTCTGCAGTACTGGCCATTTCAAATCAAAATAATTTTTGTTTGGCTAAGAATTCTAATTTTAAATTAATTTTATTTTAAAAACATGGTTTTTTTTTCCAAAAGTAGTCATTGTTTATTGATTAGTGTCACATTTTCATCGCATTTCAATCTTTTTCGTCATCATGGATACGTTAAAAATTCGAGTAATTATGGAATATGAGTACCGTCGTGGCAGCAACGCGGCACAAGCGGCACGCAACATCAACGACGTTTACGGAGCTAACACTACAAACCAAGGCACCACCTGTTATTGGTTTGCTCGCTTCCGTTCTGGAAATTTCGACCTGAAAAATGAACCTCGCGGTCGTCCGAAGACTTTGGTCGACAATGACGAATTAAAGGCGATTGTGGAAGCTGATGATACACAATCTACGGCTGAATTAGCAGCAGCTTTCGACGTTAGCGTCAAAACAATATTGGTCCATTTGCGTCAAATTGGCAAGGTAAAAAAACTTGACAAATGGGTGCCCCACGAACTCAATGATCGCCAGCGCGAAGTACGCGTCGAGACGTGCCTTGCACTGCTCAACAGACACACAAATGAAGGAATTTTGAACCGCATTGTTACCTGCGATGAAAAATGGATTCTGTTTGATAACCGTAAGCGCTCAGCAAGTTGGTTGGATCCTGGTTCAGCACCTAAACAATGCCCTAAACGAAAACTTACCCCTAGAAAAGTGATGGTCACTGTTTGGTGGTCTAGCGCCGGTGTGATTCATCACAGCTTCTTACCAAACGGGGTGAGCATTACTGCAGATGTGTACTGTGAAGAACTGAACACAATGATGGAGAAGCTGGCACATCTCCAACCAGCATTGGTCAATCGCTCGTCTCCGCTGCTCCTGCACGACAACGCGCGACCTCATACTGCACAGCAGACGGTCTCCAAGTTGGAAGAACTGGGGTTGGAAGCTCTCCGTCATCCGCCCTACTCACCAGACCTTGCGCCTACAGACTACTACTTTTTCCAGAATTTGGATAACTTCTTGGCAGGAAAAAAATTCAATACCCGAGAGGCAGTTTTTATTTTTTGTTCAGACAAGAAGAGGAATCATGACACCTAGAATTACATAGCACTGAGTGCTTCTTACAGCTATTTCACTAAACTTAATCTAGTAATATAAGTATATCACTAAACTTGGACCGTTTTATAACTATATTCCTAGTGAGATAGTAAAGAATCGCTTTCGTATAACTATGTTACGGTATATAATTATATCCCTAGGAATATAACTATATTACGGCTTCATCTATCTTACTGCGACATATATATATGTCGCAGTAAGATAGATAAAGCCGTAATATAGTTATATCACTAGGGATATAATTATATGTTTTTCTCGCGATTTCGATTTCTGTGTTGGTCTCATGGTGGGGGTTGTTCGTGGTGACGGGTACGGGGGGCCCTTGGGGGGTATTGCGTTTGTTCTATTGAGGGTTGTATATGTATACATATGTATATACCCCCCACCATGAGACCAACACAGAAATCGAAATCGCGAGAAAAACATACACACTTATGCTAACTACTACCTCGACAATATATACCGAACAGCTGATTTATCCCTCGCGACACTGGGGCCGGTCACATAGCGAAGACTGCCCACAATGACGAGCACAATAACCCCCCAGGAGGCACCGCGCTCACTCTGCTACACATTGCACATAATTACGAATGAGTTATGGCTGGAATCAATGAAATGATATGATTTATTTATTCCAGTTATATATAACTTGAAGTCTTTCAGGCGTGGTTGCAGCCATAAACTAGAACTAAAGATGCTGGAGTGGGCGAAGTATGCTCAGAAAAAAGTTAGTTCATTCATTCAAGTCTCGGATACAGTATATAATTATGTATTTTATAGATGTTGACGCTATATACAACGCGCAACGTGTCAACAGAACAAACGCAATACCTCTTAAGGGGTCATTGTACTCATCATTATGAACAACTTTTACTAAAGGACAACCCCGCAATCGCGAAAAAAAAATCAGCTGTTCAGTACATTTTGTCGAGTTATAATCATATTTTTTTTCGCGATTTCAGTGTTGGTCACACAAAGAAAGTTGATCATAATTATGAGTACAATGCCCCCTTAAGAGGTATTGCGTTTATTCTGTTATACGTTGTAGATGTTTTTTGAAGATTTAAGCGTAAGCTGAAAACATATGGATGTTACACCGAGTGAAGTGAGCTTGAAAGTTTTTTTTAATATAGGTGTTAGATTCTTTATTTACCATACAGTCATCGAAGTTACTTCGTAGACTTTAAGATTATAATTGTATAATTGAGGATGCAAAAGCGAGCTCAAATTCGGTTGTGCTTCGGATAGGTAAAATCCGCTGTTTGCTATCAATACAAATAGGCACATAACAGTACGGATTGTCAGAAGCCAGAAAATCTGACACCAGTCTTGCTAAGAAGTACCGTGTTACCCATTTAATGGGTTGTGGAGGTCTGGTATGCAGCCGCTCCACGTAAAATACTGGTATTTAGCGGTTAATCCGGTTTGAGTGGGAGCCGATCCCAATAAAGTTGGAAAAAATAGGCTATGATAGGCAGATGGATACATTAAAGTAATTTTGTCGACTTATGTAAGTACAAAACCTCGACAGCGAGAGTGAGCTCGCAAACCCCTTTTTTTAAACTGTAATTGTTAATTACAGTTTAAATATTCGTGATTTATCTGCTTTTAGAATATTTGTCAATTTGATGTGTACAGTTTTGGGCGGAGTCACGACCCCCACGACTCCCCTCAGACCACGCCTGAAGTCTTTATTTTTAACAGCTGAGAAATAAGTTCTAAACAAAATCTACATTTCTGTTATACGACCTCTTTCCCAACTCAAACACATTCGCATCTACGTATAAGCCGTTCAAGCTTATCATCAGTAGCAGCCAAAACAGCAATTCACTGCTGATCATAGACCCCACCAATCGTCGCCATTCTTAGTTATCACAAAGTAGACTTCTCTGGCGATGCTACTTCTTTGTAGTCCACGAACCATATTTAACGGAAAATACCAAAGAACATTCAGCCTAACGTGTTTCTTTTATTCAACTTTACAATCTGAGCAACATCAACATCAACATCAACAACAGCCTAACGTGTTTCTTTTATTCAACTTTACAATCTGAGTGGGCAGACAAATAGGTGACAAAATCCATTTTTATTGTGAACCAGTCACCATAAACATTTCTTAATTCATTATTCAATTCAACACTAGAAAAAGATAAAATCGTAAATGAATTCGTTTATTAAGTCAGTAATCCAATTCGGATTCATATTAGCAAGTTATATTGTTAAAGAGTCATAAATTTTGATAGCATGTGATAAAGGCATGACTTTGTATTAATAAACTCGTTTTTATGAACATTCATTCATTTTATTTCTGATACTTACTTACTTTTACTACTAAAATGAATGAAGGAAGAACAATTGCATTGGCGATGGTGTCTGGAATGAGTTACTAGGATTCGGTCCAGTCGTCTGTCAGGAGATTTTCCTTTTTTTTTTTTTATAGGATGGGAAATCATTAAATGACCCCTCCCGCTCTGGGTGGAGCGGCAGGGAGAGTCAGACTTTTACTGACTAAAACCCACCCTTTAGTCCTCCTAGTGCCTTTCTTCCCAGGGCCGCGGTAACTCTTTCGAACAAATCCGCAACCCTGGCAGGCTCTGGCCCTAACGGGCCCCGACCCATGCTGACGACTGCTGGCTAGGCGCGCGTAGAACACAGCGCGCCGTCAACCCGGGCCTGTTCTGATCGGACGGCGAGCTACCCATTGCTCGCCGTCCACAGGCATCAGTCACTGCGCCATGCTCAGGAGCATCAGTTCCCGGGCGGCGCAGTGGCTGACGTTCAACAGGAGGGGGTGAAATGGGGCCATTACTGGCACTCCATTTCAGCCCCCTCCGGAGCCCGTTGTAGGGGCTCTACTGCGGCTGTTGCAGTAGCAGCAGCCGCAGTGGAACCGGCTTTGGCGGCGGAGGAAGCGGCGGCGGTGGCGGCGGTCGCGGCAGAGACGGCGGTGGCGGAGGGCTTTCTCCGATTTCAGGCTTTGGCGGGTGGGGCGCAGGCCCTACCCCCAGCCCAGTGGTCGGCCGGCTTGCCAGCTGCCGCACAGACTACGCAGTGCGGCGCGGCGACGCAAGAGCCGGCCCTGTGACCGGGCTGACCGCAGCGGAGACAAAGACCGCTGCGGTCCACCTCCGAGGTGCATTGAGCTCCTACATGGTGGCCCACCTGGCACCGGAAGCACCTCAGAGGTCGGGGTTCCAGCAGTTTGACCTGCGCGGAAACCCAACCCACCAAAAACCTACGGCCCTCCGAGATGGTCTTGGCCGCCGACACGGGACAGCTCACCACAATAGTGCGCATGCCCGTGTTGTCAGGACGTAGGGTGCCCACCTTCACCTCCTCTGCTGAGCACCCCCCCGTCCTAACGACGGCGGCCACCACCTCCGCCTCCGTGACGGAGTCTTCCAGGCCCAAGATGCGCATGTCGATGCGCTTGGTGGGCCTGGACACTCGGGCATCGTCCGCGCTTAGGGACGCCCTAAGCCTTTCGGCTAGAGCGTCCGCGGTTGGGCCGCTGGCTGCCCCAGGAGATTGTCCTTGGGTATACTTTTATAGTACAGACAGGGACAATCGTCGCTTGGGCATCAACCATTCCATTCAAAATACCTGTCGGGGCCTTTATCAGTTGTCTTGGGGCCCTTTTGGGCCTACTAAAGATCCGAGAGTCGCCCCGGAATCCCAAGCTATAAAAAGACATACCTAACTTTGAGTGGAATTTTCTTACCTGGAAAACTCTTGCAAGAAAATTATTACACAACAAAAATTAGTAATATGCCATGGCTTTTTCAGTACTTTATTCTATTAGGTACATTTGACATATAAATAAAAGTGAAATATACTTTTATTTCTGTAAGTTTTCCTTTTATACTTTAATTACTAAAAAAGAACAAATAAATATCAGTGTTCCGGTCAAAATAGACAGAATCGTTGCAAAAAACAAGACGAATAAAAATGTTTAGAAATAGAATAATATTGTAGTTTGACATTTGTGAAGCGACCGCCTTCGCATCTCCGTTTGTTTTCATTAATATTTACGGTTGACGATTTCAAGACTTTTAAAGCAGACGACACGATGTGACGTTCTTACAAACTATTTTGAAGAAAATAAAAATAATATAATACTCGAAATAATTTTCTTGGAATTTGTTGTTGAAATATGATGTTATGACATAACAGAAAAACAACAAACAAAAAACAGAAGGACAATTTTAACCATTTTTAAGCAACGTTCGCATTGGCATCTGTCATCTGTCAAAAATGCCTAATTTTTCATACATTTTTGACAAATTGCGACTGAGATGCAAACGCGTTGCTTAAAAATTAGTAGAAGTAACACTCAGATTTTGTAAAAGTAATGTGCTTACTTAAAAAGGAACAAACGCCTTTAAATATAAAGTTTATTTGAATGTCAAGACAAATCATAGCTATTAGTTCAAATTGGCCAGTTTAATAAAACGGCAATTTTATAGGTAAAGACCTAATAATAACATCAAAGGTTGATCGTGGCAAATAGTGGTAATAAATGTCACAGGTGGATCTTAATGCTTGTGATTCATTTGCTTTGGTAAACAAAACATCATCATAACAGGCTGGAATCATCTACTACTAGGTATATATGCCTCTTTTCTGTACTGGAATTTTTCTTGGTTCTGTTCAAAGTCAAAGTCAAAGCATTTATTTCAAATAAACCACTTACAGTTACTTTTCAATTGTCAGAGTCAGTGAGTCAAAAACATGAAGCTATTTGCACGTTCCAAAGCGTAGATCTCTATGGAGAAGAACGTGCAAGAAACTTCACGGACAGTCTTTTAAACCATTTTATGATTAACAAAAAATCTGGTTACATTATCCTTGTTGCTTCTACATGTGAGAGCAATGTAAAGATAGAAGAAAAAAAAAGAATTCTAAGTATCAAATAAGTATTAAATATTGAAATAAGCCAGTGACAGCTAAGAGATGACCAGTCTTCACTGATGGCGCCCGTTCACGAACATACACGTGCATTGTTCGTCCCGAATCCAAGTATTTCCCGTAACTTTGGTGACATTGTTGACCCCAGATGCTTTCGGACGCCCCTGTTTTCTTGATGCGCTAATATTTACAAGCTTGACTACAACTTGATGACTACTAAACATTGTGTCGTCCTACAAATCTTATTCAGCAACCACAGGATAAAGTACAATGGGTCTAACCCATACTGCACAGCATACATTCAACTGAAAATATTGACAAATAAGTTGCATTTCGAACGCCAGGTGCAGGGTACTATTAAATGTAGTTAGAGCTTTCATATAATGGTTTAATCATAGAACTTATGATAACTTTATCGTTAGTTGAAAGACATCCACTGCAGGACGTCTTTTAAAGTCGCCACATCGACCGGTCCTGTGTGTCTTGCATTCAACAGATTCTTCAGCGGCCTCCAGCCGGTCATCGGTCCACCTTGTGTGAAGCCTTCCTAAGCTGTGCCCTCACCACCACTCCATAACCTTCATCATAACAATACCTTTAGTCTTTGTAACAGTTTATTGCTGAATGCAGAATTACGCTATTAACTGTTTGTTTCCATTTGATTCTGCATTTGCGATAGGCGTCGGTCGTCTCGTAAGCTATAAAAGTCTTCATTATCTCACACCTACGAGTATGCATGTATGTGGTTTATTTTAAATTCAGGGCCGACCACTGCTATAAAGTTTTTAATGATAATTAGCAAGATTCTTATGAGCGCATCATTTTGATAATATGTTTGTTGAATCAACTTCGATAGGAAATAGATTAAGGAACTTTTAATGGCATTTCCTTGACCTTTTGAATTGTCATTGACGAGTACATTATGTGGATCACGGGTTTTTTTCTTGGAACAAACTGATTATGCTCAATAAAATTTTATAGGCCTAGAAAATTACATATTATCAATTGATTTTTTTCGCAGATTTTTTTATTTTCCTGAGTATAACTGCGCAGCAATTTCTGCTTTGCCATGATTCTATTCCCTCTTTCCTAATCTATTCGGAGTCTGTGCAAAATGTTTTCTTCTTCCATACTTCTGCGGTAGTCATCATCTCAGTTATCATCTCTTTTCTAAATCACTCGTTTCTCGTTTTTTTTGGTTTCTTCACCACATTTCTCAAAACTTCCCTCACAACATTGTCCAGTTTCCTCAGTAACTCAAACAACTTTAATACATAATTTTTCAGTCACCGGTGACCATTCAGACTTTCTCTTATGTGCTCTTATTTTATCCATTCGTATAACATACAACATTCTTTGTAAACTGTGGAAGTCATAAAAATCGTTTATTTTAATTAGACCAATTTATACAACGTGTAACAGAATAAACGCAATACCTCTTAAGGGGTCATTGTACTTATCATTATGAACTAATTTTACCCCGAAATTCGCAAAAAAAACAGCTGTTCAGTACATTTTGACGAGTTATGGGCACAAAAATGTACTGAACAGCTGATTTTTTTCGCGATTGCGGGGTTGGTCCCATCTTTAAAGTTGTTCATAATGATGTACAATGACCCCCTAAGAGATATTGCGTTTATTCTGTTACACGTTGTATGGGCACTTTAGAACGTCAACATTTACAGTAAAAAAGTATTGTAACTCGAGCTCTCCATTCGCAAAGGATTTCAAGAACGACTAGTTAACATAATTTTTTACTGAAGATTGATAGCACTGAACATAGCTAGACAAAGTGGATTCTTCAAAATGACGCAGATTCGTTTCAAAATGTGTTTTATATTTAGACACGGTTGGCGCAGTGGTTGAGCGGTCGACTGCTGCGCTGCGTGTCACGGGTTCGATTCCCGCACGGAACAAATATTTGTATGGCCTACAGATAGTTGTTCCGGGTCTGGCTGTTTGTGTATGTGAGTTTATATGTTTGTGAACGCACCCACGATACAGGAGAAATTCCTAGTGTGGGGCAACGTTTTTAAAAAAAAAAAAAAAAAATTACCGAAAAATTAGAATTTTTATTTATACCAGTTAAAACAGATATATTATTAGGCATTAGGCAGATCGTTCTAATAATATCCTCAAAAAATCGCTGTAGTGAGGACAAATGTGTTTTTAATTCAAAAACTATTCAGTTTCTGGGCTACGAGCTGTCATCATCAGGCATCAAACCACTCGACAAATATATCAAAGCAATCGAGAAATTTAGACCACCAGAAACCATCGAAGAAATCCAAAGTTTTCTGGGATTAGTTAATTTTGTTGGAAAGTGGATTCCAAATTTGTCAACCTTAACAGATCCCATTCGAGAATTACTTCGACAAAAAGTACACAAAAATGCCTCAATAACAGCATTTTGGCATAAAGAACAAGCAATGGCTTTTGACAGATTAAAACATTGTCTCTCTACGATTCCCACTCTTGGCTACTATGACCCAAAAGATCGTACACAAATAATTGCTGATGCAAGTCCAGTTGGTTTAGGCGCTGTACTAATTCAGTATGATAACAAAGGACCGCGTATAATTTCCTTCGGAAATAAGAGTCTGACAGACGTCGAAAAACGCTATTGTCAGACCGAAAAAGAGGCATTGGCGTTGGTATGGGCAATTGAACACTTTCATATGTACTTATATGGAAAACAATTTGAACTTATCACAGACCATAAGCCTCTGGAAGTTATATTTGGCAAGACATCGAAAGCTTGCGCGCGAATCGAACGTTGGGTTCTTCGACTACAATCTTATAACTATAAAGTCATTTATAAGCCTGGAAAATCAAACATAGCAGATCCATTATCACGTTTGTGTTCGAGTACCTGCAATATACAAGAAAATCCTTTTGAAGAGGAACATCATGTTAACCAAATTGTTCAATACGCGCGGCCCGTAGCATTACCTTTTAAAACGATAATTGAAGCATCAAATAATGACAAAGAATTTAAATTAATCAAAGACGCTTTAATGCACAATGCTTGGGACGATTCAATAAAAAATTACAAGTGAGGTAAACCTACTTTATTCTAAATCCATAGTCAGTTACTTCAAAAACTTAGCTTTGTGGACGGATTTCATCTACGTGAGGCAGATTGGTAATAGCACCCGGGTTAATGGTTATTACCTGATGAATATGATTTTAAACGTAACTGGGGAAATGTTAGTAGTACCACATATATTTGCAGTGTTGTAAACGTCTCTTGGAACCTAGAAGGCAAGTGAAAATTATATTTTTCTTACTGTTCCGCTGTTTTTTAGTTGTTTTGTTTGTTTTTCAGAGACGTTCTGTCCAAGACAGTTGAATCGTTTCTCAGAGGCTCGTCGAGATTCATTGACTCGACGTTTATAAGAGTTGCAGTGGCTGGGAATAATGTGGCGAGCTTATCCAAAAAACTTGTTTCTGCATTATTTGCCAAACTCTTCCAGGCAAGCGGGCGTGATGTTCTTGTGTTGGATGAGCGGAAGTTAAATATATTTTTCAAATGTTTGAGTATTGCTTTGTATTGAAGTGTAATGGTTAAAGGCCTACCTTCAACCATAACCAGCAGACAACTCATTATCATAATAACGAGCAAATCAATTATTATAATTTTTCCAATAAATTGCTTTTAAAATATTAATTTATCGTCTTGTCCTTGTTTACCGTTTTGGTAGCAATCAATCAAATTATAAAATCAATAATTGCGTTTTTATTGCGTGTAAATAAGATTACACATGTCATAAAAATGTGGCAGGTATGGTCAAATGGTTCTGTCATATTTTTGATATGTTTGATTTAGCTTAGTCAATTTTAAAATATTATAGCTAGATGACTTTTACTAAAAATAATGAATTTGCGTTTTCGACATTGTAGCGTTTTGTATAGATAATAATAATTATCATATCTAGCCTGAAGTGTCCCACTGCTGGGCAAAGGCCTGAGTAGTTAACCGCGCTACCAATATTATTTTTATAATATATGTCACCGGTTATTTGCAAACGCCGTAAGATTGAAAAATATCGCGTGAAATCGTAAACTCATTTTTCTCAATAAGACACTGATAAATTGGAAACTATTGAATTTAGATAGGAGTTATTGTATTTCAAATTATCTGCTCACAATACATCGAGAATTTACCGTGGCAGAAGTGAAAACTTGAACATTAACGTTGTGCATTTTTTAATATTTTGGAATGGTTAGAATTTCGCACGAATTGCTTATTTATCAGTATAAAAGTACTATCATTTATGTGATTTTTATAAATAAAAATAAATTATAAATTCATTTATTGCGCTATCGTGCACAAACATAACAATTTATTTTTTATTTATTTATTTATTTTATAATTTATGTACACACAGAAAAACAGTTGCAGAAATAACATAAAAACTAATAGTACAAAGGTACTGCTTATTTCATAAGAAATTTCTTCCAGCAGACCTGCGAAAGGAGAAATATAGAAGAAATGTAGACAATAGTGTGTAAGAAAGAGCAAGAGAAAAGGGTATGTGAAGCCTTAAACTAAAATATAAATAAACCTACATAAACATTGTAATTATAATATACTATAATATATACAAATAAATGTATAATAAATAAATATATTATATACATACATATCACAGTACAGAGGAAAGGTAGTGCTCTTTAAGTCGAGTTTTAAAAAGAGAAATAGTTTTCAAATCTCGAATGCTAGGCGGAAGTGAGTTCCACAGTCTTACTGCATGGACAGAGAAAGAGTGGGAATAGTAGCTGGTTTTGTGTGGATGGGATTTAAGGAGGGATCTAAGGTGTGATCTGCAGGGTGCGTTACTAGGGCGATCGTAAGTAATTCGCTCACGTAGGTAGGAAGGGTAAGACGGGTTGTGTAAAATATTAAAAAGGAGACATAGAATCCGAGTGTTCCTACGAAAACGGATCGGGAGCCACTTGAGCTCCTTGCGAAGATGAGAGACATGATCATACTTACGCAGACCAAAGACGAACCGGATGCAAAGGTTTTGCAGACGCTCAAGCTTGTTTAATAGCTCCTCAGTAGCATCCAGGTAGCAGGCGTCGGCATAATCTATAATCGGCTGAATAATTGTTTGAGCCAAGGAAATTTTAGTTCTCAACGGCAAGAGACCCTGGAGGCGTTTCAGAGAATGAAAAGAGAAATAAACCTTCCGACTGACCTCGTTGACATGCGTACGCCATGAAAGATTGGAGTCAATAATAACACCCAGATCTTTGGCAGTTTCGGCATAGTCAATACGAACGCCATCGAGATATAAAGGCGACAAAGATGAGACAACAGCCGCATTCCGAACGAATCGGCTGCCTATGATCATGGCCTGAGATTTAGTTGGGTTGATCTGCAAACCGAATGACTTAGCCCAAGCGCTGATACAAACCAGGTCATGATTCATAGCAGCAATAGCAGAATCGGCCTCGGCTAGGGTAAAATGTTGGTAAAGCTGCAAGTCATCTGCGTAAAGATGGAATCTAGAAGAGATTATTTTGGTAACA
Organism: Melanchra persicariae; assembly: GCA_947386135.1. Lineage (NCBI taxonomy): Eukaryota > Metazoa > Arthropoda > Insecta > Lepidoptera > Noctuidae > Melanchra > Melanchra persicariae. The sequence continues at coordinate 21,736,328 of OX376650.1, forward strand.
AAGTTTATGAAAATCGAAAAAAGAAGAGGAGAGAGAACGCTACCCTGAGGAACACCCTCAGTGAGATTACACCAGTCAGAGAAGGACTCATCAAGGTGAACACACTGAGAGCGTCCCCGAAGATATGAGTTGAACCAGGATATAGCCGAAGAAGAGAAATTTATAGATTTAAGTAAACCAAGCAAGATGTCGAAATCCACTGAGTTGAAGGCGCTACTAAAATCAAGCAAAACAAGGACAGTAAGTGACTTGTTCTCCATAGCCCAGCGAATATCATCAGTTACTTTTAAAAGCGCAGTAACAGTACTGTGACCCGCGCGAAAGCCGGATTGAAAAGGGGATATTATCGAGTTTGACGCTAGGAAAAAAGATAGTTGTCTGTGAACCAAGTGCTCAAAAACTTTAGCCAGAAAAGGAAGAATAGAAATAGGTCTGAAGTGAGTTAGTAATGATGGATTGTTAGTTTTGGGTAAAGGTATGATGTGAGCCTGTTTCCAGACTGACGGAAAGGAGCAAGAGGTAAAAGAGTGATTGAAAATGTGAGTGAGAACAGGAAGTAATGAGGGAAGGATAAGAGTAATCATTCTGGAGCATAACTTATCGTTACCAACTGCAGAAGAAGTAATTGCGAGAACAGATTTCTTAACGTCATCCTCGGTAACATCGCTAAATTCAAAGTGGGAGCATTGTGGCAACGGAAAATTAGAAATACTCTCAAGTGTCGCAGCTTTAACACAAGGATCAAGGGAAAAGGGAAGGTGAGAGAAATGCTTATTAAGATCATTGAGGTTCACACCCTTACACTGGCAGGTAGAAGACTTGCCTATTCCAACGGACTTGAGAAATCTCCATACATCGGAAGAACTGCGGTTATCGAGTTGTTCATGAAAGTAGCGTCTCTTAGCATCTTGACACAGACGCCTGCAGCGATTACGTAGTGATTTGTAATAAGAGAGATTTCCCTCGGAAGGTCTGCGCTTGTACCTACTCTTAGCTTTATCCCTGCGAGCCATAAACTCTTTTATTTGAAGCGTTATCCATGGTGCAGGGTTATATTTTACTTTAACACGTCGAATAGGGGCATGCTGGTCATACAAAGCGAGGACGGTCGTGTTAAAGCACTTCACCTTTCCATCGATGTCATCGATCTCAGCCAGAGGGGTCCAGTCGAGATCACCGGCATCACGCTGCAACGCCTCCAGGTTAATGCCTTTGTAGTTACGGAGATATAAGAGCTGAGACTTACGCTTGGGAACACGAATACGGTACGAAAGATAAATGAGGTCGTGGTAAGAAAAGGTAGCAGAAATTTATATTACATATTACATTATCCGTCTTACGAATTTTCGATCAGGTGACGTTTCCTGACGGTCACGCGTAAACAAAGTACACAACGACGCCGCTAAAGAAGTTTTTACTTCAAAAATTCGAAGATATGTTACATCCCTCATCTTATCATAAGTACTATGTTCTCAAATACTTCGTGGTAATATCGCGATAAGATGGCCTCCTAAATGGATTTACTTAAAAAGAGGTGTCAAACATTTTGCCCTTTTTACGATACACATAGTTCAAGAGGTCAGGAGCGTATCAAGTCACACCATTCATTTCATAGGTGTCACATTTTTTACTTGTAAAATTCGTAAAAAAACTATTAAACTAGAGGAGATAAACTGTTTGAATTTGACTGATGCCTACAAAACAACATTTAAAGTTAAATGCCAAGTCAAGTGCCTATTGTGGACTTGGAAATCAAAAAGAGCTAGAATTAATACTTAACTCTATTAAATGTACAAATCGTATTTATAATATGATACTAATTTAACTATATACACTTAAAATAAAATTTAAAATTAAAACTCCTAACTTAAATATGGCGTCAAAAAATTCATCCGCATCGCTGTCGACTGGAAGTGAGCCCAAAAGACTGGCGGCATACCGCCACAAAAATCAACGTAGCAGAATTAACATCACGACAAATGAGACTCGCAGCGCCATCTATCTCGGCTGCTCGAACTAACTTGACAAAATCCTAAATCGCTATATCAGAGTTTACCGTGCGATTAGAACATATATACAAAGCCCGAATATCAACTGTCGGGCAGTTGCCCACCAGACACAATAACCGTCTGGTTGGAGGATCCTCCCTTTCCAACGGAGGTATGTGGGACTTTACTCTCTGTACCGCTACCTCCAAACTGGTGACCCTCGGCATTGAACGTCAGCGCAGCCTTCGTACAGCTACCCTCATCATGACGTCATCATCATCATCACTTCTCCTCAACGTGACTCGCCAAGGTCGGAAATGATGAGTCGACGGCGCGTAAAGAGCAGTCAGAAAAGATGACGGGGCCCGCTAAGGACAGAGCCTGCCAGGGTTGCGGAATTTGTTCGAAATAGTTACCGCGGCCCTGGAACGCAAAGGCCAATAGAAGGCACACGGATGGGGTTTACTATCGGAAACTCCCTTCCGCTCCACCCAGAGCGGAAAAAGTCATTTTCGGGAACTATCACAAAGGATCGCACTTTCTTGATAAAAAGTATCTTACATCCTTCCCCAAAGTTCAATCTATCTCTATACCATAAAAACATCAAATTAATTCAGCAGTTTAAGTGTTAAACTGTAACAAACAAACAGACGGAGTTACTTTCCCATTTATTGTGTGGATTACCAAATTATTTCATCTCCAATTGGACATGGTGGAATGCTATTAGGTCGATTGTCACGTACAAAGAAATAAATAAAGCGTAATAATAAACAAATAATAGTACGGTGGCTTGCATACACGTAATAAGACTAATATTCGATCATACATACGAAATAACAGTATGTAAGCTAACCGCTATATAAATAATTAAATATATCACATACTAATGGTAAAACGTCTTAAGTCACAACATATTGTAATGGAACATGCGTCCAGTAATTATGCAAATAAAGTTGATTTATGAATATCACGATAAGTGAGATTTTGCCTATCACAGTAAAATATAATGACGGAATTGCAAAAAAATGTCGTAAAATAAACCTAAATGACAACACAGGTGGTTGTGTTTTGGCGTGGGTCAACACTATTCTCGAAATTTTAATGAGCGTAAATTAGTATAAACGTTGATACAAACCTGTACAAGAGTCAAGTGAATACGATAGGTAACTCTGGACAAAAGTGCACCCATCTTCGACCACATCATCGCTTACCATCACCCGTTTGGGTGGGATAGTTAAATATCGGTTTTCAATCCAACCAGAACTAAGAACAACTGTCAAATCGTGTTGTCATACATCCTTAGTTCGGGTTCGGGACTAATTATAAGTCCGTAGGTGATACGGAGTAGAAAAAGCCCGTCACTAAAGCCGAAACTACGGACTTTGGGGTTAGAGAGTAGACCCCCTGATGCTCTTGAATATCCGCAGTTTTTCATTAAACTACTATCTATCTGACCTTCAAAATCCAGATGTAACACGAAACTTGGCAATATAGAAGAACTGGTTCTTTATTTGTCTTTATGGCTTCTGACTACCGTAACGACGGTCAGAAATCAACAAATTACGGCCAGGATCAGAACTGCTTAACGTGCTTTCAGAGCCCGGGCTGAAGAGTTTCGGTATATAATGAATGATCCCCGATCCACGGACCGACATTGGTAAAAGTTGCTTAACCTCGCACATCGTGCATCGTGCGGCTGTTCGGCATTACTTAGCTATCAGTTCCCAGCATGGGATAGTCAAATGAAAACCTACAATAAGTCAAAGAGAAAAACAGTGCAACCACGTCGTCAGTCAGCCTGGCCTCATAAGAACTACGTATGTATGCCAAGAATGTCACAGCATAACATCATCCATAGCTGCTATAATTATTATATTTACATTGCTCATTGCATCCAACGTGCGTCCGCATAATACTTGTACCAACTTGGCCTAGATGATTTAACTTTGCTTCGAGAGCTACCGATAAACTCAAAGCTCGAAGCTGTAGCATAATTACCCAATAATGTCCTTGCTGGTGGGCCACAGGTTTCCTCTCTGCGGGCCCAGTGCTGGTTGATGGATAATAGAAATGAGCCATAGTAGTAGCAGTAGCCTTAAAACATGGCCGGTTTCGTGTTTATGACCCCGCTAGTATTATAGTTCCGTCGTTATTTTGTGCAAAATAATGGACACATGTATTTAGTAGCAGCGTGTAAATGCGGCGCTGAGTCTCGAAGTATGCTCCAATACCTACCCTGTCTTATGTGCCCCAATACATTGCAACCAAAGTGCGTACCTCTGCGCTGCTACTGATGACGATGTGGAATCGGCGTAGTTTAGGGCTAGCACAATTTAGTAAACTGTCGTGCAAGCGACAATACGAAGAAACAGACAACTAGGACAGATGTTGTTTTACGAAAATCAATTTACTCTACCATTCACCACGTGTAAATAATAACTGTAGGCCGGTCTCAAAACCAGGCTTAACCGATGAGATAGCCTTCAACACCCACCATCAAAATATTATAATCCATTTTCAATTCAGACCGCATTCTTGGACGATCTAAATCATGCGGTGAATTACGTTTACCACCTTGATACACACGATGAGTATATTATTTAGATTATGTATGAATTATTACCAGTTATTTGAGACATATGACCATTTACATAAAATATTGTGACCTGCCAGTCGCCAGGGGCAGTTCAAAAAGTTTAAAATACATTTATCAATTGATAATGCATGGTTCATTAGAGCAGGACGTTAGATCGATGAGTGAATTAAACTTTGAAATTGAATAATTATTTATCCTTATATAAGCGTTAAATTGAATTGATTTGATTCTGTATTCAATAAATTGATTTAAACTTTTTTCCCGCATTCTTTCCTGTTTTAAAAGGTTACTAGTAGTGTCGGGTTCATCATTTACCGTGTGTCAACAAGCCCTTTTTTAATGAGTAGTTTTTTTTTATTTGTGCAAGGAAAGAGGAGGTGTAATTACGAGTACCATATGTAAAGGAAGATCGAGTTTCTTATAATTTCACTCGCCAGTCAGGCCTAAGGCTCTTAACAGACAGAGTGCCAAATCTACTTATTTTTAAGCAACTTTTGCTCAGTCGCAATCTGTCAAAAAAGCCTCAATTCCCATACATTTTTGACAAATTGCGAATGACGTGCGAATGCGAACGTTGCGGTAGAATTGTTATCAATTCTAATTCGAATCAATGCAGTTATTCAGATGCAGCCCGTGTGTATAGAGCCTTATGTTTGGACAGTGGCATTTTATTTGAACAAGTCACGGAACATACCCAGCCTCAACTGAAATGTCAGACGTTTAACTATCAAAAGTTCTACGTCTGTCAGGTCACGTCCACCTAGCATATGCGTCATTGTACTGCGCACATCTAGAGTCAAAATTGAAGAGTTCTGTTATTTTACCGCCACAACAACAAATTTCAGTAAAATTATCGGTTTAAGTATGGGTCATAACAGAGGTTCTCTAGTTGGGTCTACTTGGAATTGCACTTTTTACATTTTTAGGGTTCCGTAGAACCTATAGTTTCGTCATGTCCGTCTGTCCGTCCGTTCATCTGTCTATCCGCGGTTTAGCCCAGAGATGCACTAGAAAGTTGGAATTTGGTGGAAAAACTCGTACAAAGTCCATTGAAAATTTGATCGATAAAGTTTTTTTTAGAATAGCCGTTTTTAGAACTTTTTAACCGGTAAACCGTGACCTTAATTATTGTACTAATAGAATCAAACAAAAAGCACCAATCGGCAATTGTGACGTGCAACTACGGAACCCTACACTGCGCCGGTTTTTCATTTACAGAATATGTCAACCCGATCATTGTATGAACAATTTACATCATTTTCGTCAATTAAAGTTGATGCTAAACTTTTTAGAAACTTATTTTAGGTCTAGTAAGCGACCCGTACCAGAAGACGCAGCGTTGGAAGGCCTCCCACAGGATGGACCGATGACCTGGTGAGAGTCGCTGGTAGCCGATGGATTTCGAGACGCACAAGACCGGTTGTTGTGGCGACACTTGGCAGAGGCCTATAATGTCCAGCAGTAGACGTCTTTCAGCAGATATGTTGATGATGATGATGAAGCGACCCTAAGTGGAGTGCACTACTAAGTCCTCATAAGTAGAAGCTAGATTACCTTGAACTTCTACTAAATACCACTAATTCCTTCACTCATAAAGTTAGGTCAAAACATTTTATAAGTTTCTATTAACCATACAGACAAGAGATTATCATAAACACAACATTCCTCCAAGGTCAGGATCGCAGTAGGCATACCAACATTATCAACATTCCAACACCGGGAGCACACCACATTACTGATGTTGGTATTTCTTGTACTCGTGCTGTTGCGACACCTTCGAGCAATAACATCCTGTAATGCACGTTTTATTGAAATGTGTGTAGAAGAGGAGCTACGTATGAAAGACGTTACACCCACTTATGTATAGTATACCAATATACCCCAATATCTGTAGCCAAAAACACACTGCGACGGCGAAGCGCGATTAACACCTGACTAACTCGTTATTAATTTAGAACAATAATAATGCGAACAACTAAAAATACACTTAGAAGAATTCACTAAAACAGGCGAATAACAATAAAAAAGTGAATATCTTGGTAAATTTCAGTTTTTTTTTTTTTTTTTTTTTTATTATTTATGAATGGGCTAGCTCTTGACCTCGATCACGCCTGATAGAAAGCGATAGGTGAGGTCCATGATGAAAGCGAACGTGCCCAGAAGATGCCTACTGCACTAATTACTCGTATTAACGCGAGCAAAACTGCGTGTAAAAACTAGTGATTACTAAGGTTGAAAAAAAAATAATGTAGTTGTAAAGAAGTCAGAATATTCTGCTAAAGATTGGGTCATCAGTCTGTTTTCTGTATTCAATTTTATTGGGGGATTCTTGCAAGATATTAGCATGTTTTTCTTGCAAGGGAGTAGTGAGACAGCCCAAGTTTAAAAACATGAAATCAAAAAGTTCTTTAAGACCGATTTTTCTAACAACACCAATCGATCAATCGTCGATCGACGTTTCTTTTGTGAAATTCGCGGTCAAGGCCTGCAAGGCATGCTTGCTCTAACAGATCAATTAAATAAGTCTGGTATTTGTTGACATATGTATGCTTGCGCAAACGCATCCTGTGTTACGCATTTTACGCCATCATATATGTAGTTATGTACGATGTAATCATTAATGGTAAATGGTATTACATTCATTTTAAAACAATTTCTCTGGTAAAATCAAGATAAGATGTTATTTCAACTTATTAAATGTGTAGCTAACTGTTTTTTGGGTTCCGTACCCAAAGGCTAAAAACGGGACTCTATTACTAAGACTCCGCTGTCCGTCTTTCTGTCACCAGGCTGTATCTCATGAACCGTGATAGCTAGACATGTGTAATTTTCATAGACGATGTATTTCTGTTGCCGCCATAACAACAAATCAAAAAACAGTTTTTTATTCTATCGTGCGCGACTCCGACTCGCTTTTGGCCGGTATGTTTATTCTTATTTCAGAACCTACGGCTTTGAAGGATAACTGAATGGTTTTGTTTTGTCTAGTATTTATGATTAAAATGATGCTCTCGACTGACATCGTAGCAGACCTACATATCTGAAGATGGCAGGACGAGCTTGACTCCTACCGATTAGACCTAGATAGATAGTGATCTAGCTGACCGAAGATAAATACCGATGTGGCGACTGAAAGAGATGTCTTGCATTATTAATTGAAGACAAATGCTGTGTGGACCCAAATTGCAAAGGGATAAAGGTAGGCAGACTGTGAATGAAATTGTCCAAACTAAACTAGCTGAAATCTAGCTAGTAAGTACATCTATTTCGCACTTGACCAATTTAGTTGTATTTATTTATAAGATAAGAATCTAATTAATTATCACATCATATTCAAAGTCATTTTACGTAACTCTTGTCAATTTGTGTGTATATGTGAATACAGTGTCAATGTTTTTTTGTACTTGAATATATAAACAATATTCAAGTACAGTTTGTACACACGAAGGTAGCAAATGACCCTTCTTAGTTTTAATAAAGTGGTTTTAGTTATTAGCACTTCAGAAATAAGTAATTGAAGCTCGACACACCTTATAACTCTTCGTTAGCTAGACGAGAGCAATCAGCAGAGATAATGTGACGTATTGATTCTCCTCGACGGTGACATGCCTAACCAATATCAACCGTGTCGTTCCTCAATAAACCTGTAATTTATTATTATTGATAATCACGCGTTTGACTGCTATCTCACCTGATGGTAAGTGATGATATTGTCGAAGACGGAGCACGCTTGCCTAGAAGCAACCTATTCACTCTGGACATAAAGATTCCTAGGTTGTAGCAATCAGGAAACACACACTCTGGCAAGGAATCCCACTCTTTAGCTGTACACACAGTGAACTTGTTCTCAAAATGCATGCGTGTGGGTGGGATGTCCACCATGTACCGGCGCGGCGGAAGTTTCTAACTCTATTGTATCTCCCCGCGATGCGTTAGCGTCAAGTACTCCTTGTTTTCACCAATTCTCATTAGCCAAGAAGCGCAGGATAAGACCCTTGACCACTGATACTACATCTCGATGTACCCCGCTTCTAAGATATATTCCCTGAGACTGCACATTCTCTGGCGCATCTATACCGATGCATACTACATAAATGACATTTTAGTTTATGTTATAAATTATATAGAGTAGTGTGGAAAAGGGAGAGGGAAGCCTCTGCCCAGTAGTGAGACAAAATAGTCTAGATAGATAGATAAATTTAGGATAACTACATACAATACTTCCTATTTAGTGAGCAAATTCAAAACAAATTCCAATCAAAAGACATAATCACTTTATAGAGAATGGCGTATCTTACTGTAAATAGTATATTACCACATGTATATAAAAAATGTGTTCAAAATTAGCAAGTCATTAGAAACTTCGAACATTCCAGAATTTCGTGAAACCCCCTTTTACGTTACACAGGAGTTCCATATATCCGTATTTTTTCATGAAAACCACACCAAATATTTATTCATATCATCACGGATTTCAATATTTAACAAAGCACTTAATTAGTATTTTTTACTTTTAAAATAAATGACTTAATCAAATAAAATGCTACTTGATCTTCTAATCCTCGACCAGGAAATCGGGCGTGAAGCTATAAAAAGATGTTTTGAATCGAATGTTTGTCTTTTAGAAAAAAAAAATATCTAAATGGAGAAACAAGTGGAAGATGTTACTATATGTGTCGTTTTTGTGGGCACGCCAGCAAGCTGAAAAGCAATTCTCGTATTTTAAGGAGCGTATTGACATAATGTACTCTGCGTTCACAACGTTACTGTCAAAAATACCTTCACCCTACATTTTGAAAAGTGTTTGACATTGATTTTATTTCGAACGCCTTTTAAGTACCGACGAGAATTGCATTTGCATGTCAGTTGCAAACTGTCAAAAAAGCTTTTATTTCTATACATTTTTGGCAGATTGCGACTGAAATTCGAATAGAATAGAATAGAATAGAATAATTATTTATTTGCATAGAAAGTAGGTATAAAAATGCAGATGTTTTAAGTAGTTAAGATCCTTATACAATCTACCTTAAATTAGGCATGCAAACATTTAGTACGAATGATTAGTCTAGAATAAATGTCAATATGAAAATTCTTACAATATCGTCAATTAAATAAAATAGAGAATTCAAGATGTCAGGATATAAGGTAACTACAGATGTCAAACTCTCACATTTCATTAAAAACGTACTGAAACGTAACATATTATAAACATTCAACCAAATCAATTAAAAAACCCACTCGATTATTCACAACTGATCGATAATCATCTTGGTATCAATTGACACAAAAATACGATTACCTAAATACACGTCTCCAAATAGATGTCATCACCTGGCATCGAGCAGTAAGAAGAATAAATTTGTTAGTAGCAAAGGTCACCGCCGCGACCTTTGCGGAAGCAAGGCCGCCTTTATTAGGCAAGGAGCCCGACAAAATTATAGTCTAAGAGTAAGTGTACTGTTTGATTAGATCGATTCATATTTCGATGGCTGTCTGACTCAAGTGAACCGAAGAATGTTATTCGTCAAGTATCATTGGCTGTTGAACTGAATGGGACGGTTTTGAAGTATTTTGTTATCTGTATGCGTATTCAGCGGCTGTTGACAGTTCACCTTCATTGATACATAGCTAAGGAATTTGATGAAGTATAAGTATTTAAAAATATAAATATAGTTCACATAGATACTCAGCAGAAAGCTAGTGCAAAATGAAATGGAAATATACTTAATACCTAATTAAAATACCTAAAGTAATTAAAATAATATATATTAGCCCACATTATAAAAAGGAATTTACAATGTGTTATAAAATTCCTGATTGAACAATATGGTAGATTTTACACATTAACATGACCTATAATTTTGTTATTAAATGAAACTAATTAGTAATTCAATTCCGCAACATTTATTGCAGAAGATATCCTGAATGAGGACAACGAATTATGTAGAGATACAAAAAATCTACTTTATTATTTAATTACAAGAATCTTAATGTTATTAAAAGTCACTTGAACTATTTACGAGATTCTCATAAATTATAAAACTGGACCGCTATATCTTTAATAAGATACGTCTTCTTTTAAACACCGGATAAACTAGGTATTATTTTTATTTTACAATACACAACACATTAGCAACTGAAAAAATAGAAGGTTAAATCATGATATTTTATTTTACACTAGCTTTTGACCGTTTACGTGCTCGCGTTCAAGTTTTACTTTTTTTTAAAGTAGACAAGAACCGCCTCGAAGACACCCCGGGCGTCGCGCGTCGGGAGCCGCAGGGCGATTCCCGGCCACCTACTGCGTGGGCTCGCCGTCCGATCAAAGCCAGGCCGGGGTAGACGGCGCGTTGTGTTCCACGCGCGCCTCAAAGAGATGTCAGCATAGTAGTCGGGGTGCGCTAGGGCCGCACACGGATGGGTTTCAGTCAGTGAGAATCTGTCACTTCCTGACAAACATCAAATGACTGATGATTTCCCATCCTTTAAAAAAAAGGGATCCATTATCTCTGTACCAAAACTCATCAAAATCGGTTAAGTTATTAAGGAGTGCCAGCGTAACAAACAAAGCGCTTTTGCATTTATAATAATTATGTTAGGATTTTTTTTTTATTTTTTTTTTTTCGACCTATAAACATGTCGTGTGTCTTCAGTGTGTGTGAAATAAATGTGTTTCTTTTTCTTTAAGACCAGCACCCTAATTTTTTAACACACAAAACCAGTCAATCACATCCGAATGAAACTCCTATGTAGTCTATTGGCTTATATGTTCTAAAATTCGTAATAATTCGTTTTCGACAACTTACAACTATTTGATTGGCAAAATTAAAGGGCTTGCGACTGACTGTGTGAATTGGTTCAATATGCAATTACCCCGTGGTTTAGAATTAAAAGTATCCATTCCAACAAAAAAAAACAGTTAATGTAACTCAGAAAGCTGCCCCCCCCCCCCCCCCGCTTAAATGGAATTGGGCTGGATACATCTTCCGTATGGGTCCGGATTACAAACTATACTACCTGACCCCTCACATCTCAGGTGACATCACAGGCCACTCGAAGATGGCGAGATGAGCTGAACTCTTTTGATAAAGGCTGAACTCAAACAGTCTTCGATGGAGAGACGTGGAAGGAGAGAAGGGAGGATTTTACTCGGCAATGGAAAAATCCAGACCAATAATGAAAATAAGGCCAAACCTTAGAGATTTAAACTTCAACAAATGGTTAATAATTACCAAACGTTGATGACTATTAAAATTAATGTAAGTAAGAACATCCATTACAAAATCCTACATTTACTTCTAAACAAAAACAAATGATGAAAATGATTCGTAGTTCTAATGATGGACTTCACCACACATTATGCAAAGGCACTTCCTTTTATATAAATGTGTCTTTTTGTCATTTCCAAGGCGTTTAGCCAATCCTAGCCACCTTTAAAAAAGGTGTGTAATTTTGCATAAGTATAGTGCAAATTGTTCATTAAACTATTTATTCTAAACATTGTGCTTACAAATTTCATAATTATCATACATTGAGGCGGGCATCTCGTTTATGTTTAGTAAGCGCCTGTATTTAAACGTAGAGTTTATGGTTTGGTTACAGAGTCAGACTTATTCTAATGCAGGCACTGCCATTCGAATTCCATGTACATTGTTATTTTAGTTAATTAACAGAGGTTTCTACTAATTTCCAAGCAAAGTTCGCATTCGCATGTCATTCACAAACTGTCAAAAAAGTCATTATTTTTGTACAAACTAAACATTAGTAAAAAACTTAAACATTATTAGATTTGGACCTCTGAGACAAGAATGAAACAAAAATAAAATAAACTGCAGCAAGCCCTAAATCAATTATATTTCGTCAGTTTGATTGTAGAAGACAAGCAACATTTTTACCTTTTCCCAACTACCGTGGGGCTGACTTCCAATCTAACTGGACTTAAAAAATAGCACCATCCCATCACTTCCCGTGGCTCTCATAAAAGGCGACTAAGGAACTCACCAGAGAATGTGCAGCAGCATTCTCTTTAGATACATTGCTCCAGCTACACTGAGATTGCCAACCCGCCTGCCAAGCGTGGCGATTATGGAAAATCCCCCCCATTTGGGAGAGGCCTATGTCCAACAGTGGACGTCTATCGGCTGATATGATGATGATGGCATCTGGGTACCAATATTTTATATAGGACGACTGTCTATCTGACATCCATAACCAGAGAGCCAGTTCCACTAACTTTTAAGCAACTTTCACATTCGCATCTCATTCGCAATCTGTCAAAAAAGCCTAAATTTCCATACATGTTTGACAAATTGAACGTTGTTTGAAAATTTGTAGAATAGGCTCTCTGGTAACTGTCGGGATCAACGGCTTGACGTGCTTTCAGAGTCCCAGAAGAGTCAAGGTATGTTATGAGTGGTCATGACCGGATCGGAACGGTAGAAGACTGACGCGTACGTTTGTTATTATTAAACCACGAACTCTTCAATCTATATAAAACTGTTAAAGAGCGTTATAGAAAATTATTACACCGATTGAAATCTAGACTACTGTTAAGTCGCGGATTTTGTTCGAAAGAGTTACCGCGGCCCTGGAACACAAAAGGCACTAGGAGGAGCATGGATGGGTTTTAGTCAGTAAAAGTCTGACACTCCCTGCCGCTCCACCCAGAGCGGAAGGGGTCATTTGATGATATCCCATCCTTAAAAAAAAAAAAATAGACTACTGCGTCGTCGTCGTAAGTGTACCAAGCTAATTTTTATTTTGGAAAAATGTACGAATCCTGTGGTACCGGGAGAGAAAGTCATGTTAAAAATCTAGTAATAATATAGAAGCTGCGCATTGATATAGGTAAGAAACATCTAAGCGTGGTTCCTCCTGCAACCTAAAGATAACAGAAACTTGTTCACCTTTATTATGATTTATACGTCTGCCCATCACCTAATTATAATTAAGTTATTATATAACTATTTAATATGCAACAAAACATACTAATAGTTTCCATACAGTATTTTAATTTTTTTAAATATTATTACTATTGTATTAAGCCATTAAAAACAAGATAATCAATCATGATAAGTATGCCGTTGGTGTTAATTTGTGCTAATATTTTGGCATAATACTTATAAATGCACTTTGAACAGGTGTAGTTCATATTCATTAATACATTTTGAGTAACTCACACCTATACTTAATGTAACAAATACCAATGTGAATTAATATTTAAACAAAATAAAATATTTAAATGATAAAGAAAAACGTAAAAATATCATGTTGAAAATATTTTGTGACCACATTTTTGAGCCATTTACATAACTAAAAATTTAGAAAATTAATGTTCAAATATTTAACTACATTATTTTAATTTATTTTACCCTTTCTTGGGAATAAAACTATTCTAACATCTAACGCCCTCTATTAATCGTTCGCTACTTTAACACAAAGTTCTTCAGCCTCCGCTAAGTCCATAAGTTCAAGTAAAAGGTTTCTATAATAATATTATCTAGTCAAGGTGCGCTCGCGCAAGTTTTAATACTAAACATCAACACGAGATGGCACTATAAGCAATAGTGTTTAACGAATTTTCCGATCACACTTTTTCTATAGAAAAGACTTCAACGAGTTATCGTGCTATTTCACACAGTTGAAAATCTTTATTCTAACTTATATTGATGGTAATGTAAACACGACTACGATTTTCCCTGTTTAGTAAAGCAGGAAATGTACTCGTATTAAAAAAAAACAGTTTTTTTTTAAAGGACCACGTATCTTGATAGATTGCCAATTCTACTATTTTTTAAGCATCGTTGGCATTCGCATGTCAATTGCAATCCGTCAAAAAAGCCTTAATTTCTATACATATTTGACAGATTGAAACTGACATGCGAATGCGATCGTTGCTTAAATAAATTATAGTGCGTTTCACCGTACATTACCTATGGCGTTATGTTGGCAGCAATGTTTTACAGTGTTTCCACATTACCTATAATAACCTACCTCAAAGTAAGGGTGATTTGTATGTTTTTTAGTTAGATTCTTACATAGTTACTAATTTTTTGATTGTTATCATATTAAAAATCAGCACAGTAATAAAATGCATAATTTAATTATTTTTATTATAATAATGCTCAGACAAAATAATTGTATTTGGAGTAGTTATGCTCATCCAACGGACTTATACCCGAGCGGTCGTCGTCATCTTCATCTTCCATATCATCCTCGTCATCAGAAGTGTCACTATCGTCTCCCACTTCAATGATAAACCTGTCCATCTCGCTATCAATAACTGGACCATCTGCGTAATATTTTTCTTCTACTTTTTCCACGTGCTCACATTCTTCAGTTCATTCTTCATCTAGTTCGATTCTTTTAGGCCGGGGACCGCTTTTGCGAGGTGTTGAAACCTTAGTCGACGTGCTGGCTGCGACTTCACCTTCTTTGGTGATTTTAAACACGGTTTTTTCGGATACACCTATCACATATATTTCTGTTTATTGTCACTCACAATCATACATAAACCAATAATTTCAATAGAAAATTGCATTTTAAGTTATAAATTTATTATCTGATACTGGTAACCCTATTTTAACTTACCTGTAAGGGCGGCAACACGAGCCTGAACACATCTTAAAGGAATTAATGAGGGATCATTATGTTTTTCACGTTCACAAAAGTTCTTCACCTTTAACACCATCATTCTTTCACCACTTTTCAAAGTTTTGGGCATGATTTCAGTCGGAAATCAAATGAAAATAAACAGAATCTGCGGGAGCGTCTTCTCGTGCCAATGACTTTGACAGACAGGGTGTGCCATCATAACGCCATAGGTACTATTTGTTGAAACGCACTATAGTAGAATTGGCATTCTGGTTGTTGTATTTCAAAACATTCTTGTTGATAAATCAATCAAGGCACAGCATTTTCCCATTGGATTCGGCTCCCAATCTAACAGGATACAGCTGAAAACCAGAATTTAGTATAATGCTTATAAATGCACATTAAACACAGATTGCCTATGCTACTACTTTTCAGGCAATGATCGCATTTGCTTCTCAGTCGCAGTAGTGTCAAAAATGGATGGGAATTGGTTCGGCTTCCAGTATAACCGGATACAGGTGAATACAAGTATTTTACAAAGAGGTTAACACGATACCCTTTTGGCAAGACAAGCGGCAGAGTTTTTGGCTACCCTTAGCAACGGTCAAATATGTTCAAATAATAGACAGCGCAACGGCTTAGCATGCTTTCCGAGGCACGGAGGAAACTCTATATGTGACGGAAGGTCACCCCATCCAAGAACAGTTGGCAAGCGTTGTTTAACCTTGAAGATTGTTGACAACATACAAAACACCAAACAACAAATTGCATTCTAGTATTGAGGCGAGCACGCCTCAATACTAGAATGCAATTTGTAAACACTAAGAATTTTTCTTTTTTCAAATCTTAGACTTTACATGGGAAAACCCATGTTAGGGGATTTTTCCATAAATGGCACAATGTTTTAAACTCCAAAGTCACGATTGTCTGCTTTTAATCACATGCATACCAAACAGTGGCTCGTTAGTCTTAACATTCCTTTCAGTTACAATTGTAACTATAATGGAAATGGAATACTCTTAATTATGAATCCTCTATAAGTTTCAGGTAAAATAGATTGAGAAAACAGAACAAAGGCTTATGTTACATAAACTTTGGGCTCCTTCAGGGTGACACAATCGGGCCACCCAATGTGATACCCTGCACTGCGATTCTGTCAATATCTTACGGTGTAAACTGAGGTGAAGTGAACATGATCACTTCATGATCATTCCACCTAAGTGTAGACGGTGAGATGTTGACAGAATAGAGCACCCCAAGGAAGCCCGATGCTAACAACTGTTGATAGCAATAGGTTCCTCCTTATAAAAAAGTTGGTGAATTGTGGGGTGTACAAAAGCTACCAAAACCTAAACATTCCTTTGGGGAAACCAGGAGTGAAGTATTATGGTACTACATCGTGTAGTAAAATCAATACAAAAATAAAATAAAAAATGTTATGGCACCATCAATTGCAACTGAAAACAGCCTTCAATGTTATGGTAATATCAGGAGACGAAGCGAAGACCATGGGGTCCAGACTGCAGCAGCTCTGAACTATCGAGAAAAAATAAGAGGGAGAGGTCGCTCGCCTTGACCTTGTGGCTCCATTGAAAGAAACCTTACAAAGCCTAATTGTATGAAACGACAATACACTATCGTTTGACTTGAATCAGGAAAGTTGGGAAACCCAACCGGTGGTTGAGCGATTGGCTGTTGCGCTGCGTGTCGCGGGTTCGATTCCCGCACGGAACAAATATTTGTATGGCCTACAGATAGTTGTTCCGGGTCTGGCTGTTTGTGTATGCGAGTTTGTATGTTTGAAAACGCACCCACGATACAGGAGAAATTTCTAGTGTGGGGCACCGTTTTTTAAAAAATGAATTGTAAAAAGAAACAAAGAAATAATGGGAAAAGGAGAAGATAAAGAAGACATTGTAAAAGCATATAAACGAGCATGTGAAAAAAAACCAAAATTATTCATTCAATCATAATTTAATAAATATATTGTATTTTTATTTCTATTTATACATTATACATTACAATACATTTTAGGGCAGTAATACAATACTCTTACTTAAATAAAAATAACCCTAGGACACACTTACAAATTTTACCTTCGTAACACTACTATCAAAAATACAAAGATATTTTAGTTTATGACCAAAATGTATTGCCTAAATAAACGTGTACAGAAATAAACGTCATTACAATTTGCAAACAATATGCCATGACCAAAATTATAAAACGGTAAAAATCAAAACATTGTAGTTGCCATACCAACAGTCCTTAAAACACCATCGGAATATACAATTATGGTAACTGTATACCTATGTATATGTAACTGTAGATTTATGTTTAGGTTTGGAAGAATCACGCATGCATAAGTACCAATTCGGGAATTCCCTTCGCAAATCCGGGATGGATTTTGATATAAATTCATGAAATGTATATTTTTGGCTTTTTAATAAAATCAATTCGTTTTGGTTCCCTTGATATAAATTGATTTTATATCTCAACAGTTTTAGTAACATACTTGACGAAAATAAAAATTCACAAAGTGTTGTCAATAAAACCTAGTGTACGCTAAGCTTAATATAATATTATACACATTTACCGGCAAGTAATGAGATTGCCCACACACTATATAAAATAATATTCGATGTATCAAACCTAAACTAGGCTTCAATAAAAAATAAAACTCAAAATAAATACTCCAAAAAATGGTGTCAAAAAAATCTGTGTGTGGATTATATTACAAATATCATAAGTAAAACTATATTTCTTTATCATTTGTAGTAGATTTACCTACCAATCTCTTGATTCGTAATTACTCGCATTCCGAACGGTAAACTTAAAATTAATACTGGCGTTAAAATCGATACCTCAAGTGTTTTACCACCAGCCGTAACCACCATAGCCGCCGTACCCGTGACCACCATAGTATCCGCCGTAGGGCCAGTATCCGTAACCGTAGCTGGGGTAGCCCCATCCGTAGCCATAGCTGGGGTAACCCCATCCGTAGCCGTGGCCGCCGTAGTGACCACCGTAGCCGCCCCAGTGGCCGCCGCCCCAGTGCGTCGCTGCAGTCTTCAGGTCATCTTTGTCAGCCGTTTCTAGATCATCCTTCTCTGCTTCTACCTTGAAGGTTTCAACTGGTTTTTCTTCAGCGGGTGCAGCGTGAGATAACGCTAGCAGCAGGAAAATGGCAGCGGTGAAGAAGGCGATCTGGAATTAATGAGTGGTTTTAGTACCACATAAGAAAAACACAAATATAGTTTTCCATTTCTGAAGTAATTCTTTGGAAGAGAGATTTATGAGCGAGTTAGAGGAATTCGCTTGTTTTTTCTAGACAAATCTCAATGAAATCACTTGTTACTCTATGCACTCTTCATATAATTAAACTGGAATCGAATCAATTTGAAGCACAGTTCAAATCGTAATCGAAACTTGTCAACAACCAAAAATGGCCAGTTTAAACAATCACCCAAGTTTCCTTTTAACTATTAGCTAGGTAAATGAGTACAGCATTTGTGTAATACAGTAGGTCAATTAGGTTTATGTTACTATGTGCCCCTTACAGCATTCAACAATACAATTGACCAAAGTAAATACGAACCCATTATGTCTCAATTACCTACTATCTACCTAACAGGTACATAATACACATGTCCCTACGACAATGCACAAACAGCCATATCTCACGATCTTTTGTGCAGGACTTCCCACGGATATGTACTGGACGGCTAATTAGAGGCTTATGCTAATCGTCCCATTATGAAATACTTGAAGCCGAGTGATAACATCGAAAAAATGAAAGTATTTCATGAATTCAGAATTAGTTATTGAAATAAATTCTGAAGTTGTTTGAAATGCTTCCTGAATTTCAATGATGTAAGTATGGCCATGTTATTATTACATGTTTTTTAACATAATATGTATAAACAGTGACTACTCAGAACTAATTTAATAATAAAAATATTGAGTTTATTATATCTATGGCTTTTCTTTCAGTACCTACATTTCATATAACTAGGTACTTAATAATAATACAGTTTGGTAGCAAATAAGATCTACTGATAAAAAATTTTCAAGTAGTAAATACTAAGTGATATCAAATTACAAAATATTAATAAATAGGTGATCATAAATTTCCATGAAACAATATATTTCTTCTGATATTTTTGACTTACGTGCAAAAGACTAACATAATTTTTAGTTTATCCAAAAAACAACCCTTACCAAAAAGTCACTTAAAATTTTCAGCTTACTTATAATTAAAAAATACTTTTTAAAACTAATTACGCAAACACAACACTCCCTAAACCTAAACACCAAATAATGAAAGACAACTTACTTTGCAAGCCATGGTGCCTGGATGATGTTGGAACAACACTGACAGTAGCTGCCCTACGCACGGTTTTATATCGCCAGTCTGTCCTAGCTACACGGATGGTCGGCTACTATGCGCCATTGTGCTGCCAATGACCTTAGCTTTGGGATTTGAGGTAACTGTCTGGGTGAGCTGGCCTATATTTTTTGGTGGGGAAGAAAATGTTGAGAAAAGTGGAAAATGGTAGCACAATGTATCGGGGAGTTTTAGCTTGCAAATGTGCAAGGTTGTCTAAATGCCTGAAATGAAATATTGTAAATCACAATCGTTTTCAGGTTATATTACTTGAATATTTTAGGTGAATCTGGTGGTACTTTGCCGAAAGCAGGTGTAATATTAGGTATTATATATTATGGTGCTAAACTAAATTATTTCAGTTGCACACTAGCCATCATTATTGACAGGCTTACATTAATTTGGCCACATAAGTAATCGCTTATCTATTCAGTGTAGACTCAAGAAAAACTCACACAGGCACAAGACTCACAGGGAATTACATGGCAAATATGATATACGATTAATTCAACATAATCGGCGATATGAGGGTTTTACATACCCCGGACTTTTCTTTTGGAAACTATTGGTGTGCAGCTAAATAATGGCGAGAGGAAAATAATCCAGAATTAACAGGTGTTGGTGTAACTATGAGGAATATAAATTAGGTACATTCGATGTTGAAAATTAACTTACATTTATTCAGCTAGAAGCTACCTTTTGGTGGGTAACCCATTAACGGTAAATGTATCAACATGGTTACAAATATATGCCAGACATTTCAAGGACTCGAATTTATATAGTGCAATAACATCTTGCAGTCCGTATTGTGGATAAACAACTAATTAGCAAGATAGGGCGAGTCTGACAGAACAGGTCGGACCCGTTAATTATCTTGATATTCTTTAGGTTATTTAAAGAATTTCATATCAATTTTATTTCTTTACCAAGCCGACTTCCAGGACCTACCTAAGATTATACAGACTTAAATAATAAGTATGGCATGTTTTTTGCCTAAAGCTTGCCATTACAATTATTGTTAGTCTTCTGGGTACGTTTCCTGATGACAGCGATGAGGAAGAGTACTTCGACGTCTAAGTGTATTTTGCTTTTAAATATGTATTTCTACGTAGTTAGGATAAGTAGATATGAATAGCTAGTTATATTTATGTCACTGACTGATAACTATATATATGGCCCTCAGAAATTTAAGAACGCTGTAAAGTAAACACATGTGACATGCAAATATTTTCTTGTGTCCTTTGTTTACAATATTAAAGAAAGTTTCCTTTCCTTTTCAGTGTGAAAATAATTACCACCTTCGCCTAGTTGGTCAAACGTTCAGCTCACATTCTACTTGCATTTTTTTAAAAATCGTTCTTATGCTGTAGAGATGTCTGCATAGAAGTCGGGGCCCGGTAGGGCCAGAGCCTATCAGGGTACTAGAATTTGTTCGAAAGAGTTACCACGATCCTGGAACACAAAGTGCATGATCCTGGAACACAGATGTGTTTTAGTCATAATGAATCTGACACTCTCTTCCGCTCCGGTCCAAAATAATAATTAATTATTCGACAAATAATTATTTGTCTTCGTGTTTATGACAGAGATCGGGAAAATAAAAGCCTGTATAACAACAGAAGAAACCCTCCATAATGCCAATAAATAATAAGCTGTACATAATATATAACTGTCAATTTAACGATTCGAGATTGAGTCGAGTTGGTGGGCGACTTTTTTTATAGGGAATAAAGTCTGTTTCGATTTTTATTAGTAAAAAAATCATTTTCAGAACATGAACTGCACTGCCATTCTGTTAATATCTCACCGTGTAGATAGGCTAAGGTGAAGTGAACATGAAGCTAAGCATAAGCTGTCAGTCCATACAAACAAGATGGAATGGCAGTTCACCTCACGCTCACTGCACCTAAGTGTACACAGTGAGACTTTGACAGAATAGACCGGCTGATACGTGCTGTTGTCGTCTTTGTAGAAATGTCCAATAATAATATATTATTTTCTCTAATTCTAAACTGCTGTAGGAAATTGTGTATCATCATTCAATGTAATCATTGTACGATTTCAGTAACCCAACTGAAAATTATTGGTTGTCATATAATGCTGTAGTTACTGTTAATAATGTATGACAATGATTCCACGTATCACTTGAGTGAAAAATGAAATAATGGTTTAATTATTACCATTTTTTTTTGTAATTTCTGTGTACCGTGCGTTTTTCGTGCGTGTTCTATAAAAATTATATAATTTCTTTCATTCAATTAGAAATTACTAGCTTTTGCACGCGGTTTCTCTCGCAAAAAAAGTCATGCCATCATCATTACAAAGCCAAAATCACCGTACTAAAATTCATCAAAATCGGTGCAGCAAGATGAATCGTGAAAGATTAACAAACGAAGAAACTCACTTTCGCATTTATAATATTATAGTTAGGATTATGATTACATCAAGCAAGTAACTACCTATCAATGTTTGATTATGTTTTTATACTCATATTCCGGAATTTGCTTGCTTATCAATAATCATATTTTATCTAACCGTCACGCTTTATTAAGGTCTAATCTAATCAATAAGAGCTGCCAATTTTTTTTTTACAAAAAAAGTATCAATGACTTACAAAATGCGTCTTTATTTCACAATAAAAAACGCTAAATTCTGGCTATCAGTGGGAACATTCTACAATTTTTTAAACAATCTTCACATGTCAGGCGTAAACTGTCAAAAATGTATGGATATTTGTGGCTTTTTGACAGATTGCGACTGACATGCATAATTATGCGAACGTTGCACAGAAATTAGTAGAATTGGCCCGCTGTTATTCCAATATGGTACCTTGTCCGACAGTAAATGTGAGGTTTGCTCACGAGTATTATCAGCCATTTTTCGTAAGCAAACAAACGATAGTTCTCTTTCGAAATAGCTCTGAATATTACCAACAATCCAAGTGACCCATTTTTTTGTCATGAATTTACAGAAAAATTATGTAAAATTTACGACTAATGACCGTAACTTCAAATCACTGCAGTCCAATGATTGTTACAAACACAACATTAATGGACTTCCAGAACTTTTTTCTAAACTAATCATCTATTCAAACACAACACAGATATACTCGTAGTATTACGAATCTAAGAGGACAGTCCCAAAAAATACGGATGAGTAATAAAATATTTTACGCATGTAAGGGATGCGTAAAATATTTTTTACGCATCCTTAATTTTTTAGGACTGAAAAGATCTAATGAAAATTCATTTTTTAATATTAATTAATTCTTATCATATTATAGGAGTATGCTAGTCACACAAACGCTAACTAATCATCACACCTAATCTTTACCAGCAAAAAGCGTATAATTTTAAAATGACGCGAAGTATCGAATGAAACGCATAGGGCGTTAAATTACTGTTTACTTAGATGTACCTCTATGTTTACAAAAAAATAAATAAAAGGAAATTAAATTACACGCTAATCAAGGTTCAGTCAATCAACTCAGTTTCTTTCAAATATAGAACTCATCTTCTGTTGCTGTTTGTATGTGAGTTTATATTTGTAAGCACACCCACGACACAGGAGAAATTCCTAGTGTGGGTTTTTTTAAATAAAAAAATCTTCTGCTCCTATTGTTTCAATCTTCAGGACCGCATGCATGATCATTTTTTTGTACGTGCAATTTACCTAATATAATAATCCTCACGACTGAATTTCAGTCACGGGTGGACAATCTCAACACAGATATTAAGTTGGCGGGAGATGGGAACCGAATTGCACGCGTGTCTGCCCCAGAACCAGGTGCATTCTCTACTCCTTTACTCTCACAGTCCGATGGGACGGCAATCAAACGCAACCGGGAGAGATCAGACGCAGGATTCGGCAAAATGGAGCAGCTTATGACGCTAACAATTGCGAATATACAAAGGTACTCGCCCAATAAAATTAAAACGTTCAGTAAGTGTCTAAACATATTTTGGATATATTTTTTGAAGCGTAAATTTTGCAGTGCGTATTATCCTTTCTATTTGTACAGACGCCAGCATATCAAGCTACCCAACTGTCAAATTTTCCCAATCAACCTTAAACCTAATGCTTTAACGATAAAGTTGAAAATTTATTAATTAAATTCGACAGATTCTTGTAGCTTTATGTACTGGCGTCTGTACCACGACAAAGTCCACTAAGGGATGAGGTCAATTAATTTTTATAATGTTGACATGGTCTCTAATTACAACCTTGAAGATAAGGCTGAGAAATATAGAACAAAAGAAAATGAAAAACATTCCGGTTTAAAACAGAAATCGGGACACATCATTAAAAATACATGAAACACGAGTATGATAAGATGTACTCGTATTACTTAATTTTATTATAGTTGATACTTGGCTCTAATAATCTTGATAGACATAAAGTAGCTTAGCTACGATCTGTTACGTTGCAATTCCATCGATGACAGCTGATTTTAAGAATTTTAAAAGTATATTCCCGTTGTCCCCGTAGACCATGTCCCCGTTAAAGGGGACAAAGGGATTTTAATAAAATAATCAAAATTACTTCCCGTTGTCCCCGTTAGCCGAATGTACGTTATGGGGACAACGGGAAATAAATTTAATCACGTCCCGCTGTCCCCATGACGGGGGTATGGCATACGGGGACAACGGGAATAAAGGATTTTAAAACCTTAAGTAGGTTCACTGATTGTCACAGGGTCTCATGGATAGTCCTTAGGCACTCCCAAATGCAAAAGTATCTTATGGCCTTAGTTAAATGCTCTGCAAAACCAACTAAGCGTCCATTTTCATCAAGGACGTTGCTCTTCAAATATAGATCAAAACTTCACACGAAAACTGAAGACCTTGTTTAATTGTATAAGTAATAATTTCCTCTAATATTCGCATTGTCGTGCCAGTAATGAGAAGGTAGGAAATACAGCAATTAGTTTGAAGTAGGCCTGCTATAACGCGGTATTTCGACATGTGAGGAACTTCGCGGAATCAAGTCATGAGCTGTCGCGGGTTAGAAAATAAAGTGTTGTTTTTAAAAAAGTCGTTGATTTTCTATCAATCCCATACATTTTGAGTTTTCGATCGTCGTTTTCGATGACAGATTAGAATGTCACTTTATCTAGAGCCTTAGTTAGGAGTCAGCCGGTCGATTCTGTCGACATGTCACGGTGTTCACCTAGGCGGAGTGAACGACAATAGAGCTGTCATTCCATCTTATTTGTATGGTTTGACAACTCACCCGTCGTGCGTCCCGAACCCGGGTGTTCACTTCGACATGTTTACAGAATCGCACTGCAGAACTTGTTAAGTATCAAATCTTAAGGATTGGGTCGAGTCTAATATTTTTTAATATTTTATCGTTGAAGTGCCTTAACAATAAATAAATAAATAAATATGGCTAGTTTACTACTACTACTACTTACTATTTATCGTGTGTAGTAAGGACTAACGACCCCATCACACCCTAGTGTCAGAGTTATTAAACCGCCTCAAGGGCCTCTGATATGTTATATTTGACGACCGCCGTCTGGTGGCCGGGACCACCGGCTTACACGTGCCTTCCGAAGTATGGAATCATCTTTTTATCAGATAATCAGGTGATTCAAGCCTGCAATGTCCTAGCCAAACTGTAAAACAACTTTACAAAGTATGCTTCCCGTGGGAATCGAACCCACGACCACCGGGTCACAAGGCAAACGACTAAAACACTCGACCACGGAGGCAGTTTACCGACTTACCATTACTTAAGTAAACTAATTTTGAAAATTCTCTACTCAATTGTCATCATTAGATTGCCATAGTGTTCCATTATTAAATCCATTACATTTTGAGCTTATCCACTTCAGTCTGTATTTCAGGCCACACTATCAAACGGACATTGTCACCATAAAGTAGGTATCCCGTCCTTCCTTCCGCAGCCAGAGGTCACCGCCGTCATTATGTCTCTCTGTCATTGAAACCTTGACCACTTATATAAAGTTGACGTACTGACAATACGCTACTTATTTTGGGAATCTGTTGGTGGTAGGTGGTTTTCTTGTCATTATAGATAGGTTGTGGGTCTCGTCTAAGTATGAGGGTTCAAATTAGTCTTCACTTTTTTTTTAACCGACAGCAAAAGGAGGAGGATATCAATTCGGATGTTTATATTTTTTTTAATGTATTCAACCATAACTCTGTCATATACAACGTGTAACAGAATAAACGGGAGGGGTCATTGTACTCATCATTATGAACAACTTTCAGTAAGGGACAATTGAATTCGCGAAAAAAAAATTGACTGCTCCATACATTTCTGCATGCGTAACTCGACAAAATTTACAGAACAGCTAACTTCTTTTTCGCGATTTCGGGGTTGGTCCCATAACGATGAGTTTTTAAGAGCGTTTATTCTGTTACAAGTTGTATACCTATACGGATTTGCAAAAAAAAAAAATTCTTCGAAAGAGGTAGGTATATTTTGAAATGGTCCCATTTAAATTTCGCAATGATCAGATGAAGAACTTCGGATATAGGTGGATCTTCTCTTAGGGTATGATCTAATTGGCTCGCCGTCCGATCAAAGCCAGGCCCGGGTCGACGGCGTGTTCTGTTCCACGCGCGCCTCAAAGAGATGTCAGCATAGTAGATGGGGTCCGTCAGGGCCAGAGCCTGGGTGGGTTGCGGAATTGGTTCGAAAGAGTCACAGGAACGCAAATTGCATTTAGAGGAACATGTTTTGATTTTAAGGATTGGAAATCATCAAATGAAGGGAGTCCTTCATTGGATGATTTCCAATCCTTAAAATCAAAACATTTTCAATATAAATTCTAGTAACACAACGATTCTCGCACATGGTAACAGTAACATTAGGTCACATCCGCGTTCAAGTTCACTACTGTTACATATGAGAACGATCCAAGTTCATCAATCGTAGAGCCGCGTGCGATCACTAAGATAGTCGGTGCCAATACCTTGCTCGTTCTATGAATAAACGATCAGATGACGCATTTCGTTTATGGTAAATAGCTGCAGATAGAGGAAAGTCGTTTGCACTACCATACATGTCTTTGAACCTTTAACTTATTACTTACTTACTAATGAATTTCTTTCCCTATTGCTGCATGCTGCTGCATTTTGAGAATTGATTGTTTCCACCTGCGACCAACAATAAATGAATGTGAATCTGGCCTAAGAATTTTTGGGCATATCACGTCATTTTTGTCTCAAAAATGTTATGCTTGTCTTTTAGTTACAATTTTTGGTGTCGTAATACTAACCTGCTCCTTCCCCCCTTTTATCCTACCCCCTGTCCTCGCTGCCTAGCTGATTGGTATTTCTGGTAATGCTGATACTTGCTTAACTTATATGTCAAATTATTTCAAAAGTTCTAATAGATCAAAATAGGTTAATGGAAATTGGGACGGGATGACCCTAAACCAATTAAACCAACATGTCTACGATTTTTTTTAGTTTTAACTTTAAAAGAAAAAGAAAGAAAATACGTTTAAACCGCCAGAAATGACGCTCAAAACACAAAATCAAAAAAAAAGGTAAAGATAATCAATAGTTATTAGCTTTAAACAATGGTCAATTCATTAAATTTTAGTTACAAAATCTAGACACTAACAATTTAGCATTAATCCGCCATTTTAAAACCTAAAACGTCCAGACAATAGCCACCACATTTCCTTCAAATCTAGTCCAAATAAAAATATCTATTGTTTTGAAAATTAAACATAACGGGAACGAATCAAACTGCATCGATGCTATCCGTATTCTAAGTCAATTCTCAGAAACAAACTTGTTTTATAAAGCATTTGCCAAATACGTCACTGAGGCTCAAAATACCAAGTGAAATGCTCATTGAATGCGAAATGAGTTAAGACGTTTTTAATTCAGTAAAAACCAGTACTTTGATGTTTGCGAAGTGGGACGAAAAAGGGGATGTCGTGATATTGGACATGTTATTGTCACAATAAGGATGCGAGGTAGATTGAGCTAGTGAATAATCCGTACGTAAATGGTAAAATCGTGAGAAAGGTATGATGGAAAATTGCATAAGCAGAGCAGGATGTAAAGGCAAATCACAGTTGTTCGTGCAAAAAGGCCAGGTGTTAACGGAGATACCAGAGACTTCATAAGAGCTTAGGGTAGCCATCACTATGATTAAGCCTGTTAGAGCCTGTTCAATCCCATATACCTCTTCGCTGGACAAGAGATCGCTGAGGAGTCCTGCACGCTTGCTGCTGTTGTCGCTAGTGCGGCAGCAGCATCTTTTTAACTACGACCTTGACAATTGAAAAGTAAATGATCTGAAAGATTATTTTGTGGTTTTGATTGATTTTGAACGAAAGTATAAAATTATGAAGAGCTCTAGGCCAACCCAGGGTTGCGGATTCCCAGGGTTGCGGATTTTGTTCGAAGTCACCGCGGCCCTGGAACGCAAAGGGCACTAGGAGGAGCACGGATGGGTTTTAGTCAGTCTGATTCTGACACTCCCTTTTGCTCCACGTAGAGTGGAAGGAGTCATTTGATGATTTCCCATCCATAATATCTTCACTGTCATCGTTGTTAATAATCGTCACATTACCCAATTCACTTATTCAAGTCACTATCACATCAAAAATCGCGCTCAAGCACCTCACAATGCTCTGACGTCACATTTAAGAGACATTCATTGATACTATAGACGTTAACATTCATATCAGGTACTGTTCTTGATAGAATGCCATTTTTATTGTGAGAAGATAGTTTTTTTATGCCATCGTTCGGCGGATATGTGGTCTATAAAAGGTCTTGGTGTGTTACATGGGGTCTTGTTTTGACACCTGTGTAGAAATAACGGGATGGTTTTGATATATTTTTTTGTTTATTATCTGTTTATATAGATGACTATTCAAGGTCTTTCTTTAACGCCAGACTACGTACGCCATGTAGCATTTTTGTTTACACTATGTTAAAATATTCTGGTCATTTAAAACATTCCACTTTTTAGAATACCTTTATTATGCTAAATATTTGTAGCAGCCAATTATCTTAATCAGTCGTTTTATTAAAAGCCTAGCGTTTTCATTTAAATGCGTTGATTTTTCAGCGACCTAAGTGACATATTTTGTCCATGTCACTTATGTTGATGATTAAACGGCGCAGTTCGATGAAAGTATAGGCTTTAAATGAAAGGGCTGATTAAGCTAGTCGGCTGCGACAATTTTACATAACACTAGCACTTCGCCCGCGACTTCGTCCGCGCGGTTTTAGTAGGTACTCCACAAACTTCAACGACCCCTATAAAAGGTTAGTTTTGGAAAATTAAGCACAACGATTTTCATTAATTATACGCCACGCCACCGTTGACAGAATCTCACTTGTCTCTCGCCCAGGTTCAGCGCAACTGTTCACCCCGTTCAACCCGTCAGGGTTTGATTATGTATGCAAAAATTGTTAGTACATCTGTTTCAATTATCCCGCTTTTAGTTTGTTCATAGCATTCCGACGTAAATTGAAGCATGCAATTATGTTCTCCCCTAAAATCTTAATCACCCCTGCTTCACTCCTTATTATGTATGTAGTTTATTTTTTAAATCCAAACATTTGTTATTCTTATTGTTTTAACGAAAACATTTACATGCCGTGGTGTTTCAACTTCATCGGACCAAGCATTGATACGATTCTCCCCAGTTCGCTCAAGCCGCGACATTTTTCTTACTCCGAGCATGTTTATTACCGTCGTAACTTTTGAACAAAAGGTCCGATTTGAATAATTTAAAGTGTAATTTACACGGACATAATTAACCTTAATTATCAAACCATTTAAATGGATAAGGATTAATATCATGATACTAAAATCACCATTATTTATTTCAACATGGGATTTGCTTGAATAATATGAACTAAAAGCGGTCATGGTGACTTATCCATAATAGTTAGACATATGGTATCGCAGATTTTTTTGTAGATATTAATGACCTCTATAAAATTGTAGTACATCACTTTGCTCTATTGTCAATAGATTCCGCAGCGTACGCGATATAAGGATTTTTTCTCACACCTGGGGTTACATTATCGAAGTTTTCATACGGATCCCTAACTTTTTTTAAAATATTCTATAGCCTATGTCCATTACTGATAATGTGGAATTCTATTGGTGAAAGAATTTTTAAAATCGGTCCAGTAGTTTCGGAGCCTATTCATTTCAAACAAACAAACAAACAAACAAATCTTTCCTCTTTATAATATTATAAATATAAATATTATATTATTAGTGTAGATTAAAAAGGCCTCCATCTTAATAGGAGCTGAAAAACTTCTAGTTAATGATTTGAAATATGTGCATACCCAGTAGAACATCTCTACTTTATCTTCCAAGGACTACAGATGCAATGTAATATAAAAACGTTGTGTTATTGAAGTTATCGAAGTGTTATTTCTTCCAAACTTCTCAGAGACTTCACCAAAACCTTTACACCATACCCTGTCTTCTAACACAGGTCTTAAATGTTCAACCTTGAAGTGACTGTCCAGTTTACTGGCCACTTTGTATGAGCCGTCCTTTTACAATATCAAGCAACATAGCTTCTTATAAAGCGGGCCTTCCCTCGCATCGTCTCAACTCCTCATAATGTCACAATTACAACGCACAGCAGGTGACTCGATGATTGCCGACTTAATCAGTACACAGACTGATGCTTTGCCATCCATCTTATTGTCAATTAGCGACTTAAATGGTGCAAAAAACGAAGAATTCTAGTGTGACTTACATACCTGCTTAGAATTCTATATTTATCAAGTTAGAATGTGTTTATTACGTAGCCTGTTTTATTTGAAAGGCTAGTAAATAAGGCTAGAAGGAATTTTGGAAAATAATGTCGTTTTAATGGGATCCAAAGAAAGTACTGCGCGCTTTACTAAGTTTATTTAACACTATACTTTGTGCCAGATAAACTTGCAATAAAGTACATTGACCTTTCCCTAATATCCCTTCGTAGATACCCGAAAAATACATTTTGAACCATTTTACATTACTAGAGAACATAAAGGATCACGATAGAAGTAGATTCAGGACTGCTCTAAGTCTTTAT
Organism: Melanchra persicariae; assembly: GCA_947386135.1. Classification (NCBI taxonomy): domain Eukaryota; kingdom Metazoa; phylum Arthropoda; class Insecta; order Lepidoptera; family Noctuidae; genus Melanchra; species Melanchra persicariae. Next base: position 21,766,945 of record OX376650.1, read on the forward strand.
TTCTGTTTTTGATTTTAAGAAAGTCATTATTGACTTTTTTTAAATCAAAAACAGAAACAAAAACAGAAATGTGCAATAACGGTCATTGACCCACATACATTAATATGTATGTGGGTCAATGACCGTTATTGCACATTTATCTGGAATCTACTATAGCTTCTACCCGCGACTTGGTACGCGTATATTCCGTTGTTACCCGTTCCCGTATAGCATATAGCCTTCCTCATGAATTTGGATATCAATATACTAAAATAATTTCGGTTTAGTAGATCCAGAGATTACCCCCTACAACCTCGCAAACTTTACCTCTTTATAATATTAATAAAGATTACCGTCACTGAATAGACTATTATTTACATATGAGAGATATCCAGTTCGAAAAGAAACTCGATAAAATCTAAATCAAGACAGGTTTCAATTTTAAACCTACATAATATTTGACCAACTTTGAAAACTGGTCTGTAACAGGGTGATTTCTGGAAACCTAATTAGTTCTCTGGTTAATAAAAGTGCTCCCAAATATTGTGATGGTTTACTATGTTGCTATTTTAATACATCTTAATGGTTTGAATTTGACAGCAAATGTAGGTTCAGTAACCGGAAATATAACTGACTAAAGATAATTCATCACATACTACCTTTTTTTAATGGATGGGAAATCATCAAATAACTCCTTCCGCTCTGGGCGTGGAGTGTCAGACTCTTACTGACTAAAACCCATCCGTGCTCCTCCTAGTGCCCTTTGCTTTCCAGGGCCGTGGTAACTCTTTCGAACAAAATCCGCAACCCTGGGAGATCACATACTGCCTATCTGTTTTGCCACTAAAGATCTCTTAATTACCGTATTACGGTGAACAATATAAAAGACCTTTTGTAAATAGTAGACACAATCAATCGATGACCATGTCGGATCGTGAATCGAACCGTCCGTCATCGTCAATTGTTTTACGGCGGCCGCGAAATCTGTTTATGTCACACTGACAGGGCAAGTTGTTAATTTTAGAGGTAGTTTGGTAGATCGTAATTAATTTTATCTACACTCACAGCATAATGTTCCAAATATGAGTTCAAAAACGAATGCATAAACACATACTTTTTTTTCGTGGACTGGTAAAATTTAAAAAAAAACCATTACAGTTCAACTTTTACTTCGATTATAAAACAACTGCATCATAAAATAACTTTTTAATTTTAATAGCACACTTTTTCTTTTTAATTTTTAGCGCGGGCTCATTGACTTAAGTCAATGAGCCAGCTTTTATCTTTGTCTATGTTTGAGCGCGCTGCGCAGTCATTCGAATACGCAATGAGAATATCCGCGATATTGGAATGAACTATTTTTCCACTTACTTTATTTCAACTGTATGAGAGAAAATAAAATAGTGTATGCAACGGCATATAATTAGGTATTAAAACACTCGTGTGATGCTACTATCACACTCGGCTATGCCTCGTGTGATAAACCCACACTCGTGTTTTAATGACCCTTTTTATATGGTCGTTGCATAAACTACTATACCTACTGTTCATGTATGCCTCAAATGTTTTATACAACTATGTATAACGTTTTAAGGTTCCATTATTCCGGTTGCTTCACGTAAAATAGTTGCTGACATTCAGCTGGAACTTGTTAAACTAGATTTTTACTCCAACATAATTGAGAAAAGGCTAGGCAGATCGACATAAACTCTGTAGGAATCAAAGATCCAATAAAATAGTCTGTTTTTGTTGTTTTATAAAACAACATCGTTTCTAAATATCGACGGCGAAGTGCTAATCCCCAAGTGATTTTTTTCGAGAAATTCACTTTTCTATCGTTTTCTCAATAATTTAATTAAAAACATTTTCTCAATAAATGTACCAAAGTAAAAAAATCACTTCGTTACATTTATTGAGAAACTGTACCTATCTAAAATTATATTTTATGTTCAGAATCGTACCATGCACATCTATCAACAATTCATGGGAAAAACATTTTAAGAATGCAAAGCATTTTATTTAATCAATATACTTTTGTGTAAAAAAGTAATGATTTGACTACCCATCTGTAAACGCGTCCTTAACAACAAAAATTGTCGGTATTGACTGCTCTTAGACAGACAGTACTGGTTGAAGCTTCGTAAAACTTTACAGATAAAATGTAAAATATTAAGGTAAATCCTGCAAAATAGTTTCTCAGTATCGATTCTATAAATACACTGGAGTATTGCCAGGATTGGATTCCCACAATTGTGGTTTTAGTGAATGTGTTGCCACCGTAATATTGGATGTAAATTATACAATGTTTATAATATTATGGCCGTAAAAGTTTGTATTGCAGTTTTTTTATTGCGCCTGGCATACTGATGTGAGCTTGTCATACAGGTGAATGATTGGCAGGTTTTGTTTTGGTAGTTATCAAACTTTATTCTTGAACACCTAGCTATGTCAAAACATAGGTTGTTGAATATTTGGCAGTAAGAACGACTTTATTATAGCAAGCCATTGAAAGTGCTATAATAACAAACTTGGTGGCAGGGCATCAAAATCTATACCATCCTAAGATTTTGAGTATTTTAAAGTTCTGTTATACATTACAGAGGTTCAATTCTGTTTTCTATTTGTAGCGTTTGCAACGCATTCGCAAACTGTCACAAACACCTCTAATTTCTCTTAATTTTGACTAATTTTAACATTGATTGTCGCTGAGATGATATTACAACTTGAATTAGATCGCTCAACTTAAATGAAGTACGAAAATTGGCCAAAAGATGCTTTCTCCAGGATCACAAAATATAATGAGAAGACATTCAAGCACCAAAAATATGTGAAGGAACGAGGCCTAACAAACGCACTGTCTTCACCCAGTCCGTCTTTACGCTACCATACCCTCACCTTCACTGTTAACCCAATTATTCTAGTAATAAGCAAGCTGCCTAATAACCGTATGCAGATATACAAGACTAATCTAATGCCATAGTGTGGAGCCGTGGTGCGTGGAGACTGACCCACTGGAGTTATGTCACGCGTGTTGACACACAGACCTTGGGGTTGGGGGATGTGGGCGAAATTGGTGCTCAGAACGAACTTGTAATGATTTGAATGATAGGCAGAAGCAAGTTATAAAATTGAATGATCGTTACAATAATTGCTTAGCTTGATGTAGGTTTGTAATTTTAGCTGTCTTCATTTGATCTACATGGTGGTCACTAAACTAGGTAGCGCCTGTGTGATGAAATTAATTTACCAGTTTTTGGATCCCCATCATTTTACTTTCGGAAACTGTTATTTTTATAAGATTTTAATTGTGGTGGAAGAATTAGCGAATTAGGTATGACGCGAAGCATAATCAGCCTTTAACGTTCCAACTGTTTTCAAATATCAAAATTGCTGGGGTACTCCTGTACCCCACCTGTACGTCCTGTACCTCCTCTCTATGAGAGGACCGGGGCCCAGTGTGTATTGGTGGATGCCATATGTCTACAAAGTTTTTGGTTCTAGGGCTAGGCAGCTTTTTAACTGCCCAGGAAATGATAGCTCAGTAGAAAAAAAAGGAAAACCAATGCGACTCTTTTTAGAACCACAATGTCTATTATTTAGGCAAATGTATTTTACACATTTACTTACACTAATTTATTTTATGGGGCGTTCGGCAACTACCCATAAGAAATTGTAACACATCATGGAAATTACCAGTGTTATATAATTTTTGGTTCGCTAATAAAACATGAAACAAATCTGAACTTTCAGTATTACCTGCCTTTGTAGATATGTATGTACCTACTCTGTAACAAGATATTCTAGGTAATCATTAGCCCTTTCGTTATCAACAAAATCTACGCAGTTCTAACAAGATACATAGGAACTATCAGCTGTTAACAAAAACAGTAACTTTTAGCAGACAATGGCCATTCTTCGTGCGAGGTAAGGTGGTAAAACAATAATGTCTACTAATTTACTTGTAGTTCGTAATAAGACAATGTTGGTGTCATACAAAATTATGATTATGTCACATATAGAGTATTGTTTTCAGTTGAATATGTTTTGCTAATAGTATCGGAGGGCCCGCTGAAAGAAAACATCGGGAAAATTCTGAGTGACTCCAGTAAGTGTTTTGGGGACAGAAAAGCATTCAGTTTTAATAAATACATGCTGCATGGAACTTCTAAAATGCAACAAAAATAGGAGGTAAATGAAATTGAAATATTATTTAACTTTTACGGTTGAGGCAAAAGGGAAAGGGTAACTATTGCTAGGAATAAAACTCGAGTTAAAAATTATTATAAAATAAATTAATGGCATTATACTTATACTACAACAGAATGACTACATTATTTTTTTGATGACTTGGAAGTCCATCTAGGTTTGAGGTACTTTTATTTAATTTAGGTAATTATAGCAGTAATGTATGGCATTTGACAAACTAATTTAAAATTAAGAACCAATTTGTGTTTTTTTCAATTCGTTGTACCACCTATAGACCTGTTCACACACTTTGGTATAAGAACCACAATCAATCATAACTATAGAAAAATCTTATTTACAATCCATTATTTGTACAGATGAAATTAATCCTACTACTAGCGCCATCTATCTTAAGTACTGTTCAATTGGTGCGTAATCGACACTGTTGCCGCGGGGACCGGAGAGGTACAATGAACGACCACCAGATGTCGCTTGTCTTCGGAAGAACTCTGCTACGTTGCCGCTCATACTGCCGTACGGTATTCCACCTGAAAAATGCAAGTAGATACTGATATTAATGACAAAAATAACAATAAATATTTACCCGAACACTTGAAAACTCTCAGGTTATTTAGGTATTAGGTATTTATTCAGGTATGTAGCAATTTCCCTTCAAAATCCTTCGGATAGAGATTGAAAGTGTGTTTCGCAATTGGGGTACTTATTGAACGATAAGTATTCATAATTTTAAAGTTCTTTTCAAGGCTCCACATTATTTTAATAATTTTATTCAAATTTTCGAATATTTTCTTGGTTGTGAAACCTAATTTTGTCAAAGTTCAGCTGATTAAGCGCGTGACGTTGTGTAAGATGAGGTCAACATTAAACCGAAAGGAAACTCAAAGTTCACTGCACTTGCACAATGTTAGAATAAATAAATTTAAATGATAGCAAAAAGTAAAAACTACTTAAGTGATCTAAACTTCTGTACATTTGCTACTACAATGTTGCGGTTCCACTCAAAGAAACCTGACGGTGTATTCTGTCAACATGTCGCCGTGTAAAGTTAGGTGGAGTGAGCGTGAAGTGGACTGTCATTCCACATTGTTTGTATGGATTGGCAGCTTAACCAGAAACGCCGCTCACAATGGGCCTCATCAGAAGGCTTAAAGTCACCCAAAGGGTAATGCTCGGAGTTTCCTTGCGTGATCGAATCAGGAATGACGATATCCGCTAGAGAACCAAGGTTACCGACATAGCTCGAAGGATCGCCAAATTGAAGTGGCAGTGGGCAGGGCACATTGCTCATAGAACAGATGGTCGATGGGGCCGAAAAGCTTTGGAGTGGCGACCGCGTACCGAAAGACGCAGCATTGGAAGGCCTCCCACAAGGTGGACCGATGACCTGGTGAGGGTCGCTGGTAGCCGATGGATGCGAGATCCACAGGGGCGGATGTTGTGGCGACACTTTGGGGAGGTCTGTATCCAGCAGTGGACGTCTTTCGGCTCATATGATGATGATGATTGGCAGCTCACTCCATGTTCACTACACCTAAGTTAACACGGTGAGATGATTACTGAATCGCACTGCAGTTCTGTTTATGAGTTTTAGTGCTTAAGGAACAAGTGTTCCTACCTAAGCTTCTGTAAAACATCTTCCATTTTTTCTGTCTCACATAGATTTTTTAATTGCTTTCCTTGATGCGCTACTCTCAAAATTTATGTAATGTATCTGTTATACACGAGTTAGATTTGGTTTGGCGATCTTGATAGAAAACACTACACAGGCTGCAGCAGGTGTGTGGGCTATGATGAGTTATTTTACATGTTAACGTTTTAATGTTTAATGTGCTCATTAAACGCAGTGCCCTGTACAGGTTGTATAATGCACATTTGCTCAGAGAGCCATGTTTCGTTCTATGCTTGGCACAAGCCATGGACCAAGTTCCAAATGTTGAGATCCGAAGACATACGAAGGTCTTCGATATTGGAAAATGAGTTATGGAACTCAAATGAAGTTAGGCAAGACACATGGTAAGGTGCGGTGATGATAGGTGCAATAAAGCAGTGGCTAAGTCATGTCCAAGGACTAGTAGAAGAAATGGTTTTCGTCGAGCATTGGGATGGGCAGGCGACATCGTTGCCATTGCAGGTGGAACTTGCATGAGGGTGACATTACAAACGAAGAGACGCCTATGCCCAGTGGGCGAAGTCAGGCTGTGGATGATGATGATCAATATAAACACACCAATAAATTAAGGGTTATATAAACAAGTGAACACTAACCGTATGACAGTCCAGGTCCAGGTTCGGTAATAGTCTCTCCATCATCTGGCTTCGCTGCAGACAGCACTGCCAATGCCAGCACAGCGCACAGCAAGAAAGATATCTGGAAAGTGATGAAGCAGTGTTTTAAATACTAAGTCGAATAGATTTTCTGTCTCCTGTAAAGTTGCTGTTCGACATTTAACTCGAACCTGCAACAATAAGAGTTTTCTGAAATGACGTGCACCAGGTGGCAGCACTGAGGCGTCAGGTTTAGTCCCTTGTCAAAATGATTATTTTTTCTGACATTAGACGTCTACATCATGTTAACGTCAACTTTGTGTTTAGAAAGGTGGCCTTACGCCTAAGTGGCGCCATCTGGTGGCGTGAAAGAAGAATATTGAAAATCCTCATTGCAAGTATCATGCTTTATACACATATCTTCAATTGCTGGGCTTGCGATGACTGAAACCCTCTTTTTACTAAACCACGTTCATACAAGGTGTAACTACAGAAATATCGTTTAACTTGGGTCATTGTACTCATCATTATGAACAACTTTTACTATAGAGCCAACCCTGAAGCCAAGACTCTAAAATCAGCTGTTATGCAAACATGAATGTGCCTCGTAGTAAAAGTTGTTCATATCATTTATGAGTTTAATGACCCTTTTCAGGTTTCGCTTAAATAACGAGTCTATAGATTTATGTATAACATAATCGTAATCCATATTCATAAACTAATATAATAAAGCTGAAGAGTTTGTTTGGTCGGATTTGGAAAATTATTTTTGTATATGATAGCCACATTCCTGAGAAAGGTTAGGGAAGGCTATACGGGAACAAGAAATTCTTACGGGAACGAGAGAAAACGGTATATGCGCGTACGAAGTCGCGGGAAAAAGTTAGTCGCTCTACAGTATGTTCTAAGTGTGTGGTTATATTTAAGGGTGATGTTGGATAGCTGATATACAATCAGGAAAAAACTTTTTTCAAAAAATTCGACCGTTTTGAGAGGAGTGGTAATGAGTGGTAATGAAATAAGTTATACAAAGTTAAGTCCAGGGATTAATAAAGACGCTATAAGTACTTGGGCGTATATAATGATGATCTTCTTTGAAGATTTTTCTTGCCTCTGTCTCTTCTTTATAATCAAACTTCTTAATTATGTGCTAGGTAGGCGCAACTTGTGTAAAACTACCGAGTATTAATGGCGACTTTGGCCATGACAGTCAAATAACCTTCGAATATGCCAAGCCCCTAATTATTTACAACTAGTCATTAGTAAGGAATAGGAAGTAATCTATTATATCCGCATAGTAGAAAATATTCCTACTAAAGTTTTACGATTTCCTAACAGATAGAGAATTACTTTGATGATGATATTTTGTGGAGGTCAAAAACCCGATACCAATCAAAATGTTTTTGCATCGTTGTCCAATTTAAAAACAATAATCGTTTATTCTCATCAGACTACAACCAATTTAGAAAATTAAATTACAAACTTGAACTATGAAGTTGTGGTTATATTTCCAGTACCTACGACTTGCTTTCTGAAACTAAATTGCGGCTAATTTGTATGATGGCTGTTTAAAAATGATAGGTACTAAGTTTGCTTGCTTTTTACGTAAAATGTAGCTGATCTCACTTATTCATCTTACACTGTACCTACAATTAGAGAAAATTAATTCTGATTGATTGATTAGGATACACTTGGGTGGTGGGTAATTTTTTAAATGCAACAACTTAAACAAAAAAAAGGCAATCTGTCATATTTATTCTTCAAATAAATTAAATCTCATTATTGAAAAATCAGCCCGCGTTTCTACCTGCAAACAACTTGCATGCAAGATAAATTACATTGCTGGCCACGACCGAACTATTGATACAATATGCATCGGTAACCCGCAATGTAATGCAACGCGCTTGCGAGCTGGTTGTGTAAAAAAGAAAGAAAGAAAAACCCTTTATTCACGTGAAAGTGACGCACATACACAAAATTTAAAGGCATTTAAAGGCTACGAAACTAGCTTTTAAAATAAACTGCAATAGTGATGATTTTTCGCGTCATTTCCCGGGACTCGTCGAGCTTGGTGCTTTTGGTGGTCGTCACACACACTGTCGTTTCTGATAGGAGTTGCACTGGTTGGAAGCAATGTGACGGGCAGTTGATTCTGGATTTACAGGAGTTGCAGTGGTTTGGGAATGTGGTGTGGCGGGCTGTCTCTATAAAATTTCCATTTGTGGGAATTTAAGTAACCCATAATTTTATCTCGAGCCCACGACGAACGGACGAAGTACCCCGACTGCATTGGTATAATGCAACTGGCATTTAACTGTAAAAGCCTTGGACATTATCATTACTATAAATGCATGCTTTTATTTGTTTTGCTCTGAACTTTAATTTAAAAAGTTCCGCAATCGTAGAATAAGTAGTCCTGTTTTTTGTTACAAAAGAAAAAAAATATTTTGAGCATGTAATACACATTTACTGCCTGTCTGTACCAGAACTTGCATTAAAGTATGCAAGGAGCTTGCATGACATTGTGATATTTGCCATTGAGAAGTTGTCAGGGCACAATGTCATGCAAGTTTTCAGGATACTAAGTACAATACATGTGTATTTGTGGCTTAAAAGAATGTCTTCACAGCTACATTTTCTTTGAAATTCGGTAAACGCAAAGATATAAAATTACATCAATATTATTTCAAGATGTGATACTAACAATACGTAATTGAGAGGACCTATAATGATCCTGGTTTGTGGTTTAATATTCTTGTCTAAAATCGATTGTAAATTGGATACTAAAGGCCGTACCGTAATAATGTTATAAGTCGTGACTTGTGTAAATTATGGATATTATACTAGCCTAACCTAACTCAAAGATGAGCTACTTAGGTACCCTCTATAGAACTGTTAAGTAGCCCATAAGTGGATTACATTCAAAGAGCTATCTACCAACAAGGTTTCCAGATATAACCAGTCTGCCTTCTAAGCAAGAGTGACCAGGCATCTTCTGGGCACGGTCGCTCCATCATAGACCTCATCTATCACTTTCATCAGGCGTGATCACAGTCAAGAGCAAGCCCGTTCGTCAATAAAAAAAAAAGTTAAAAAAGGTTTTATTGAAATTGCGCTTTCACTATGTAAAAAAAGAACCAGCTTTTCGTTAAAATAAAGTTATCGTTGTTAATTTTAGACTTATCACAAATTCCACGAAATGCCATTCGCTGTTCAAGGACTTTTCAAATAAGATTTACCAAAATGAGGCAGTTATAAAATAGACCAGTATAAAACATAATGTCCACCAGACCGTACGGAACCTGCGAGGGGATTTTTTCTGGATAAAAAATATCTGATCCTATTCAGTTAAAACATTTTTTTTTAATATTGGACATCTGATTATATTTAGTACCTACACAACATTTTTTTTTGTTTTTATATTGAACATATATTTTTTGCTTATCAAAACGCTTCAAGTTGATCAAAGTTCAAGATAGGTAGCTTGTTACGTCACTTCTAGGTAAAAAGTTGTCCCGTTTTACGTACATGTGACGTTACGCGAATTTCCTACGTACTACGTCGTCTTCATTTTAAAAGTTTTTTCACTTACCTACGTGGAAAAAAGAAAAAAACTTGTCCTATCATTTTTGGTGCTCAAACCTCTCCATTCTCCATCTCCAAGGAATCTGCCCTACCGTCACAAAGGAATCTTGCGTCTCATCATTTTAGGCTGATTATTATCGACATAATATCATTTACTAGTACATATTATTTATTTAAAAACTAGAGCAAGGAACAATAACGACCCAGCAACAACCAACAATTTACCAAACAGCCTCCAACGCAAGGTATATGACATAACATACACAACACAAACATAATACACACAACATGTCAAGAGTATTACATTAGCAATCAGTTTGAACTTGATCTTGATAAGTCAGTATGTAGTTTCACCTTCATTAAAGGTCTCAGCCGAGAGGTGAGTAGCTTATGTGGGCTAGATTTTAGATAAGCAGGAAGTAAATTGAACAGGGTTGAGCGATTTGGATTTTAGAGGTCAAATCGATCGAAGATTTAAAAATCACTAACTTATTTCCGCGCTTTACACCCGGTCACAAACGCAAGTCAAGTGATGCCTTTTTGATCATTTGCAAGTTTTGCAACTAGCAATAGCTAAGTTAGAAAATTTTCTACAGTTATTTTTGTTCTAGAATCTCGTTGCCTATTTCACAGGTACCGTGCATTTTTTCTAGATTAAAAGGTAATCTTTGACTCTCAGATACAGTGCTCTTTTATTTTGATGAAAGACTTTCAAATCGTGTTCGAATCTATTACAATAATTTTATAAAAATCCTTATTTCCCTTGGTCACGCCACTGATGATTGGTGACTTGAGAACGACTTTACAGATTTCATTCATCGTTTTGCATTTGATAGCCCAGTTCTAGAGGAAGGTTTTAGGGTATTTAAAATCACGCTGCAACCGTTAGCCGCGACCCGAGCAGCGGGTAAAACCGCAGAACACAGCTAGTATTTGATAAAAACAAACAAACATTATAGGTAACTCTTTACAATATTAGTTAAGATTAGATTTAGCACGACCTACCTAAATTTCAAACTTCAAGGAAAATGCTCCTTTGCGTTAGACCAAAATAATAGTCGGCAGGAAAACGTCGTATTTATCAACTTTTTGTATTATGTATTTCCCATGTAATTAAGCTAGTTTTATTGTAGTTTAATCACCATTACATAAGCATACCTAACGCATATAGGTACGTGTTTCTCCAAAAAAATAAAAACATACCAACAAGTCGATATCATTAAATGTTATAGGTATCACTTTCGTATTTCGAGTATCAGCGAAAGCAGTACTATTAACAACTTTACTTAATTTCCGTAAACATCTCCCATCCGCTTTCGTAAGTTTCAAGAGTTAAAAGCTTGGATGATGGGTACTCGTAACTTTGTAGAGGTAGGTACATAAGTACTTGAAATGTCAATGATATATTCAAGACATGTTTACACTGATAAGTGCAATAAATAAAGTATTTAGTTAGTAGTTCGTGTTATCATAGCTACAACTGAAAATGGATGCTTTTTCAAAAGAAGTATGGAGATCTCACTGGACGTGAAGAGTATCCGGGAAAATCTTATGGGCTTAAGGTGATAGAAGTACCACATATTCCTCCGGTCCCAGAAGACACCCATTAAGATTCACCTCCAGAACGAAACAACGATTTTCACGTACGATTATACATCATAGACTCTTTCAATCTTTTAAAAGGGTTAGGGGGCAACTCGTCCCACTTCGAAACTAGGACCAAGGACCAATTCCACCTTTTATAATTTGATGATAAGCAACTGGGCCCACGTTTCTTTAGGTATTAGAACGATAGTCAGGCCTTCTTATTATATTATCACCTAATGCTTACAATCATAAAATAGACCCATGTAAAATTGGTTCCAATTTAGAAGAAATAATACATTTATAAAAATATTTAATCCCTCTTCACTCCTGGTCAGACAATGAGATTCGTCGGATAATCGTATACCATACGTAATTAGTTCGATATAACACTGATTTGGTCGAATTCTCAAAACAATTACTCTATGCCCAATGACAGTTTGAATTGTCCAAATTGAGCTAAATATATTTATCAACTGTCAAACTATGTTTGTTATCTATTCTTACAATGAAATCGTAGGAAGGATGTTTTCCCTGGTGGGGTTGCGGATTCTGTTCGAAAGAGTTACCGCGGCCCTGGAAAGCAAAGGGCACGGATGGGTTTTAGTCAGTAAGAGTCTGACACTCCCTTCCGCTCCGCCCAGAGCGACAGGAGTCATTTGATGAATTCCCATCCATAAAAAAGGAAGGCACGAAAACTACTAAACAGATTATGTTCAAAATTTCATAATAAGAAATTAATAATAACAAATGATTATGTAAACAAACTCCACTCACCCGTAAAGTCATGATGGCCACAGACAACACTCGAGCTCTCTAGTGAGGCGCGCGGCGACACAGACGCCATTTATATACCCGACAGTGACCGTCAAAATACAAGTATGTGAGCTTTGTCTGATTAATAACCATGTACGTAATCATGTTTATTACTGAAGTTTAATATGCCAATAAATAAAGTAACAACGGATAAACTGTTTTCATAAAAGCTCATCATCATCTGCCTAGCCTTGTTCCCAACTATATTGGAGTCGGCTCCAAATACCTGTATTTTACGTGGACTGGCTGCCTACCAGACTCCACAACGCAATAACTGGGTAACACGGTACTTCTTGGTAAGACTGGTGTCAGATTTTCTGGCTTCTGACAATCCGTAACGACTGCCAAAGATCTACAAATGAAAGCAGCCAGGACCAACGGCTTATCGTGCTTTCCGAGTAACGGAGGAATCTCGATATGTTAAGCTGGTCTCCCATCTGCAGACCAACCTCGGCAAGCGTTGCTTAACCTCGAATATCGATCCGTGCAGTTGCTATTATTTAGCCACAAGCTTTTCATAAAAGATCATACTAAATCTATAAGCAACATTATAATATGTAACAAGACCACCTGTCAGACATATTTTCAAACTTCTACTTAAAAAAAAATGTCATAAATACCACAATAATTTAATTTAATTTAATTTAATACATTTTATTTCAGATAACAAGGATCCATTGGGTTAGTAACAATAGTCTTAAACCTATGTTAGTACTTAATTAATAAACTTGACAGTGTACTGTTGACAAGCGACCGCACCAACGGGCTGTCATACCTATCAGCTATAGCGAGTAGAATACTGCTGGGGCTGCCCCGGAGTCTGTTTAGCAGCGAGGCCGCTCTCTTACGCCGTACAGCATTGAAGCAGTCGGTACGTGCTTCAGCGAACATAGACGACGCGCTACAGAACCGAGGCAGACGCAACAGTACTCTAAATGCGTTGTTATACTGGATCCGCAGAGCATTGTAGGCCTTTTGAGTGTAGCTGAACCACAGGCTCCCCGAATACAACGACATGCAATATGCTTTAAACAGCGTTATTTTCACCGCCGCTGTACATCTGAAGAACCGGCGGGCCAACATATTAGCCCGAACCGACAATGCTCTGCGCTCCCTCTCCATATCCGCGTCGTCCTTCAAATCGTCCGTCACCAAGTGGCCCAGATATTTAAAAGAGTACACCCTGTGCAACTCCACACCGTTCAGTGCCACAGGAGGGACAGTGGAAGGACACTTGCTATCGGACTTGAAGACCATGAATTTTGACTTTTGACCATGAATAACACATCCTAGACGGAAAAATCCACCTGAGCGTGAATCTGAACTTTATGATCGGAGCAACTGCTTTGGCAACCATCAAACTTCTGCGATAGTGCGATAACGCGACAAACTTATGCCTCGAAATATTTAAATCAGGTACTCTAAACTGTCATGAAAGATTCAATATCTCGATGAACAGGTACATCGTAATTCTTCACCTTTATAAATTAAAAAAAACATGTTGCCACCCTTTTAAATGACTCCAATTATTTTTTTTCCGATCAGTAATATCAATCTGAGCTCTATCAATGGTCTCGTTTAAGTCCTTGAAGATATTTACAGGTGGTGGTGCACGACGGGCAACAAAGGAGACGACGCATGTTGTGTGCAGGGGTTCCACACTGGCACTGCGTTTGAGATGGGTGGGGGACGAACCATATTTTATGGCTAGATTTATTTTTACAGCGGCCAACCTAAATTGAATTGATCTTAACACCATCAATAATCTTTAATCTTAACTTCTTGATTTGAATCTTCATCATCATCATCATATCAGCCGAAAGACGTCCACTGCTGGACATAGGCCTCCCCCAAGTGTCGCCACAACAACCGGTCCTGTGCGTACCGGAAGACGCAGCGTTGGAAGGCCTCCCACAAGATGGATCGGTCCATCTTGTGACCTGTTGACCTGATGAGGGTTGCTGGTAGCCGATGGATGCGAGATATGAATCTTGTCTTGACATAATTATCAGTAGCATATTAAAAGTTATTAGGCCTCGAACAATAAGGCCTGTTAATTAATCTTCTCAAGGTCACAACTGTTAAGCAAAAATATTTAGGGCTCGCCCAATATTTAGAAATGAAGTAAGTGAGATTAAATCTAAGCAAAGTAACGGCTTGATAAAAATGTTTAGATAACAGTGGATACATATTTTGTAATGGTTTGTGTTGTAAATTATAAAAAAAAATTACAAGGTTTTCAAAAAATGGTTGATATCTCATAGTTTTATTCAGTCGACGAATTTCTCAATACAAAACATTGTCTATCCTATCATTTTAGGAAAGCACTGTAGTCATTTACTTAAAACTTATTTCACTTAGTATCTAAGTAAGATAGGTACTCTAATATTTTATGATGTCTATTAAAAATATTGTTAAAATAATTTTGGGATTAATTTGATTTTCAGTTATTTTATTAGTCTATAAAACTCACGAATTCATTAGTTTCGTTTTACTTACCTACAAACCACAGAGTACATTAAACTATTCTGAAACTACAAACTACACGATTTTTTGTATATGCTACGTTTAAGGAACCCAGATTCTAGCTATATGCAGACACAAACATCGACAGGGAATTCCACTCCTTAGCATCCACAATAATTGAATTCCGGAAACTTTTTATACTTATTATCAATTAAAGTATATACAGTCTCTTTGACTGCAAAGAGCCTGATGAAATATACTAGCAATAAATGTTTCATCTGGATCAAAACCAAAGTTGTTTGCTGCAAAATGCGCATGCTCGAACCAAACCTCTTACTCGAGGTACTCGAGGAATCTACTCGTTAACAGTTCTAAACAACAGTGGTAGATGGCGTTGAACATAAAAATACAGAGCTGCGAATGAACGTGTCTCAAGAAATGTGGACGATCAAGTTAATTTTGTATGAATTGGTTTAGAACTAAATATATCAACCACCTCCGACATTATACCTTTCTGCATGTAATTTTAAACAAATAAATAAACCAAACAGACTACAGTTAATTTTCAAATTAGACACGTTTTACAAAACAGAGCACATAAAAACGATTTCCTTGGCTCGATAGTTTCCAATCTTAGTCAACAGTTATCTGGAGTTACTAAATGCAAATCAAGCCATATTGTTTTGTGCGCAAAAACTCTTAACTTGGCCTAAGTTCTATAGCATCGGTCACGGCTTGCCCAAGATGCAGGCAAAATTAATAACTTGATCTAATTACGATATAATCAATTGTTATTATATTATGGTACATATTGATGTTAGATTCGCACGCTAGTTTTATGCCATGGGTTGTGAACGGTGGCGCAAATGATGAAATAAAATTGAATAGAAAAGAAATACTCTTTATTTTACCCCGTATAAAACTAAATAAGAGCATTAAAATAGAAGAGTGTCAAAACAAAAAGACTTTGAAGAAGTGGCCATGAAGCTCAAATAAAAAGGAAATTGACATCAACCGGTATGAAACAATGTAGGTCCACCTCCATTGTTAAGGGCACATTTTCAGCAGTCGGTGTTTTTCGTTTTCTTTAATCACATAAAGCTTAGATAACTTTTTTTTATTGTTTTATTTAGGAATGGGCTTGCTCTTGACCTCGATCACGCCTGATGTGAAGCAATAGATGAGGTCTATGATGAAGCGAGCGTGCCCAGAAGATGCCTGTTTAGTCTTGCTTTGAAAGCAGACGGGTTATTAATGAGGAAGGGAACACAGACGCTGGTAGAGAGTTCGCATAATAAATGTGGAGGAGAAGCGGTGAGTACAACTGCCGGTCGATTCTGTCGACATCTCACGGTGTTCACCTAGGCGGAGTGAACGACAATAGAGCTGTCATTCCATCTTATTTGTATGGTTTGACAACTCACCCGTCGTGCGCCCCGCCCAGTTCACATCGACATGTTTACAGAATCGCACTACTGGTTAAAACCTTCTTGCCTTAAATTGTAACCATTGACATCCTTAACAGAACATAACTTTATTATTTTTATGAAGCGTATGTTGGTTTGTGGAGCAAAGGTGCAGCGGCGCAACTTAATTTTTTGCAAAGAACGTAGGACCGAAAAACGTAAGATGGGACGTACGCAGGCTGGGTGGAGGGTCGATCTTCACAGAGTGGCTAGAAGAATTTCTATGAGGGTTGCCAAGAATCGATTTGAGACACCTTGTTCCATTGCTAGCACTGCTTTTCTGTAGGTTATCGTAATGATGATAGGTCGGAAAGTTGCTTATTAAACATGCTTTATTTTTATCCCGGAAAAATTCCCAGCTCAAAACGATAGACCATGGGATGAAAGCCGTAGGTTCGCAATACTAATCACCAGCCACCGCTCCCAAAGTTGATTGTTTTGGCCCCATGGCCAGACAATAAACCGAGCACAGCCGTGACGAATGGTTACGGGGAACACCGTAACTATGACCGAACAAACACCATCGCTTTCATATTGTTTTCTTTTTCGTCACATTAAAGCAAATAATGGTTGTTGTGTTGCTAAAGTCAGCGGCCAGTAACGGGATAAATATGGGCTCGATTTAAACTTTTTATGATGAAAGCTTTTATTAATAATAGATGCGGTGGTTGTAGCGACTTCCTTATTGATTATTTTTAGTATGTCGTTTATGAAACTTCAGTGAATATTATGGACTGGGATTGGGGAACGATAACTCTTCATTCTTCAATGTCAACAACATTAAAAAGTCCTTTGCTTGGCAGGGGCACTGAATATATTTTTTTTTTCATATTAGATAATTTATTATATTCTATTAAATAAGTATTGCACCACGAACCTCATCACAAAAGAATTCATTGAGCCCGTTCATTTTTTTTCTTAATGTGCATTTAACAATATTTTATGGAATTTAATTATTTTGGGATGCATGAAGGAGCCTCCTCGTGTAGCGCAATTTGTTCCATCAGACACACAACTGAACCGAGCGCTCGGCGCATCCTGGACAGTCTCAACTAACAACTTATAAGACTGGCCAATCCTTCCCTTGCGGTGGTAGGGCTACACCCGCCTGGTTCGCGACCACCCTCCCACCGGAGTTCGGCGTCAAGCAGCTTGCTGTGTTTCGTCGACGCGTGGGAGTACCAGTGCCTCAAGGCATCTTCTGGGCACGCTCGCTTCATCATGGACCACATCTATCGCTTTTCAGTCATTAATTGAGATCCGTAAACGCGTCTCATCAGAAGGACATAGTCATATCGGTCTCCTCAGTATAAAAAATAAATTTCATAAGTTTAAAGTTATTTCTACTAAAAATAATTAACATAATCACTTTAGTAAGAAGTGTGAACATTATTAAATAATAAAAACCAATAAACAGAAGTGATATTAAAAGTTTCGTAAACAAAATCAAATTAGTGCAAATCACGGTGGACTTTGTGACTCAACGGCCGCTGCGGCCTAGTGCACGGGAGTTTCGCGTTTGTGCGGACTGCGTAGATAAGACAGTGGCGCGCAGCGCAAGGCAGTGACGTATCGCTGTCGAGTTTGATTCTCGAGCGGCGAACCTGTTTGGCAGTAGCCGCGTGTTTACGAAGAAAGCTCCGAGGATTATTTATATTGTCAGCTACGTATCGCAATAACAAATAACTCATATATTGTTGTTATTCCTCCACATCATTATTACTTTTCTATAATGCCTCGCGTTGAACGCTCACCACCTTCTACTCCTGTTGGGGATATAACACGAGCTCGATCCTCTCCTGACGTGACAGCAGCTTTGAATGAACCTGTTCCTGGGCTTAGTAATATTACTTCCAGAAACAAAAACAAACGCCTACGACCAGACTCCTCACCTGAAACGCCTTATTCACAAACATTTGAAACAAAAATTATGGATTTGCTTACATCTTGGAAAAAAGAACAGGATAGCTTGCTGAAACGTCTTACATCGGACATGACTGAGCTTAAGCAACAAGTCAAGGAGATACAAAAAAGCTACACTGAAACCGAAAAGTGGAGGGATTACATGGATGGAGAATATGATAGTATGAAACTTAGAATTTCGAATTTGGAAAAGGAACGTTTAGCTCAGCGTGAATACATAACTGAGCTGGAAAAGAAGGTTGAAGATTTGCAAACCGGTTCCCGTTGTTCTGCCATTGAGATAAGAAATGTCGCTTCCAGAGAAAATGAGTCAACCGCCAACCTCACCGATATAGTGCTTAAAACCTGCAATGCCCTCCAGGTGCCGGTGGATCGATGCCAGATCCGCGACGTATATCGACTTCCAGGCAAAAAAGAGTTTAACAGACCTATTATTGCCGAGTTTTTGACAGTTCCGGTCAAATCAAAAATTATTGAAGCGTCTCGCACGTTCAATAAGAACCGTGCAATGACAGAAAAACTTAATACTGGGCATATTGGAATTGATGGTCAACAAAAACCAATATACGTAGCCGAACATCTCCCCACCAGCATGAGGAAGTTATTTTTCGAAGCTCGTAATTTTGCAAAAAACAATAAATATAGATTTTGCTGGTTTCAAAATGGAAAGGTATTTCTCCGCGAAAATGAGGGTCTTAAACCCACTATTATTTATAATGTATCGTGTCTTAAAAAACTGCAAAAACCCAGTCAGTAATTGTCTTCTCTTTTTATTTTATACCAGTAAGTTGCATGATTCATTTTTAATTTTTTTACCAATTTTTAAATTACGAGTTAATCTTAATTCTAAACAACATCATAATATGCTTTGTTTTTGTTGTAACTTTGTTATTTGTACTGAAGCACGTGAAAACGGCTTAACACGTATCTGTAGCAAAACGCATGTATGTTGTAAATACACGTATAAGCCCCGTCACATAACTCTATACCTCCGTGCACTAAACACACATTCTCGCCGTGATTACGAAATGAAAACCTTCTGTTCCTCCTGCCATAAAGTGAATGCTAATGATTTGCTTAAACTCATGCGCCTTTCATCGTGCTTATTTATTTGTACAGGTTTCGCTCAATTGACAGCTATAATGATAACTATCAGCTATAATGATGTAAGCTATAAGATTTTTGAGACTTCCGATGTGGTTCACATTTTCTGCACATTGGTTAATCTCGATTAAATGTTTGACATAGGTAAAGTTTCTGATGAGATAAATTCTTTTGGTGCTACCCAAGCTTATGTTTGCAAACCTGAATTGTGCACTGAATTTCTTGATAACCCTAGTAAATCTATTAGAATCTTACAACTAAATATTCGCAGTGTTCTTTGTAATTTCGAAAGTTTCAGAGTATTTCTTGTTGGCATTAAAATTAGGTGCGATGTAATTATCTTATCTGAATGCTGGCTTAGTCGGTACACAGCGATTCCGCCACTTGAGGGGTACACGGCTTACAATACTACCGCGCCTAGGAACCAAAATGACGGAGTCATAGTTTACGTAAGAGCTGATTTGCCTCACTCTGTCACGGAACCTCAGTTTTCAGAAGTTAGCTGCCTGATCTGCCACTTAAGGGATGTTGATCTAAGTATTGTTGCTCTTTATCGTTCACCCTCTACGCGGAATATCGATAACTTTCTTAATGGGTTAAATACGGTGCTTGCAGCTGAGTCCGTTTATAAAAATATCGTTTTAATGGGTGACATTAACATCAATATCATTCCATCTACTCTAAGCCAGCAAGCTAACGAATACTTAACTCTAACCGCTTCTCACGGCCTGCTTCCGTCACACGAATATCCCACCCGTGATTTAAATTGCCTGGATCATGTAATGGTTAAGACTACTCTAAATGCGACGACTTTGGTTCTTGACACGCATATAACTGATCACAAGCCAACACTTCTTGATTTAAAACCAACAGTGGTACTAACTAAACCTAAATGTAACCGTACTATTGTGGATTACCCCTCTGTAATTTCAGAAATCGTAGCTATGGATTTAAGTCCAATTCTTCAATTAAATGACGTGAATATTGCTGCAGATCTACTGATATCTGGTATTGGGTCGATTATAAAAAGGCATTCAAAGTCAGTGCGTGTACCCTCCAGGCACAGAATCATTAAACCCTGGATAACCAGCGGCTTACTTCGTTGTATTCGCAATAAAGACCAAATGATGCGCCAGCTAAGGATGAACCCTGCCAACCTAACTCTTAAACTTACCTTTACCAGGTATCGGAATTTCTGCAACAAATTACTTAAGAATTTAAAAATTGCATATGAAACAACTGAATTTCAAAAAGCTAAAAATGATCCTAAAGCTACATGGAAAGTGATTAAGAACATTACAAACAAACATAGAACTGAATCTTCTCCTGCCGAGTTACTTAATGCTAACCCAGATACAAAAATTGCAATCAATAATGTTAACGATTTTTTCGCAAATATAGGCAAAAATCTTGCTGAAAGGTTTACTCCTAGGTTACCTACCGGAGGATCCGTATGCGACACACCTGTCAACTCCTTCGTTCTGTTACCGACTGACGAAGCAGAGGTTGACAGCATTATCAATGGTCTGCGTTCGGATGCCGCAATGGGTTGGGATGGAATATCGTCACGCCTCTTGAAGTCCTGCTCACATGCTCTTGTCCCTGCTATTACTCATATTTGCAACTGCGCTATCAGGTCGGGCTGCTTCCCCAAAGCTTTTAAAAAAGCCGTTGTGCATCCAATCTTCAAGAGTGGGGACAGACACAGTGTTACCAATTACAGACCTATATCTGTTTTACCTGCCCTATCCAAAGTTTTGGAGAAAATTCTCAACAATAGATTAACCAACTTTCTGGAATCACACCATCTCTTAGCTAATAACCAGTATGGCTTCAGAAGATGCAAATCGACTGAAGACGCTGTTAGTTCCTTTATAGACTGTACGATCGCTAAGCTTGATTCCAGGAAGAAGTGCATGGGTATCTTTCTGGACCTTTCCAAGGCTTTTGACACTGTGTCTGTTCCACACCTCCTTTCGAAACTCGAAGCAATTGGGGTGCGGGGTGATACCCTAAAAATTTTTCAAGATTACCTCAATGACCGTGAGCAGTGTGTCAGGATTGATGGGATGGTTAGCGACAGCAAAGCTATTAGTTTCGGTGTGCCACAGGGCTCCATCCTGGGACCGACCCTCTTTCTAGTTTACGTCAACAACTTGTGCAAACTTTCCCTGAAGAACTGCTCAATATTTGCTTATGCAGATGACACGGCTTTACTTGTGCACGGTGATAGCTGGACCGAGGTAACGACTCATGCCGAAAATGCCCTGGCGTCAGTGATGAGCTGGCTGTATGATAACCTTCTCACCATTAACGTCTCAAAAACTAATTTTTTACCTTTTTCCTCGCAGTCCGTTGCATTGCCCTCCACAAATGAAATTGTTCTAAAAGCTCATTCTTGTTTTCCAAAGTCACACATCACACAGTGTTCCTGCCCTCCGTTGGCGAGATCAGCTACCATTAAATATCTTGGGATACAAATTGATAGCCTATTAAATTGGAAATTGCATGTTGATGGAATCACTTCCCGGGTTCGAAAATTAATTTATATTTTCAAAAAATTAAGAAATTCAGCTGACCAAACTACCCTAAAAACAGTTTATTACGCACTATGCCAGTCACTGCTGACATATTGTATCACTGTGTGGGGAGGTGCACCCAAGACTCACCTTATTCATCTTGAGCGGGCACAGAGGGCTGTCCTGAAAGTCATGTCCTTCAAACCCTTTAGATATCCCACAGTCAATTTATTTAGAGATTGTTGTGTTCTTTCTGTTAGGCAGCTCTTTGTGCTCCATGTGGTTATGCGTAAGCATATTTCGCTGAAGTATGATGCCAGTTCTCGAAATAAGCGCCAACGCTTTAGGGTCTGCCCCACTCAAAGCTGTAGGACTGCACTTGCTCGGAGACATTATTATGGTATTGGAAGTCACTTATACAATGAAACTAACAAGCATTGCTCCATTTATTCCACAACTTTTCGAAAATGTAAAAAAACGGTGTATGGCTGGTTACAGATGCAGAGCTATGATGAAACAGAAAAACTCCTAAGGTTGTCATTTCTCTAATACGCGACCAACACAACCTCACTAAGACACAACTCCTCATTCACAACACTCACACACATAAAAGGGCTTTTTCTAAAATTATCACTAGTTCAACTTTTGACCTTCTGATGTAACTATTTATGTAATAAACTAGCGTGAGAATCCTGGTACCCATAACACAAGTTAAATCTTTCCTTGGGTACCAGAATTCAATACAAATACTACTGACACAATTGTTACTCTCTATATGTTTTTGTTCCTACTGCATAATAGTTGTTCGTAAGTGTTTGATTGTACAACATTTTTGGTCCAATAAACAATTTATTATTATTATTATTATTATTATTTCCATCAGGCGTGATCGAGGTCAAGAGCTAGCCCATTCATAAAAAAAAAAAAAAAAAAAAAAATGTAGGTATTGTCTTATTATCATGACAAAACATTTATATATAACGACCACAGCATCTTATTAAAATATGATACATAGTAATATTTTTTCGCATTTTCACCATTAATTCATCGTCTCCTTACACTTGTCCATTGTTACCAGGGGTCAGCACAACAAGGTTTCTTGTTCCATTCTCCACTGTTTGTGAAAGGGCAAAATATAATACATTTTGAATCCTTATCAATTCATTCACAAAAAAAACTTTACCAACCCTTTTTTTCGTAATGCATAAACTGGTTAAAATCTATTATAACTCAACTTGGTTGCAGCAAACAATATTTACAACAACAAAAAATACAAGTAATAATTACTACAATTTGCCAATGTTTTGCCAATCTAACCTCAGGCCTAAGAGACCTGACCTAGACCCCAGGTTACTGATAATGAGATCTAGTCGACTGAGCAATTGACCAATAGCAGACAGTTTAGAAATGCCTAGATTTAAGTGGTACCTACTTCCTTGTACGCGGGAATTGGATCTCGTTACGAGTTTTATTGTAGATCGTTTGTTCTGCATAATTATTCAATTTTGTGCGTGTATGTATGTGCAGATAGTTTTACGCTTAGTTAAAGAAATTCAGAAATTTAAAACAGAGTAACATTTTGGGTAAAAGGTTTTGCTTTATTTATTTGTTAAAACTTTATGCACTAGTAAAAAACACTGTACAAAGGCGGACTTAATGCCATAGGCATTTTCTACCAGTCGACCTTAAAGTAATAATAGCAGTCACTGTGAAAACTTTTTTTAAATGATTTTTTACTTACTTTGTATGTAAGTATTTTATAATTTAGTAAAAACAATAACAGGAAAAGAAACTGTTTAATACCTAAATTCTGCAAAAAATACGGGAACCAAGACTATTTACATTTACGTTTCAGCAATGTGTTAGCGGTCATCGACCGAACCTACCTATTTTGCGTGCCTAAAGTCATAATCGAAAATTAAGACATAAAGCTGGCCTGAATCCAAATCTATGGCGGTTCTCATAATTTTTAATACCTAACAAAAAACGACACATAACAAGTTTCAATTTCTTCAAGTGTTTGGATGCGTATCTATCGCCACCTTCACAAAACTATTACAACTGACCTTTCAGAAAAGTTTATCTATGGTCCACTAAAAACGTGCCCAACATTACATCAACTCTAACAAAATGCTCCATTTACTGATTGCAGACCTCATTACATAAATGAGTACCCCCGAAACATTTCACAAACTTACCATTGAACAGTTACAGGCGTTGCGTTGTTCTCAAACCACTACGATTGCCACCAATTTGATACGATTGAGAATAACTAATAGTTATCAGGGTTGCTTCATTAGCAAACCTCGGTTCACGAGTTTGAAGTTCATGTTTTATTTGCTGACTCTAGAAAAATTCCTTAACGGCATGTCATGATAAAATGTTTACATAGAATACCATCGTGCCTGAAACTCCGATGGTTTCGGCAGAGGTGTGGGTGTACTCAAATTTATGTTTAAGGAATCGGAGGGAAGCATTAACATAATTTGGACACAAATAGGTACAAATTCTGGTCTGCTACTGCGAAATTCCTGATTGGGAAACCCAATGACAATTCCCTTACCAAACCCAGGGGAATCGAACCTAGGACCTCATGCTCAGCTCAGTTACTTTTGTGTAGCTAAATGGATCTGGAAGATAGAACATTGGATGTTAAGATTACTTTTATACGTCAAGTTACCTATTTATTTAAAAACTGAATATGTTGGTTTTTTTAAAGGATTGGAAATCATCAAATGACTCCTTCCGCTCTGGGCGGAGCGGCAGGGAGTGTTAGACTCTTACTAACCAAAACCCATCCGTGTTAATACCCTTTGCGTTAAGGGCCGCGGTGACTCTTTGAAATAAATTCCGCAACCTTGGAAAGATGCTAGGTGGAGTCTAAATTTCTCGTTTAACTATCCATGAGAAGAAATGGCGCATCAAACTCAGTAGTCAAGTCTATTTTTAAAGTCAAAACATTATCAAAAACATCGTACCCAGAACTAAAGACAGGATAGCGACCGGTCGGGCCTTTTGAGGGAAGAAACAGTTTGTGTTTTGTCACACTAATTGGCGTAAAAGCATCAGTCATCGTGAACTAAACTTTATTATATTGAATTTTAATTCTGATTGGTTTTTTTTTATTGAATTGATTATAAGAGAGGGTTCAAATAAGATACCTACTCTCTATCTACTGATAAATCTTCGTACGATTATTTCGATTTAGTTCCATGCATTACGCGTCAAACTTGCACAATAGCAACAACATTTAGCATTAAAAACATTACTGTAAACTGAAGTACCGAATAGATATGCAGTCCCAACAGTTGTTACAATATTTCACGGCACTGGACAGGGCAGCCTTTCGCCTAGCTACCGGCTACCGGCTCTCGGCTGTCGGTGGGGTCTGGTGTAAGAGGGCCGCTCCCTTGTGTCGACATTGTGTTGTAGGATACAGTTGTGTTTATTTGTTAATATTCCAAATACAAACATAAAGACATGCCTTTTTCCCGTAGGCAGAGACTACGGAGCGCAACCTGCTGCGATCCTTAAGAACTACTTTTGTTTCATTTACGATCATACGAGTATGTACATCTGGGTGGGAATTCCTGAGGCTACCCGTACACAGTCAATCTCGAACGCGATTCACGGTTCTGATCATTGATTTTGATCGTGGATCGCATTATCGACCGAATTCGGTCGGTAACTATGTCGAGACTGGGAACCCGGGCCATACTCGCACGTCTGTACCTAATATCTTAATCTTAGCTGATTATAATACAGAACATCTTGATCATCACGGCAGTGTCCACCAAGACATAATATGTCTTGGTGGACACTGCCGCTGGAAGTACTGATCCTAGCACAAAAATAAAGAGAAAAAAAATAACAAAGATTTTAAAAAAAGAATGAAGAGTATTCTATTCTTTTCTATGATTGCACCAATAGAAATCTTCTAGGCCCGGAATATTATAAATTTGAGTGAAGCTACGGGAAAGAGCTAGTATTTGCGGTTGTTATTATAGTACGATTCACAACATGATGAACTGCGATGTGACCGTCCTCCTAAGGACTAAAAAGAAAGGAGTTGACAAAATCAAACTGCTGCCATGGACTGTTTATGGAAATTGCTTTGACAACGAATGTACCATAAAGAAAGTGAATCTAACGATGTAGTTTCTCCGAAAAAAAGATTGGTACCTAATAATAAGTCATTTCTTTTTTCGAGCTACATCTTGTCCGAACCTTGGCAGCGTCAATGGTTTCTACTGGTTCTAACCCATGTTAATCCCACCATTATTTTGAAATACTACAATCATTATATTCTTACTGCATAATTATAAGCAATATCGAAACATAAAAGTACTCATAACTAACAAACTTTCGGTCAAGAATTTTGTCTTATTTCAAAGCAATAATTTCGTAGCACGCACCGAGGATATTTCGCCATATACGAGTTAGAATAATTAACTGGTTGGACCGATAGGCAAGGCCGAAACTAACTATGGAGAATCATAGGGTTTTACACTATATATTTCCAGCAATATACACTGGCTAGGCAAATTCGTACAATTTTATTTTGCATTTACAAACTTCCTCGACGACGTAGTAGTCATAGAGCAAAGATCCTATGTAGTTGCAATTTATAGATTTAGAGGGCAAAAAACTTGATACATAATTTAATTGACTGAAACATTTGAGTGAACCAACGATTACTTTTACCAAATCTAATATACCTCCTACTGATACCAATGATTGCTAATTATAGACTAAATGTAATCTGGCTAGTAATCTAGGATTATGTAAGTGCACTCTAAAATAATCAGTAAAGAAATCAAAACTAAGGAATGATTATATATTATGAATAACAGTAGCCCGTCCGTTACTAGCACGGAACATAAGCCCACAGTATTTATCATCACATCGATTGTGCATTCCCCGAAAGGTAAAGCAGAGGTGGATCAATACTACACCCTCATTTCTCTAAAGTTTTGTTTAAGTTCCAGGGAGTCTACTCGCTAAGCCCGAAGTCCGTAGTTTCGGCCTTAGTAACGGGTGGACCTACGGATTTACGATTAGTCCCGAGCACGAAGTAACTAACTAAAACTAACTACATGATTTGACAATTATTGTTGTTGACCGGACTTTAGGCTTAGAGAGTAGACCCCCAGGTGTAAGCCTATTGCCAACAACCTGCAAAATCTGACAAAATTCCAGATGAAATAACACGGAATCGAACTAAGGACCTCCCGCTCAACAGTAGCATTTGCAACCACTACACTAATGAGGCAGTCATTAGTCGTTCACCATTACTCTAACTGTAGATATATAAATTAATAAAGGATATCACACGAGCCTTTTATGAACTTTGAGCCATGTATTGTTCTGCTACGATGTTACAAACAAACCGTTTAAGAATAGAGTTATGATCATACCACAGGGCTGGCCAATGAAGTAATCACGGAGGTATTTCAGAAAATACGTCAGTTCGGATAGAGAGAAAACAAGAAAACATTCAAGTTCATATTACATCCTCTGGGTTATAGGATAGCAATAACATTTATTATTTATTTATGAAATCATTGGTACTAAAAACAATTGAAGAATGGATGAGACCCATTCAGCTATCGTATTAATAAAAATAATATAACTTCTTAGAATAAAAAGTAGAAATACCCTGGATTTTTTAAAGAACATTAATATTTCACGATTTAAGCTGAAAGACGACAACTGCTGGACATATGTACGCTAAATCCACCGATCTTGTTCTTCGCGCACCCGTGTATTAAAGAACGTATCCTGAAACTCGAACCGAACAAAACAGAACTGTCTCAATGTAGGACAAAGATCTCTTTACAGTGTATGACTGAGCATTAATCACAGCACTTGCCCACAGCCTGTCACTGGTTTCTGATAATTTCGTCACCATAATTATAATCCTTTATCGTTAAGGCCCTTCTTATTCCGCATACTACAGCTTACGCAACCCACCAAAAGTGTGGAGACAGATTTTCAATGTATCGCAAAACGCTTGACCGTTGAAAGGTGGGGTGGTCTGGTCTGACCCTTTCTACTCGAACTAATACTGCACTCGTTTACACAATATAATTATACAACAAAGACGTGGTACAAGGTACAGAAACAGCAAAGAAATAATAAATCATGTGTTTTCACGTAACACCTTGTAAGGTATCTACATCCGGCTGTCTTTGCCCAGACGCTAGCCATTTATCTGTTTCGTTATCTTTCATGTACCTTTTTTCTTAATTTCTCCATTGAACATATATTTTTGGTGCAAGTTATATGAGGAAGGTATTTCTTCATAATTATATGTTTTTAATGTTCTCCTCTAAACATGAACCCGATACCTACAGGTCTGTTTAGTGGCATAAGGTCTATAATTATCTGTAATTACACTAATTTTAGATAAAATAGTCCGGATTACCTATACTTTTTAAGTCTGAAAACGATTAATTCAGAGCTAAAATGTATTGAAAACGGTTCAGAAAACACATAACTATATTAATATAGTTCTAGTACCTACAAGACCCATTTGCATTTTTTTCTTTTTAAAACAAATAAAATTTTTGAAGAAAAAATATGGTTTGCGAGTACACAAATCAAACGATTCACAGAATTAAACAATCGCTATATTTTGATTGTGAGATCCGCTTCAATCGACATCTTATACCATACGCAGTAAACAAAGCGACCGGCCGACAAGCAATCGGTCCGCGACGAACGACCGAGGAGATAAAAACCGTTCGGCTGCCCATCGACCTGGTTCAGTCAATCGCCAACCACCGCCGCGATCCGTGATGTGAACAATGCACATGAACAAAGTCGCCAGTTTACTCCTAGTGCTATCGTTTTGTGAACTGTGTCCATCTATCAAGGTCCCGGTCTCATGGGACGACAGTGCGCGTAGTGAAGTGAAAAATGAACCGAAGGAATTACCCGTGGAGATCATCCAGCCACAAAATGTGCACATCAAGTCACCTAACCAGCCGCCGGTCCCGTTCGATTACTTTGTATACACTGCACAAAAACCCAGGTTTGCCGCCGATATAGCTGCGTTCCATGGTGTGCAGAACCCTCAACAACATTATAAAGCGTATCCTATCAAACCACATACGACTAAACCGAAACCCAATTTAGGCATTCATCACATGCTAGATCACAATAAGGAGAGTTATCTACCGTTTCAAAAGTACGTACAGCAAACTTCAGAATTAAACAGCTTTGTGAAACCGACGGCTAGCAACTATGAAATATTTCACCCATACAAAGCAGAGGAGCCGGCTTTGCAAGAGATTTATAAAGACCCAGTGCTTACAAAAATAAGAAACGATTTGCAAGATAGTAAACATAGATTGCAGGCTTATGAAAAAGAAGCTGGTGAACCTAATATAGCTAAAGATGAATACTTAGAGAGTCCAGAGAAAACTGACGGCAAACTGTTTCCGCATAAAAATACCCCTGCTCGTTACGAAATTCACAGGCCTGAAAGACGACCGGTATATTACAAAGTGCCACCTAGAGACGTCAGCAGGGATAATTATCTTAATAAAAAATTCAAACACCCTTGGAATCAATACGCAAAAATTAGACCGGTACATTACCGCCCATTGCAGCATCATATTCATAATTTAAGACAAAAACATGCTATGAAATACGATGACGAGCGCAATGAGTATCCTCAAGTGCCAACTTCTGAGGATATATCCGAACCTCAAGAGGGGCATGATATATACGAAAAGGGTAAAGAGAAATACTTAAAACTAAGAAATAACCTTGATGAATCTGTCAACAATGTTGTGCAACACAATCGACCACCGACCTTCCAGAAACTAGAACTTCAAAAAGATGAACCCGAGGACAAGGAAGAGAAGGACGAATTCATCCCCGTTAAAAATTATGCTCAAGTCAGAAAAACGGAGACGTATAAGCATTTGCCCAAAAAAGCTGCCTTCGATGATGCAGAAACTTACGAAGAGATAAGAAATGCACCTCGACTTAGAGAAGCAGTAAAAAGTACAAAAGCGCAAACGGTATACAGTGAAGAAGGCTATGAGGATTCTGCATACGATCATGCTGGAGAACAGAAACATGCTTCAGATCATGAAGGTCACGGTGGCTTTCTCAAAGAGCATGAAAACAGTGGTGGATTATACAAAATCCCAACTGTTAGTGGAAAATATCAAGACGGTAGAGGATCAGAGTACAGGGACAACGTGGAACACGGAGAAAAATGGAAAGACAATAATAAAGACGATGAGGAAGAAACCGAAAATGAAGAATATTTTGAAAACGAGCATGAAGAGAATATTAACGCTAATTTACATCAAAATAATAATCCAGAAATTGATAACGAAAATCGAAGAAAAGATTTATCTAGAGATGATGATGATGATAGTGATAATAGTGATGACAACAGCAGTTCTGACAGTGATGACGACGAAAACGATAGTGACCTTAGTGAAAATAGAGACAAGAAGCGAAGTGACCAGAAAAATATATCGAACGAACACGAAGTCGGTAAGAGAGAAGTAAATTTTAAAATACCAGAAATAGACATAAATTCAACATTGTCATTTAAAGTCGAAGACCCAAAACTCGCAAAACTAAAATTAAAAACAAATAAAGAATACGTTCAAGAAAAATACCCATATTACTTCAAACATTTGAAAGGTATAAACAAAAATTCACCCCTTAAATATGCTGAAAATCTGAAATTGATACCGAAAAAATCAAACGGTGGAACCGAATTTTACGACTCTCGGTCTCGTCTTGAATGCTCTGAAGTAGACGAAGAAGTAGATCCGATTCCTGAAAAATTGAAGAATGGTGAAAACCCCACAGACGATGAAGATTATGAAAATGACGATGATTCTGAATCTAAAGCAAATAAAAATTTTGACACTGCAAAGAAACAACCTCGTCTCAAAGGCCTCGGAGATAAAATTGATTGTTTCAAGGCCAAATATTTTGGCGAAAATCCTTTAGATAGCCCATTCTTTAAAGAAGAAATAATATCAAATCCCGAGCCTATTCTTGCATCAAAAATTCCTACATACAAGTTTACAAATTTCAAAGGAGAAAATGCTCCAGAATCTAAAGTAAAGAATGTCATAGATTCATCTAATAAATTGCAAGAGGCTGCCCAAACAAACATTTTTGTTTTATTGGATAAATTAAGAAGTGATCAGCAGATTTTAAATGAATCTCTGAATAAATCGAATGAAGAATTAAAAACCTTTTTGTATACTCCACAAGGTACCCCAGTTGCTAATGATACCCAACAAGCTAATGTGTATTCAGATATTTTGAAAAATATTAAAACCATAGTAAATCCAGCTCTAAACACTGATGTACCAAGTTTATTACACACTGACAGAGACAATCACAATACATCATATAACTTTTTCCAAAACAAAGAAGAAGTTACAAAGTCGACTCCTAAATTAAGGAAAAAAAGAGCAACACCGTTTGTTTATGAACCATACAAAATTATAAGGGATAGCCAAGTTCAAGACTCAAAAAAAACTACGACAAGCAGTAATATCAGCCCATTGATAAAGCAACTGCAATCAAGTGGAGTAGCAGAACGGGTTTCAAGATCAAATAAAGATGACAAACAAAAAACTAACAGCCGCACGTATGTTGACATTGGCAGAAAAGAGCGAACCAAACCTCTTCGAAATGAAAATGAGAACTCTGATGCAACTTTTGTTGATGTTAGTGTAGATCACCGTAGAGGTGAACCTAGGTATGAAATTAGACCTACAAATCACAAGTCAGAATATACTCCTGTCGAAAATAAACGCGCAATGTCAGTTGATGCATACAGATCGCAGACTACTACTGATAAAAATTTGGAGACTTCTACTCAAAAACCTATTCGAGGCCGAAAACGCTTTGGGTCGACTCATATAGCCACTAGACCGTTTCATGATTTATCACAATTCATTCCTAAAACTGCATATATTCAAAATGTAGCTGCTTCAACTTCTGTTAAAAAAACCGTTGACAATCCTGACTCTGAAAATTCAACCGCAAAACAGAATAACCTTGAAGAAAATTCGAATGGTAGCAGTGGTGAAGATAGTAGCGAAGAATATGAGAAAGACGATGAAGATGAAACAATAGCTTCAACAACAACAACAACCACGACTCCTAAACCGTCATTTAGAAGAAGAATGAAACCAGAGAGGGGAGTTCAGAAAATATCAACTGAAAATGAACCCGATCATACAACAGAAAAGCAATTATTAAAATTCGTTACTAGATTCCGTAACTATGATCCTGATGAAAACACTGAAATCAAAGAAGAAGTAACACTGCGGCCTGTTAGAAATAAACACATAGAAGAAGATGACGAAGCAATTCCTAAATATAGAGAAAAAAAAAAGAAATCACATTCAAGCACTTTAGTGACAGATACTCAGAAATATGGTGAGCATGACGACGATGAATTAAAAGAAGAAGTCGACGCTATGATTGGGGTTAAAACTAACATGGATGATTACATGCCAATGTACGAAAAGGAAGAGAAAGATAGTGAAAGTGGGGAGACGACGAATGATGATGAAGACGATGATGACGACAACGATGATGATGACAACGATGATGATGACGATGATGATGATGATGATGAAGAAGGCGATGATGATGATGATGGTGAGGAAGAAGTAGAGGTATTAGAAGAAGAATCAATCAACGAAAAAGAACAAGAAACACCTGAACCTGAAATGACCACCCCTGAACCTACAAAACGCACACTAATCCGAACAACAGATGCTCCTCCAACAACCGTAGCAACTCGTATTCGTACTACCACCCCCATCATTTCTTCTCGAAATAACAGGCCAATTGTCACTAGAAAAAGAACTGAAATACACAAAGAGTTACCAGCAAATAAATCGTCTCCACACGTAACGCAATTCAAACAAGATATAAAGGAAGTTGAAATAATCAAAGAAATACCAGCAGTGCCTAAAAAAAAGCCACGGAAAAATATCGCAGCTTTAGATTTATACAAAGATGATGAGTTAGCAAAAGCAATTAATAATTTAGGCGATGTTGAAATATTTGGAGAACAAATAGATCTCGATAAAGGTCCAAAACATGGTGGAAACTATCGACAAGCTACAAAAGAAGACCTGAGGCTACTCAAACCTCCAGAAAGTGGCACTAAGCCTATTAAAGACGCTGAAACCTCACAGAGTAAGAGCACAAAACATATTGAACTAGATGAGTACTCTCCTAAAAGATTACATGGAGGTAATCTAAAATCATTGAGTGATATGAATCGTTCAACTAATAGTGGCCGAAGTTCTAAATTAACTGCATTGAGTGACCCACCAGCGCGAGAAATGCATGGCGGTAACCTTAAGTATGACAATAAAAGACGTGGCGGAAGGAGAAACGAGAAACTGATTGAACTAGATGACAACCATGAAGATGACCATTCATCACGACAGGACGATGATTACAAGTCACGAAGTTCTGAGCATGAAAGAATGCATGGTGGAAATTACAGGAGCGCTAAAATAGTTGCGCCAGCGCCACAACCACAGGATGATAGTGATGATATTCAAGTAAAAAGTACATCAAAAAATACTAGAAGGAGTGCCGCCGTTCTGCTAAACAGTTTTGCTCAAGCCGTGCCCATATTGACCAGTACGCCAGGTTACATTATAGATCCTAGCAAACGAATGTACTATTACGTGGACTGAACGTTAAACATATAGAAATTGTCTATAGTTTTAACAAGGATGACAGGTTTCCATTTTGTCGCGAAACTATTTCGTAGCATGACGAAATTTTAGGTGAAACCTAGTATTTAAGTAACTCAGGCAATACCAGTACCAATATTTAATTGCTTTAGTTAAGGCTGCTTACTTTTGATTTGAAAATTGTAGTAATTTTAATTAATTTTAATCTATATTTACTCGCCGCGGGTAGATAAACGTATGACGCAATTTTTTATGTAACTTAAATTACTTAATAGATTGGAGGAAATTGAATTGTCGTATTATCAAATTCTAATTATAATGTTACGAGCTGCCGATCACTGATTGATCGCAATGTTCCAACATAAATTGGTATCTATTAATCTTGCGCTATTTTTTTCTTACAAGATAAATAAAATTGCTTAGTGCAAAATTGCAATATATACCTCATGTGTAATGAGGTATATATTGCAACTTTAGTTGGTATTGCTTACTGTTGAGCATTATCAGTTTATGGGTTGTCCAATTTTGAGCTTCACTATATTCCGTTTTTTTTCTTCGATTAATTTCTACATGGTCATAATAAAATTGTAACAGATCACTTTTCGGTCATGTTAAATTCCACGTATTTATTATGTTACTGTAATAGGTACCTACTAATTTTAAAGGCTAAGATAGACCACGATTACGGTTAAAATATAAGCAAAACTAAATTATTGTTATAGTTTCGTAAGATGGCGATGGATATTTTCGAAAGTAATTAGTCTATTGTAATAGAAAGTGCCACATTACGTATCGCGGGACTAAGTCGAAAGCGATCGATCGAGTTATCAAAATCTATATAAATATTATTTGCTATTGTTAACTGTACTGTGATAGAGGTTATTGTTAATGTTTTTTTACAACGAAGAGAACTTATTTATAAAGTTGTTATTTTTATAAATAAAGTGTGCTCCAATTATATGAATCTAATTGTAAAAAAGTTGTTTCTTTTTAAACATCATCAAACATGTTGAAACTGACTGACTTTTCATCAGAAAATAATTATTGAAGCATTCCAAATGGCTGCACCAAACACTAGTTCACATTTTAACTAAACCGAGTCTATTTTAAAATGATAAACCAGTTAGAACTATTGCTAAACTCGCGGAATCAATTTCCGCGACCATTTTAGAACATTTGTAACAACAACCTGACCAATGAACTACATAAAACAGTTGAGTGTACGAGACTAATTTTCTGACATGACAAATTTCTCAATAAACAGTAATACATTGCTAAAGATTGTATTAAATTGTGTTATCTTATCACACAATAAGCTGTCTCAGTGAACATCTAGGTTACGTACTAGTGTCCCAACACACTTTTTGTCAAACTGTTACAGTATTTCTGTTGAGCTTGAACGAATGAGAGATATCTTCACGTAGTGCGTTCAACTTTGGTGCTGCAGCTTTCACTTTTGACGCTAGTTAACTGGATCGGCTGTATTTTGTTAAACAATTTGTAAATTTTATCAAAGCCTCGAGGTAAAGAGTTTGAAGATCATTGTTGGAGATTTAGTGTTTGATCTTGTGAAATGTGACTATGTGATGCGTCTAGTAATCAGCAGTAAGAGCAACTTAAAGTTCTTAAAAACGAACTTTAAAAAAATAAAGACACAAAAAACTTTATTATTTTTATTTCAGTGGCAAGTCTTTGAAATCTTATAATCAACATGAAACGTAAACTAATATTAAACTTACCTAACATAATTTAAATAAATTACAAAATAATAATTTAACAATAAATAAATATCAACAATTTACATTGCAACTTTGTTTTGGTTTCGTATGATAATGAAAGTTTACAACATTGCGGAACTTACAGCTAGTTCTACGACTATTGGAGAATATAGACAAGCAATCAAGACAGATAACGTATAGAATGGCTGATGCAATCTTAATACCTGTTATGCCTTTAAAGACTGCGAAAAGCTTTAGCGGTATCAGAACTTTATGAAGGCACGAATCGAATTCACATAGATAAGACTGAACAAAACCAGTCAACATCAGTCTAGGAAGTCCTTGATTGTTACCAATATGATATATATTCGGTTAAATAACAAATTTTTTTTTTTCGTATAGTTAGACTGACGAGAAGTATCAAATATTACATCAGCGGAAACATCGTCTCAATCGCTCATTCTGACAATTTTCATGATTTCAAATGATACATACATAACTCATTAATTAAAACATGAATAATTGCACCATTGACACTTCATTCAACTATTCATTATTCCTACTGATAACATCACCGTAATTAATATTTATGTCTATCGTTTTATATTATTTATGTTTTTTTCTACCAACACTGTTTGTTTGGCTGTCTCTAGAAGAAGGATGATTAATTGGTTTCCATTCTGATTCTACACTGGGAACGTAACTCGGTTCAACGTCTTCTCTATCTATTGATTCGTCAGTTTCCATTTCTTTGTCTTCATCAAAGAAGTCTATAATTGGATGATAGTTGTAATTTACACGCTTTCCATTAGAAATATAATGTTCATTGCTATTGCTAGGTTCTCTTGATTTAAGTGCTGGTGTCAATTTTTCTGTGGTTAGCTGTTGTAGTTTTGGAGCTATAGTGACTCTTGGCCTTGGAGTGTTTATAGATGTGGCCTGGCCAATATCAGGCTCCTCGTAATCATTTACTTCTTCTAAAGTGTCACCGCTATTGTTCGGGAAAGATTCAACGGCTTGTGATCCTGATGAAACGAGATCGTCTGGTCCACCAGAAGTTTTCTTTCTGATTGGTCTTCGTCCTGGTAGGTTTGGCCTTGTGGTTCTTTTAAACTGGCTACTAGGTAGTTTATATTTGGGTGGACTATCTTTGATGAAGTTAAATGATTGACCAGCTGCAGGCGTTGGCGGCTCCAAGTAACTTGGCAGAGTTACTTCATCAAAGTTTGATGGTGGAGGAGGGTTTCTGGCTGAAGGTGGTCGTTTGACATGCCTTATTGAGCTAGCCTGATTGAACGAGTCTGGGAAATATGAGTTCCCATAAGAGTCTATAGGGTTTTGTGGCAAAGAGTCATCGTTATCATTAGTATGTTTGCTGAAAGGACTGCCAGATATTAAATTCTGATTATCTGTAAACGGTGGGAAAGATTCTATTGGTTTCTTGTGAGTAAACGGTGGTGATTTTATTTTCGGTTTTTGAATAGTAGATTGTACGTTTTCAAAAGCATGGTTTCCTGTTTCTGAGGACAAATCTTCTCCGGGGAAGTGTTCTGAAGAGGTTTCTTGGACTCGGTGACCAAGTGGTGGGAAGGACACGCTGTAACCTTCAATGTGGCAAGAACAGCATGTTGGTACCTGGAAAAGAAAGTTGTACTTTTATTATACTTAGATGCTGGTAGGTATCTTGACCGTACTTCCGAGATTGTCCTGGTTGCCGTGGTATAACTACGGCTAATTCAAGCACTCGACATTCCTCAAGCACCTTGACGCTAGGGTAACAAAGTGTTCACGGTCGTTTTGGGGGCATTTTTTGTCGCAGGGCATAATTTTTTTCAGTTCCATTTCTAAAATTATTTTTATTTATTTTACTTGTAATGTTTCTGGAGTAATGCATTTACTACAGCGCAAATAGACAATTAAATTTTACCTTGAATATGTCCATGTGGAGACCATTTTGTTGATCCCAGGTCAGTAGTCGATGGTAGTTGTAAACTTGAACGCATTTTGATTTGAAGTTATCCGTCAAATAGGTGCAAGATTCCTTTGGTTTTCTGTAAATAGCAAAATTGGTTATTTTATTGAAATAATCTCTAATTTGAACTCATTTTTCTATACAAATAATGAGTTCACGTATTTCTGAGAGAAGTAGCACTGCGGTCAAACCTTTTAAAATAAGACAATCAACAAATAATTCGCTCCGCTCCAGATAATAAAATTAAATAAGTTATCAATCGACTCTTACGAAACTAACGACTTTGTCAATACTAATTGCCTTTTAAAATAGTTATTCTTCAAATGATTGCAATCTTGTAAGCGAGCGAAATAATTATATTAGGTACTTTTGTAAGACGTTGACATGTTGTTGAAATAACAGACATCCGGCCATTTTAATTTATAGTTGTGCAAGTTTAATTTATTAACAATTTTTAATCATAATATTGTGTAACAAGATACTTGCTTCTGACTTTGATGACAGTGAGTACATATTTGGAAGTGCAGAAATACTTCTACACTTTCAATTATGTACTCATTGTCATTTATTGTAGAGGTACTTGTACATTTTAGTGTATTTTGCTCGTCAGACAATGGACAAGTCAAGTGAATTAGATATTTTTGTGTTGTTTCTTTTTCTGTGTGCTTTTTTATGGATGGCAAAAAATCAAATTACTTAAAGACTAAGAGATTATCAGACTCTTACTGACTAAAATCCATTCGTGTTCCTCCTCATGCCCTTTGCGTTCTAGGGCCGCCGTGACTCTTCCGAACAAATTTCGCAACTACAGTTCTCGTCAAATAACTTTGCCCCTCTGAAGTAAGCCATTTGCAAAAATCACGCAGGTGCAGCCACGTAGACGGGAGCAAGCGGGACGCAAGCATGCATCGAATGTAAACGAGCGACTGAGACATAAAATCGCGCCCCGGCCCCATGTCTCTTGCACATGTACGGTTGCAGTTTGTTCGTAATTTTGACTACTACGCAGCCACTCGTAGCCAACTTCAGAGGGGCAAAGTTATTTGACGAGAACTGTAAATCTGTAACTTTGTTCATCCTAAGAGTTGAAGTTTTGGCAATGCCACCTGATGATGGTATTTTAAATGGATTCAACATATACAACAACAACAATTATAATTAATCCATTTTAAAAGACTATCATCAGGTGGAATTGCCACTACTTTAACTCTTAAGCGTTCTGTGTTTCATTAATATTAAAATAGTAATGTTTTTCACCCCCGACGACGCGGTCCTCATCAGTCGTTAGTGATTGTGTCCTCCCTTATTTCATTACAAAATACATCATTACTTACAAGCACTCATCTAAGCGCCTCATCACTTATTTTATGATGTACTTCCACTGATTTAATACTACTTTCACTGTCTATAGCCTCGTGTACTTCATTAATAACTTCATCATTGCTTGCAAGTAATGATGAAGCCTTCTCCAGCCTCAATGTCTGCTTGTATTCGTTATTGTTGACGATACAGGTAAACTATGCGTTGGATCGACCAAGCCACGAATGTGCAAGAAGAGCTCCAGGGAGGAATGACGAAGCTTGCCACCACCCCTGATGTGACGACCATGATCACTCTGCCAAGAGTGTAATGATGAAGAAGAAGAACGTCACTAATAAGTTCATCATTACTCACTAACTCTTCTCCAGCATCAGGGTATTCGTGTATTCTCTAGGGTTGACAATGTATTCACTGGCCCAATGCTGACTTCTCTTTACAAAAGCTATACAACGTGTAACAGAATAAATGCAATACCTCTTAAGAGGTCATTGTACTCATAATTATGAACAACTTTTACTATGGGACCAACACTGAAATCGCGAAAAAAAAATTGACTGCACCATACATTTCTGTGCGCATAACTCGCCAAAATGTACCTACTGCACAGCTGATTTTTTTTTTCAGGATTTGGGGTTGGTGCTATAATAAAAGTTGTT
The DNA here is from genome assembly GCA_947386135.1 of Melanchra persicariae. Taxonomy (NCBI): domain Eukaryota; kingdom Metazoa; phylum Arthropoda; class Insecta; order Lepidoptera; family Noctuidae; genus Melanchra; species Melanchra persicariae. Next base: position 21,806,244 of record OX376650.1, read on the forward strand.
CATAATGATGAGTACAATGACCCCTTAAGAAGTATTGCGTTTATTCTGTTACACGTTGTATAACCTCATTTACGTCACTAATAGCTTCATCCATACTTACAAACATTTCTCCAGCCTCAGCGTCTGTGTGTGCTCTCCAGTATTCACGATATACTTCCACTGCCCCGAAGTAGCTCTCGCTCGTTGCGGCCTCGCGTACTTTACTGTGCTAGGACACATGAAGCCTGCTTCACCAGCGCTGGCAAAGTCACGGTTGGCTGTGTCTCCTCGCCTGTAATATTACAAACATTAATTCATAAATGAATAAGTTCATAGATCATGAAATTAATCAGTTAGTTATGCATTTTCCATGCTCTTTATCGTTGGCAACTTTGGCAAGAGTGCTTATGTTATTATTATTTGTATTGAAATAAAAGGTTTTCTAGTTGGTAACGTTGATCGTGAGGCTGATGAGGCACGTAGGTAGGGTTTCATAGAAAATTTCGGTTCATCTAGATCTCCGAGGTTATGATCTCTGTCCTTACATGTGGACGGCGATCTATTATTATCTAGTCTCATCATTTATTACCTATAATTGACTTTATTATTTTTAAAGATTACCTACCTATTAGACACAAGGTAATGCTGTTCATTATATTTAGCCTCCTGTGCCGCAGTGACTCCATCAATGATTCCTTCTCCTGGGTCCTTGTAATCAGCCAGCAGAGCTGCAGCGGCTGCCTTGTTGCGTCTTATTGACTGCACGATTGCTTCACTGGAATTTCATACGGAGTTTACTTTAATAAATATTTGTTACTAAAGAATACAAAAAGATAAACTAATTTCTAATTATCTGGTGTTTAAACTTATATCTTAAATTTAATATATAATATTTTGCCATTTATGTTTTCGAAGGTGAAAGCCTCTAGAGATTTCCAAGTATCCCTGTTCTTCGCTGTCTCCATCCACTGTTTGCCCGCCACTTGTATAATATCGTCAGTCCATCGGGCAGCTGGTCTACTTCTCTTTCTGGTACCTGATGGACCCTTCCAGGATGTTTTCCTGGCGTTCCACCTATTATCTGTAAATCTGGCTATGTGACCAACCCAACGCCACATAAGCTAGCATTGCTTGCATTTAATCAGAGCGTCTGTAACTTTTGTCTTGTCTTCTTTCCAATTATACTATGGGGTATTTTTTTAATTCTTTTGTTTTTTCACATACTTATTTCCATTCTTCTTTGACTCGTCCTAATTATTTCTTTCGCTTGATGTGTGAACTTCCAAGTTTGGCTAGCGTATGTTAATGGTGGCAATATGTAGGTATCCATAACTTTTTTCTTACTTTTGACTGCCATGTCACTTTTCATAATTTCTTTAAGCTCCAAATTTTTTTCCAAGCATTCGAAACTCTCCTTTCTATTTCTTGTAGATTTTACTTTACTTATATAAAATTTTAGAACTTAAGATTTGTCCCTGGCATCGTTTGCATGAAGTAAGATAGGTATTTTTCATAACAAACTCACTAAATTGGAAACCTTAAGTGGTCGTTGTATGTAGGTGCATCTATGTTCAGCCTATATCCTTTCTTCAGACGTGAACTATATCTATAATTAATCAGTTCTTTTTGCTAAAACATGAAAAATAAATCGACGAACAAACTTTTTATTCGCAAGTTCTACTCGCACAATATGTTAATTATTTAAATGCGAATTAATTGTAACAAAATAACGCCCACGCATGCCCATTACAAAACAAAATAGATTACACAACTAAATAGAGATTTAGAGCTTCCTAGGCTTTTAAGAGAAAACTTTCATAAAATATATATCTGATAGGCCAGTCGTAAATTAAAGGATATTTAAAATTAAAGCAGTATTTAGAAAGTGGTACGCCATTTTGCAAATTACAAAATAGTTTAACGATCCAAAATGATATTTAAATGGAATGTCTTAAGTCCTTACATAATAGAAATAAAACACTATTATTAACATAAACACTTTTGCATTTTTTACGTTTATCGCAAATAAGTTATTGATATAATGCATGTTTATCGTAGGCGTTTAGTATAAGTCGCGTTTATACAAACATCTTCATCCGGTTGCATACTGTTGCCGTTATGTATAATGTCTAGGCAATTTGATACTTCTGAGCGTATTCGTTTCGTCAGGAACACATGTTAGGATGAACCTAATTTCTAATGAATTTTAGGTGTTTTGTTTTAGAGCAAATTGCAAAGTCTTAGTTAATTAAGGGCATCCCAACCAGTTGGGTTAGGTTAGGTTACGTACATCCAAGTTGTTCATAATGCGTCTGTTTTAGATTTATTATAAAAGACGATCGAATCGTCAATTATTGTGTTCCTGGCGTTACTATACAAAAATATGCAAAAGGACGATGCTCTCGCCGTATGTACAAAAACGAATGATAGAAAACGCCTGCTATACCTACATAATATGAATGAGGTATTTTTACAGTTCCACTATCCAGACCAAATCGATGGGTTCAGTAGCATTATTTTAATATTTAAAAATATCGTAATAAATACTTTCTCTACACAAATTATCTACTCGAAATAGTCGTTTAAATAAAATTGATTAAAGTTTAGTTATTATTTTTTTTAAACAAATTTGTAAAAGTAATAAATTAAAAGTTAAATTAATTTTGAATCAAATTGAAACTTTAGCAATTTTAGTATCTATGCTCACTGCCCTTTCGAGATTTTACATTACTATCCAGAAATATACTAAGTACACAGGACAGACATTTATTACTGATTTTTATTCAAGGTTAATTCATTACGTTTCGATGGTAACGACTCATGACCACAGATATAATTGGATGGCGAAGAAAAAACAAAGAAGACATCTCTATTACTATTATATAAGATGAGCCCATTAAGAATTAGCATAAATATTTGTCTTATAGCTTACAAATATGAATTGGTATCATTATCCCGATTGAGACAATGAAGACATTAAAATGACATAAGCATTCTACTGAAAAAGTAACCAAGCCATCCAATTGGAATACATTAAAATAATGTCTTCCACAATAATTAACATTAAACGAACTTGCTCTAATAATTTTGTCATCATGTGTTGCAGAAGTACGGTAGCACTTAAGATGACAAAATCATTAGCAACGATTTTTAAAATCAAATAATTTTAATGTCGCTTTCAATCGTAATGATCATGGTAATAAATTATCTAATGGCAAGCAAGTTAAAGTCACAGTAACAGTTGAAGATAATGCAACGTAACTTCAACTAAAAGAACACAAAATCGGTAGACCTCAAATTCTCGAACTCACACCTCGCTCATGATAATAACGGTCACGCATATCGTTCCGCGAAAATCTCATGACATTCGCAAACCACACGACACCAAGAGAATCACTTTCGCTCACACATTACTTTTGCTTTCTATACAATCCTGGTTATGCAATGAAATAACAATGTATAAAAACCCGTTTCAGACATTTTTGGGAAACAACTCAAAATCGTCAAGAATTTACCAGTTGAGAATACAGGTAGTTAATAGAAGGCATTCATATTACTCAAAATTACAAAACAGATCTAGTTTTAATTGAATAATTATGCAGATTTTTCTAGACCTACCTACACTTATAATTATTTATTATTTCCAATAATCTAGAACATAACACTTTTATTGAATATTTGAGTAATAAAATACAAATATTCATAAAACCGAAAAAGAAGACCGGAAGACTCGTGAAATTGATTTAGATTCAGTTTATTTTAATTTGTGATTAAATGTTTCAACAAGATGTATCTTGTTGAAACATTTAATCACAAATTCTGGATTTCAGCTTCTGGATTCTATCAGCTAACACTGATAAATGGTAAACAACTACATTTTAGCCTAACTAATGTGAAGTTCTCATTAAGTATGAACAAGTTCTACTTACGTAGGATAATCCTCAGAATGCAGACACAGAGTATTCGTGAACAGCTCGCACTTGTTTGGGTCTGCAGCTGACGTGGGCAGCTTCCTAGCAGGAGTAGGTCTCCTCTTAGGAATTGGTGGTGATGGGGCAGGCTCAGGAGTGGTGCGACGAATCAAAGATGGCGGCTTTGGTTGGTAGGTACCACGGCGGAACGAGGAACCTGGAATAGTAGTGATGAAGATAGATATGAATTTTACGGAGTTTGAAATGATGAAGTGGTATTCGAAATTCTTTTGCCACTTTCTTTTATAGTGACTAAAATTTCTGTCAATACAGTGACTGTTTATATAAGTACAACTCTCCACGTCATTGTAACGAAGGGTTAAAAGATCAGACAGATTTTCTTGCAACTCACGACTTGTGCAATAACACGTTGGCGTTGTTGAAAAGTTATGTTTTCTTTTATTTTAGGTCATTTTACTTCGTCACCGCTTTTCCGGTTTTTAGTTTAAGTTTTAATGTGTTTTTTTCTGACACATGTGTTATCGAATTCTGCAGTCTGACTCGCGTTAGGCTGCGTTTCCACCAGAGATGTGCGAGAATGCTTAGCGAGGAATGTGTTTGTTAAGAACCAATAGAATCGCTTCATTAACCTAGCCTCGCTCAGCGCAAGCGATTCTATTGGTTCTAAACAAACACATTCCTCGCTAAGCATCCTCGCACATCTCTGGTGGAAACGCAGCCTAAATGGATTGTTCCAATTTTGGACGTCTCAACTCAAATGCTTGCTTATAAATGGGCTTCAACATTACAGAACCTTGGTTTCAATTATGAATTCTACATTTTGATAGAGGAGAAAATTATTATCATCTTACCTTTCCTGTCAGTATATCTATTCAAAGCTCGCAGTTTCTCTGCTACTGGTAGATCTTGGGCTAGCGTCTGGTTGGTAGCCTCTGCCATCAGGTCTAGTGTTCCGTTGTCCGATCTCGACACACTGGATGTAACTGATCTGCTGATGGTCACTGACATCGGTGTTGTCAGCTCTGGCGTTGTTGTTGATATAGTGGTTGAATTCTGCTGAAAGAGCCATGAAGAATAGCTATAAAATTAAATCTGCTGTATAAGCAACCATAACGTGGATAGATACTGCAAAACACATAAATAAAGATTCAAGTTTCATTGTTTGAAACAATATACCTATATTAAATGCCTATATTCTATAACTGATTGCAATAAAGTATCTGTGTCATCTGGGCCAGTAATTATTATATCGGTCAGTCGATTTTATGATTATTGATCACCGTGGGAAAACAGTGTAATATAAAATGTTTGACATTTATTACCTAATGTAAATCTTTGCCATAATAAGCTATATTGTTTATTGACTATGAGACAGCTACAACTGAATAAAATCATCATCGTATTTACTTACGTCATCTTCAGTGTTCGTAACATTTTTTATTTGATTGTGTGCTGTGTTCTGTACTCTGTCTCCTGTGTGATTTTTGTTAGTGTAATTCCTTGGAAATATTCTACGGTTGCGTGTTATAGGTGGCAGCGGTTCTACGCCCATGTCAAATGGTTCATCATCTATTTCTGTGTCCTCTGTAAAGGATCGTCTGAGTAATTGTGGTGGTGCTGGTTCATACGGTTGTTTGACCTCCCTTGGTTCCTTCCCTGATCTGACGGCTCTGCGTATCAAATTGGCCATGTCTAAGAGTATAGGTAGCATTAGGTCTGTAGTGTTGTCACTGTTACCAAACATTGATCTCACCTGGAATCAGCAAAATGACTTATGTATTCTTTTTGGTTGTTTGATATTGATATTGAATGAAAGTTATGGAGAAGAAAGTGAGAAACAATGATGACAACATGATTTAAGTGTGTAGAGTGACGAATGTAGAAAAGACCAAAACCAAGGAAGAAACCAAGTAAGAAGATAGATTGAAACTAGAGTTTTATAATTAATGAATTTGTTGATGATTATACTGAAGTTTTGATCCTGTGATGATGAAATAAATAAATAAGAATTTTAAAGAAATATTATAATATAATAGCAGGGGTGGCAAGGCTTGCAAGAATAAGAATATTTCGATATTAAACAAAGTGTCTTAAATCTCTCACAATACTTTAGATTTTTCTGTTAAAACACTGAAGCTTAACATTCCCACATTAACATAAAAAATAAACGATTCGACATTGTAGCTGTTTATTTTTATGACTAATTGTTTAGGACTCGTTCATACTTGTTACAATATAAACTATACAATGACCATTTCACGGCCATGAGAAGACCTAGTTCCAGTTCTTTGAGGTATCCATTCTTTCGAGTTTTTTTATCGTGTGCACTACTGGTTGTGAGATTGGGAGATAGTGTTACTGCGGCGTGCGTGTGTAGTTAGCCTTATTTTTAGACACGATTGTGTATTTGATTTATGATACGTTTTTCTGTTGTTGTTTTTATGTACTGTTCTACAGAATTTTCTAAACTAGCCTCTGCCAGCCGCTTCACCCGCTTCAAAATTATACCAAGGGAACATACACCCGGTATAAAATCCAAATCCGTTCAGTCAATTAGACCTTAAGTGGTCAGACAGGCAGATATTTCCCAAATAAGATTTTTATAAAAAAAAATAAAAACGGTATAGTATAATACAGTAAATTTTATTCGTGTCGTACGTTAATACTGTTGCGCAATAAATAATACCTACCGTAAACAGTATGTGTACAGTTTTTACAAGAAATTATTCGTTTACGACGAATAACTTATTTGGTTATGTAAGTGCTAAAGATTCAGTAAACGGATGCACACAGTATTTAATCGCAAACCTTTTATCGCCAATTAAAATCCACTTTCCCCAGAAATAACGAGTTAATCGCAATTTAACTACATTTACTTGCTCGTGGAAATCGGTTTACGGGCAACTTTACGAAGTGCATAATTTGCGGCTGATATTAATTTATGCTGGATTAATAAGTAATATAATTTTCATAAGTAAGTTATTATGGTATGTTTTTGTGAGATCGATGTTTTATCCTTATGTACCTACACAGTTCTGTAAAACCAACGTGGCTGTCGTGAAAGGAGATTTAGATATCCTGTTGAGAGTTTGCACCGGTGAGTCGGGCAGTAAATAGCATCTCTCTACAGTGGAACATTTTTGAACGCTAATAAAAACTATTTAAGATTATTTTTCGAGTGGCGTTCTCTTGGTAAAAATTGTTAGTTGGAATGAATCAATATTAATGTTAAAAAGCAGCAAATTAGGCTGCTGACTGCTCATTGTTGGCAGATTTTCAACAAAAAAGAGAAAAGTACTTCCCCGAATCTATCTAGTAAAAAGCCATAGTTCGGTAAATAAAAAAAAAATTAAAACAAAAACAAAACAAAGTTCTTTTAATAAAACTTGTATTACAGCTGACGAAGTCTCATCACTATCTCGTAAGCCATAAACAAATAAATCAACCAGTACTAATCAATACAAACGTCTCGCCAGCGTCATTCAATAAATCATACCTGCCCTGAAGCCATTGACGTAATGATAGTAAGCTGCCCGAGATGGCCGAGATGTAACACCATAGACTACGGACCATAGAGCGAAAGTTTTGACGTAAGGTGAACGAAAACGAAAGTAATCGGAAACTGTATGGTAGCTTGATGTGTCAGGGCAGTGCTCGGAGGATTATGAGTGTTATTTAATTTTGTTTTTCTATGTCATTTGATTTGGCCTTGTGAATTTAATCGTGTCTGGGCTCTCACATCAATAATTTATAATGTCTCAGTGGTTTCTTGATTATAAATTTTTGACAAACTTCCTAAGAAAAATATGTCAAAAATATGACATCGAGGGAACCACTCAACACACACGAAGGTAAAATAAGTTTTAGTGTCAATACAGGTAGCAACATGTAACCTTGCTTGATGCAGCTCTCGACAAAAATGTAGCAATCCCGAAAGTATCATAGCTTCTAGATAAGCTGCCATCTGCTCTAAGTTCGGCAACTCTTTGAATCCACAATTAGGTAACTTTGGTTTAAGAAATATGACCATAATATGGACGTGAGGACTGCAGACCGTAGGCAGTCGAACTCAGATTTTAATAAAGATTTGCGGACTAGCTATCATCACAGTATGAAACTATTCATGCTTAACTCGTACCAATAAGAGAAAACAATGAACTCGATGACCTGTAACTTATTTTACAGCAGGTATCAACAACCTTGACATAGAAGCTCACCACATTTCCATCAGGAACACCCACAAGACATGCAAACAAATAAACACCATTTCCTGACAATATGGCGCACGCGACCGTGGTTCCGTCACGCATGCGTTTAAGATAATCACGAATGTGTATGCAAATGTTTGAGTTAGACATGCAAATTTGTATTGGGTCAAAGACATTTTCTTAGCTGATGATGTGTGTAACGGTTTTTCCGTATTGAAAACCGTTACAAACGAATAACTTACGTCCATGACCTCAAGTCAAGAACGTAGTATTTGGCCCAATCCGTCAGGTCACATCAAACTGTCTGGTAATCTTCTTTCACGAAGAAATTATAAACCAAGTTTCAGGCAATTCTTCACAATGACTATATCTAGCAGATATTTGTGAGCCATCATTGTAGTAAAACCATCTAGTTATATAAAAGATATAAGAGATTCTTCATAATTGAGAAAAGGCTAGGCGGATTGATTGATTGCAGTTTCTAATTGGCAAACCAATAACAACAGTCTACGTTACGTTGGTTCAAAAACATATTTTGTGAAGTTTTTCACATTTAATAAACCCAAGTATTTTCTCTTGAAACAAATTCTTTAAACCGAAATGGACTACGAAGGTACTTGTATAGTTGATCACTTTTATCTCGAACAGAGGTCGGTCGACCCACCGTTTAAAGAAATATCGATTCGTCTAGAAATTGCAATTGCGTCACGACTCAACAGAAAGGTCGATAAACAACAAAGAGGTGTGACGAAGAATGCAAGAGGTTTGGAAGCAACAACTATCTATTTTTACTTAGTTACCAACCAAGCCGAGTGTAATGTAATGTGTATACGTAACTGTATAAGTGTGTTAGTGCAATGTCATGGGCGTAGCTAAATACCTCATGCGAAATCATACGGGGCAATAGTTATCGTATTGTAAAAGAGCAAACTGTAAAATAAATCCCTGATTTCCCAACATTTTGTCAATTTTTTGACACTGATTGTCACTGAGTATTGAGAATTGAATTTGAACGCATTTTACGAGTTCGAGAATTATCCTTCTGATAACTGTATTGTAGACGGAAAAGCGCCAAAACGTGCTTATTTCGGGAATCAGACAGAAGACCATCAAGTAACATGGAATGGACAGTAAAGGTTCGTTTACACAGGCAATGAAAATTTATCAATTATAAGCATTATCAGATCGTCTGCTCTGTGAGCAATGTAGCCTGACTGTGTAGTCTGACCACATAGGTCGCAGAGCAGACGATCGATGGAAACGAAAGGTTCTGGAATGGTGAGAGAGTTGAAGGCTGCCGATAAGGTGAATCGGTGACCGGGCGAATAGGAGACCCACAGTTTTGGTCGATATGAGTTTTGGCTGAAATGATAACGATAATGATTCTAAAGATAATTAATCTAAAATAGAGCAAATCACATTGATTTTACCATGCTGAAAAACAACTACGGAGCCAATATCGACAATCGCGGTCAATACTACGAAATCATTTAATGTAGTCACAAAAGTGAAAACTGCAATTAGTGCCCGCATGCCTCATCACATATTCATCGCAAGTGTTCATGTACGAATGTTTGATTAAGCCAAATAGGCTTGGCTGCTTCCTATCTTTAAATAATTTACGCAATGTTAGAAAGACACAAAGAAAGCTTAATATGTTTTATCCGAGCTAGAATTCATTAAGATAGATTTATGCTTCATCCATTATCTTTTACAAACACAATCCTAATGACTGGTTGTCTCGATTTAGTACAACTGTATGTGAATGAATATAAGTGAATTTGATGTGTCTTTTTTTCCAAATTATTTTAATTTTCACAAGAACCTACCCGATTTATTCACATATTGTCTTGTTGCTATTCTGTCTGACATAGGTTTTTAGATCACTGAACATTTCTTGCAAGAGTTTTCTTGAAAGAGATTCTTGACTCGGTTAAAAACTCTAGCGTCTTTGTAAATATCTGAAATCAATATGTTTCCTTTCTCAACTATTTTGGAGTCGGCTTTCAGGCGAAGGAACTAGATATTCGCTCCATATAAAATACAGATACTCAACTAGAGTGTCTGTATTATTAAATTTTATATTATCCGGTTTGACTGGAAGCCGACCCCAATGTAGTTGGGAAAATGCTAGGCAGATTATGACTGACTGTCCACAACCTAGTAAGCAAGTAACGCGATACCCCTTGGCAGTGAGGTGTCAGATTATTTTACTGACTTCTGAACCTTTACGATAACGACTGTCCAAGATCTACAAATGACAGTCTTGAAAGACTGGTGCCGATTTCCTTTGAAAATATCACAAATACGAGGTTATTACTCATCTGGACATAAAATGGGGCTGCGAAATTACTTTAAATATAATATAATTAAATTTAGACACCAAATAAAGATCGTCCGAACGATCTTATGTCAGTAAGACTCCATCGCAGCTGATATTATACTGGTGTCCTCAATATTTTCTACATCTCTGCCCCACAAAGATGCGGTTTCTGCTACATATTCATAGCGTAATGTTGAAATACTTGGGAGCCACTGAAGTGCATCGGATCGGATGCCACAGCGCCGACGCCGATATGAAAGCGTGTGCTGCACTATTTTTGATAAATTAGACAGTTCTTGAGAAGTTTAGAGATGTGACTTGGGAATTTTTGTCGATGAAATATTGTTTTCGTGAGCGTGAAATTGTAATGACTCACTTTCAGTAGATCGTTTGCCTACGAAGTCGGTCAAGCAAGTCTAAATGAACAATGTCCAGCATGCATCTTTAGACAAGCTTCATCGACAAATTATTTAGAACTCCGAATCTATGGAGACTGTCCGTGTAAAATATAACTTATCAAATCCAAATTCATGTAAGTTGCTTGAATGTGGAACGAAATGGTTACATAATTAATTATGAAGCGTTTACTCCATACGGTGTTTCATAAGGTACAAATTTTCAAGTCTTAATTCTTGGAAATGAATGATCTACCGATCTAAGTAGGTAAGCTCTTAAGGTGTAATCTTAATCTATAATAGGTGACATCAGAGGGCTAATTCTAATAATGTTTAAGCAACGTTCGCATCTCAGTCACAATCTGTCCAATAAGCCTTAATTTCCATACATTTTTGTCATGCGAATGCGAAAGTTGCTTAAAAATTTTTAGAATTGACCCTCTGATGTCACTTATTATAGTAATCGCATTTGTTCATTCAGAAGTACATGGAGTGGCTTGCAGACTTGTGATTGATGAAAGTTCGCTTCCGGAGTCTGTGGTTTCTGATAGCTACATCCTTTTTTGTTTGGATGGGAAAACATCAAACGACTCCTTCCGCTATGTGGGGAGCGGAAGGGACTGCCAGACTTTTATTGGCATAAACCTACCAGCGTTCCTTCAAATGCCTTGTGCGTATCAGGGCCGTGGTACCTCTTTTTAACAAATTCCGCAACCTTGGCGGGCACTGGTCCCCGTCAATTATGCTGACATCTCTTTGAGACGCGCCGTGAGGTTTGCTTATCCCTAACGCGTCCCGCTTCCTCCTACACTCGCATTACTGCTTCGCAGGAGGAGGTATTTGCTTCCCATGCCCTCTCGCTCCGGACCATTAAACAAGGGCCAGACGCGAGAGGTCCTCGGTGCCGATCACCTCTACGAGGACACGGGCGGTGTTCCGCCCAAGCAGGGCAGACCTCCACCATATGCTCCACCGTGTCCTCCGGGTGATCCACAAGTGGCGACACCCGGGCGTGTCCTCCCACCGAATCCGAACGAGTACCATCCGAAATAACCGTGTCCAAGAAGCGCACACCAAACTCTGTTTTTTTTTCTGTTTAAGTTTTAGGGTGACGAGGTTGTGGTGTCTGTCTGCCGCATTTAAATTATCCCAAATTATCTTAACCGTATCTATCTCGTGTAATTCCGTTCATACATTATTCAAACACGCTTTTTGATTTGGCTAGTTTCAGAGTTGTATAAAGTCTTTATCTCAGTTACTTACCAAAATGTTTACGCAACATTGGTCTCGGAGAAAGTCAGACATTTATTAACAAAATCAGGTATGGTTATTTGCGTTTGTTTTTGGGTCTCATGAGACAGTGTTCACATTATAAAATAATGATTAAACACATATTGCATTGTTAGAATAAAATAAACTTTTTATATATAATATAAACACGTCGAGCCTATTAATGAAAAAAGATTATTGATATCTTCACGTTTGTCCACTATCGTGCACGCTTGCCCAGAAGCAAAATTAACATTGAAGTTCTATTTTTATGTTATTTTATTGTATGTACAATTTGCCAATAATATTGTTTTCTTCAATTTAGACGTTACAATAGTAGCTCTTGTTGTTCTAAATTCGGTTGTATATTTTTTATTTTTACCTCATTACTCCCGTCAAATTATAAGAACCTAATTTATGTGAAAGGATAAACTTTCCAATTGGTCTTATCAAAATCGGTTTTTAAATCAAAATAGCTGGAGAAATGTCATCCACGTAAGCGAATTTGCGTATGTTGCTTTCCTGTGACTTTCCATTGGTGTTGTTAGGTGTGGGGTGTCACTACAAACTGTAAACAATGAAACTTTTTTACAAAAAAAATAAGACAGACTTCCAAATAAAAAAGTTAATTTTATTTTTTGTAAAAAAAGTTTTTACACAAATACTTATCAATTAAAATGGGACCAGTAGTAGATAAAGTAATATTAAGTAAATATCCAGCGATGTTTCCTAGCAAACTTCTCCTATTTCAAAACACGCGGCACCGTGTCTAGAAAATCTACCGAAATTGGCACACATTTAGATCTCAATTGTTTTGTCGGTGAAGTCGACAATCACGCATATTATATTAACGTTGACGTTGACGTTACATTTTTGATGGAATTTCCTATACTAACCTAACTGCAATTGAAATCTTGTACAAACAAAACCTTGGCATTAGCTATGCAAAAGCCATGAAATCAATGAATAAATCTACACATATTTCACATAAACTAACTATCACAACAAAATAATAAAATTAGAATACCCTTCATCAGAAATTGGCATTGACACACTCTAGTTTGGATGAGAAACAAATTAGTTATTTAAAGTTTCACAAAGCAATTAATAGGTACAAGGGCATCATTATAATATAGATTGATAACTTTATTAAAAGTTAGTTGATTTTTTTACAATATGATAATATTTTTGACCTTCTATGTCAATAGAACTATCATTGTAAACATTTATTTGAAAATACATTGACAACCATTATTCAGTTTCGGAAAATCAATTGTACAGCCAAGAATAGAATATCAGTCACAATTATTTTTAATTTATTTAATTTTAAGTCAGTTAATTTCAATCATAATTATTACGCTATGAAAAAATAAATGAGATCTAATAAATTACCTATGATCGGAATCTAGTATAAAACTGTCAAGACTTTTTTCTCGGGAACGCAAACAGGGAATCAAGCTAAAATCAATCTTCTAAGTCAACGCAATCTAAAGATACGGCCGTTTATGCTCCATGGGGCATGCTTTGACGCCCGCAAGGGAAGGATCGCCAAATTGAAGTGGCAGTGGGCAGGGCACATTGCTCGCAGAACAGATGGTCGATGGGGCCGAAAAGTTTTGGAGTGGCGACCGCGTGCCGGAAGACGCAGCGTTGGAAGGCCTCCCACAAGGTGGACCGATGACCTGGTGAGGGTCGCGGGTAACCGATGGATGCGAGACGCACAGGACCGGTTGTTGTGGCGACGCTTGGGGGAGGCCTATGTCCAGCAGTGGACGTCTTTCGGCTGATATGATGATGATGATGATGATGAAGGGAATAAAAACCCTATAAGGTACTTCCCGTTGACCTAGAGTCGTGTAGATAGTTCTAACAGTACAAGTAAAGGAAAAAGTCTGAAAATTGAGAATATGTGGTAGTAAGTACTTAATATCATATAAAAAAAAAACGTTTGCTATTGCAAACTTATATGTTCGGATGAAGAATTGACCGTGACGTACATTGATGTATGGGAGAACATTTTTCAAGAATAAAGTTAATTTTCATAAGAGTAATGAGCGTAGCGTAGCTAGGGCGGGGCGGGGGGTGCAGCCCGCGCGTGCGGTCACCCGTTTAGGGGTGACAGCCGAACGTTCGTTGACTGTTTTTGTCACCGTCGTGTGTCAACTCTAATCGCAATGAAACCTGTCACAAGTGGAGAGCAAAAATTGGATTTATATGTGAACAAAATTACTTCGACTTAAGTATGAACGATCAAAAGAAAGCAATCCGAGGCGGGGTGCAAAATTTTTTGAGTTCGCACACAAATTCTAATGCTGTCATCGACCAGTACTTGCGACATAATAATACGTCTAGTCCATAATTGTCTTTAAAAACAGTGATGTACAAATGCAGCAGCCCCCCCGAAAAAATAACGAAAGTAGCAACCCGTACCTAATTATTTCGGGGGGGAGGGATCCATTTGTGGGGTGACACCACTTTATCCGGACCGGGTGTCACCCATGCTAGCAACGCCACTGGTAATGAGAGTTCTTTCATAGTTTATAAACTTCCGTTAGTAATGTATACTCAGAAAAAATTAGAATCGAACGGAACCCTCGGTGCGCGAGTCAGACTCGCACTTGTCCGGTTTTATAAAACTAATTTATTTGTCAGAATAAAATATTCTTTGAGCCAGGAAAAATATAAATACATTTTGAAAAAAAAAATAGGTATGTTAAATTTTTGTAATTAAGTCAAACATGGCCTATAATAATTATAATTACCATTACATCCAATTTAATTCAATCACATTTTTGCCTGAATCGCTATTGTATAAAAACTGATATTATAACTCGTGCTTACAGATAATATTCAATTTTGTTAGTAAGCGAATTAGGACATTTAATTAAGTACTTTTATGAATTTGAGCAATTCCGGTCGGGTACCCTGCATCTGATACCCTGGGGGATAAGTTTCATTTTATATTATTTTCTATTCCGGTCTTATCCACGTTCAGGCTATAAGAAATGAATTTAAATATTTTATTCCGATCGGATACCCTAGTTATCTATTATATTAACACATTTTTGGGACAGTCAGCGACAAAATATAAGTACAGGGTTTATTGAAATACATATTGCTCGTGCCTTGAGGCATCTTCTGGGCACGCTCGCTCCATTATAGACCTCATCCATCGTTTTCCATCAGGCGTGATCGAGGTCAAGAGCTAGCCCAATCCTCAATAAAAAAGATTTAAAAAAATGGACAAATGTCTTTGATGATTTAATAGTAATTTTAAGTTATGTTTTTGTTATTTAATTAAGATGGCCAAAATAAATTTTATTCTTAAGGGTTGTCCAAATTAAAAAACCAATTGTCTGATTGTCTGTGATGATTTTAAACACATAAGGAAACAAATTAAAAAAAAATATATACTAACAACTGTTTTTCTCCTGGCTGTACTTACCATCCAAAAAGAGTAAGGGGATCAGACCGGAATAATAAAGTTTGTAGTGGATCAGTCAGGAATATCATAATAATAATCAGATCAGGGGATCCGACCGGAATAAATCGTTAATTTTTAGCTTGAAGTACAAAATCAAAAAACTACATTCTTTCAAAAAATAGGATAGTAGCACGAATTCTGGCCTACTTATAAAACTCGATCTCTTTTACAAATGCTCAAAACAAATATGCCCGTCAATACTTTTTCCCATCGAGTTATTATTGAAATAAGATGTTTTTTTTTTTTTTAATTATCACGCGGGGTTTAACTTTTTGCGGGATACATTTTAATATACTTCCCTGCCTATACTCTACACGTTACGGGCAAAAATCTGAGAAAAGAGTTATTGCAAAGTTTGTCTAATTTTCCATTGCTACAGCTACACTGCGATCGCCAAACCGCCTACCAAGCGTGGCGATTATGGCAAACCCCCCCATGTGGGGAGGCCTATGTCCAGCAGTGGACGTCTTTCGGCTGATATGATGATGATGGACTATATTTCAAAAATCCTGCCTTAGTCTCGCTTTCGTTACAATGTTCTATCATGCTTATGTAACCATTCAGTGCAGCAGTGTGAAGAGAATTTTATAATTTCATAGAACGATAAACGAAATTCATCCAGCAGTAACAAATTAAGGAAGTACCTAATAACTGTGATGCTCCAAGCCAGTATCATGTTTTCAACTACAGCAAGTCATGATAATAAAAAGAAAAAGTTTTAGTAAAAGCACGTTATTATAACATACATATTCCTTATCTACAACAACTTGATTGCAATATTATCAAATAATAAAACTAACAAAAACTTCGTCTCCGGAGCAAATCTACAGATTGCATACAAAAGGTTTATAGTTCATTCCAGCCACGACTTTTTACGGTACAATTATATTTATGAAAAGAAAATGGCGTCAATGTTTACAACACCTGCCGTTTGATAATTGTGTGGACAATCGATTTGAGGATTACGTTAAGTGCATTGAAAACGAAATACCTGTTGTATTTATTGAAATAGTGTTTGGTGTGTACGTGGCCTAGGATGCTTTGCAAAATACAGAATCAGATGTTAAAAATGTTTCAAAATACTATTGTTGCCTTTTAAAAAGTTAGAAAAAAAGACGACAGTCCAGACCAATCTCTTAGAAGTTTCATCATATTCATGTCATGACGTTGGACCTTCCCATTTTTTGTTTTTCTTTTATGGATTGGAAATCATCAAATGACCCCTTCCGCTCTGGGTGGAGCGGGACGGAGTGTCATACTCTTACTGACTAAAACCCATCCGTGCTCCTCGTGTGAGTGAGTGCCCTTTGCTTTCCAGGGCCGCGGTAACTTTTTCGAATAAAATCCGCAACCCTGGCAGACTCTGGCCCTAACGGGCCCACCCCGTCTTCTATGCTGACATCTCTATGAGGCGCGTGGAATACAACGCGTTCATGACCCGGGCCTGGCTTTGATCGGACGGCGAGCCACCCAACGCTCGCCGTCCGAAGACCTGCGCCTACGGTGGCCCGGAATCGCCCTGCGACTCCCGACGCCTGGGGTGTCTCAATATGTTGTGGTGGCTGGGGCGTGAAACGCCTCCGCAACGCCTCCGCTACGCCTCCTCCTTCACTAGCACAGAAGGAGGTGACCGCTTCCTCGCTCCGGACCATGAATAGAACCAGGGCCTGACCCGAGAGGTCCAAGCAAGGCAGACCTCCACCGCATTAATAGACCTTCCCCTAGTGACGCTACATCAATCGGTCCTGTGCTTCTTGCATCCAGAAAATAGTACAAACTTATTTTTAAAAAAATTAAAGGCCATCATGGTCAATCCAAAACAATTTAATATGACAATTGCGACCATAAAAATTGCGATGTTGGAGTTCGATGGAGCGATTTTTCAAAACAGAAGCAAAGTACTCATTCATATTTAATCTTATTAAATATTAGCAACATGTTAACCTGTCCGGCCCCGGCGACACACCGGTGTGTCGCGAATTAATCGCGAATTTAATGTTTATTTACATATACATAAGATTTACTTTATATTAGGGAATTTTCACATGTTGGCCACTTTTTATTTAAAAATCCATTCCATCATTATATATACCTACCTCAGCTACAGCTTAATAATTATGTATGAAGAAGAAAACTAAACAATAGGTACTTCTATACAGTATCATTAGTACCTTCGTGTCTTAATTAATTAAAAAAAAGAAAGTATTGTACAAACAGAAGCTACATCAAATCTCATACAATATGGAGAAGCGAGAAAATTACACTACGGTACAAAAAAATTGACCCAGTTCCGCGATATTGGAGATCGAATGAAATCTCTTTAGCGAACGATTACGATACTTCATAGAACAATGAGTGAGATGGAATGTTTGTCGTTAATAATTAACCAATCAGTAAAAAGTTAACAAGTGAAATGTTGTTCCTGCTGTTGTTTGTGTTTTCTGTACTTCTTCTTTCTGTATTCTTGCGGTGTGACTTGTCTTTTGATTGTGTGTCAGTCAATGAAATGGCTGATTGATGTAGATAATTTAGTTTCTATTGTGAAATCGATATTTTTTTATTGAAATGGAAATAAACGGTTTAGTATATAACAGTTCAGTTTTGTGTAATAGTTTAGTTTATTTACATATCTAATTAGATTGCATAATAAGTCATATGACATTTTTCAAAAACTTGTTTGCATAGGAATTTTAGTAGGACATTTAAATAAATCAATATTTTACTTATGCAATATGTTAATTTGGTCAATCACAATCAAAATATACCATAAATTTATAAAAGTAATGCAGGTAAGTAGCTAAAATAATGAATTTCCAAAACAAGAACATTTCCGCAACTCTGTCAAATTGCAAATAACTTGAGCCACAAAAACCGGACGTTTAAGTGTTTATATTTGTTTACTTTAGTTAAATTTACAAAATATACTTTTGTGGTATTTCTAACGAGTTGCATATAAGCTTTGCAACCATATTTTTTTTAGTTATTTGTTAAGTCCAATGTCAAGCCAAAGCCAATTATCTTATAATACATTCAGATCACCTGCAGTTTACTTTTACTTAGCAAGTTGCAATTTTGTTCAGATACTAGTGCATAAATATAACATGTATGCATTTGTATTAGTTTTTTAAAAACACACTTAACGCATGAGGAAAAATCAATCACGAAATATAGTAACGCATTTCCGCAAAGAAACAGCTATTTAAAGGAGTATTTATATACACTTTGTTTAGACATTACGTTGGTTCACATGAGTAATTAAATTACAACACGCTTGCACCAGAGAAACGGAAAAGTAAAAACTTGATAATAATTGTGCGAACCAATTCTCTCACTGTATTGTGTCGTAAAATATAATGTGGAGCATTTTTGTTGGCCGTAAGTGTATTGTTGGGGAAACGGCGCGAGCGTTTGAATAGATTTTAAATAACAAGTCTATGTAAACAATGGTGTAACTTTTGTTATAAAAAGTTGCTATTTAATTAAGTACAGTACTCCCTCCATATGATGCATATCGTGTTCATCTTTATGATCAACTGATCATGGTGTTTTCTCGTGAGAGTTCATAGTTTCCTACTTTTGCCTACTTATGGCCTACTAGTTAAGTTCAACTATAAAACTTCTCTCGGTAAATGGGATATTGCTGAAACCTGAATTTCATGCCAGCGGTCATAACATTTGTTACGCAAATAACGCAAACGATTCCCTTTTATCACTACTGGTGGCAAGATACCCGTCCCCCACCCACTCACTTGTAGGTCCCTGAACTACAGCCTGAACCGTCGTCAGACTTCAGTGGGAGTGAACTTCGCATAGAGGGGCTACCTAGACGGAACGACAGCAGAGAATGGATTTGAAACCGAGTTGCAAACTATGCTCAAATTCCTATGGAATCCCGACATCTGTGCCTCAAAATATGCAGCTCATATTTCCTCTACGCTGCCACAGACGATGCCATGGAAGTGGCTAAGTTTCGGTTCAGCAAAATTTGAGTAACTATCATACTAGCGATAAGAAAAAGATTTTTTTTCATTACAACTTATTATTTTCAAAATACCCTCAAGAATTGTCATTATCAACAAAACCAAATATCTAGATGACTCAGTGCCTAGTGACCAAGCTAGATTTAGCGATAAACAAACTAAATGAGGCACAGCGTGTCAACACAAATGATATGGACACTTTCTTTTAAGTAGGTATGTTAATGTTAGCTGCTTCATTCTTGCAATGTCAGTGTGCTTGAGTTTACATTCAAATATAAATCTTCGTGCTTTAAGTTCACAAGGTCAAGTAAATATTTGAACCCAGTAAAAGAATGTGGGAAATAATATTTATCAAGTTCGTACATACATAATACAGCATCACATCTGCAGTAGTGGGACTACTGCAATATGGGTGTACTATTAGGCAATTAAGTTTAAATTCCCAGTGGGTTTCGTTTCCCAGTGGGGCGACGATAATATGGTCAAATTCAATGCTCTGAAGACACAGGCGTGTATTTTCACTGCCAAAAAGAGTCCGTTTCAGTTATCTCCTACTTTCCGAGGTGCGTCTGTACCTGTTACCGATCGCCTAGAGCTTTTGGGCATGGAGCTGACGTCTAATTTCAACTTCGGCTCAACCATCGAGTCAAGAGCACAGACTGCAGCCAAGAAGCTGAGCATCCTAAATAGAGTTAGGCGATACTTCACATCTGGACAGCTTCTGAGTCTGTACAAAGCACAAGTCCGTTCCTGTATGGAGTATTGCAGCCACTTATGGGATGGCTCAGCAAAATATCAGCTTGTTGCATTGAACTCGGTGGAACGCAGAGCAAAAAGGCTTATAGTTTGTATATTTGTAGTAAGTATAAATTGGTATAAAATGTGCATGTTCTAGTAAAATAAAAAAATCAACCTCGCCTTCTTAACTCAAGCGACAGAGTTTCAAGCTTACTAGGTGTTATAATAGAATTTGATACGAATCTAATTCATTCCGTTTTACTACGCTCGTGGGATCTCATTTATTGTTCTATACAACATTAAATAATGTAAAGATTTTCTCAAACGATAGATTTGTATTACGATTTGGTCAATGACATGAAACAACGGACTTCACCTCAAAATGACGGTTAGATAATAATACGATTGTTACGTTTTGATGAATTATTGAAATTATTCTCTGGATGGAATTTTGTTGAACTTCTCGTCATATTGTAGACTTAAATTTTGTGACCAAGTAGTTTAGGTAAAGCATGCACCCAAGTTAATTGATAATGCATTAAAAGGGGTAATTCTCGTATCTTTAATGAGCGTCGCAGCATCGCAGTTGAAAACTGTCAAAAAACCCTGTAATTTCCCTACATTTTGACAATTTTTTGACAATGCCTGCCACTGAGATGATTTAAGGACTTGATTATAACTCGTTGTAAGTTCGAGAATACCTTCAGGTAATTCATAAAAACAATCAAAAGCTGTGGCTGATCCATAAGATTAATTTCATGAATTTCAAATTGAATCATCGTACTTTTGAAAAGAAAACTGTTTGCATGTGAAATTATTCAGTAGGAGGAAAATTACTGCTACAAATAACACTTCTTACCTGTGCAAGATTTAGCGGCGCTCGTCCCGGCGGAGTACTAACTTGGCTGGAGACTAGCGACGCAAGCGCAACCCTCTGGTTGCCCGACATCGCCCTGATAATAGGCAGGATCTGCGCGAACTTGCCCACGTGGTCCTTCCTCTCCAGTGCCCTTATCACAGCATCCTTTATCATCCCCTCCTTGGCCCTTATCTTATGAGAAGACTTATAGTTCTTTACCAACGTCCTTCTTGGTGAGGGATCAAAATCTTCAAAAGTATCATGTCTGTCTTCAAAAGAATCCAAATTGTACTGAGGTCTATGGGAGTTCGTCACTCCAGTCGGCTTCACTATCCTAACAGGAGGTTTGACTACAGTCTGGTATTGTCTAGACTCCTGCGCAATCATCACCTCATCAGGATCGCTGAACTCAAAGTCTTTTAGATCATCTTCCGCTTTCAGGAGCGCTACGAACGCCGCGACGAGGAAAACTCTCGACAGACGCGCCATTTTTTTAAATAAATTATTTATTCAGTCAATTAGCATTCTATGTTATGAAATAGTTTAATCATATTAGCACTTTGCACGAACACATATTTGCAATAAAAAATAAAGAAATGATTTGCGCGCGTTGATGTCTTTTCCGCAGCGATGCGCGCACGCAGAGCTCCGCGATTCGACGTCAAATGGGCGCATGCGCTTCCCCCACACATACACACACAAACATACTCTCTCATCTCGTACACAGGTGTCGGGTAATACCGGAACTGACGACTTTCACCGTGATGCCTGAGGTCATCTCTGGTCATCTGATAACAGCTCTTATCATTGAACAATAGATCCTTAGATTAAGGTGCAAAAGTTAATACTGCTGTCAGAATTTCCAGTTACATTGAC
Organism: Melanchra persicariae; assembly: GCA_947386135.1. NCBI lineage: Eukaryota > Metazoa > Arthropoda > Insecta > Lepidoptera > Noctuidae > Melanchra > Melanchra persicariae. The sequence continues at coordinate 21,828,287 of OX376650.1, forward strand.
GGTGTATTATGTAAGTGAGAAGAAAAAATGTGTGGCCATAATGTCATGATATACTATTAGTAATGATGATAAAGCAATTATTTTTGTTTTGTAAGAAAAGAAGCTTTCACAGTTCGGAAGTTATTGTTACGAAAGACATCGATCCGTACATTGTTATCGATAGACTTAGCTACAACTGTGAATATTTTGTACCAGTGTAATTGGAACTCTATTTATAGAGATTGTGGGCTGGATTTCGCTTGAAGATTTGCTGCCAAATTAAGTTGGTCAAAATTAGATAATAGTTTAAATATTCAACAAGAGATATTCGATACACGTAAGACTATATAGTTATAGGAATCATGTCAGGTTATTGTAGAGGTATTACGTTTAGTGACAGTATTTTATAAAGCGGTGAAAGCGCTTTTATTTTACGTAATTTTGTGTTGCATTTTATTATCCTCGATGAATGGCATTTTACATTGACGTAGTTGTATTAGAATTTGTCTGAGATTTATTCTTTATTGCTGTGCCGCTGTTTTTATTATAATTTATTTTTATCTCTTTATTCATTTATACACATATTAATTTATTTTATTATTATTGAGAAATTAAAATGATAATAAATTTAAACCTTTTACACCCTAAATAGCTCCATCCCTCCTTCTCGCTCGAACGACTCACGCTTTAACACGTCATGGTAGGGCCGCTGGTCGACATTAAAGCCCCTAGGAAGCCTATTAAAACTCATAGCACTTCTTATTGAAAAAACATTCCGCGTATAATTAGTCCTTGCGATAGTTACTCTAAGGCTTTTTTAAGTATCTAGTATTTATTAATAACTGTACTAAATTAGATAAAAAATTCTCTGTTTTAAATAATCCTCACATTTTCTCTACCTCTCCAACTTCATTAAATATATCTGCATAAGTAGAAAGAACAAGTTTTTCATAGATGAAGAACACTGCGATATGATATACCACCGCTATGATAATATCAGCAGTACAAAAGATAACTTACGTACAAAAAAGGGAGTTATGCGTATTGCCACGCTCTGGTTGCTTGCGCGTACAACGTAAACATCGTAGTATTGTGAGACAGTTATCATTGCCTGGTAAGTGTTGGATACACTTGTGAGCAACTGTTAAACTTACAGGTTTGTAAAAGTGGTCAAGTGTTTTGATCGTATTTTATGAGTAGGTACTTATTGCAAATTACATGAACCCATGATTGATGAGTACCTGGGTAAGCTAAATTTTCTATGTAGTTATTTTTAACTTTTTATTTGTGTAGGTACATAAGTAGTCCAATTAGTCGTATGCGGTAATAGTGACCCAAGAAAATCCTTTTTTTTTTTAAAACGCGGTACATCAGCGTCGTTAATTTTCGTACAAAATTAGCGGCTGACAAAGTTCTTTAATCAACTTCTAGCATTATCATCTTCTCCTAGTATATCCTATCTATAGACAATAAAAACATTAATGCTTAAGCTTTAAAGTGAACTCAATTTTTTTTTATATATTAAAAGTATTATGCTTCTTCAAAGCTTTTTTTCAAGTGCAGTTGGTAGATATTAGACTAAGGATTTTTATCATACTTCTAAAAGGCTTTTAATTTCAAACTAGTAATGCCATCCAAATGGCACTTTATACAAAGAAAAGCAAAATATTTGACTACTAACAAAAAATAATTTCAAACACAGTTTTTCCCCAACAACATTGTCTCGGCAGCTTATAATCGAAAGAAGGAAACAATTTAAATATTAGAAGCGTGCGGTTTGTCGATACCTGTTACTTTCTTTGTGATTGAAGCTTTGTTGTGCCGGTTGTGCGTAACACTGTCAAGATGGTCTATACAGGGAGGCTTGCAATTGATTGGTGTTTTTTTTTAATATTATTAGTGTCCGGCGACATCGCAGCAGACCCAGGTGACAACCCACTCAAACACACAAAACGTTTAGGGAATACTTTCATGGTGTGTACAGCTAAGAAGTTCTCTGTCGGAGTTTGTGTTTCCTGATAGCTCTAAGCGGGTATTTAAGTCAAGAGTGAATAAGATTATGCTCAAATGTGAGCCTATCAATAATAAAAAACCTTAAAAAATATGGCGGAACGAGCTATTCCACACGAATGCGAAATAGAGAAGTTTGGAAGTAAGAAATAGTCCTTTGACCTGTAGTGGGATAGAACAGGCTGGAAATCATAATATAATTATGTATCCATAACATCGTGAAATTCACTGCTTCTTATTACATAGAAACAACAAGAAACGCTTTTGTCTTTATCATAAGGAAATATTTCAACTGCAAGTTATTATTTACTTGCGTTGATGACAATTAACTTTTATTAATTTTTTTCACGAATTCTATTTTTGGAATCCGTGAGGACATTAAATAGATATCACGAGTATGTATATGATCCCCTACTAATGACAGACTTTATAGGCTAACATGGAGAATTGAAGATTGCTCAATAAACAATTCAGGCGCTTTTGAAAGACTCCATGTCTGATGTGTTAAACAGTATTTTGATTAAGATGCCAATTGGCGGCAATGGACTGCCTTGCTGGACATGGAAGTGATTAGTGCAAGATTAAGGTGCCAACTCTTCAATATCAGAGAAGCTATAATACAAAGAATTATGTATTTAATCCTTAACTCGTGTGCCAATTTTCATAAAATTTATTCAGCAGTTAAGATATGAAATTTTAAAGGATATTCTGGTTTGTTGTAAAAGTGGGTACTGACCGCTGTTACGAGGCGTAATGTAACATGTTACAAAGCGAGCATACGGGCAGTCAGTACGTGGAAACGAGCACGAACACGCGCTTGTTACTCGGATTTTAAATTAAAACACTGCGTGTCGTAACATGCTCGCTACGAATGTAGTGGCCTAAGTGCGCTTTTGTTCATACTTTGTCATTATATATGTGATGTACTGTGTAATGTGTAAAATAAACTATTATTACCAATTACAAGCACCGATACCGTAAGATTATTTTTTTGCCTGATACACGTCACATCCAAGTTCAATAGTTTCCATTCCAATATATCCATGTCTTATTAAGATAAAACAGTTTACAATTTCACGCGACATTTTACCAACAATCTTAAAGCGTTTGCAATTTTTCGGTGACATACACACTGTATCTACGTTTCTCATTCTGCTCTACTCTCAGAGATCATTTATTTATTCACAAGGCAATTACAACAGGTTACAATCATATTAAAATAATATCAAATACACATCATTGTATCTACTATAATAAAATTGAAAAATAAATAAAAACCATACAAACAACTAAGTGCATGACACGATGCCAAAGCAAGAAAATAAAGAGGAAGTAAAGGAAAGGGAAATAAAAATGGGAATTTTCCTTTCCACAACTTGATATCATTTCAAACACACTGTATAACAAAGGACATCAAACAAACGCGTTAAGCAACGGCGCACAGGCTGCGGTTGAACGAAAGTACCGTGCGATTACACTGGCGTGCACTGTCATTACTGCACCATAGACAAGCATTCAGCTATCTGTGTTGCACGATGATGGCACCAAATGTAAACTTGCGGTATTTCACTGTTGGGTAAGCTGGGCCTGTTAAATGTACAGGTGTGTACTTTCCCTTTTGAATTGATTTAGGATGTATGGGGAATGCTACTACAAGTACGATGCTTCACACTGCCAGCATTTTCAATAGGGCAGATGACTAAGAAAATCTAATTCCGTCAGATAAATGTCCAAAAAATACTGGACACGTATTTTTTACTTTTTTCACGTACTTAAACAAAAAATGAAGATGACACAGTGCGTTGAAATCTCGTTTGACGTCACAGCATGGTACACTTTAAACATAGAAGTCACGTCACAAGCCCCCACTCATCTTTGATGCGTATTATCTTCTTCATTTTGTATTCATTCGATGAAGCAAAAAATACTTGTCCAATATTTTTCGAAAATCTAACTGACGGACTAAATAGAATCTATTTTTTGATTCAGGAATCATCCCTATTATCTATCACTCTAATTTTTGTACCGATCATCACTCTATCACGTTCCCACTGCTGGAACACAAGCTACCTTCTGTTAGAGGCAGTGCACTGTCATCCAACAGGCAGGCCCAGTGCGGATTACTAACTTTTATGTTCGATCAGTTTTGTTTTTAGATTAAGCCAATTTCCGTACGATGTTTTTAATCATTAAGGGCAGTATAGTATAGTATGCATAAATCAAAGTTATCGTCCAATTACAAGTAAGTTGCTAACATATCCCCTACGGGGTACGAACTTCGAATCTACGAATTACAACTCGAAGTAGGCGTTAACGTTAGTTTGGCAGCAATGGCTGCCTACTTTGCCGCATCATAACATAAAAAATAATCTGAAATGTGTTTCAAAGGACCAATTCCGATAATATTTAATTATATCATCAAGGTTTCTTTTGACCGATTTTGTTGTATCAAGATTGGCAACACTTTTTGATGAAATTGAATTTCGAATAACCAAGTTGAATAGCGTACCGTAATTTGAAAAGTACATTTATGTCAACGGATAATTACAAACTCCGTTAGATTATAATCTCGATAAATAATCAACTGAACATTTGGAATACTTTTTTACGCATCAATATTTTGTAGTGTACCCCTATCTCCCGAAGTCATTCCGAGAAATTGTGAACCGACATAAATTCACGATAAGTGGACGACCAATCAGTGTACCTACGGTTCTACAATTTATCTGATTTTCTTGCCTAGCCAAGTAGCGTAACATAACACAGAGCCTAGGGCTCCCCGACACGAATAGGTTCGGTTCGAATGGTATTACGGGAGCTACAGCGAGCGAACTTAGCCCCCGTCATGCCATTCATGTTAGGTTCCTTTAAACCAGAGAATTATACTATTGATCATAGACTATCAAATTTTGATGAGTAAAAAATTATTCCTAATGTTCAGTAGACAATATTGGAGAGTTTACAATATCTTAAGATATTTTATAATCTTACGTGGTTTGCCATTTTCTGGTGACATTTATTAAGCTTACAATGTATCCACTTCTTATACAAGCTGAATTAACCTGCTTAACCTATGTATCTCTTCCTTCTTCTTGCTAAAAAATAAAAGAACTGTCATAATTTTTCAATACATTTTAATTTTTATTTATAATAAAATAATTCTTTTTATACTTAAAATACAATCAGATCTTACTAAAACCAATACTATCATACAATCATACAATTTTTTGAGACTAGACAGCGATATCTGGAATAGAGAAACAATAGATAAACCTGTGAGTAGATAACATACAATATTGTTACATAACACTCAGCGTAGAATAACATCTGATATTTACAGAACGCTCGTAATATAATGTATAGCACCATTATGATCCAACTTTTTCATACATTTGATACCTTAATTTTTTTTTTTAATGTGAATCAAATTCCTGTGACTTTACTTCAGATTTCAAGAGAGATAAAAGTTTCACAAAAAACATCCTGTGTAAATAAAAAAAGTGTGATACACTTTCAATCATCTTCGGGTTCCGTAACTCAAGTAGAAAAACGGAACGCTTATTGTGTGTTACGCAAAACACAGTCATTATTTATTATTAATTAGGCCTGTATCAAATGCGGGGTATGCATAAATCTATCCACCTATAACATATATACATAATCAACATACATAACAGTTCTTTATTTACAAAATATTCATATGAAAACCACGGCATACATTAATATAAAAATACTGTTATAAATTAACAAATTATTTACAATTATAAACATAGTTGCCAAGTTACAAAATTTCAGTAAGTATGAAATTCTAACTTGTAATGTCATGTTTCCACACACTAGTGCAAAATTATAGTGTTTTGTCAAATCAGTGCTAGTGTTTGGCGGATAATGCCTAAATATAAACACTAATTAATTACATTTCAGTCGAGTTTCACTGAATTAGTGGGAATGTGACGTATTGAGATTCATCAGGCATAACTTAGTCTTTTCAACTTCAAATATCAAATCTGAAGATTGCACCACATCAAAACATGTCTACGTTCCAATCGAAATTCTATAAAAAATTAAGCTAAGATCATATTCCACTCCAAATACTTCTGAATTAATGTACAACCGCGTATCGTATACCGTATCCATAAACATAATCAGGCGATTATTGTCTCTCACTTTAACATTCCTACCAACTAAATAACAAGGCTAAGTTATGCCCCACATCTTCACGAAAGTGCGCTAGACTCACGTGGCAGAGTTGGCTCTACTGTAGAGTATTCCACACTTGAACTAACTCCGCCATTTTGGAGACGCAATTAAATGTCACATTCAAATTCTGATACCCTCTTATTCCTGCCGTCAGGTGCCATTTGGAAGTGATTGTCTCTATCCCTAGTCCCTACTCTGGGAAACCCATTAAAACTGTTCCTACTGACCAAAGGGTTTTCTCTTTCCCTCTCCCTCTCCCTCTCTCGATGAAAACTGGAAGTCGAGAGTTTCCCATCTTTGCGTTCGGTAAAATTCGTGTCACTAAAGTTTTCTTTCGGGAAATTCCGTTCGTTGAATTCTCCGTCGGAGAAGTTCCTGTCGTTGAAGGGGACGTCCCGGATGCCGAAGCCTCCCATCCGCGGTGTGCCGATACCGAACTTGTTCCGCAGCTCCTCGTCGCGGAAGTTAAACGCTCGGTTTTCGAATTTGGCAGGACCGGTGGTGAGTCTAGGAAATTAAATTGATTAAATGTTTTGCAGACGTTCTGAAGCCAAGATTATTTCAGGGATGAATATACATCAGGGTTTTTTGAGAAAAATTGGTTCAATACGTTGACAATTGGTACTTAGGATATTAATGTACCAGTTTTACTGAAAGTGTTTTTGGGATTATCAAGAAGATGATGTGCTATCTAGATCCAAAATTACATACATACATACATACATATTTATGTTAACCCAACTTTCTTTGGTAGACTAAAATTTAATGAACACGATTCACCCCCACCAGGTTAACTACTCACTCTCTAAAGCACCGTCTCTCTCTGTCATACTCCGCCGAAAGGCCTTCGTCATCATTAATAATAGCAGACGGATCACTATACACAGAAGACTCCTGGTAGAAAGAGTCCAGATCCACGTAGTTTCCTTCTGAAGGCTCATTGTCTAGGAGTTCTGCGAGCTGGGACTTCAGGGCTGCGAAAGAGGGTCGCTGGGAGGGGTCTGCGTGCCAGCAGGAGTGCATGGCGCGGTACAGTTGGGGCTTGCAGTGAGGAGGACGCTCCAGTCGGTAGCCTTCTGTTACTGCTGCCAATACTTCGCGGCCTGACATCGCTGCGTACGGCGTTGAACCTGAAAAAATACTTGAGGAATTAGTCAGTGTTCTACAAGGAATTTGCAATGGCATAAATCTGTACGAACAGGCAAAAAATGATGCATTAAAAAATCACTTTTTTTTCTTTGAATATCTACTATCGAGTTTCGAGAGCTCCCGAATTACAATCCTCAGCACTAAGGCACCAATATAAAGAAGAATTCGGAAATTGATTTGATTTTTCCAGAGTTGTGTGACTTTTCTCTGAGCTACATATTTAGCGAACTAAATAGCTTTAGTAATGATCATTAATGTGTTGGTTGTCAATTTTGACTTTGAACTAGTCTACATTATGATATGTACTCCTTAATATATTCCAGGTCCTCACCAAGCGTGACGATCTCCCACAGCAGGATGCCGAAGGCCCACACGTCGGTGTGGTGGCTGCACACGTTGTACAGCAGCGCCTCGGGCGCCATCCAGCGCACCGGCAGCGCGCCCCGCGCCGCGCGCGCGCCCGCCCCCGCGCCGCGCGACATGCCGAAGTCCGCGATCTTGCACAGCTTGTTGTGGTCCACTAGCACGTTGCGGGCTGCCAGGTCGCGGTGGACGATCTGAAATAATTAATCAAATTTAGAAATTATTTTATTACTGTTATCGTACAGTATTTTGCATGTTCATTGTGAGTAATCTTGTCTTCATTCGTTTTCTTATAATAAGATTAGTTAATTAAGATTATTTAAACGATCTTGGTTGGTTAAAGATAGAACTTCTACTATCTTTAGTAGTCTGGTTGAAAAATATTCGCAAGAAACCAGGATCACACATGTGCAGCTGAGCTGTTTCATCTTGTTATGGGTGAGAAGAAGTATTGGAGTTTAAAGCAAAGTCTAGTAATTGAAAAAAAACCTCCTCCTTCTTTTTAAGTCGGTTAAAAAAGTAGAGCAACTTTCATAGACAGAATGTTTTTAACCGACTTCCTAAAACAGAGGAGGTTCTCAATTCGACTGAATTTTTTTTTTTGGATTTTTGTTCAACGATATTTTCGCCAATTATCAACCGATTTTGATGATTCTTTTTTTATTTGGAAGAGGATCTTCCCGGACTGGTTCCATTTCAATTTGGTGAAGATCTGATGAAGAACTTCGGAGATAGGTAACGGAACTCTTCAATAAATGATAGCAAACCTGTCAGGATTGCTGAAATCGCATATCTGTTTATTGTTTACACCAGTTCAAAACATATCATCACACCGGTACGCTTTGAAGGGGTACGCAGGTGTGTACAATTCAACCATGGTTTTGGGGTTATCTATTCGGGCTAACTTTATTGTTTATTTATGAACCGATCTTGATGATTATTTTTGCGTTGGGTTTAGTTAAAGCTAATCACTAAAAAGTGAAAAATAAAAAACTTTTTTACAAAAAAATACAACCGACTTCAAAACAAAAAACACTACAAAGTATAAAATAACTATAATTTCGGAAGTCAGTGTCAAAAAACAAAGAAACAACAAAAAACACCGTCTTCTGAAATTATCTATAGTTATTTTATACTTTGTAGCGTTTTTTGTTTTGAAGTCGGTTGTATTTTTTTATTTGCCGAGTTGATCATGCAAAGGCAGTACTAAAAATCATAGTTTGGAATTATCTAAAGTGATCCAGCAGTTATAATATATGTTTATCATTTTTTTTGTCCCGTTCCTTATACCGCTTTTACCATTGTAGTACATGCTCGTAATCTTGTTTTCCCTCAATAAATCCGTAAATAAAGAACTGGCAAACCTACCCCCTTAGACGCGATATAGTCCATCCCCCTAGCCACGCAGTACGCGAAGACCGTCAGATCTCTAGAAGTAAGCGCACCGCTGCCGCTGAACCTATCGGGGCGAGAGCGGCGCTCGCGCAGGTACGTCAGCAGCTTGCCGCACATCACGTACTCCATTATGAGGAGATAGGGTTCTGGAAATGAAAGCAATCAGGTTAAGTTACAGAAGAACAAAGAACAACAATCGTTAAAATGTCGTAAGTGAAAAGATAAAATAGCGAGCGTACTTCAAGAGATTTTTATTCGTTTGTCAGAAGTGCTGAGGTACGAGAGAAAATCAGGGAAGTAACATTAACTTTGGGTGTGTTTTGTCGAATTCTCTAATACAAAGTTATACACTAAAGTTATAATTATGAAGCCTTGTTCATATAGTGTTATTGTTGCTGTAAACAACTTACCTTGTTCAGTGCAACAGGCAAGTAAGGTAACAACATTGGGATGTGTCCCTATCTTCTGCATTATGTAGATCTCATGGAGTAGTTCCTGCTTTTCCTTCTGCGAGGCAGTCTCCTTTATGCTCTTGACTGCCACCAGCCTCGTCAGGCCATCGTGACCATTTAAGTCATCTGCCTCTGCTTTCCATACCTGCAAAGTCATGATTAAATGAATATGAAAAAGGAAAAATAATGTCTTTTTTAATCATAGAACAGTAAAACAAAAGTATTATTAATATTCTCGTGAGAGGAAATGTAGGAAAAACACTATTGAACTATGATTTGACTGCTCTTATAATAAGAACAGTCATAATATTCGTTATAAGTTTATGTTTACACAATTTTGTCAACCTAGTAAACTTACCTGTCCAAAGTTCCCCTGTCCCAACAACGTCTGTAACCTCAATTTATTTCTCGGGAACTCCCATTTCTGGTCAGGTTTTGCTGGTGTTGGCAGCGGGGGCCTTGCTACCGGCGTGATAGGAGACTCCTTCTTAATATCTCCGTCTTCGAAGTACCCCTCGTACTCCATGTCAATATCTTTGGTCTTCTTATTTAATACACTTTTTAAAACAAAAGCTACTATAGCTGCAACAGGCAAGAATCCTAGTCCAGCCAAAACGTATGACGCTGTATACGTCTTCTCAGCCTCTATAACTACCTCTTCATTCTGTGATGCAGGGTCCTCGATATCTTCACTATCAATTCTATTTAATGTTTTATCAGTTTTGGATGTAGAACTTGCAACAAAAACTGGTTTAGAGCTTGATTCTGATGATGTTCGGGAAGTCACCACGAATGGTTTGAAAGCTGCAGTTGTGGCTGGAGGTAAAGATGTTGTAAGATAACTAGAAAAGGCTGTTGTAGCCTGTGTAGTTGATATTGAGGATTCTGGAGCTTTGTCCGTAGGCGGCAAAGTAGGTTCTGCAGTCGTGGTTGTGGTGGAAGTCGTCGTTGGTCGTCTTCTTCTGTGTTTATTGGTTCTAGTCGAATTTGTCGCATTTTCGATGTTTCTCTGTCGGAATAAATTCGCTAACCTATCTGATATCTTTGATTCAGTGTCGTTTCTGAGAGCTGTATTAGCTGTATTCCTCGTTGACAATTCACTGGCTACAGGAGACGCTGTATTAGGACTAGAATTTGGATTTTCTGTTGTTGTAGTTCTAATTCGAATAATGTGTTTAGGTTTGAAACTCGAAGGCAAAGTTGTGGTAGTCTCCGTTTCATTAATAATGATTGCTTTAGGTATTGTACTATTATTAGTTTCAGAATTGTCGGAGAGTTTACTGTTTTCATCTTCTTTCAAACCACCATCTGTTTTATTATTACCTTTCATCGACGAAGTTATGGATACTGATGTGACTACCGCTGTATAAACTGATGTAGCCGCCTTTTCAGTAGTAGTAGCATTTATTAGCACAGTTGTAAGCACTGGAGTATTTTCAGTACTAGCAGCTGTTACTCTCAACGGCCGTCTTCTTATATTTGAATAGTGTCGAGTGAAGTTTCTAGGGGCAGTAGAAGTAACATTGGTTTTATTTAGTGGATTATCTCTTGGTGTGATAGTAACATTGGGTTTAGGTGCTATCTCTTTACTAATTGTGGTACTGTTTGTCTTAGTACTATTTTTACTTTTATCTAAAATGCCGGGCATAGAATGTGGAACTACTGGCTCTGTTACATTCAACTGTGCAACGTTTTGTGGTTTTGTAGTTGGTGGCATAGTGGTTGAAAATTTTCTATATTGGTTTACTAATCCCACGTGACGTGCTGGGGCAGGCCCTTTTACTGTATTTCTTACTTTATTTTTCTCAATTACATTCTTAACAACTGATACATCCATATCTTCATTAATTTCTTCTTCATCTACGCTAGTGTTCTTATACTTTTCTGTAGCTGAGTACCTTGAATTAAATTTTCTCTTTTCTAAGGGTGCTACAATAAAATTAACTGATTTGGTAGAAGCTGATAATGTCGGTGAATTGGTAAGGTTATCGCTTATAGCTGGTCCACCTAGTTTTTGACCGAAATATTTGAACGGTGCCATTTCTTCGACGGGTAATTCGGTTTCAAGTGGTCTAAAGTGATTGTATATCTCGTCAGTCATAAAAAGGGTGCGATTTTCTTTTTCGTTTTCGACTTTTATTAGCTTTGTATTCTTACTATCAGTACTGTTGGCTATGATATTAGATTCTGATTTGTCTTCAGATTCCTTAGCAATTGTTTTTTCAGACGTTTCTTCTTTGGAAATTTCGCTCGGTAGTGTTGTATTTTCAATGACAGTACTGTTATCTTTAATTTCATTTACAGTGGCATTTATGTTATTGTTCTGTGTTATATTTTCGGTATCAGAATAGTTGAGTAGATAAAGGCCATGATTCGATTCATCTACTTGGAACTCTTCTTCAGGATCTAACTCAACATCTTTATCTAGGTTTTCAAATTTTTCAGGTGGGACATAAACTATGCTACTTTCTGTTATTTCACTGCGTTCAGGTATCGTTACAGCCTTGTTGACTGCCTCTCTTCTTCTGTTATTCATAAAGCCTGCTCTGCTTTTGTTGTCTTGGTAGACTCTAGGGACAAAAAGATGGCGTATTTCGTGTGGTTTTATATCTTGACGGATTTCTTTTGATCCGTCGGAGGTAATAAATTTAAGTGTGCTCGCTGGATCATTGCTCGAATTGTCAAACGTTATCTTCTTCACTGTAGAGCCATTTGAGTCCCTTACTTCTAAGTGGGCGAATGTTGTGTTGGTTCTGAAAATGAAATAGCCATGTATGAAGATTACGAAATAAATAATTTCGTTATTTCATTCTACTTTTTTATTTTTAACTAGCTTTTACCCATGACTTCGTACGCCCATATCCCGTTTTTTCCCCGTTCTCGTAAGAAGTCCATGAATAGAATAGAATAGAATACTCTTTATTACGTACACTACAAATAAGTTACAAAACAATATAGATGAAGAAAACATTACATAGGGTGACACAATGGGCGGCCCCAAGGAACCTACATGGCAAATTTCAGTTTTCAGCGACCAGTAGTTACGACTGTGCGTTATTTGTCAGTCTCTCATACACGGTTACCCAAGAATTTTTTATATGTAAATGAATTGATAATGGCAAGATCGTCAGTAAAATATCCAAATACAAAACTTCGTAAATGAAATGCAATCGTAATGATCTTTTCTGCAAAGCGCACTATTTCTCTACTCTACAAACATTAATCTATCTACTATTCAGCTTCTAGCCTTATAAAAACCTAACTAACCCACTTCACAATCCCTTCACCTAGAGACAATACATACTTGTTAGCCTTATGTGTTAATGACGCTAGCGTATTGATATGCGTCGACAGTCTATCGTGGAGAAGCTGTCGCCTACGCGCGGCGAGCAGAGAGAGCAGCTGCGAGTCCCTTGTCGCGTTTGTACTGCTCTGTGTCGTTGTCCGCCTTACTCCGCCTGCAATGGATAGAGAATTTATGCGTTAGAATCGTGTTGTAATTTGGAGGGGGGGTTTTAGTTATGGGTTTGGAATTTAAAAGTAGGTTAAGTTTATTCCGGTAAGCCATTAAAATTTTCTTGTAAATGATTAGGTTTCCTTTCCTAAAAATAATGAGAAAACTCACTTATTTACAATGTTTACTTTTTAATATTAGCCTATTTTGGACACAGTACCAGAAAAAAGTAAAGGAAAAACTGAAACGTGCACAATGATACAAGTTTATGTTTTATAAACTGAATTTCGTTCCGTATGATGTCTCCACTTCCCGTGGGTGTCGTAACAGGCGACTAAGGGACTCACCAGAGAATGGGCAGCAGCATTCTCTGTAGGTACATTGCTACAGCTACACTGCGATCACCAACCCGCCTGCCAAGCGTGGCGATTATGGCAAACCAGCACCCCCTTTGAAGGAAGCCTATGTCCAGCAGTGGACGTCTTTCGGCTGATATGATGATGATGATGATGATGAAACTGAATTTAATTTATTTCTTTTACTTTCAGTTTCGCAACCTGAAATGAACGATTAACAAAAAACGAATCCGATGCATCATTATTAAAATACCTCATCAAAACCGACTGTCCCTGTCATTGTAAACAATAATATCCTAAAACCTTCAAAGCTGTACAATCACATCAACAGAGGACAGTTACATCCGACCACAATTACTGTTGACCATAAACGACAGATCGCATGATGACCACAATAGAGTTAATTGCACGGTATCTAGTAGCTGCATCAGGAACCTTCACCTACAATGGACGTGCAATGTGGAGGAAGATGACGATTTGATGGATTTGTAAATAACATGTCAATAGTATGGTATGTACGGATATGTCGGATATGACCTTGTGGAGTCTAAAAATATTAGGTTCGGAAATTATTTGCAAAGGATGTTAAGGTTTCCTGTTTTGGTAGGACAGGAATTACTCAATTTAATTTAATTGGATTGCTCAATAGGGAATATGCTTGCAGTAGTAAACAATTATGAAATAAATTTTTAAAATAATTTCATCAGCGATAAAGTCGTTAAAGCTTCAAAGCTGACAATTAGAAGGAAAAGTACGATACCAACTCTGACGTCAAATACTACGATTCTATACAACCATAGAAAACAGCGCTTTCGCGAGAGGGATATATATGTTTGTTTAAAATAGTTGTATCTCGTTTGTTTTTCGGTCAATTGTGATTCTATTTTCACTGTTAGTAATATATTTTTATATATTTCTAGAGAAACTGTTTAGATAATAAATATTTGTTCATTCTTATTCCCTATTGCTGGAATAGTCAAGCCAATACCAAACAACTTTGTGCAGATAAATGTGGAGACCCGGCTTTACTTAACGGGATCAATGAATAAAGATAAAAAATATTAAATTAGTTCCCTAAAATGATGTGTAGTACGTTAGATAACTCCAAATTCAGAAAGCTTAAATAGCCAATTAACTTCTTCAGTTTGTACTAAAAGCAATTCGTCTTACTAAAGGCTTCTGCAGTGCGATTCTGTAAACATGTCGAAGTGAACACCCGGGCGGGGCGCACGTCGGGTGATTTGTCAAATCATACAAATAAGATGGAATGACAGCTCTATTGTCGTTCACTCCGCCTAGGTGAACACCATGAGATGTCGACAGAATCGACCGGCAGATAGGTCTAACAAAAAGAAGCAAGTATTAGGCCATCTCAACAATTTCGTTTAATCTCAGTAATTACCTACCTATATAGTTTTCTAAGCTCGTTAAGCCTTTCATTCTTTTGACTGAGTTAAGATAGGGTTAAGGTATATCAAAACGCCCAATAAATTAAATACTGTTAAGTTTTGATTTCAACAATTTCGCCTAATCACTGTGAGTATTTAGTTTTCAAGCCTCTTATTCATTTGACTAAACTTAAAACTAATTGACAATTAGGTCTTGAGTTGAATAATTTAGCCTAACGAGATATTAAATACAAGTACCTATTTAGTATTCAAGCCACTTATTCTTTTGACTAAATATATCCGCAGTATTTCTCAATACAAATTCCCTAACCACCAATTCAAAAGCATGTATGTACTCTTATTCAAAAAGACTGCCATTGTAAGCTAAGTACACACATACGGCTCAATGTCATCACCGACGTTAAAGCCTACTCTCACGGCTCGGTCGGCGATTAAAACAATAAGTGTAACTTAACACATTGGACCTTGACATGAGCATACGACGATTCAGAGAAAGTGTCGTGTGTAATCCGCTTTATGGCGACTCTTATGTTTGTATTTGTATTAAGGAATTTTGCGTAGTATACAGTAAAAAATTCCTTAATACAAAGTCAAACGCGATTATGAGTTCTGTATACTGTATACAGATCTCATAATCGCGTTTGACTTTATTCTTTAACGATTTTTTAACAATATCAATAATTGGCAGATGTAATTAAATCAGACCAAAAGAATTTAATTTAAGTTGGTCAAGAGTGTAAGTTATGAAATAGAGAATTATCATAAAGGTTACAAGCCTTTCAATTCACATATTTCCGTGCGTTCAAGCGATTTTGCCATACCTATTACTGGAATCAAAAGTAGCTCACAATTTTAGGACCCATTATTATTAGTGTTAATGTATAATCCGTGGTAACCCAGTTGTATATGTCCCTTGGTGCCTATTTGGCTTAGCTCTGTTCTGTCTCCTGCTTAATAAGGAGGGAAGTTGAATTTTTTAATATATCTTTACAGTAAGTAATTATATATAATTTGCGTTTCTGTTTTGTTATTTTCCACATTGCACCTACCACTATTTGTCTCTGCATCACCCAAAGGTTGACTGGTAGAAAATGCCTAAGGCATTAAGTCCGCCTCTGTACATTTGTGTGCATGAAGTTTTAAATAAATAAATAAATAAAAGTATTACCAAAACGTTTTAATGGGTGGAATGAATTTTTTGTCTCACATAAGATTAATTCAACCAATTAGATTTCCCTGAAGTATACTTGTTGCCTGAAGGCAATACTACCGCATAGCACTTTCCCTAATCGATTCGATCAACAGCTGTGCAAATGACCGATTACGTATAGAAAATATAACTCCGGTCATCTTTCCTGACTTTTTCATTGAACAAGAATTTCTAATGTTGTTTTTATTGATATAATGATATAAAAAGCTGCGCACGATTGTGGACGGGTTTCACCGACCACACGCTAGAGAAACTGAATGTCGGACGAGTAATTACGAAGCGGGGTGGTAACTGATTATAACCAATCATAAAAATTGATGGCTATTTGTATTCAGTAGCCAATATTCTTTGGTATGTATTATCATCACAGTGCAGTAATTTTATAATCTAACATTACCGTGGTTTGTTTTGTTCAATCAGAAACACATCAATTCTAAAATCATTTTCCGAAAGATACAATATGAAATCATGATAGCTGATTATACTGAAGATCATTATTAGGGTTCCGTACCTAAAGGAAAAACGGGACCCTATTACTAAGACTCCGCTGTCCGTCTGTCACCAGGCTGTTTCACATGAACCGTGATAGCTAGACTGTTCATTTTTACAGATGTATTTCTGTTCCCACTATAACTATTTATAATATTTGTTAATATTAAAAACAGAATAAAATAAATATTTAAGTGGCTATACAACAAACGTGATTTTTTGCCGTTTTTTTATCGATAATGGTACGGAACCCTTCGTGCGCGAGTCCGACTCGCACTTGGTCGGTTTTATTATTATTTACTGTAGATTATTTCAGTTCCAAAGGCTTAACTCCATAATGATTCCATTATGAGAAAGGGATAGTGCTATTCGTCCTGTATAGCTCTGTCTCTCTCTCACGGTGGATTCATCATGGCCTTGACACTTACGGCCCCAATGTTTGGATTTTTGCCTTCTTTTGCCTTGCTTTATTTGCATCCCTTTTTTATGGATGGGAAATCATCTAATGACATCTTCCGCTCTGAATGGGGTGGAAGGGAGTGTGAGACTCTTACTGACTAAAACCCTTCCATGCTCCTCCTCCTGCTTATGCACTTTGCATTCCAATTTGCATGCTTATGCACTTTGCGGTGACTCTCGAACAAATTCTGCAGCTTGCTTTGCTACCTTTGGTTTGTGTTTGCCTTCTTGTATTAGCAAAATATCAGCATTCTGTTGGCTTTTGGTACATGCGTGATGTTATGTTATTTTAATGGCTCCTCTCATCTCGTACTCTTATAACAAACTGCGCCGTGATGACCACGGTTAGCATTAAACATTATTCATCATCATCATATCACCCGATAGACGTCCACTGTTGGACATAGGCCTCCCCCAAATGGAGAGGACTTGCCATAATCGCCACGCTTGGCTGGCGGGTTGGCGATCACAGTGTAGCTGTAGAAATATACCTACAGAGAATGCTGCTGCCCATTCTCTGGTGAGTCCCTTAGTCACCTCTTACGCCACCCACGGGAAGTGATGGGATGGTGCTGTTCTTTTACGTCTGGATCTTAGATGTTCCTAACTATTATGTACTTACATGTTACGTCAACTTTCTAGTTACGTGTGTATATCAGTTTTACGATAACACTTCGCACTCCATAAAATAAAGAGACCGTAACAGAAAATAAATAAACAACACAATTTAGTGAATTGCTCAATATGCGATAAAATGCTTACGTTCAGTTTATTTACATGTGCCTTGCATAAAGTTATGTAAACAGTGTTCGTGTAATACTCGGATTTGTTCGTAATCTCACGGTTTTTCAGGTACTCGTTCTTTACTAGTTTGTGTCACGATTCTGTGTGGTGCAAGTCGTGAGTATTTAGCGGCGCTCTTTAACCTAAATACTTACTTTTTTATCATTGGACGAAAATAGTATCTTAAATATTATTAATACAATTGTAAAGCTTTGTATTACATGTGAATCGTATACCTACCTAATAATTACACTACAATACATACGGTATGAGAACATACACCTACATACTACCAAAAATAATAAACAAACTACCTGCGGACATACAAAGTAAATACCTCTGCAACCCTAAACAAGCAAAAAGTTAATTAAAAACGCATTTTTTGCAAATTAAATATTATGAGTATATACTTGAATTAGATACACTTACTACAATCTTTATTTGTGCTATTATGTACTTATAATATTTTTCCAATGTAAAACTTGCAAATTTCTCACCTGTTTTTTAGTATAAATTGTATTGCAAATAATTATTACGAACTCACTAACCATAGATAAGCCATCTAAGGCTTCTACGGTTTTTTGCATATATATTGTAAATCAGTGATACAGTTTTGAACATTAATAAAAAACAAAAAGAAATTGGTCATGATAAAGATTGCGCTATTTTGTAAAAAACACTTGCGTGATCGAATCAGGAATGATGATATCCGCAAGAGAACCAAGGTTACCGACATAGCCCGAAGGATCGCAAAATTGAAGTGGCAGTGGGCAGGGTACATTGCTCGCAGAACAGATGGTCGATGGGGCCGAAAAGTTTTGGAGTGGCGACCGCGTACCGGAAGACGTGGCGTTGGAAGGCCTCCCACAAGGTGGACCGATGACCTGGTGAGGGTCGCGGGTAACCGATGGATGCGAGACGCACAGGACCGGTTGTTGTGGCGATACTTGGGGGAGGCCTATGTCCAGCAGTGGAAGTCTTTCGGCTGATATGATGATGATGATGACTCGCGGCGAAAACTTAGGTGAGGTGAGTTTAATAAGTGAACATTAATTGTAAAGACAACTTCAACTTTTTTTTCGGAAACGACCAGCTGTTGTACATCATTTAAGCCAGTCTCACCATCCAAACAATATGACCATCCAAAATATAATAGCAAGATAAATTTCGCCAATTCTTGATCCTGTCCAGTGTCCAGTAGCCCCGCATTTGTCCTATCTTACACCACATCCCATAGGATAACGGTGCGTCAGTTCGATCCGTTGCACGAACCGGTTCTTGATGCGGTCGCTACGGTCACAACTACCGTTCGACTATCAGTTGCGCAACCTTTGGTCGCGTAACCAAGGAGGACGTGTTGACCATAGAAATACCGGAGAAAAGGCAAATTTATTTTTTTGGAATGAAGAAAAAATATGGGGAAGGCCTTTGCCCAGCAGTGGGTCAACAAAACTATAAAAAATAAATAGGGTTAATAGAATATGAGGCATTATGAATGAAACTGGTCTTCAAATTGACCAGGGATCATCAACAAAATCTTACGTATATGGCAAGTGTCTTCTTGTGATGAAATCCAATAAGACGCTATTAATGCCATGAATATAAGTTTAAATAAGTTGTCGTTTTTCAGACGTTTCAGGTTTTTGAATTGTTAGTTTTAATAAACTTGTAAATAATGCTATTTCTTTGTTTCTCCTGAATAATTGTTTTACTTTCTCAACTTAATTGCCAAAAACTTCTCTTTTAAATGTTTTTGCTTCCATGCCGACGAACTATAATTAAATATAAGTAACAATAACAATAGGTGTACAAATGGCAATGACCTGTCACACCAAATCATTACATATTCGTCAAATTAAAAATAATACCATACATTTATTATAATTATCATTTAGCACCAAAGAAAGTGTTACAATTTAAAATAATCACTCGTTACTTTAGACAGCAGTTCATTAAAATAGTAATTACGATCAGAAAAACCTATTCATTATAACGTAATCAAATAATTAGTAAATGGTTAAGAATTAACATTTAACATGCGATGTCATGATCTTTTGGTGCCAAGGCTTTTAAATGGAAACAATTGATAAATTGTTTTAATTTAAAATAGTTTTGAATACAAAGACGGTTTTAATTATGTCAGTAACTTAATGGCAGTAGTTATTTCATGGTTAATTTTAGTTCAATAATCTTAGGTTCAATTCAGCTGCTCGAATCATGACTCCCTCTCAATTTGTAATGAATAAGATAAATACTTACACTTTGTAAAACTGCAGAAAACTCTTGACTTCAAAGTATAAAACTGGCTATTTATCAGGAGCAATATCGCACATTAGGTACGTACTGTTCTACTTTTGTAATATTATTAGGCTCGTGTTTGACTATAGCTACTTAAAATTGAAACTGTAACTGTCAGATTAAAAAAAAAAAGATGATAAGTTGGTATAAGATTGAATGAAATTGAATTACTTAAATAAGGTAGTTGAGGCCACGGACAGTCGAGTGGCAATTTCTTTTATTTTTTTAAACTTGTCTTAAAAACACTATTACAAATTGTCTTTGAACTGTCAAGTTACTGAACACAATTGAAAGTCGAACCATACGCATTAGTTTATTACTACTTACTGTTTTTTTTTATTAATTTTAGGCTCACATTGGGGTGGTGATGATAATAATATTTTGGGTTGAAATCACTAGAACAACTTTAAGAACTCGAAAATATGTAGCAACGTATTTTATTATAGTTTAAACAGAAGAACATGAAGAATACCAGAGAGTATAAATGTTGCCAACACAAATGTTGCAACTTTAGGAGCCAACAGACAATTAATATAAATAGTTGTGTTCTCATGTATCAACACTCCCAAATGTGAGCCTAAAATTTAAAAAAAAAAACAGTAATTAGTTATACCAAACTATCGCTTACTTTGTGGTGAGATACTGGTATCTCACCACAAAGTAAGCAATGGTTTGGTCGCTGGACTAAAAGTAACCTATTCCCTCTTGACTTAAAGAACCCAACCTTCAGAATTTGCCCTCAACTGGAGATTATGACAACACTTCTATAAGGGGTAGAAGTTCCGACCCTTCAAGTAGCAAAGGCCATGAATACTTTAGAACAAAATGCCAAAAGACGAGAGTTTCAACAATTACCAAAGCATTGGCTGAATCCCGTTCCAAGATCTAACAGTTTCACAATGCTAAGAGTTCGCAGCCAGTACCTACGTACCTACGTACTTACAGGGTCCGAAGGCTGGGAAAATTTACCTTACGAAACGTATCACTAAAATGCTGCTGTGTGTAAGAAATTTGTTGAAATGTAAGTAAAAAATGCCGCATGTGTCAGTCGGGTATGTTTTAGTTATTATAAAAAGAAGGCTGTTTTGATTGAGTTTGATAAGGCGAACTCACGTAAAATGAAGAAACGGTGCGCTCATTAGTGAGTGAATAAGCGCATGTGATTTGAACTCTTTCAGGCAGCGAAAGTAATATTTGAAAAGTATGGCCAAATACATTAATAAAATTAATGGAAAGCGTTGTCTATCGACCACATCATTGTTTTCCATCTGATCACATTGTGGTAAATGTTAAAAATTATAAAAAATAAACCTACTGGATATTAAACTGGACACCATGTTAATCAGAGAAAACGTAGGTATGGTTTAATTTACATATTTATATCACATTGTATCTATATACTTATCAAAATAATATGTAATATTAGAGGAAACCAAGTCATTAAGTTCACATCTAAAAATAATTAATTTATAATCAAACGCAAATCGACGCACTTCCAAAATAAGCAAAGCAACATTTTAGCGCTCCAAATTAGGTGGTCAGTTAGATCGTCTAAGGTAGAATCCGAGCAATGTTCCTTTCGCCAGTCACTGGACCAATTTAGTTTACCTACACTAAACTGAGCGGTCAAATACCTAAATGGCCTAATGAGATAGGCTATTTTGAACGGAGACTATGATAAATGATAATGATAAATGATAAATGATATTTATTTTGTAAGTAGGTTAAACATAACACTTTTACACGTCAATATTTTTTGGTCATTTTAAGCTAGATGAGGCCGGTGTTTCCTAGCTGACTACCCTGAGAAGAAACACCGAAACAAACTCAGAGGTCAGTCTCTTTTGAAGTCCATACAAATTGTACTGGTCAAATCATACGAGAACCATGTAGGTTAATGTCTGAGGTGGCCTTTTGAGGAAAGTGCCACACAGATTTGAGTGGACCTGTCCAGACAGTGCAAGCATTTGTCAGTTATTATGGAGCTCAAACTTAGAACTTTAAGGAGCTCAACGATTTGACGAACAATACCAAAGTAAGGACATTTGGGTAGGCCACATAAAAAAAATCTCAAACTGCCAGACATTGTTGACTAACATGAAATGAACCCCTATCATAGCGATCTGCATGGTCCCCACATTCACAATACGATATGAGGATCATGCAGATCAGTGTCTGAAATGGTCTTTTGAGGAAAGAACCACACAGATTTGAGTGGACCCGTCCAGTCAGTGCAAGCTTTGGTCAGTAGTCGCGTAGCTCAACTTAGAACCATAAAGGAGCTCAACGAACCGACGAACATGCCAAAGAAAGGACATTTGTGTAGGCCGCATTTAAGTACTCAAACTGCCAGACCTCGTTAAAAATACTTCAAAGAAGAAGTATTTCAAAGAAGAGAAAAATAAGAAGAAAATAACCCACATGGTCCCCATATTCACAAAATGAGTTAAATAATAATAATAATAAAAAAAAAAATACTTTACAAAGTAAGTATTCATGTCAAACATAATAAATTGAAAAAAATAAAAATAAAATATATTACTTTACAAAGTAAATATTCCATGTCAAAAATAAAAAAATAGAATACTTAATAAAGTAAACATTCATATCAAAATTTACCAACGAGATGAAAGAAAAGTATACAACAGAGCTTAAAAAAAAGAAAAAAGACAAATTCTAAAAATTAAAAAGGTATATAACATTAGGCCATGTACATCATTGAAGCAGCTCAATCCCAAGCCTTTTTGTCTTCAAGATAGTCTTTAATTGTGTAAAAAGCTTTCTGGCATAGCTTACGTTTTATAAATAATTTGAACTTATTCATACTAAGGTCTTGAATATGGCTAGGGAGTTTATTATAAAAACGTATACATTGGCATCTAAATGAACCACCAATTTTTTTGAGCCTGGTTTTAGGAATGACAAAATTGTCTAAGATTTATTATTCTAATTAAAATTGGATGTTGAGGGTTTATTTAATTAAAGTTGTAAAGATACTGGCTTTTTCATAAAACTTTATAACCGTTCCTTAGTTAAAATACTATTTAGGAGATTCAAAATTTAAATTCGTCATAGAAAATTTTGAGTACCTAAATAATCTGCTTATCAGTATTTTAGCTAATTAATGGTTATAAAGTTTTTATGAATATGGCTGTACATAATTTTGTACAACCCAAAGCACAATTTTCCGCTAAACTTTTTGGAAGAAGAATCACACCAACTACGATGAAACATAAAAATGTTTCATCGTAGTTGGTGCGATTCTTCCAAAAAGTTATGCGATGGCGATGTTATTTTTAACATCGCCTTGATTTCCACAAATAAAGCGGCTGCGGAAGCTTCTCAAGTAATTAGCGTTACAAAACGTAGGGGTAACGTTTTATCATACCTTTAATTTACCTCAGCTTTAAAAAAAAACGTTAATTTCATAATATTGTATCTAGTAAAACTACTGGACTTATACGAAGTAAGGGTAAAATATCTGACTACATAAATAAACTATAATAACTTATTTGCATCAAGAAAAACCTTTTGGTCTACAAAGTAAGTAACCAAGTTTAGTGCACAAAAAGTAAGTACGATTAAAAATGGTAATTAATTCAAAATCCGGTCTGTTAATATTTCCCTAACATCCTTCCCTTGATTTCTCTGAACACTTAAGCCATGAGAAACAGTTTCCCATCTGTAAAGATAATGTGAAAAAAAATTATGATGAGAAACTTGCAAAGGAAGCAATGAATTCCACGTTTTATGGATAAAATATATTTTTATGTTTTAATGTAAACTTTTAGAGGTATTTGATTTAAGGGCACTTGCTTCAATTTTAATTAGACATGGTTTTATGATGTTTCATGTTAGTACGGGTAAAAAGTGTTGTTTGGGGATTGTAGTCAGCAAAAGACGTGTAAGGCAAGAATATTAGTGGGAAGTACAATCCCCGTATACGCTAAAGTGGTTATGATTATGACCATACATCATCGCAATGCCCGTAGCCTTTTGGGCACATTTCCAGTCGACACCGATGCGGAGGATTTTTTGGGCTTTTAAACATAAATGAGTTGCATTTTATTTCCCTAACTAGCTGTCTCCCGCGGCTTCGCTCCCGTCAGCTGGCTACCTACCTACCTACCCTACACCTACCTTACACCTAACCTACACCTACCCTACACCTACCCTACACCTACCCTACACATAAATGCATGCAAATAATTCTATTTTATCGAGGTATTTCTTTCCGACTTGCTAGACAAAAGTTGTGATAGCTCGGTTAATATACATGTTATAAAAATAATTTATAGCCTATAGCACTCAGGAATAATGTAGCTTTCTACCAGTAAAAAAATTTTTAGAATTGGATCATTAGTTCCAGAGATTACCCCTACATACAAACTTACAAATTTTACCTCTTTATAATATTAGTATAGATAATAAAAAGAATCGAATTCAATTTACCATGTTTGATAACTTTTCAAAACACACAACATTTGCATTGTAATGTATGTACGAGTATGTTGAAACACTGGGTGGAGTTTCCTTAGGTAACATAATGGGACCAAATACGCAATATTGGTTGAACAGTTGGCTCCAACATTGCACCTGCCACCTGACATGTTCCCAGCATAATTGTTCGCCAGTTCTCACAGATACATTCGTAACACTAGATTGCATTCCTTTTTCCGCAATTTGGCAAAAAACTCGCAATATACCATTGCACAGAATACGCATTGTATAAACAAAGGCGCGTATTACAATAATTAAGTTTGGCAATGTCTGCTATGCCTTAATTGTAATCTTTGTGATTGAATTAATTCATTAGTCTCAGTTTTTTTGTTGAGTTTGAAATCTGTTCGGAGAAATTGTGGGAACAATGTGAGAAAAGGTAACTGTTTGCAGAAAGTGACATGTTTGAAATAACGACACATTGAAAGCTAATTGGCAGAGAAAGAACCCTTCTAATTACTTATTATCTCTTGCAGCGTGCATGTGCGTATTTGCTAGGTAGATAAATTCACCAATTGTTAGCAACAACAATGTCATTTCCGCCAAAAAGCATCGGCAAAGGCTGCTAAAACATCACCGTGGAAACTAAGGTGAACATGAAGTGAACTATCATAATCATTCTACTGCAGCTATGGGTGGACAGCACACTTTATATAAGTTTTGACAGTTAATTGCTTACAAAACAGCTTTACTGGACATCCTCCAATCCAGTTTTATTTTTAACTAGCTTTTGTCCGCGGCTCCGCCCGCGTGTATGTCGATTATCGCGTAAAAAAGTAGCTTATGTCCTTCCCCTATCCCAGACTATATATCTTCCAAATTTCATGAGGATTCGGTAAACGTGAACGTGATTAGCGTGAAAGCGTAACAGACACAGACAGACAGAGTTACTTTCGCATTTATAATATTAGTAGGGAAGTAGGGATTATTATCTATTATTTTTTTAATTTCAATTCTATTATAAATTAATTTATCATTTTCTATTTAAATGCATATGTATTTCTCGGAAGAACACTGATTTCTAAGATACAGGCATTTGCCTAGTTTAGAATTCAGGGTTTCATTGTTAGTAATTTTAGCCTTTTTACATAATATTACCACTTAAAACTGTTATTGTATAGCTTCGATAAATTATTTATTATTATTATAATCTTGTTCTTCCAGGAAATTCCCGCGCCCTTCACCAGTCTGTCCACCGAAACAGAAAACGCAGCGTTGGAAATCCTCCCCGTAAAACTCAAACAATCAAAACTAAGCCCACCCAGAGATTCAATTTCAAACGGTTGTCAATTGAAATTAAACCTAACATCCGCTATAGACAATACAAATAAATTGCATCCAAAGATCACTTTCATAATACAAGCACCAAGCAAAACAAGCGTTTACAGCCGCAGGTCGTAAGGTAGTAAGTACAACAACGCACATAAATACAGTAACACACTTAATGCTGGTCTATAGTGCGTCTATTCGACGTAGTGAGTAGAACGCACTATAATAGAGAGGTACTTTAGCTTACAATGTAGTAGGTAGTAGGCCTGTTCGCACCGTTACTGTAGGGAGGAGAAGCTTATGAAAATATCGATAATGCAGGACCTAATTTAGAAAGAAAGAAAAAGACTTTGTTTGCGCCAAGCATGACGCATACCAAAAATAAACAAAATTACAAAAGTTATGCAAGTTGGGAAGATATGCGTCACATTCGCGCAAAACGGCCATCGCTCAGCATAATGCTGGAACTCATGTGCGAGACAGAGCCACAGCGCTGGTTTTAAGCGACAGCCGGCGTTGACAGAATGACGTCGATCGGAGCAGTATAAAAAGTAATTAAAAAGAAATAAATAAAATAAAATATATAAACATGTGTATGGGTAGTTCAAAGTTCAATATAGTCATGATAGAACTTTCGGAGTAGATTGCGGTGATACAGTAATTAAATCTGTTTGACCCTGCCATTAATTATAAATGTAATATAATATGAACGACTTTAGATAGCGATCTGAACTTTGAAGATGCGCAAGATCAATCAAGATAGAATTTGTTATTAACGGAGATATAAAAATATGCATAACAACTAAAAACTGCAACAAACTTTATAAATCTAGAACTTTACTATGAAATAAACTCTTTAATTGATGATAAATAAATCGTTTTGGTATAAATAGAATAGAATACTCTTTATTATGTACACCATATTAGTTATAGAAAAGATAGATGAAGAAATCATTACATAGGGTGACATAATGGGCGGCCTTATTGCTAAAAGCAATCGTTTAAAGATAACCTTTGAATGATTTTGAAGAGAGAAGGAATAAACAAACCACAACTTGCAAAGGATATAATCAAAATTTCAGTCAGGTAAGATTAATGCTAAAGGTTACCGACATAGCCCGAAGGATCGCCAAATTGAAGTGGCAGTGGGCAGGGCACATTGCTCGCAGAACAGATGGTCGATGGGGCCGAAAAGTTTTGGAGTGGCGACCGCGTACCGGAAGACGCAGCGTTGGAAGGCCTCCCACAAGGTGGACCGATGACCTGGTGAGGGTCGCGGGTAACCGATGGATGCGAGACGCACAGGACCGGTTGTTGTGGCGACACTTGGGGGAGGCCTATGTCCAGCAGTGGACGTCTTTCGGCTGATATGATGATGATGATGATGAAGATAAACGCGAGAATTTCAATAACAAAACAAAAAATATTTCTTGGAAATATGGTAAAATACAGGATTTTGATAACACTTCCATTTAGTACCTTCAATGTTGATTTTTATGTGCACCCTATTTCCCATTTATCGATACGATCTAGCCACATCCCTAGCAGCACCTGCAGCTACCCGCGTGCAGTGACCGGCAATGAGGTCGCCTATGCACCGCGTCGCGTCGCCCAGCGCCTGCGCACGCATACGTGCAAACATTACTGTCACTAATAGTAATTGGTGTCATAGATTTAGTTCAGTTACATATTTGTTTCTTTTTTATATTTGCGCATGTTTTTTTGACAAAGAAAAATGCAAGCGGAAGCACAATGGCTTCTTTTGAAAAAGGAGGTGGTTCGGTATTCATCTGTGTCCATGTACTTTTTTTTAGTTTTGACCAAGTTTTGACAATGTTCATATTGTAAGTATTTCATCATCATCTGCCTTTTCCCAACTATATTGGGGTCGGCTCCCAGTCAAACCGGATTTAGCTGAATACCAGTATTATACGTGGAACGGCTGCCTACCAGACCTCCACAACCTATTTACTGGGTAACACGGTACTTCTTGGCAAGACTGGTGTCAGATTTTCTGGCTTCTGATAATCCGTAACGACTGCCAAAGATCACATGACAGCCGGGACCAACGTCTTAACGTGCTTTCCGAGGCACGGAGGAGTCTCGATATGTTTATATGGTCACCTATCCACAGACCAACCTCGGCAAGCGTTGCTTAACCTTGAAGATTGGTCCGTGCGGCTGGTATAATTTAGCCACAAGCTCCTCGAGCTATTGTAAGTATTTAATTTTCATTTTTGTTGAAAGTCAATCTTCTCAAACTAGACCAACGCATTAATTGTTATTGTTGTACGTCCGAATGGAAAATGTTGCGTAAGCAAAAGTGTATTGCCCAATTAGCAAAATAAATAAAATCTAAATCTAATGATTAAACCTGGCAGTCCCAGGTATTGGTGTACAGAGAAAATTCCTCAATTTTAAGAACGTGTATCATTCCGATGTCCATCAAAATCTGTGAAAAATACATCCAATTTCCGTTAATTTTTTAGTTCATTTGCCGTAGGCATCGACTAGAATTTAAAAATTTTAGTAATAGTACTTAGTCTTTTAGATAGTATCGTCATTGTCATCGCCATCCGTCGTCACCTTGTGCGAAGGGTCAATCTCCTTCTTTTCTCGCTAGATAGTTTTACATATCTAACAAATAATTTAATGTCACAGAAACCAGTCACCAATCTTTATAACTCTGCAAACAGGACGCCATTATTCGTTGCAACACAAATCTTAGCCAAACCAGTCGGCATGAAATTAAAAATACACAAAAGGCCACTGACTGGCCTGGATTGGCAGGTGGAAACGTAGTCTAATCGCTGAGCTTAATTCACAATGGTATTGCGACATTTATTTGAAAAGGAATCGCGAATTATAATTTCCTGACTAGATTAAGAAATCTTAAGAAAATTGAGTAATTATAGGTAGCTAGGTTCTGAGTGTTAAAATTCCAGATAGATAATATCGTCTGCACGTATTTCTCAATAGTGTGAAGCACTAATAAGCATCATGATTTCACCAGAACGTGGATAATAATAACAAACCCAGGGTTGATTTTAGAGGTTAAGCAGCGCTTACCGTGATCGGTCTGTGGATGTATGACCGTTAATTATACTGGGTAATTTTTTTTCCAGTGCGCAAACTTTAAGAACCACTTCTGCCCATGTAAATGAACAACTTTCCCCAAGAAAGCCATAGTCAATTCCTAAAAAAAAAATGAGTCTCCCATGACAATTTTGTATGGGAAGTTCAAATTTTTTTTTAGGAATTGACTATGGCTTTCTTGGGGAAAGTTGCTCATTTACATGGGCAGAAGTGGTTCTCAAAGTTTGCGCACTGGAAAAAAAAATATCCAGTATACGTACCGACCGAGACTTCTCAGTGGCTTGGACAGCACGTTAGTTCCGACTGTAATTTACAGATCTTTGACAGTCGTTACGGATCGTCACAAGCCAGAAAATCGGACACCAGTCTTGAGAAGGGGTTCCGGTCATTTTACACAGTTACTGGGTTGTAGAATCGTTCCATGTAAATGACTGGTACTCAGCTGGATCCCGATGGATGACTCTAACATAGTTGGGAAAAGGCTAGGCAGAGTGGTTGATTGATTTCACCAGAACAGCCAACACCTAACTTCAAGTAATTTGTTTAAAATATTCAAAACTACTACTGGTTTAAAATATATTTGTAAACCAGTAAAGTAAATAAACGTCTATCTAGAATGTTAAATAGAATGAGTAAACGAATTTCGTTCAATAATGCTGAACGTAACTTCCCAAATTGAATGTCCAAATACAATCAATCACAAAAGATCCCTTTTAAATTGCTTTTCGTTTAATAATACTGGTAGGTACGAATTACACTGTGGTTTCAATCATAGTTCTTAGATAATCCTCTATTAGCCTCATTTTGACTGACTTGAATAAAGCAAATGATTGACTTCTGCTGACCATTACCTACTTGTTATGTAGTTCCGCCACTACAATGGTAATGCTAGCCTTTGTGTAGTTCACAAAGGTTCTGTAATTAGTATTATGCAGTAGAAAGCCTAGCCTAGTTTCTTTTTAGTCTAGGCATGAAAGGAAATTGCAGGGTATGTTCCTGCCAGGGTTGCGGAATTTGTTCGAAAGAGTCACCGCGGCCCTGGAACGCAAAGGACATGAGAAGGAACACGGATGGATTTTAGTCAGTAAGAGTCTGACACTATGGACACTCCCCTCCGCTTCACCCAGAGCGGAAGAAGTCATTTGATGATTTCCCATCCATAAAAAGGGTATGAGTGTAAAAGGCAAAGGTGCTCCACACAACACATGTGCTATAAAATGTTATAGAACATTCAATAACTTTGGTTCTGATATTAATGTTAACTTCTGTTATAATTGCGTTAAAAATTCTAAGCAATGTTTAAAAAATTACAGAACACTAAACGGATTTAAAAAATTACTTACACCTCGAGAAATGTATGATCGGTTTCAATCAAAGATACATTCCGGTGACATACTCGTTCGCATTTAATAAACTTCTAGGAAGCTTTGACAGATCTAGAAACCACATAAATCTTGCCCTAATTACTGCAACAGTTGTCTACTTCTCAACCACAGAATGTGTAATCTTGTATCATACGTTGTAAAGGCAACATTCTATCGCGCTTTGATCTCTGCTTACCCCTTAACTATGTGACGTTAGATAACATAGCACAAAGATATTATAGGTTTGTTTATGGTATTCATAAAAATGGTAATCTCTGAAAGATTTCTTCCTACTACGAAATTTTTTTCACTGAACTTTCCGGAAAAATAACAGTTTCTGTAGGATCAGCAACAAGAGTGAAGCTGCCGAAAAAAACCGTATCAAGGCCGTGTGATGATTTTTGAGTTCCTGACAGATCACGGTCCGTCAGAGTCCCGGGCAGGAACCCAACTTTTCTAAAGAGGCGACATTTTAGAGCTCTTTTATAGCATATTGCTTGGTTTCTGCTTACACCCTTACAGTATAAAGTTAAATAATTATAATTAAGTTAGACTCGTGCAGCCTGAGGTAATTACCGTAAAGCGCACTGAGGCGATCAGTAGCGAAAGTTGAATAATTAATCATTCTTGTAGATTTTATCCTCAGTAATTGGGCTTAGTTTAGTGTGGCTTTAACTGTAGTGTGTAAGTAGTTGTGTTACAATGTGCAATTATGTAATATATTAATATTAATGAACATGATGTACCTACTTTTGAAAGGACCCAAAACAATAACTAGTGAGAGAAGAGTACATCTATTTTGGTTTTAATACAACACCTGTACCTATAATAATTACCCATAGATTTAGACAGAAGTGTACCTACACTACGGAATTTCACCAGTTCTGGTTAAGTAAGACTGCGTTTCCATGGGATGTGTTTGTTAAGAACCAATAGACCGGACCTCAGGAAAACGAAGGAACTCTATTGGTTCTTAAACCTAAGCTTAAGTCCGATATAATGTAGCCTATCAATCGACCACAAATTCAGACTCCGGGCTGCTAGTGCTGCTACGGAGAAATTCGGTATTTCTATTCCAATTATTGGCCGACCCACGAATCGAAACCAGGGTCCCATATTCAGCAACGAGGTTGCTACTAGACCAATTGGTACTAGACCAATGAAGCATTAGGTATTTCGAATTTCTTCCCATGCATAGTAAGCTCGCCAAGAAGGCAATAAATACCACTCCTGATTTCCTGTTGATCCAACCTTGTAAACAGACTATTCAACAAATAACAAGTTAATTCATAAATAATACAATAACATAGCGTTTCATGTCGTAATACATAATGTATGTAGATTGTATACATAGGGCTCATTCTCAAGCCTACAAACGGCCTATTGATGCCTGTGCGTGCGACGCATGGCAATGCACTAACATTATAATCTAATGTAGGGAAAAATGGACGGTTCGCAGAAATGCAGGATACATTCTTAAATGTTGCTGTTTTCCTTGTTTTGAGGTAGTTATGGTGCGTTGTGTTAGCGATGAAGCTGGATACTCAGAGCCCGCTACAGATTCATTGACCGCCGTAAGGGTAATTGCAGAAGTTGCCACGGAAATTGGTAACCATTGTGAAATTGTTTATGGTGTCTGTCTAGAAACATTATGGTACATTAATTTGAAAATGGAATTGAATTACGTAATATAACTAATAAAAAAGCAAGGAAGAAGAAACATGTTGCGGTAACCCCAAATATATCACCAGATGAAATGCACAGATAGAGCAAGTAAAATGTGACAAATAAGAAGATTATGAAAGCCTTTAATAAAATAAGATTGGAATACACCGACAGAAGCGAAACTCTGATGTAGAAGAGGTATAAGAGAGAATATATTTTCATTCTTAAATCTTATCTACTGTAAAAGAAAGAAAAATATTTATTTGGGACTCGCACAAGACGAACAAAAAAGTAAAGCAAAATTAATTAACAAAAGCTGCTGTTAGCACGAAGTTAATCTGTGCGGGGCCAAAAGCTGCGATATTTTAAAAAAAATACCAGACAAATGCGAGTCAGACTCGCGCACGAAGGGTTCCGTATCATTATCTATTAAAAAAAACGGCAAAAAAATAATGTTTGTTATAGGGGAGCCCCACTTAAGTATTTATTTTATTCTGTTTTTAGTATTTGTTGTTATAGCGGCAACAGAAATACATCATCTGAAAATTTCAACTGTCTAGCTATCACGGTTTATGAGATATAGCCTGGTGACAGACAGACAGACGGACAGCGGAGTCTTAGTAAAAGGTCCCGTTACCCTTTGAGTACGGAACCCTAAAA
Organism: Melanchra persicariae; assembly: GCA_947386135.1. Lineage (NCBI taxonomy): Eukaryota > Metazoa > Arthropoda > Insecta > Lepidoptera > Noctuidae > Melanchra > Melanchra persicariae. The sequence continues at coordinate 21,860,847 of OX376650.1, forward strand.
AATATCACACCACTGGTATTCTGATAGAGCCTGTAGAGGCTCTCTCTCTACCTGACGTAGGCGTAGGTACGTACTAGTTATAAGTAAAACTTACATCTTATTGGTACGTTCAACTATGTCCACGTAAATCTGATACTAGCTCGCATGCATTATTGCAGTGACCTCAACTAATAGATATTTACAGATAGTGAACGACCCAATGAGCACGACCTGCCATAAATACAGGTGAGGGAATTCGAAGTAACAGTTTATGCTATGACAAAATTGTTTGCTAAGTTCATGATGTCAGATTACAGATATGAGAATACTTTGATTGTGATGTCATTTGATAAACAATAAAGGACGTAGGTACCTAAGTTATAAAGTACAAAAGGGCCAAGGGTAAGACAGACAATATACGAGGCCTACAGATCTGCAACCTAATTTAGCCATACACTCACAATTTCTTGATAACTATCTGCCTCAGATTTCCAATCTGCATCTTCCAAAACACGAATTTTGAAAGCATGCGATGCTAAACTGTTAAAACCTTTTAAAAATATTGATAGTTTCAATAACGGGTTCGGGTATATCGTTTGCTAGTTTTTGCATCTAACTGGAAACTACACATGTCTTCAGCTTTCGCAAGCAACCAGCAAGATTTAATAATTTATTCAAAACAAGAGTAACATGGTCAGCAATTTATCACTCTACTTGTGACGTGAAAGTTCGCTGCGTGAAAGGGTAACTAGGTACTAAAGTACAGTCTCGACGAACGATAAAATAGCCACGTAACAGGCACAATATTATCAACCTTTGACCGATAACCTCAATCGTAATTCCAAGCAGTTTCCTACAATTCCATCGTCGATAAGTCCCACATCGATTACCACATAAATTAAGTTAATGTTACAAATACGTTAGGAGTTAGACAGTTAAATTGCTTCGGCACAATCGCTACTAGGATTCGTGCCTTATCGGTATTTCGTTCACCTGTTGGTTGGACGCCTACAGATATCGTATCCAATGGAATTTATATTATTATTGTGTAAGAGGTTACTTCGGTAGGCATTTTATATAGAGGTGGGACTTTAACTATATGAGCAAGAATTAATTGAACCCCTTATGGTGATAACTAACAATCAAATCTGTGAGAATTGCAGAGATTATTTTAGAGAAAGCTTTTAAGAGCCTTTACGCGGTACGGCTTTTCTTACAAACTTTCAAATCCTTTTTTTCCGAAATTAATGAACCGATTTTAATAAAACTTGGTCTGGGTAGGTCTAAATAGTTATCAAAAAACATTATTGAAAAAGATTTTAGAGGGGTTGAGAAAACGATTTTAAGTTTTCTATAGAAAGTGAAAAATCACTATATCCTTTCCCCTGAACTCTTTTTAGTTTTTTTTTTCTGATTACTATTTAGACCTAGATATCTAGCGTATGCATACCAAGTTTTATTAAAATCGGTTCATTGATTTCGAAAAATAAGGATTTGAAAGTTTGTATGAAAAGCCGTACCGCGTAAAGGCTCTTAAGCAGAGATTTAAAAAAGAAAAAAAATAAAGAAGAATAGTTACTTACGTAAGGCAAAGCAAACAACCTACTAGATAATATAATACTCAAATGAAGCAGTTACTGATGTCATCAAACCAAGGAACAATAACGCCTGCCAGTAATAATCAAATCCTTTCAAAAAAATTCATCTAACAAACCTGGTGATTGCAGAACATTCCATCAACCATTCTTGCGACTGCTATAAAATTTTACGAGCCGATTATGACGATGTAGACAGCAATACTTGACACATTACCTGAAACAAGAGAAATTATCATAAATACACAAAACACAGCAGCCAGAGAAAGTTCGTAACATTAGCTAATAATACCCAAGGAGTCATAACACGATACTCAAGAGCCGTCTCATATGAATGAGTGAGCAACGACGCACTTTCCTGTGGAAAGTTGTCGCATAGAACATTCACTAAACAGTGATGTTGTAATTGTGAAGTAACGCTTATATTTGGTAATGTGGTTATGAGAGTCTGCTTGTGGAGGAACATTAACATTAATTACCACTTCGTTACTTGGATAATCTTCTTAGTGACAAGTATCATACAAGATTGCCTAGTTATTATTCAAAGCGAATACCAGAGTTTACAAGGGGCGACTAACAAGGGAGGCTAATCTACAAAACCTAGTTACTGGATATCATTGATAAGACATGGGCCAGACTTTTGGGCTTAAAACGACTAGGTACTAAGAAATACCAACAACACACACAAACTACTATTAAATCTACAAATGACAGCAAAAACTAACGCCAAGTGCTATCGAAGGAAAAATCCAGAGAAAATTGTAGATACAATAGAAAGTGTCAACTTCATAAATAAAACAAAAGAGAAGCTAGAACCTACAGTACACATTGTTACCTTTGCCCTCAACACGCCTTTACACACAATCTATTTATCAGATATTACCAACAGTGCTGTTAGGACGTGACATTTAGCTCCCAGGCCAGGCACGCCTCCACAATAATTAATGATTACTAATATTGATATTGCACGTATAATAATTATTTAATTTCAGATTTTGGAGAAGATATAACTAAATGCTAAACAATAAGAGGTGTCCTTTGCAAATATCAGTTTATGTTTTATGGTTTTGATAGTTTGGTGGAATCCTTTAACAATAATAAAACTTAAACACAACTTAAAAATAGTTACAGAGTCTCCTAAAAGTTTGTTCTGAGTTCGTGTTCCTGTCTGCGATCTTTATCTTGCCAAATCTCATCACTTGGCTTCTCCAAAGTCGTATTAATATTTTAAACAAAGCTTAAAGCAGATGCTTTAAACCAAGGAGCCGAGGTCAAACCATCCACTATTTATGTGTCAATACTACTATCTTGATCTCGCAGTTTATCAATATTTTAATCAATACCAGTCTCTCTCTTCGATTCGCTGATAAATGGTTATTTAAACATGTTTATTTTTCTTTTACATATAATAATATTTTTTACAGTTCAAAGCGCATGAATCAATTGAACTTACATGGAGCACAAATGCGATAATTACAATTTATAAACGCAATCAAAATAACAAATTTACGACAACTTTAGCGTCTATTTTAGCCAGTAAACTTCTCATAAAGCCTTCCGTGTATCGGCATTTTGGATTCGTTCTCATCCTAGTTCGAAATGTCAATTGCAGGAAATAAAACGTTTGTATCCTGTCCTTTCTGATTTCTACTAATAATGAGTCCATTTCCACTTATACGATAAAGTTCAATCAGATCTTGGTTCTCAAATCTACGATTATTTTAGGCATTACAAATTTTTACTCAAGATCCTGAATATTATCATCATCATCTTTCTTCTCTTGCCCCTTGTTCTTTTCTCTTCCCATTTCGGTTTACCAACCATCAATCCACCACTGACTGTTTTTTCTACCATATCATTCCTCTCACTATCCATACATATTTCTTGTCTTCCTCTCCGTCTCTATCGTTTTGCTTGGCATTCGTAATGATGGTACTCGTCAATCTTTACTCTTTTCAGCCAGAAGATAAATAATCCAATAATACCTAGTCTTCATTTCCTTATCCTACCTCCTCATTAAGTTAAACATAATTATGTTATTAATGTTAACACTTAAATGACATGCGCATTATATCGCAGTTATGTTCAAGGCGTAAGTCATTTATAAATCAAAATGACCATTGATAATAATTGGGAACTAACGGATAATGATTTATGTGTAATATGTGTGGGAGTTATCGGAAATGCAGGATTTGAGGTGCAAATTGATAATGATGATGATAATTGACGCATCGGGTTGGAAGCTGACTCAATTAACAGGACTAACTTAAAATAACGACCTCAGTAAAAATACATTGGAGATTTTCATCATTTCTTCTTTTCTGACTTAGACCATTGGGAATTCTAGCAGTACCTACAAAGATAATTCTGATGATTTTGCCTTTGAAGCTTATAAACTGCTATATGTCGCAATTCATTCACATATCAATTGACTAACCTTGTACACGAGGTGATTCATCATCATCATCATCATCATATCAGCCGAAAGACGTCCACTGCTGAACATAGGCCTCCTCCAAGTGTCGCCACAACAACCGGTCCTGTGCGTCTCGCATCCATCGGTTACCCGCGACCCTCACCAGGTCATCGGTCCACCTTGTGGGAGGCCTTCCAACGCTGCGTCTTCCGGTACGCGGTCGCCACTCCAAAACTTTTCGGCCCCATCGACCATCTGTTCTGCGAGCAATGTGCCCTGCCCACTGCCACTTCAATTTGGCGATCCTTCGGGCTATGTCGGTAACCTTGGTTCTCTTGCGGATATCATCATTCCTGATTCGATCACGCAAGGAAACTCCGAGCATTGCCCTCTCCATTGCCCTTTGGGTGACTTTAAGCCTTCTGATGAGGCCCATTGTGTGCGACCACGTTTTGAGTCCCTAGGTTATCACTGGCAACACGCACTGGTTTGTACTTTGTTGGCACTTTCGTCTTGAGACACTGTGGTATGTGAGACGAGAAGATACCGCGCAACTTCCCGAACGCCGCCCAGCCGAGTCGGATTCGACGGTTGACCTCCTGATTGACAAGGTGATTAAACCTAATAAACATCATCGAAAACTGTTGATCGCCTGAAGCTACATCTTCAAGTACCACGGAACTACTTAGGAGCCCCTCAATGTAGAGCAGCATTGCTATGTCAAACCCACAAAGGAATTGATCTATTAACTTAGCATTAATCGATTTCATACAAGGCATTAGCAATGGACTTATCGTAACATGATCTACAAACATGAGAACATTGGATTAAGGTCGAATTTAAATGTTTTCACACGAGTAGTAAATGATAGATGAAGAAACTGGTGCCCTTGCAGTGAGTAGCAGTCAAATGGGTAATGACAGTGGAGAAAGAAAAGTATCTTCCGTTTTTTTTGTCGATAGAAAATCATCAAACGACTTCCCCTGCGCTGGGCGGAGCGGAAGGGAGTGTCAGACTCTTTCTGAATATAATAATAAAAATATTTATTGAAACAATAATAAGTTTACAAAAAGTGTATCTACATTATGGTTCAGTAGTTATTAATCTAGGCGTATAATAGTATTATAATATTCTGGATAAAAACTATGGTATGACAAAAATATAAAATTATAGTAAATTTCAGTCATCAGTTGCAAAAAAAAAATAGAATTCTGAAGGTAGTGTAGTGCGTTGCTCGATTTAGGTTTATTTATGTGTTTCAGGCCATCTCTAATAAAACCCACCTGTGTTTCTTCAAATGCCCTTTGCGTTCCATGGCCGTGGAAACTCTTTAAAAAAATCCGCAATTCAGGAAGGAAAGGTACCTGAATTGATATTTAAAACGGCTGAAAAACTGGCATTTGAAGCAATACAATCAATTTACTTAGCACTAAAAATACATGTCTCTCTCGCTCTCAAAACATATTAAAATTCTATATCGATATTCTCTCCAGAACATTTTTTTTTGGTCTTGTGTAATGAAATTTCGAGTGTGTGAAACAATATTCCATTAGCTTTCAATTTGCAATGACAAAATTAATATTGACAGTAATTAATTGAAATGCTTTCTCTTTAACAATTTACAAAGTTGCTGTCATTATTAATTACCGCATGACCGCTGTAAAGACACGCCCAAAAATTCATTTGGAAACCATTTTTTCTCACGAATGTCACAATCAATTACGTACTACATAACATCTTTGAATTATCATTTGTAAAAACGAAACTAGTTTCTTGAATTGCATAAAAAATATTTTGTGAAGTAGTTTGAGTATTGACAGTTGGTATTTCAGATCAATAAATCATTTACGACCAATTAATAGAGTAATTAAATCCCTCACACGTCCCTATTATGATACGGATCGTTTGTCTTAGGCCGAAACGTACCGTGCCCCGCGGCGACGTCCGAAACGCAAAGATATAAATCTCGCATCGCCATTCATTCCGGCAGTTCATGAACATCGACAAAATACAATTTATACAAGCAATAAACTTGAACACAATTGGTAATCTTTTAACTTTAAGTTATAATCTCTTAAGTGATTTAAATAGCCTCGCTGTGGAGTTTACATCTCTTTTAACTGACTTCGTTCCGACATCTGCGTAATATACACGTAACTGACAAAATTGAGTACCAATATCCTTACTAATATTATAAACGCGAAAGTTTGTATGTCTGGATGTATGCATGTTTGTTTCTCTTTCACGCAAAAACTACTGAATGGATCTTGATGAAATTTGGCACAGAGGTAGATTATAGTCTGGAATAACACATACTTTTTATCCCGGGAGTATGTTCCCTTGGGATAATTTTCACGCGGGCGGAGCCGCGGGCAGCAAGCTAGTAAGGTTATAAAATCGCGTTATCATTAATATAAAGTATTCCCTTTGATTTGTATGAAGTGAAGTGAGAACCATACGTGGAGTCGACGCAGACAAAAATATTTAAAACGATAACATAACATCTAAATCAAAATAAGGTTTCATGCCCACGGCACTTTAAATAAATGTGAAGAAGGAGGCCAATGAAAAGATGGATGGACTGTTTGAGGAGTGTTAAGAAAGAAAAGGGAGTTAGTGATAGCATGACGGCTGACAAGACAGAATGGGGGAAAAGGAACGTATTGCACCGACCCCAAGTAACATGGGATAAGGGCAGGAAGATGATGATTCCCACAACATTTTATAATTAGTAATGTTGTTAAAATCGGTGCTATTTAATCAACTGTAGGCTCAACAATTATAGGCTCACCATTTATTAAAATCGCTCACGAGTACATAAACAAACGTTCATTATTAAATAATAGAGCGCCATTGAACTTCAAATGATGCACCTTAAGTTTGAAACACAAAGGTTAAATTACGAAATCAATTTTAATTTTTAATGAACCTTTAGCTGTAACAAAAGATTAGTTAACATAAATTGTACCCTTTCAAAAACAACCTATCATTATCTATGTTTGTACTTGTAGATACTTCTTGATTCAATAACGCTTTCATTATTTTCTGTCATCTTTATTCAGCAGAATAGACAATTCGGTAGTTGTACTTAAAGTCTGGACTACAAAAGATACCTTGATCCTTGAGTTTGTTTGTCCAATGTCTTCTTAGGGGTATTCGGACTAGAAATATCACTCTAGCTTAAAATAAATTAGAAGACGAACATAAAAACGCCTTATATATTAGTCGGTTATGTGTGTGAACGTTGTGAGGAGGAGAGTAACGTGAGTAAAAGTAATTTTGATTGACAAATGATATTCTATGATGTATATTCCTTATATTCCCCTCGTGGTCGTACTAATCTGTTGAATGAGGCGCCCCTGACGCAGGCGCTTCGCACTCTTAACCGTGTAGCAGAGGCGATTGATATTTTTGCTTGTACGCTGAGTGAATTCACAACAATATAATTTACAAGGATAACATCATATGAAATAAGTTTTAGAAAATAAGTTGTTATTATTAGGTTTGCTTCACTATTGCATTGGGTTGTACCTGTAATAATAGTTGTAAGTGATAAATAAATAAATAATATTATTTTCAACTGTTACCCTGACATAACAACACACAGCTTATTATAACAATTAAGTTTTAAACTTAGCCCACAAAGCTAGCAACGTAACGTATCCATAATTTCCAACGTACCAACGTTATCCGGTGTTCATGTAAATGATGATCATGATAATTGTCACGCCAGGCCAAGGTTGTAGCAATTTTAGCACAACGTCGGCTCCCTTTGTGGTTGCGGCAAATTATACGGTATTTTAGTTATTAAAAGAATTGTTGACAGAGAGTTATTAAGGCTATGGTGAATTTATTGCCTCTTGTATGATCTATTCTCGTCCAATAATTTTAATTTGGTCTATGGTTCACATGAATAGGTAATAAGTTATGCATGGTGTATCTGTGACGCTTTCTTAAAAGTTGTGTTTATTATTTATTTTAATACTGTAGGTATGGAATTTTTACTACTGGATTTATGAATACCTGTGACCCTCATGGATGCAAGAAGCACAGTACTGGTCGATGTGGCAACGCTTTGGGAAGGCCTATGTCCAGCATAGACGTGTTTAAGTTGAAATGATGATGGCTATTTAACACGTAATTGGGTAATTATCTAGTATTTTCCAAATCTCTTGTACACAAAGATTTCCATTAAAAATGAATTTTGAACCAACCAACATCAACAACACCAGTAAGATCTTGAAAATATCAGTGAGCTTTCTACGGTTGACCGCCCACACTAAGCTACTTATTTTTATATATTTCCTTTTTCAACAATATAACTAATAAAAATGTTCCGCTTTTGCTCACTAAGTAGAATTATTATCACAGCTGTCCATCACATAGGTATCGCTGTCACATTGTCAACGTCACAACAAACACTGGGAATAATAGTCATAATTATGATTTATTATTGCGTTACTGTTCCCACACTACTGTGATCTACGGAAGTGCACCATTTGGTCACGCGATCGCCATTTTGTTACATTTCCGATGTTTTGTCATGTTAGCTGGTAATAGAGAAATCACACACGCCATGGTTTTGCCAAGGTTACACTGAGGTCGAGTTATTTTTAGAATGCACAAACTGAGTATTTAAATCCACTCATGTCAAAGAGAGTATGAAAAAATTTATTAATTTTCTTTCTCTCTTCCATTTTTTTAACGCGCTTGTACATTTTTATTATTATCAGATTGTAGATACTTTGTTTTTTATAACTAAGACTAATATTACAAAAAAATATTAAGAAGAGAATTTTTCCCTCGTATCACAAAATATAAAATTGCATAACTATAATTCATTTTTGACTAGCTCATTCTGTGCTATGTCATTTGTTTTTCATCATAAATATTATTACTTAACCAGAAACAAAAAAGAATCGCCTTCGAAAATTGAAAGTAGCAACCAAAAATTACATACTAAACGCAAAAACAGATAAGTAGCAGTTGTATATTAGAATATAATATACAAATAACAGTATACGTATGACTGCCTGTTCATTGTATATACTTGTGTAGAACGGTCATTATCAACCGAAGTGTTAAATTATATACTAAGCAGTTACTTTGACCTTTCGGTTAAGGTTTGGTAACAGTTAGCCGGCGAATGGTAATACGAGCATAGCTAATTTAATATTGTGATGTGAAATAACTGGTGTTTCAGATTCATAGCTGACAAGCGATTGGCAACCACTGCTAGATGGAAGCCTCCCCTAGACCTTGGTAAGTGGATTGATAATTATGGTAGGCAGGAAGGCCGATCCCGTCCGTATCCGTCCATCATTTGTCATCTCCGACTCACCCGTAACGATTACCAATTGCGTAAATAATTTCTATTTTTTTCAACGCTCTTGCTGTTATAGACAAATATTAATGTTCTATTATTAGGCTCAAAAAATCGCAGTAATATGCAAGGTCCATATCAGGAGGCTTTCTGCAGTTTCTGCCTACTCCTATGGGAAAACAGCATGAGTTTACATTTTTGATATACCTACCTCTAACTAGACAATTTCCTTAAATTTTAAAAACTTTCTTCTTCGCCTCAAAATAATCATTGCTATGATCCAGCGTTGCTATTTTTACGGGGACGTACTCCGCATTACGTAGATTCATCTGAATCCCATCAAAATAATTCTTAATTTGAATCTTTTGCTCATACATAGAATTTCTACTCATTCATTGGATACTTGACCAATCATCATCATCATCATATCAGCCGAAAGACGTCCACTGCTGGACATAGGCCTCTCCTAAAAGGGGCGGTTTGCCATAATCGCCACGCTTGGCAGGCGGGTTGGCGATCGCAGTGTAGCTGTAGCAATGTACCTACAGAGAATGCTGCTGCCCATTCTCTGGTGAGTCCCTTAGTCGCCTCTTACAACACCTACGGGAAGTGATGGGATGGTGCTATTCTTCTACGTCCAACACCATACGGAAACTTGACAAATACTCTCAACAAGACAGTCCTTGGGATTTGCCTATGTCCAGCCGTACCCGTTTCATACGCCGTTCATGTAAAATATTTCTCACACACAATATATTTGGTATCAGGCATCAGTTTCCATACCCTCACAATGGTGGACTGGACTTAATGACTCCGTTGTTGCATGGGAACTGATGCAGAGGATAAAGTCCATTGTGTGACGGTTGCCGAAGGTGGCGGAGCTGAGGAATTTATGTTGTACATCATAATTAGGATTATGAAGGTGTTAACTGACATACAACGTGACTATTTCATAGTTTATTTTCTATCATTCTATTTTCTAAAGTGGATGTCATCTACAATTGGTATGTAAGTATACTAACTGTCCGGCCCCGGCGACACACCGGTGTGTCGCGAATTAATCGCGAATTTAATGTTTATTTACATATACATAAGATTTACTTTATATTAGGGAATTTTCACATGTTGGGCCCGAGTGGTTAATATTATAAATGCAAAAGCGAATTAGTTTGTTTGTTACGCTGTCACGTCTGATCACCAAAACGATTTTGATGAATTTTGGTAGATATATACCTATGTGACACTGGAGATGGATATGGGCCACTCTAACGCGAGCGCAGCCGTAAATAAAAGTTATATCGTCTTCAAAGAACTTAGCAATTCTCCTTCATAGTATACAGTCAATTATTTTCATTTGCATGTAGCTGCTGTATTGTCAATTTTAAAAAACTGGGTAGGTAGTTAGGTAGGTACATTAAGTGCAGATTTTGTCATATCCGGCCTCATCTAGTTTTAAGTAGACGAAAATTGACGTTTAAAAATGTTAATTAACTAATTTGCAAAATAAATATCAATCACTCAATCACAATTATTTTGTAAAACATAGGTATGGTTATAGTAGATTGAAGTCAATGAAATAACTTTCGTCTGAGGAATAAATGTTGCGGTTAGATAGTTCAGCATAGTTTCTGCTCCAGATTTAAAAAATCACCAGAGTTTTGAAAAATCAGTCCTTGAGAGGATTACTTTCGGGTTTGCAAAATTAAAAAGCCTATTAACCTGACATAATGAATTTGACGCCTCTTCCCAACTCTCACAACACCTTGACAATGCACGAAAGAGAATGGCCCGTTCACCCCAAATCCAAGCCGAAATCCTCACAGCGATCGAAATCTTCAATAACAGTACGTAAGTTACCCAACACGCTACAAAAACAATACAAAGTAATCTCTTTATCAGACAGATAAGAGTAGGAACAAAACATTGGCGACCTCACCTCGACCTGGTCTAACAATACTAAGTGAAGCTGGGCCAGTGTCACCTCTCAGAGGTGATAAACACGTTGTATAAGTTATACAAGAGTTAACATCTTAGGTGTAATAAGATGAATGTCAGATGGTGGACCTTCTTCATAGATTCGTTAAACAAACTTGATAAAATAACCGATTCAAGATGCATAACACTAGCCTGTGTTAGGTGGTGGTTTTTAACTTGCTTAATAGAGATATTTATTCTGTGTGATATATCAGAGCTGTGTCAACAACTGTCTTGAAACAGCTCAACACTTTCTGAAACAAACACTGTGGGAGCAGTCAGTATAATAAAGAGTATTCTATTCTATTCTATTCTCAACACTTTCTGAAACAAACACTGTGGGAGTAGTCAGTATAATAAAGAGTATTCTATTCTATTCTATTCTCAACACTTTCTGAAAGCCTAATCCAAGATGTTAGGGTTCAGTAAGCCACTTGATGGCATTTAAGAATGTAATATAATTTTAATAGGAGAAAATTCTTGTACATTTATGGAACGTTCGCATTCGCCCCTCAGTCGCAATCTTTTAAAAACACCTTAAACTTTCTTACATTTTGCGACTGTGATGCGAATGTGAACATTTGTTTAAAAAAATTGGCCCTCAAATCTTTTATATATATCACGGAGAGACGCTTAGCCCGGCTGAAACACTAAGTTGAAAAATTTCACGAATGTGTAACTTCGTAGGAATTCACAATCTAACTACACCTTAATAAACCATCAGAAGAACATTAAATTAAAGCAAAACTAGATTTGCATAACATCTGTAATACCTATTAACTAATACGATTGCGTAATAAATAAAGCACAATTTCAAATAAAACGAAACGTAACGTGTGTTTAAGATAATAAGCGTAATCTCAGTTTAACCCAATATCGGACAAAGAAGTAACATTTAACCTTGCGTTACAAACAAACAAAGCTATGAATATATAAACATGTTGAGCATGCAACCGCCTCTATTTACATACAGTGCAGGCCAAATGAAAGGGTACAGTAGTGGTTAGGAGATTTTACACTTAGTGGAAGGACCGCTGCGTTTGTGGTTTAGAAAGATGGTCTGGCAATCGGTGAAATACAAGCTAAGCATAAAATGATAATGATGCCATTATAACACATACATTGGAAACTTGAAGTGAAAAGAAACATTATGTTAAATTCTTACGAATAGAAAGAATTTCAAGACGTTTGACGTTGTAATCACTATGACTACGGCCTGAACTCATATCTGCACTAAAACTGCTAGATTAACTATTGCGGAAACTTTTGATTGTTTTCAATAACATTTTATAACGTTAATTGGCTTTTGATGATCGTTAAATAACAAGGATTGTAGGCTATGCTATGCTTTAAAGATTCTAAGTTGCAAAAAGTATAGTAGCGAAGGTTTTAGATGAGTTTCTCAACTTTTTCATCAGCCATAGCCATATAAATAACATTCAGGGTTGGATCCCATACTAAAAGTGGTTTACAATGATAAGTACAATGACCTCTTAAGATTTTAGTTATTTCAATTACACCTTGTAAAACGAAATAATAGCCCCATTATTACCTATCAGCGTAAGTACAGTATTTTTCACACGTGAAATAGTTAGCGTTAGACAAGACGAATGTGCAATCTCCTCAAGAATAAAGAGAGGCTTAGTAAATATGCAAATCCACTGTCACACAAGATTGAAATGTCGATTACAGAGCAGTACCGGTCGACATTGAGAATGAACATACACCTATGATTGATACGACGATTTGTGAGAATAACCATTATGTGCTAATTGAACATACGTGAATGTAAGAAGAAGAAATATTACAGGAGGCGCTGCTGAAATTGGCCGAAGGAATTTTCAATCAATGTATAACTGCTCTGCAACCTTTTGTAATTAACTGTAAACATTCTGTTGTAGTAATATGATTTAAATATGGCTTCCAAACTTAAATGAGGTTGGACAGGTCATGGCAGCTGAATGCACAATGACGATTGAGCAAGAGACTCCACGCAGTGGATTCCTGAGGGTGGGAGACAACGCCGTCGAGCCCGGTTCAGAAAGAGATGGCGAAATGATTTGTACCGTGAGGACTGCTTTAAGATGCCTCGAATGCACGTTACAAGTAAGTACATACTTGGAGAAGGCCTTTGCCCATCAGTGGAAAAGTAATAGCCAGATACACAAATTAATATTATTGTTACTCTTTCTATGGCCTCAACAATACAGGATTGGATAAAACGTGTAAAAGTAACTGCAATCCGTAATAGAAAAATACCCGATATGATAAGGTAAAAGATTAATTTCAAGACAAAATTACTAACCATCCGTACCAACCGTATAATTCTGTAATTTCTGATCATTGCATACCGGTCCATTAGAAGGTCCTCAATCATATTAAAGCAAATTATAACATGATTAATTGATAAACGAAATCGTTTAACCCGTAAATGGTAAGCAGACATTATGTAACCTGTAGCAATACTGAAGGATTACGATATTCAAACGGAACTTGTAAGTCGTTGGACAACTTGCGAACACCATTATATGGTAATTGAAGATGTTGCTGCAATAGGAAATACATAGGTGTGATATGTTAAGGAGGAGTTATTTGAAAGGTTGATGACATGACATGGAACTGATAATGCTTTGGTTTTATGCACATAATTATATACAGTGAGAACTTTTTATGTTACGAAAATTCTATCCCTGGAATGTTCACCATTCTTAGTAGAAGGGTAGAATTGTGAGGCAATTTAACTAGGGATTCACAATCGTTCATTCGTTGGAAACTAAACTGGAGTTTATCAGCTTACCCAGGGAACTGAGTTTTATATGATAGTCTGACGAACTGAAGTAACATCTGTACATGATGATGTACGACAAAAGGAAAGATCGTAGACAAATCGAAAAGGAAAGATCGAAAACAAACGAAGGGAGAATTTTCTCGACGAGATTACTCGGCGCATCATAACACTCAGCAGTAATCAAGAAGGACGATCCAAAAGGTGACGTAGTCCATCAGACCGATTAGATGGGTTATAACAAACTGTAAAGAATTCACTATCGTCGTTCGTTATTGCGTGCAAGTGATTGCTATTTCCTTACATGTCACGTAGAAGTAAGTTTTTCCAAACAAAAAGTTTAAAAAGAAATCCTGAATGTAAGCACTGTTTTCCACCATTACTTTTTATAAACTTGCTGTCCCCTGTGTTCCATGAAAAGGCATTTTTCTTATTTGGCTTTTTTGTTATTTCATAGTTTTATTGACTTCCCAAATAAAATCCAAAGTTCATCCAAATCGCAGTGATCAACATGCTTCAGAGATATGCAACATCAATAATGTGTGTTCTACATCAGCGTATGTAATTCGTTAATCAATTTCTTTTCAAGTATGTCGCTTAGTATGTCGTCAGTAAAATGAATGGTTATAATTCAAATAAAGAACTGTTTCAACAAAATCATAAATCTGTCAATACGTTATGCAAATAGCAATTAGGTACACCATCCCAATACATGTTCTCATTTACCATTACCCAATAGTAACAATTAAAAATACCAACAACTTCTCTCGGTATCTGGGTCGTCATATTTCGGAGTAGTGTCCAAGCTAAGGCCAGACTAATGAGCCAGCCAACTAATTAGCATACCCACTGAACTTTAAGACTTGGTTGTTTGATTGTGGGCAATAAACGGTATTTGAAACTAGTCTAAATTGGTCTATAAACAATTAGATCATATTTGATGATTGTTTTTATGGATCCGGATTTAAGGAATATTGTGATTTTTGAGTCTGTGGGCTGTCATAATATTGAAGCAAGTATTTTTTTTTTTTTTTTATTAGTGATGGGTTTGCTCTTGACTCTAGTCAATGTCAGATATGACAGAGACAAAGTCTACGATGGAGCGAGCTTACGCAGAAGGAGCCTGTTCACTCTAACTTTGAAGAGATTAGGGCTGTAAGCTTTTGGAAACACAGACGCAGGCAGAGAGTTCCACTCCTTTGCTGTGCGCATTATAAAAGACGTTTGGAAACGCTTAGTGCGAATTGGTGGAATAGCTACAAGGTAGGGATGGTAAGATGCAGTGCGTCTGGATGTCCGATGGTAGAAGGGGGCCGGTGGGATGAGGTCGTGGAGTTCTTGGGCACACTCACCGAAGTACAATCTGTAGAAGACCGATAAGCAGGCAACCTTACGGCGATGAGCCAAGCTATGTAGCTTGGCATCCACCAGTTTTGCGTCACCGATGAGCCTCTTAGCTCTGCGTTCCACCGAGTCAAGCGCGGCAAGCTGATACTTAGCTGAGCCATCCCAAAGGTGGCTACAATACTCCATGCAGGATCGGACTTGTGCTTTGTAAAGGGTTAAAAGCTGTCCAGGCCTGAAGTATCGCTTCACCCTATTTAGGATGCCCAGCTTTTTGGCCGCAATTTGGGCTTTGTACTCGATGGTGGCGCCGAAGTTGAGACTGGATGTCAACTCCATGCCTAGGAGCTCGAGCCGATCAGTAACGGGAACAGATGCACCCCGAAAAGTAGGAGTTTGGTCAAAGCGACGACTCCTTTTTGCGGTAAAAAGACACGCCTGTGTTTTGGCAGTATGTGTAGCAATGACTCCAGGGAAAACAGTGATTTAATAATAAATCTATACTAGGTTGATGGAACGTCATCCTGAGGAGATAAATGAATCAGTCAAATCAAATCAAATACCTTTATTTGTGTACACAGGTAAAAAAGGTATAACAATTACGTGGTAATGGGTCTCTGTGCCCTGCCACAGTAGGTGGCATACAAACATTAGTATTAAATTACATTAGCAGGTTAAAATTACATTTTAAATGTGCCAAAATATTTTAAATTATAATAATATCAAATAATACTATCTTCCTGTTTATTAGTATCCTACAAATTAACAGGAATAATAATTACAATGCGGCATTTTCTACCTATATCATGTGAAACCTCTAAGTATCGTTTGAAACTAAATGTTATGCCTTCACGATGGGGCATCAATAGCCTACTCATTGTTTTCAAGTAAGACCAGTTTTATCCCGTGCGTGTTCTATTAGGGGTTATTATTCTGGGTTTATCCGCTCCTCTTTTTTTGTTCAGGGGATCTTCCTATGGAATGCGCTCCCTCTGAACATCAGGATGGCAACCAGTCGGCTGTCCTTTAAGGTGAAGGCACGTGAGCACATTCGCAAGAAGTTGGTAGAATCATCACAGCGTTAATTCGTTGGATTCGTTTTTTCTTAATAACTTTGTTTATGTGTATGTATATGTATCTATGATTGTATTATTTTTTTTTCTCCTCTCTGTTTGTCCTTCCTTTAAGTTGCACCTGCCATGTTTTCTCTGCACCACCCTAAGGTCGACTGGTAGAAAATGCCTATGGCATTAAGTCCGCCTTTGTACAGTGTTTTTTACTTGTGCATAAAGTTTTAATAAATAAAATAAAAAATAAATAAATATTAGTTAAAGAATTATTCTTTGTATTAGTATGACACTAAACGACAGTGTATATTTCTATTAGTTATAGAATTATCGTAATTGGAGCAATACTTCCAGGTATTGTCTTTAGAATGTGTGGAACGAGACAAGATACAAGATTACAGATCTGATCAAAATCTGATCCGTGATTGACTATGTACGGGGGCCTTAGCACTTATCGACCAAATTCAGTCGGTAGGCGATCGGTAACTATGTTTCGACTTCCCGCCCAGATCATTTCAACAGGCTCCTATCTGTCACTAGCAAATCATAAAGATTCGAATCTGAATGCAAACAGGTTAGTATTGTACTCAAATCTAGACTAGTCACTCTTCAGGTATGCATGCACTTTTGAAAGACCTATTGATCAATGTTACTGATCTACGCGGTGGTGAAGTTTAACAGGTTTTTAACACAACTGCCTATCATAACAGTCCTCGGAATATAAGACGAGAATAACAGAGATAAAAATAAAATAACAGGGTCATCTACATATAGGTACTATTCCCAAAAATTTCAAACAGTCTGTCGACCAGCAGAAAAGCTCCAAGGCAATGAAGCCCGATGAGATTGAACTATCTGGAATCTCACAACGGAACTCAACAGAACGAAACATAACTCAAATTTTTGAGCTATCGTGTAAGAATAGGATTAAAAAAAAAACAATGTTCGTTTCCCTCCATTAAGCAAGCTAGGTAAATAGGCACAAACGAACGTTTACATCTGAATCCAAGCAATACAGACTAAAAATAAAATTAAATGAATCATAAATCGTAAGCTAATTTGGCATTTGACTACCGTAATAGATACTTTTGAAAATTACCAACAATTATAGAATAACAGAAACAAAATTGACCAATCCAAACACTTGGAATATTACAATCACTTACAATAAAACCCATAACAGCATGCAGTAGCCATATTGAATAATAACAATCGATTGTAAGGTTGCAACACTGGTATTCGATGCGGCCGGCGATCGGTGTAACGATGTAATCGATATCCCCTTGAACCGTGTTGTGCTCGTAGTCGAAATAATGGCGCACATCCTTAGCCCTTGTCTGTGGGGTAATGTGCGTGGTTTATTGCTTTTGAGGCTGAGATAGAGGATTTCGTAGGGTTATTGAGGATTTTGTGGTGTTTAGATAAAAATCGGGTTTTTACTTGGGGACTGGTGAGAAGTTCGGGTCCGGCCGATTTGACGACGCTGAGGGAAAGCATGTGTCCAGCAGTGGACGTCTTTCGAAAGAAATGGTGATGATGAGGAGATACAATGATTCTTTTCAGTTTTTATTATAGAAATCTACATTTTAATTTTAGTGTGAAAGAAACTAGCTTACGTTAAAGGAGTTTATGTGGAGGTACTTTTTATAAATTGAGATTATTTTAAAAATCCACAACTACATTATTGCGTTAAGTAGGTACGTTTTACTACTCGTAAAAATTAAATTTAAGTACGGTTTAGCAGAATAGAAACGAAAAAACTAAATTTATAGTTGGAAAAAAATCGTGGGAATGACATAAAACATAAGCTCTTTCAATCAGAAAGTAACAAGTATATTATGTTTTTATTCAGATTAAAAAAACATAGTGATTATACCAATATTTGTAAATACAACGGTATGTCAAGGTAGAACATTATTTATTAACAAATATCACCAAATTAGTTCGCCAATTAAACATAATATCAAACCAAACCAATATTCGTATCAAATATCCATAACATATTACTAATAGGTCACGGTTCATTTACATAGACTGATCACCGCCATATATGGAGTCTTATAAAATACCTACTTATAGTTTTGTAGAGGAAGCATTGTTTCAATTATTTATTTAATGGAGAATCGGCAGCTGTGAATTAGTAAGAATTGTTGAATTAATTTGTTGACTGGTATGTGTGGGAAGCTTTATATTATGCATTTACATGATAGAGACATATAATATTGTATTTCTATAGTAACAAGGTAAATGTTTTTCTGTGGACGCTCAACAATCGCACATGATTAATTATTATTTTTGACAAAGAGTCTTTTTCCTGAGAGCCACAACTTGGAGGGTCCATAAGTCAAGAGAAGTTACCTCTTCTGGTTACTTCTAGACAAGTGTGCTCCATCGTCGACCACATCATCGGTTTTCATCACGTGAGATTATGCGCGAGCCCAACAATAAGAAAAAAATACGAATACTTTTTTAAACGTGCTCAACATATTTCAATATTAGGTTGATGCTATCAAGTAAAGATCTCGTGTAGCCTTTCGTAGTTCGCCGACTTCAAATTAGGGAGGATAAAATAGATTTGTTTTTTTAAAACTTGAAGAGAATTTTGGTCTTGACTTTGCTTCACCCAATCTTACTTGACTGGTATCCTTAGTCTCTCCAGCCATCAGATTATAGGTGTCCGGGTCCGTGTGGGTATCATAGTATTCAAGAAAGATAAAGAAGCGATCCATCAGGTCAATATGACGCAATCTCAGACTCTTTGACCCGTGTGCAAAGTATAATGATTCAGAAACCCATGTTACCACACAGCTATAAAACTAGCCGCCTTATATGGAACCGTTCGATACTAAATATTACTTCTAATCGTTGATTTAAGTTACATCACTGGCTTGGCATGTGTGATAGTTTTCTGAGATATCTGGTTTAAATACCGCTCCTAAAATGAATTTAGAAATAATATGGAAGACCTAAGATTGGCTGCTAAACCCACGCAATTCGTGATCGTTATGCCTAAAGTTTGTCTAGCTGGAAATGATTAAAAAAGTCAAATTAGAAGGTTTTTAAGAGTTTTTTTCACCTGAAAAGCGTAATTTTTCACATTAAGACAAAATATCCACATAATATCCATGGGCGCTTAAAATGATATGCGGATACTTTGTCCATACAGAAAAAGAGTGGTTTGTGTGAAGGGTCGCCGTTACCACTTTAATTTCATTTAGAGGGAAATATATGGACCACTAGCTATTCCTGTAAAAAATATAATCATTGCTGCACTCGTGATTGATTTATTTTCACAAGAATAGCAGTCATTTCTAGACATATGTATTTTTTTATACCAACGAAAAGACAATCCTAACCCTTTCGCCAACAACAAACCATATATTAAAACCACAATTTTCCTCATATTACAATAATGTTCCATATTCCAGCATTCTTGGAAACTTGCCATGCACGTCTTAGATGATCGACAAACGTATAAATTCGTTGCACACATCAGGATAGGGTACTGCATTGCAAAAATCCTCCGGTATCTCTTTGGTCTTCGTGTGAACTATCGCACAAAAAAGCGCCAGTAGCGTAGGGGCAGCTTTTCTCTCGAAAACCTCACAGCCAGTGGAACAGCTAAGACTATTTAAGGATGAGGAATCATTAAATGACTTCTCCCGCTCTGGACGGAGCGTAAGGGAGTGTCTGATTCTTACTGACTAAATCCCATCCGTGTTCCTTCAATGCTCTTTGCGTTCCAAGACCGTGGTAACGTGCCAGCGACTACGGTGCCCAACGCCTAGAGTCACTACTCTGGGGGCGCGGAAATCGCGTATAGGCGAGCGTAGGCTGAAGCGTAGTATGTCCAACTGCTAGAGGGACGGTCTCACAAAGGTGTCTGAAGACTGAATGCAAAAGGTGCAGAATCGTGTGTTATGGTGCAGCTTGGAAGAGGCCTAGGCTGAGTTGATCGATTCATTGAACACTACAGGCGGCACGCTCCTAATTTTTTATAGGTTTCAAATAGAACGCGTTGCGTTACAGCCCAGTGTGGCTCATATGCGTTAGTCTTAAAGCTCTCGCAGCATGCGAAGCAAAAATATGACAATATTGCAAGGACACGTTACTACTGATTATTTTTGACAAATTGTTCTAAAGAAAGAAAAAAAATCTATGTAAGTACGAGTATAAACGTCATCGTGTCGTTGTCGCATTGTCCCGTCGGACAGTCTGCGGGTGCCTTACATTTATTCTTTCGCAGTCGCTGCGTGCGCGCAGTTCTCACACGACGATCGATCGTTAACGTGTGGCCGTCCGTCACGCATGCGCAGTGCCGGTGGTCGCTGAATGAAATTGTTATCAATGAGTTGTGGGAATAAAGAATTGGCTAAGAACTCGATTATATTCAGAGCAATGTGTCTGAGTATAGTCGTGCTGTTGGCATTACTGAAGTGGCTAGATTAGGAAGATAAACAAAAAGGTTGGTTTGGACAACCAACATTTTTATCTATCTTTCTAATCTAGAGTCGTGTAAGAGACAAAGACCATGTTACAGTGAAATTAATCTATTATGTTGTTATATACTTTTTAAAGATGTATGAAGAAAAAGTTTTCTTGCTCACTTTTCTAGCACTAAAAGTAAAACATGTACTGGAAGTGCTGTCACAAAAAATAACTCGGTAGTAAATAACCATGTCGAACTGCTAATCCACGTATCAGAGCTCGACCGCCAACAAAAACCCCTCATGCCAGTAATCAAGCCAGTCGAGTGCTCATAACGGCTGGCTCGCGACACGGACGCGCCGCTGACTACTGGCACGGGCGAGTTAGTGGAGCGACAAACTGGCGCTACAATCATGTGGGACAGCTTTCCAACTACGCAAATACTGGGGAGTTGAAATTATTTGAATCTTTGTTAAATGTTAAACTTGTATGGCCAAGACATAAATATCAAAAGGAATCTAATTAATTCACCGCCTAAACGGAAAAAAGCTCCATATTCCATACAAGGTATGATTTTGCAAATTGCAATGGGAATTCGTGATTTCTGTCGAAGGGGAACTACATCCGACTTCGACAATTTTATGATGACAACTATATTATACTAACCACTTCAAAGTTTCTGAGACTGGGCAGTAAGGACATAAATGATTTATTAATAACTTACTCGACTCTATTTTTCATCAGCGATATCATCGGGCCGTAATTTTTTGCTGAAGTCCACAATCTACGTGGTCGTTGTAAATGAATGTGTCCGATTTCATGGTCCAAATAAAAGTGGCAATCATTGGAACCGGATGTATCGGAGACAAATTGTTGCCACACAACAAATTAAAACACACATATTGTGTGACAAGGAATTTTGTAAATTACTCGTATATCATTTCTATACTCGTAGTACCTAACAATCAGTATGTATGCGTACCAATCGCTATAAAAATAAAGTTGCCATCACCGAAACGGGAATATTTTAATAAAGCAGATAATAACAAAAGTCTAATAGGGATCATTTTTCTTTCTACCTAGTATAAAAGTGGTGAGTTGCTCATTAGCGGCTAATAAGAGACTGATAAAGTCTTCCTAAACGAATTTCAATAACAATCACAGATCTTATCAGAAGCTTTTTAATATTTTATGGATGAGAAATTATCAAATAACTTCTTCCGCTCTGGGTGGAGCGGACTCAGTCAGACTCTCACTGACTAAAACCCATCCATGTTCCTCCTAATGCCCTTTACATTCCAGGGCCGCGGTAACTCTTTTTCGAACAAATTCCGCAACCCTGGCATGCTTTAGCTCTACGGGCCCCGACTACTTTGCTGACATCTCTTTGAGGCAGCCATGTAAGTATGCTGGAGAAATTATAGTGCACAAGTGAGTACACCTCTCTGTTCCTTCACTCCTAGTAGTAACGTTTATTATAGTCCAATAGGGCGGCAATCCGACTCAATCGGGGAGAGATTCTGTGCTAACGGTTTTACGTGCTTTCCGAGGCACGGGGGTGTCACACCACCAGCTTGCAAAGTAATGGAAACCCAATAACACTTTTGCCCGACCAGGGAATCGAACGTAGAGCCCTACTGCGATTATGACCCCGACGATGCAGTAAAGATGTAAGAGGCCTAATATGCCACTAGCATAAGCAATCTGATAATCGTTCCCAATCAATAATTTTCAGGAACAACGCGGTCAGTTTTGTTCTTATTAACCTGTCTTCATGAAATTTTCACTTTTCCGTAGACAAAGGGTCACTTACCCCGCTTTACACAACAAAAATGTCTTTGTTTACCTCTCACCAATAAGGATAAAAACGAAACTTTTGTTATTCATAAATTGTTCAGTTATGGTAATTATGATGTCTCGCCAACTTTCACTCCACCCTCTACTTTACGTAAGAACCACTTACCAACTATTCATTTTCAGTCTTATTTTCAGCGTGTAAGGCTTCTTTTTCAGTGAATTGCTTACCTGAAAAGAAAGAGATGGTCATTACATTAATTAAGATTACAAATGCACTTTTTGTAAGTGTGTTTAAACGATTAAAAGGTAATCCGAGTCTTGAAGTGGCAATTCAGTGTATTTAGATGTTGCTTAGTAATAATAATTTATGTTGTAATTTTAACTCTATTCTATACATAATAGTAATACTGCATTCCATGGCTTTTTTTCATAACATTCCTGTTTTCTTCATTCTGTAACTTTGTTGTCTCACAAATTTTCAGACAGATTCTAATATTCTGAACAGTTCATACATACCTAACTGGGCAGATACCCACATAACTGATAATCCAGAATTCCTCATAATACGCATATTATATTATCCTCTAAAATCATTCATCATCAATACTTTGTTTACAAGGGTTAAATCTTATTTATAAAACAGGTAAAAATCTACACCTTTTTTTAAAGGAAGAAATCATCAAATGACTCCATCCGCTCTAGACGTAGCGGAAGGGAGTGTCAGACTCTTACTGACTAAACCCAAACATGTTCCTCCTAATGCCCTTTGCATTCCAGGGCCGCCGTGACTTATTCGAACATATTCCGCAACCCTGGCAGGCTCTGACCTTAGCGGGCCCCGTCTTCTATGCTCACATCTCTTTGAGGCTCTCTACACCTACCACTTACTTTCTTGATGCATCATGGTGACATTCATATGACAAATTGCGTACCGAAATAACCATATTTTAAAACCTTAACTTGTGACCACAAAAACAGCCACAACTGAGTGACAGACAGACAAGAGAAATAACAAAGCGTACCGTGTTATAATATCAGTCCTTCGTGTGCGTACCAATGAGACGGCGTTATGTGACGCAAGGGATGCGTGTGCGCATACCAAGTGAGCTGGTGCAACCGCGTTTGAGTGTCGGGCTTGACATGGATGGCGAAGGTTTAAGGACTTGCTTTTTAAGTACGAGGTGGCGGGTTTAAAGTCTGGGAGGTAATGCACTATGTGTAACTTGGTTAAATAATTAACCAATAATTTCATACTTTCGTTTAACTGAAAGTTAAGCTATGCAGGAGTACTTTGATGTCTAAGTGTAGGTACCTATGTGTTTTATTTTTGTGTACATAATTACTCAGGTTTAGTATTTTCTAAAATGTGCGTTGTATTAAACAAAATTCTAAACTCTTTTTCTTTCTTTTCTTTTCTTTCTTTCTAAATACAAGTGGTGGTGGATCGCAGACTTCATTTTGAGATTTATTACTATAAAACTAAAATCAAAATAAAAATAATTATGTTAAATCAAGTAAACATAATATTTTAATTTTTCCGTGTTATAATATCAGTCCCTCTTGTGCGTCTGCGTACTAATCATACGGCGATGAGTGACGCAAGCGATGCGTGTGCGCATACCAAGTGAGCTGGTGCAACTGCGCTTGAGTGTGGAGCTTCACATGGATGGCGAAGGTTTAAGGATTTGCTTCTTAAACAATGTCGGGTTTCAAACATGGCAGGTAGGTAATGTGTGGATCGTAGTGGATCGCAGACTTTGTTTTCCCTGTATAAGTCACTAATTTTGTTTCCTTTTTTATAGTATACGTCAAGCTTGGCGCAAATACCTAAACACTTTTTCATTGTGAATTATTCCATCACGATATTATTAAATTAAATTAACCAAGTGGCTCTGTATTTTATTATTCTAACAGTCCTTGCAAAAAAATACATCAAGTAAATGATTAAATAATCATGATTCAATAATGATTTTCATGATTTAATAATCATGTCCGAATACAATAAACAGCAGTGTCTTCCTGTACATAATTTAACAAAAAAAAATCACCTAATTGGTAGGTAGGGAACAAGAGAACATGCAAACATGAAAAATAATACCGAAAATAACTTTCGAAATCTACGAGTATTAAGTAATTATATAGCCTTTGACACTTTCTAGCGTTCAATAAACAATTTCGATATTAACAAAAAAACATTCAAACAGACCCACAATGGTTTTCGTTTCCATTTAACTAGTATTTATTTCAATTGCACCTGTAGTGAACTCTATTTCCATGTGTTAAGAATGAAAATGGCTTGATACAGCTGCAGTACAAGTTTATAAAGTAAGGTTCGCCATGTGTCGCAATATGGACGACAACTTGTAACCGCCTATTGCGTGCACGCATGAGTTTTCCAAACTGTTGGAAATAAAAACGCTACTTCGTCTATAAAGAAAATTATACTTTATTTCACAGACTTTAGGCACACTTTCGCACGGAGATGCTGTTGAAATTTTTAATGACACTTGGACGTTTTTCTTGGTAGTTATTGTTTATGAAACAAGATGATTTGTATGGAACGTGAGTTTCTTTTTGTCTTTTGAAAGTTTGGTACCGGTAAGAAAGGCACTAAGGGCCAGAAAACGAGGCCACCACTTCACTCCCTGTATGGTGTAAGAAAATGAAATGGGGTTGGAAAAAGAACAAAACTTAACCAACAACCATTTTGATGATCGCAAATTTATTTATTTATTTATTTAAATTATGCAGTTCATCTGTGAATGTGTCTGTGTGTAGTTCAATACAAATCAAAAGCACTTTTTGAATGCCTGTTTAACATAAAGACAGTCTTCAGAAACGCCTAGCCAATTCCTAGTGTTTTAGCTAGAAAGAAGACGTGGCGCTACAAGCTCCCTAGCAAATACCACAGAACTATGTACTTATATATCTTCTATCAAATGTTTTTAAGCAAGCTCAATATTAGACAGTCAATTGCTTAACAGACTTAATGAAAAGCGCAAACGCACTTCCTGTCAGAAATACATAATCATAGGCCTGTCTTACAATATGGAGTCGGTAATATACATAAATCAAGAACACAAAGCAAAGCTAACATGATGATGTTTGTATAATCATATCTGCATTACAATCGTAACGCAATTTGCATCACAAATTAGATGATTCAGAGAAGGTCTGTTTCGTACAATGCGTGAAAATACGCTTGCGCAGGCATGTCTGTGCGCAATCACACCACAACAGACGAATAAGAATACCAAAATTCAAAGAAGCAGTAAGATTTTTTTTCTTATAGAAAGTCAATCCACACGATGCAACATAAAGTTCAGTAGCATCAATCGACTGACAGGTTCTATGAATGACGGCCGCTTTCTATAATATATCTCAATCCCAATCTTGATCCCGATCCTTGTCTGTAACCAATCAAAGGTGAGGATTCTGTGGTGAAGGACACAAACTCGGCCGTAAGTGATATAAAAAAAAGTACAATCGAATTGAAAACCTCAGCCTTTTTTTTTAGTCGGTTAAAAAATGGAAGGAAATAGACATGTGCTCACAAAATGCTATATTGGATTAGTACATGGTGATCAGGGGATCATTGAGGTAAAAAATACGATACGTACGGACATACGTGACACTAATCTAATGAAATATGAACAAGCTTTTATAAGGTCGAAAAGAAGCAGAAGCAGGACTAAGTGTTGCCTTCATGGATGTTGCCCTCAACATGACACTGGTGTAAGAATATCTAACAGTTCACCAACACACCGATCCAAAAATGCAAAAGTAGTCTAAGTGGATGGCAAGAAGCAAGGCCAAGGACTGTGTAGAATACACGAGGATCAAACCCGTAGGGGCGTTAAATTATTGCGGATTTTGTTCGAAAGAGTCACTGCGTACGTAAAAGGCACTAGGAGGAGCACGGATGGGCTTTAGTCAGTAAGAGTCTGACTCCCTCCCACTCCTTCCAGAGCGGAAGGAGTCAGTTGATGATTTCCCATCCATAAAAAGGGGCGGAAAATTGATACTGTACCGAGTAACAGTGAGTTGAATTGACCTTCTGCGATCTTACTGTCCCGTGCCTCACGCACGAGAACTATCGCAATGGCTACTGTGCACATAGCTCATGTTGTGATCATTAGCGGTGATTGGCCAATGGCGATCAATGCTGGCTCGATGGTGTTGACAAATTAATACTTTCATGACGGCTACCCAAATTAAATCATTGTTCAGTATGGTAGTAATTGGTCGGGCACGATTTCATTAGATGTAGGCGTTATGATTAATTTGTTATAGTTCTTTTCATTAAACCACTCGATATTAGGTGTTTTTCTGGGGCGCTCGAAAACGTGCTATTCGATTAGCGGGCCTCGCTTTGTATAATATTATTTTGAAGTCCCTTATAGATTGATCATGTGACATTTCGACAGCGTTTATCAGTCCCATACATTTTTGACAATCGCCTTCGACACGTTACGCTACCGCTGGCTGAATTTCACTTTTCTAAAGCCTCTGATCCGGGGCGAACAGAATTAGGACTAAGTAAGTAGTAGATCGATTGAGTAAATATTTGCACAAATGGAATACCGTTGTGCATACTCATTAAAGTCATTACTTGTGTAAAAGTTGACTATAAAGCCAAGCATCAACTTTAATTTATTATGGTGTACATTTGCTTTTGCCAAACAAACTCTTTTTCCTTTTGTTTTTCAATGTATGTCATCGGTGCACGAATAATTGAAAAACAGTTATAATATTTTCAATGTAAATAATTATAACAAAAGACAGTTATAATTAAAGTCTCCCTTCCCGCTTTACAACGGTAAATTAAGATTGAGCAAGAAACGTAATGAACTATCTATTTATACAAGAGTCATCAGAAACTAGACAGGAAACTAATTTAGAACACATCACTGCACTGCGGTACACATACCGTTGTCTCATGAGACTTCTATTACCTACTAAAGTAAGTATTTAACGACTGGACTTGAAACTATACCGTTTGGAAAATAAAGAAATAACTGCGGCACGGAAAGTCGATCATCCAAACACTTTAATGCATCATACTTCACTTGCAAAACAATTCTATAAAAACACCAACATACCCAGACTAAATACCTATCTGAAAAATGATCTGAAAAGTAGAAAAAAAATCTGGAACAATCCATATTAAATACAAATGTGAACAAAAATACTTCATATTATTGCACATCATTCTTTCAACGTACTAACTCAATGGTTGAACTAATTAAAAAAAAAGAAGTAGGTACCCACCAATGTAAAGCCGCCAGAAATCTTCAAATATATTCAAGTACGGTTCAAATTAGCATTTCTGCATCATTTTTGCAAAGAAGATGACCAAAGAACAACAAACACAGAAACCTTAGCCAAATGGGACAAAAAATCCACATGAAAGGAACAGGGTCACCGAAGTGAACCAAGTCGTCTTGTTGACGTCCGATGGACGAGAAACCTACTAATGACCGCCTCATTACTGTATTGAGACAGATGTGTGGCGCTTAGCGTGAAAGAAATTGAAACTGTCTGCGAAGCCGGATTTTAGCCTTGAGTAATTGAGCTAGGTAGGTCCTCTATGCTTTAAACGGTAGTGCTAGAATAAGATTTTATTAAATGCGGTGCTCATCGCTCACCGAGTCGAACGCAGCATTCTGGGCGTAAAAAGACAGGACAGAATGAGAAACACCACACTGCATTTCAAAACGGGAATAATGTATGTAAGTAAGCTAAGAAGGCTGCCAGGCTCAAATGGCATTGGGAAGAACTTGCGGGAGGCCTCTGCCCAGCAGTGGGACAGTATAGGCTAAATAATATGATGAAAACCGAGATTATTGAATTACCATAAAAAGGTGTTGATTTGAAAACATGAATAGTCAGAAAAATATAAATCAGTTCACCGAGTGTTTGCTAAATCCCCGACATCATAATACTTCCATTAGTGAGTCGGTTTCAAGAGTTCTTCTGTTCATTATAATTAGGTAGCTTTAGCTGCACAATTGCACATACTCTAAAGTTAAAAATTGCAATAAAGTAGCAAAATTGCTTTTGTCAACAAGTTTGCTGATTGGAAGGATTGGACCTTCAAATCATCAACTGAATAACTTCATTCCTCACTCCTTTTCAATATTCAAACAGTAAAAAGATACATGTCAGCGCCAATAAACCGAGTCTTTATCACTCTACTAAAGTTTTGTAACCCCTACTACGTGGAGGCATTAGGTCTAACTGTGACACTTATTAGCACCTGATCCATGCACAATTGTGCTAACTATTACACCAGACGCGTCACATTGCATGCTAAGTACGCACGATAATATGACGAGTTAGTTCGGGTTGCGCATTGGATCTGGAGCGTGGCGAAACGGACGCATTATCGGGAGTTAGCGAGCCTTATTGGTACGTAGTTAAGGATTCGATTTGGTGTCCTAGATTTTTAAGGACGAATTTTTCAAGACGATGACATGAGCACGTCTTCATTGACCTTCGATTTTCGTTACAAATGCACTAATAGATTTTAGATCTAGTAGATTCAAGGACTACTAGAATTTAGGACTAGTCGATTTTAGAACTAGTAGATTTTAGCACTAATAGATTTTAGAGCAAGTAGATTTTAGGACTAGTAGATTTTATGACTAGTAGATTGTAGAACTGGTAGATTTTAGGACTAGTAGAATTTGGACTAGTAGATTTTAGGACTAGTATATTTTAAGACCAGTAGAGTTTTTTCAGTTTGATTTAGAAACACGTGAATTAGTAGTGTTCCTACGTTTAAAGTCCACTTGCACAAACCAGAGTAACTTTTTAACTCTGAGTAAGTTTTAACTGAGTGCCATTGTATATAAAATAGTTGTTAGTAACTAACTGAGATAAAAGAAGACTGATTTGTGCAAGTGGCCTAATATTTTAAATCTAAAAAAAGAATGTTATTTTGTCACTGGAAATGCAATAAAATTACGATAAAACTCTTTTCAGGGGCAACCAAGTACAGTTGATGAGTTGTACTATAAACAAGATTTATTGGCAAAAGTTTATTTATAGAACCAATAAACATGCTCCTCGCACCGAAATTTTCCCCGACCCTCACCTTCAGGCCTCTTATTTTGGGAAGTAAAATTTAAATTAACTTCAACCCAAAGACTACAATAGTATACTGGCTATAGACAGGCAACTCTACCTTATTTTTTAATATTAGGAAGTGGTCGAACTCAGCGCCATCTAGTTTTTAGTTAAGGGAACTAATTTATATAAATAAATGTATAGGTTGGTAGGTATATAGCTGCTGTCTGATCCTTTATGATACTAGGTAGAGTGATGAGTGTATCCGCTATATACTATGAACATACGTACTATATAGAGGAAAAAAAACCACATAATTGAATATTAAACCATTTTATTTAGA